>JAQSUU010000599.1:0-1200000 GCA_038087645.1 Saccharum hybrid cultivar R570
GGACCCGGACGTGGTCTCGTCCAGCTGCAGTCTCTAGTTTAGTTTCGAACGGTATTGGGCGGCTGTATCCATATGTAGGGCAGCTGTACTGCTGTAGCTAGGCGGCCTCGATCGGTCCCACCCATACCCACCTACACCTACACCTACACCTACCCAATGGATGGATGATCCATCCATCAGAGATCGTGACCGACTGCACGCACGCACCACTGCCCGGCCGGGACGCCGGGTCACGGTCACCCACCCAGCACCTCATCTCTGTGTGCGTTTGGTTTGGCTGGTGATCCTATCCAGGAGCCACTTGGTCAGTTGGTCCCGCGCACCGCGTGAGGCCGTCCGATCCGACGGCTGGTTTGAATAATCTCGCGAGGAATGGAATGACGACTCGATCGGTCCCACTCTCTCTCTCTCTCTCTCTCGTCTCCGTCTCCAAGCAGCTTCCAGTTCGTCATGGACAGAACAGAACGTCGTGTGGGTCCTGTTGTTCGTTCGTTCCTAAACTATACCTGCGCTGCGGTGCGGCGCAAGTGCAATGCAACAGGAATGAATATCTACTACAGAGCATGCACGCGCGCCCCGCGCGGTGGTAGTTGCTAGTGCGATGACGAGCTGCAGCTGCATGCAGCTCCGATCCGTCAACGACTCGACGGCGGTGGTCTTTGCTGGACACTGGAAGTGGAAGGCCTGCTTGGAGTCACACACACAGGCTACCAGTACAATTATTGCTTATCTCAATACAAGTGGGCGACTTTAGGCCTATCATTATCATCTCAATGCAAGCTAAAAACCAACCACATCATCGACCGCATGTCGTTTACTCAGTACTACCTCTGCCCAAAAAGTTCATTCTTGCTTCCTGAAAAGTCAACTTTTAACTTTGACCAGATATATTTAATAAAATATTAATATTTATGGTACATAATTAGTATCGTTAGGTAGATCATTGAATATATTTTCATAATAAACTTATTTAGAGATAGAAATGTTGCACGTATTTTCTACAAACCTAGTCAAAATTAAGAAAGTTTGACCAACACGATTCTCATAGCGACTATATTTTTAAGACGAAGGGAGTAGCAGCCAGGGGCGAAGCTAACTATATGGTAGTGGGTGCACATGCACCCACAACAAAAGAAAAATCTAGAGCTAACTATCTTAAATTTTAGGCAATGCACCCCCTTGGCTCAAGTACATGCACCACCCAGATCAATACAGCGAGCTGATAAGCTGAACAACATGAAAGCTGAGCACTAGCGGGCAGAACAAGAAGTCGATAGCTCAGTTCAGCGTGTTTTTCTTGTTATCCATCTTTTTTTTCTTCTTTCAATCATCTATATACACTATAAAGACAAACCCCACTAAGCTAATTATCTTAAACCTCCTTACGCCACATCATCTACTTATCCTTTGCAATTAACACAAACCCCACTAAGCTATTATCTTGAACCTCCTTACGCCACGTCATCCACTTATCCCTTTCAATTAACACCGTCTGATCATGTGCATGCATGCGTAGTAGTAGTTCGTCTTCCAAGTTCATACACGCAATATAGTAGTAGATATATTTAGTTGTCCACATCAGAATGCTAAAATATAGATTCTTCCTTCATATCCGCGACAACGCATGGGGAATCCTCCTAGTTTCAAATCATTCAATTTCACTAATTTTCCAATCGATACTTCGCATCTAGATACAAGCACAAAGAAGTTTATGTTTATATTCTACTCAAAATTATTTGGTGACATAGATGACATAAAATTAGAACTATAGATACCAAGAAATTTATTTTTATATTCTACTTATTTGGTGACATAGATGTTAATACTCCTTTCTATAAATTTGATCAAACTTATAAAAGTCTGACTTATGACAACTTTAAAAGTTGGTCTATATATTTAGGTACGGAAGGACTATCATTGTTTTGGAAACTATTGTATTTCAATACTTATTTATTTTTTAATAGACTACAACATCCAAACTGGGTCTAAAAGTATTTGTTCTCCTTTTGCTAGGTTGAACTATCATTTCACTCTATTATCATAATAAAATATTATTAAGTGGGTTTCTTTTTTTTGTAAACTCTCACTACGCTATTTTCATGCATTGTGTTAAATTCGAACTAAATACATGCTTGTTTAGAAGAACACCATATGAAATCATATGTATATCCATACTTGTGGTAAAGTAGTAGGAAGTAGCGCACCACCCGCAATTCTGCTCTAGCTTCCCCACTGGTAGCAGCAAACCCGAGCAATGCCAGTGTCCGTGCCAGGCTGCCAGCCCCAACCCCAGAGCCCCAGGGATGACTAGGTCGGCCTGACAACATCTGCTACGGCGCATGCATGGGCCATGCGGCATGCCCTACCCTCAGCATAGTAGTATTCAACAACGTGCCGTGCCGGTGCCAATGCCACTTCGGTTTCAGCAGCTCCATCTTCCTTTCGTTTAATTTGCAACAATTTCTTTAGTCGGGGGCCAGCAAACATTCGCCATCTTGCGATCGATGTGCCGGCATTACATTCGCCGTCTTGCAGGGACCGATGGACGCCGGCTGCAACTAGCATTGCGTTCGTGGTCTCGCAGAGACCACCGGCTACTATGACGGTACAAGGCCTGCCTGCTACTCTCCAGAGGCCCAGAGCCACCCCTGGGCCCTGGGGTGCGCTCAGCCGCTCATGCAACAAGAGCAACCCCTGTCTACAATTCTACATGTCCTGCAATGCAAAAGGTTACAAATCAATTCCTGAGCATAAGGATTCTTCTACACTAGTATCATGTCCACCTCTGCAATACAACAATGCCAACCATACAGACCATCTGCAATACAACAATGCCTACCACACAGACCAGATTTCCAGGTGCTTTCACCGTGGTTACACCAAGAGACATTGGGGCACCCAGATGCCACTCCGAGCACCCAAAGCACAGCAGTGGTGTGGCAAACCAAGCACAGCATCCGTTCCAACCTGATAATAATTTAGTTATTATATATATACAGATACATCATCCAAACCGGGCGGGGGAGCTTAAGCTCGTCGGCTACTTCAATTTGTTAAAACAACCAAACAAACATACAAACAAACAAACAACAGCAGCAGGGACCAGCAAGCTTGTGTTTAGGATTCCAATGATCCAGGGCCAAGGCCCTGGCACACGTGGCAATAAACTAAACACATGGCAGTTCACTGAGACATCACCACCAACACCCACCTCGATGCACAACTCAAACACACCATAGTTAACCCTTTTTTTTCCTTTCTTTTTTGGGCTAACGTGTGCCGCTCCGGGCAACATTGCTGCTAGCTTCGGCGGTGCGGGCATTAGCCATTTGCACCGCCGACGCTTCAAATGCATCACCTGCCCTCTGAACCCAACTTGACTGCCTCGAGTGCATGCCAGATCGCCCTTCCACAAACTCTGCTGGAAGATCTCTGCTCAGATCTGGGGATGCATGGGCTACTCTGCCCTCTTTCTCATCAAACATGCCCCCAAGCCCTGCTTCCAAGTCCCTGATATCAGCCGCCGACCTTGGCTCGTCCCAAGGTACTACTGGCTTCCTGCCCATTTCAAGATCTCCAATGGGCTTGCCCATGCTAGGGCTCATGAAACCTCTAGACTGTGAGCGCGTTTGCTGCAGCCCTTGCTCTACTGTCACCCTTGCCCGAAAATTGTTCTTCGAAGGGGGAATAGCAGTGCAGAATATCTCTAGAAAGTTGTTCAGAATACCTCTGTTGTATGGGTTATCGCGCCGATCATAGCGATACCTGAAATTCTCATATGTTGTCTACAAGGAAAATGGGTAAAGGATTAGGCTACTGAACTGCAGTTGCAGCATCAATGAGATGAGTTGGAATGAAAGTTGGACCTACCTGGTTAGTGCTCATCAGGTATAAATGGAAGACAGATAAACCACCCACAAACCATACACAAAGAAAGCAGTAGATAATCAGAACAATTGAAGCTGGTGTCTTCAACAAGGCCTTCCAAAGTGACAATTGCTCAGCGTCTCTAATCTTGATCACATACACCCAACAGAAGGCAAATACATACAGGCAGAGCAATGTCGTCGAGAAGACAAACATATAGAAGAACCGATAATTACGCTGCACAAATACATTGATGATCAGGCTTAACAAAAGACATAGAAAGTTTGTCAACAAAATTAAAAAAAAATGAAAATGTACCCAGAAAGAGTAGCTCTGAATATCAATTCAAGTGTATGTGCACAGCACGCTTGTTCTAATATAAGGACGCCTATAAAACAGCAAGTAATCTGGAGTAACTTACCAGTCCTATGCACTGGCCAACCCATGGACAGTGATGATCAAACCGTTCCACACAGTTATTGCAAATGGAACAGTGTGAACATCGAGGTGGTCTGTACAGCATGCAAGTATCACAGTATTTGACCCGTACACTGATCCCATTTACAACAACTTCCTTTGTGCGAGGCAAACGAAATTGTTGTGGAGTCTGAACACCCGTATCATTGATCCCATCAATGGATTCAGGTTCAGGAGGATGAGTATTACGTGGTATTATACCAGGATCTCTACCAGAGGTACAAAGAAGCAGCATCAAATCCTAGTAAAAGAAAATGTGTTCAGTTATATGTACACTTACAAAGTGAAGATTTCCTTGAAAATTGTACAAGCTCATCAACAAGTCAAGTGAGATTAATGAAAGATGCAGATAAGCAAGCACAAGAAAAGTGTTATTCAGGGGAGAAGTAATGCATAAAGATCAATTGCTTATGGTAAGTAATAACTATGTGACTTAGCAACGCAGTAGTATGCTTACATAAACGGTGAAGACAACCACTACTACCATCACTGAGATTCCCCAGCTATCGGGGAAATCATTTATGAGATGCCTTGCGACAAACACACAGAAGGCAACCACCGGTGCAATGATGAGGAACATAGTGAGAAACACAGATCTCACATCAGGCCCAAATATGAATCTTCCCTGCAAGAAGAATTCCTGCAAATGGCAAAGACAAAATGTGAAAAGCCATCAACAAAAGCCCAAAATACCCACTTGCAAGAAACCATAGTAAATATGAAATACTGGTTTCCACATAATTCAGATTTTCTTCAGAAAAGCCTATGCGCACTCTGTTAGCTAAGTACAGAGTGGACTACTAGACAGGCAATGGGATGAACATCTAGCAACGGTTGAGAACTCAAACTAAATAAAAACATATTCATTTCGCAGTTAAGCTTGATAGGTTGCAAAATGCAACTATGGAAGATACAGAAGTATATTTTCAAACTTGTGAAAACACATATGTAATACGTCACTTGGGCTGGGGCCCTTGGGGATGGCGGCTAGGGCAGGGGAGGGTGATGGCGTCGGTTATGGGGGAGGAGGGGGCGGCGCAGGGGGAGGAGGGGTGGTGGCGAGAGAGAGAGAGAGGGGAGATAAGCCTAGGGCTATTCTTTCTTGATTTCCAATGAGTACAATACCCCTATATTTATACTCCCTAATGGACTTGTGTCTCAAGTAACTACAGGAGATATCCTTATAGATTGGATTCTCCTTTCCTAAACAAACAAAAACTCCAATCTCCTAATTTATTTCTATTTCTATTTTCCTAATTCCTTCCAGGGGAAGGAGGCACCCACCCTCCTTCCCCTGGGCCGCGGCCCTGCAATTGTTTGATTCCATGTAGTTTTGGCTGTTGCCGTCGGCGCTGGGCGCGGGCGCGCCCACCCCCTCCTGGGCCGCGGCTGGCCCATTGGCCATGGGCTGGGGAGGTGCCATCAGGCGTGTGACAACATACTTTCAAGCCAAAACTACATGGAATCAAACAATTATAAATATATCGGGAAAATGATTTCACTGCTATAGTTATTAAGGCGGCAAGGCGAGTTATGGCGAGTCAACCCCTTCCAATCGCCTAGGTGGTGATAAGGCGAGGAAAGGTGGTGCTGTACCAATCTAGAAATTTGCAACAGGGTGGCTGAGAAAAAAAAAAGAAAAGAAAAAAGAAAAAGAGGAGGAAGGGGTAAGGGGCTGGCCCAGCCCATCAGCCAGCCCACCAGCCAGAGCACGTTACACTCCCTAGCGTGATCTACATGGATACATCAGATGGACACCCCGATTCCCAGTGCCGCCACTCGCCCTCTGCCTCATGTGAGTGCTCCCTCCCTCCCTCCCTCAGCGCAGCTTGCTTCTCTCTCTCGTTCTCCAGATGCACCACCGCCCAAAACTTCTCCCTCCTCCTTCTTCCTCACTGCTCTACACCCTCAAATCAACAATTGCAGCAGTCCACTTCTAGATCGGCTGTGATGCAGCTGAACACAGCAAGTGCTGCGCCAGCCACAAGCGCCAGAGACAGCGGGGATGGCAGCAGCTGCAGGTTCTTGGCCTTGCTTGCCCTCTACCCTCTCGTTCTTCCTCTGTTCTCCCTTCATCCCTCTCTTTTCGCAGACTTTTGGTAGTGGCGATGGGGATGCCCAGATTTCCAGCACGCCTTATCGCCTAGGCGATGCCTTAATAACCATGGCCACCGCTCATGAAAATATTAGCAATAGCCAGAAAACTATTGATTCCCCAGTAGATGCATGGGTCAGTTTCGAACAATGCCAAATGAAATGATCAAGGAATTGAAGGAAAAGGTATAAAACTGTAACAGAAGATTTGAAGTGTATAAAAAGAACAGGTATGCATCCATAGAATTCCAATTCTGATGGACCATGCTCCAATCCAGTGAACTCATGTGTCTTGTGCCTGCCTGGTGGATTCAGCCTGTTACCTGCTTATTTTTCTAGTTTTTAATTGCTGGCACTGGAAATATGCTGATGAAGGGATCAAGGTACAACAAAGGTTGATTATAGCTCACATGACAACAAAGAAACAGTAACTCAAATTGAGGTTTTCACGTGGCAGCCTTTATCCTATGGCTTAGACTTCTGTATAGATGCCCATTTCATTTTTCACCAAAAAAAAACTCATAAACTGTTTCAAATCCCTATTAAGCACTACGAAGAAGATCCACTATACATTACAGGCCGATGCCACCGGTAAGTTGCAGATGGTGTACTGGTACAAAACAATTCCAACTGAATTCTACTGAACAACTCCGCCTATGTTGACTGGAAGACTTTCTTAAGTCGTCTCAACATAGCCGGTCCCAAGCCCGGGTAAAGGAGGAGGGTGTGTTAAGGTCTGGCGAACCAACAGTAAAAAAACAGCCACTCTCATGGATTTGAAACCCACAAGAGATTCGTTGGGGCGTAACCCTCTTAGCGACGCGCTACATCGAAACCCGGGTGTGGTGTTAAATGGGCAAGGGCCGGGTCGTCATCCCCTTAGTGGCGCGTCGTATCGTGACCCGGGTACGATGAAAAATGAGTAAGGGTCGGGTCGTCGCAACCTTAGTGGCGCGCTACATCTACGCCCGGGTGTAGTGAAAAATGAGCAAGGGTCTTCGCACTTTCCTCGACGGGTGCGAAGGGTAAGGAAGCTAGCCGAGCCAACTAGGATTCGTCTAGGTAGCTGGAACGTAGGGTCCCTAACGGGTAAGCTAAGAGAGCTAGTCGATGCAGCAATTAGAAGGCGTGTAAATATTCTATGCGTTCAGGAGACCAAATGGAAGGGCCAGAAGGCGAAGGAGGTGGAGGATACTGGCTTCAAACTTTGGTACACGGGGACAACATCGGGTAGGAATGGTGTAGGCATCTTGATCGATAGGAGCCTTAAGGATGGAGTCGTTGATGTTAGGAGGCAAGGCGACCGGATTATCTTGATTAAGCTGGTAGTTGGAGATTCGGCTCTAAATGTGATCAGTGCCTATGCCCCTCAGGTAGGTCTTAGCGAGGGCACCAAGAGGCAGTTTTGGGAAGATCTTGATAGCATGGTTAGTACCGTGCCTATCGGCGAGAAACTCTATATAGGAGGAGACCTCAACGGCCATGTTGGTGCGACTAATGTAGGTTTCGAGCGGGTGCAAGGGGGGTTCGGGTATGGTAGTAGGAATCAAGAGGGGGAGGATGTTTTGAACTTCGCGTTGGCCTATGACTTGTTGATAGCGAACACCCTCTTTAGGAAGAGGGAATATCATCTAGTAACCTTTCATAGTGGACAACACTCGAGCCAGATCGACTTTATCCTTGCAAGGAGGGAGGATAGACGTGCTTGCTTTGATTGTAAGGTGTTACCTGGGGAGTGTGTTGTCCCTCAACATAAGCTTGTGGTGGCGGACTTTCGCTTTCGTGTACGTGTCCACCGGGACAAACGGGCCAAGATTGCGAGAACGAAGTGGTGGAAGCTTAGAGGGGAAGCAGCGCAAACGTTTAAGGAGAGGATGCTAGACGATGGGCCTTGGGAAGGAGAAGATGCCGACGACATGTGGCTAAAGATGGCAACATGTGTCCGGAAGGTGGCTTCGGAAGTGTTTGGCGTGAGTAGGGGAGGCAAACAGGAAGCGAAAGACACATGGTGGTGGAATGACGAGGTGCAAAGGGCTATTAGGGAGAAGAAGGAGTGCTTCAAGCGTCTCCACCATGACAAGAGTGCAGCCAACATCGAGAGCTATAAAATAGCGAAGAGGGTTGCAAAGCGAGCTGTGAGTGTAGCAAAAGGTCAGGCGTATGATGGCCTTTATCAGCGGCTAGGCACAAAGGAAGGGGAGAAGGACATTTATAGGATGGCTAGAATCCGCGAGAGGAAGACAAGGGATATCAACCAAATAAAATGCATCAAGGATGGGACAGATCGACTTCTGGTGAAGGATGAGGAGATCAAGGACAGATGGAGAGAGTACTTCGACAAGCTGTTTAATGGGGAGAATGAGGGTCCTACCCTTGAGTTGGACGACTCATTTGACGATACCAACAGAAGCTTTGTGAGGAGAATTCAGGAGACAGAGATCGGAGAGGCTTTGAAGAGGATGAAGGGAGGTAAAGCGATGGGCCCTGATGGTATCCCTATTGAGGTGTGGAGATACCTAGGCGCCAAAGCGATAGTATGGTTAACTAAGCTTTTTAACCTTATTTTTTGGTCTAACAAGATGCCTGAAGAATGGAGGAGAAGTATATTAGTACCTATCTTCAAGAACAAGGGAGATGTTCAAAGTTGTACTAACTACCGTGGGATTAAGTTGATGAGCCATACGATGAAGCTCTGGGAGAGGGTTATCGAGCATCGCCTAAGGAGAGTGACACATGTGACCCAAAATCAGTTTGGGTTCATGCCTGGTAGGTCGACCATGGAGGCGATTTTCTTATTACGACAATTGATGGAGAGATATCGGGAGCAGAAGAAGGACTTGCACATGGTCTTTATTGACCTCGAGAAGGCATATGACAAAGTACCGAGAAATGTCATGTGGTGGGCCTTGGAAAAGCACAAAGTCCCAACTAAGTACGTTACCCTCATCAAGGATATGTACAGGGATGTGGTGACGTTTGTCCGAACATGTGATGGCGACACCAGTGACTTTCCAATTAAAATAGGACTGCATCAGGGGTCAGCTTTGAGTCCTTATTTATTTGCTTTGGTGATGGATGAGGTCACAAGGGACATACAAGGTGGTATCCCTTGGTGTATGCTCTTTGCTGATGATGTGGTGCTAGTTGACGACAGTAGGGCAGGGGTTAATAGGAAGTTAGAACTATGGAGGCAAACGTTAGAGTCGAAAGGGTTCAGACTTAGTAGGACTAAGACCGAGTACATGAGGTGCGACTTCAGCGCGACTAGGCATGAGGAGGGAGACGTTAGCCTCGATGGACAAGTGGTGGCCAAGAAGGATACTTTTCGGTATTTAGGATCGATGCTACAAAAGGACGGAGACATTGATGAAGATGTTAGGCATAGAATTTCAGCCGGCTGGTTGAAATGGCGTCAAGCTTCTGGCGTCCTCTGTGACAAAAGGGTGCCTCAGAAGCTGAAAGGTAAGTTCTATAGGACGGCGATTCGTCTGGCGATGTTATACGGTGCTGAGTGTTGGCCTACAAAAAGGCGACATGTCCAGCAATTGAGTGTAGCAGAGATGCGTATGTTGCGTTGGTGTTGTGGGCACACAAGGAGGGATAGAGTCCGGAACGACGATATTCGGGATAGGGTTGGGGTGGCTCCAATTGAGGAGAAATTGATTCAACATCGGTTGAGATGGTTTGGACATGTCCAACGGAGGCCTCCTGAGACGCCGGTGCGTAGTGGAGTTCTAAAGCGGGCCGATAATGTAAAGAGCGGTAGAGGTCGACCTAAACTAACTTGGGACGAGTCCGTTAAAAGAGATCTTAAGGAGTGGAATATCCCCAAGGATTTAGCTATGGATAGGAGCGCTTGGAGATTGGCAATCAATGTGCCTGAACCATAACCTCTTTTTGTCTTGTGCTCTTTTTGTCCCTTTATGTGTCTCTCTGTTTTCTCGTCTCTTTTGGGTTTCATCTCTAGCCTGCCCCAACCTGCTTGGGACAAAAGGCTATGTTGTTGTTGTTGTTTGTTGTTGAATTCTACTGAACGTCTTGATCAAGGAATTATTCCTCTTATATAACTAAAAAATTATGCATACATCATGACGCTGAGAGTTTCTCACAACGGTAGGGTATAACTATGAGTGAATGGAGCAAAACCATAGTTACAAAGTTCCGCAGTCGACAGGGTCAAGGAACATGGTATGCTACTTGCACGAGGTTTTAACAAGGAAAGGTCGAAAACAATCCCATGAATCCCGGTCGGGGATGACGTTCAGCGTCGCTGCCTTCGACCCTGTTTTCTGTGACTACGGGTATAATTATGCGTGTATGATTTGTAGTAGGGACCTACATTTCAAATCAAAGGAAGTTAAGAGCTCACAGAATCGTCCAGGACCTGAGCTACTAATCGTTTTTCCGATTATCCAATACGCCAAAACACAATATGAAGCACGCAAAATCCCCGCTGTTACAGCCTGCATACCGATTTGCACAACAGGAGCTACTGCAACAACATGGACCAGGACCATAAATAAATAATTCCCTAATCAAGCAATCGCCCGCGCAATCCGCGCAGTACCAGCAGGTACGGGGCAAAATCGACTGTTACAACTCCACCACCGTCTCACGGATCACTGCAGATGGGGAGAGGAAGGAGGGGGTGGCAGGTAGAGATTTCTTACGTTGCTTCCCCGCCAGACCTGGTAAACCCTAGGCTGCTCGCCGGCGCCGCCGGTGGGCAGCGGCGGCACGTACATCCCGACGACGCCCGAAGGCAGGTGCCCCAGATCAAGCTCCTCCGCCCCGCTCCTCCTCTACGGCCGACTGCCACCCAGCCAGCCAGCCAGCCAGGCAGCCCTCCTCCGAGCGAGGCCTCCCCGACGTCCGCAAGGCGAGGAGGAGCGCTGCCGCGGAGGCGGGGGTGCGGCAGCGTGGGACGCGACGCGGGACGGGGAGGAAGGAGGGAGAGAGGGGAAAGGTGGGTGAGGGAGCCTGGCTGGGAGGGGAGAGGTCTCCGGTCCGGGTTAGGTCGCGGGTGGTGGGCTCTCTCCTCTCCTCCGGTCCTCCACCTCGCTCTCGAGATGGCTTTGGGACGTGCGCGCGTGTCGTCTCCCGTCTCGTCTGCGTCTGCGCCTGCGCGCGCGCAGGGGGGGTGGACGTCTCGGGGTGCGCGTAGCAGCAGTTGCCGTGGGCAGCGCGCGGCTGGCCGGAGTGGTGGGCTCGGATGTTCTTCTGGGGTCGTGGACCGACCTGAGCGCTCCGCTGCAGTTGGGCGGGCCTGGGCCGAGAAACCAGTGATTGGCCGCTTGCGACTAACTACAGGGTCCACTTCCGTGAAGAAACTGCGAAGATGTGATTGGTTTTCCTGTACTGGTTGGAACGGGTATGGGTCACCAATCACAAAACATCAGCATACAGGTGATTGGTTTTCCCATAATACTTGATTGAATGAAATCACCAGTCACCAAATATTAGCATGCAAGTGACTGCTTTTCCTACACATGATGGAATGGATCACCAAACATCACATAATTTGAGCAGAAATGACTTGTAACAAGCTGGTGGTTAACCAACCATTCAGTTATCCGACCAAACATCTCAGTCGTGCACTCCAGCGACAAACACACGAGACAGACGAAGCGCATACAAGCCATTTCTGCTCAATCGTGCACTCCAGCGACATTCACCTAACAATTATGGCATTTGCGAACTATCTGGTTCAGCAAGCGCATACAAGTGCAGATACCATCATCCACAGTTTCAGACTTCCAGGAACATCACTCAGACACCCAGCCTAGGTTCGAGCATTATAATTATAAAACATAATAGTTAGGTGAATACAACGACAATCCATGATAATCAGACGGCAACAATGGTTCCATTTATACTACTGTTGCGCACCATCGCGTCTTCCAGAAGGCTACTCTGGAACAGGGATGCCTGCTTATACAGTCACATACTCCTGGTCGTGTTCATTGGTCGTTCAAGTTGCCTCCTTGGCCTTGGTAGCCTGGGCTACCACCAGGGTAGCCGGCATTGGCGCATTGCAACCACCATGGCGTGGCCGTGCGTTGAGGCTGTGTCTCAGCCACTCCTCATGGTATTTAGGATCATAAGGGAACAGCTTCACCATTTATGAAGGGTTCTCCTGAAACCGGAAGTAGAAAGCATCCAAAACCCGTGTGGAATGGTGAGCCCATTCACAGAAATGTAGTTTCAACAATATAAGTACGATGACACTCACAGAGGATCTGATTGGTTGCTTGTATCGTCATAGCCAGCATAAGGGTCTAGTGTTAGATATCCAATCCAGCATAGTCTTATTCTTTCAAGCAGTGTTTGGTTGTCTTGTATTTTCACTTTTTATAGCTTAAAACTCTGTTTGGTTGCTCGCATTACATACTGCAATGCATAATTGTCTGTGTTTGGTTGGTTGCATGGGTCACCAAATCTCTAACATCCATTCTTCATTTGATTCTCGACCAATTCTAGAATGAAGGATCTTATAAAGGTAAAGATTAGTTAATTAAGTGGCAAAGTACAGAGTTGTCTGCCCTTTAATTATGGCATGCTCGATTTGATTCTCCTGCATATTGGCTTGTGCACGCAACCAAACAGAGACAAGTTGCACTACGGTGCCCTGGATAAGGAGTTATACACATAACCAAACAGACTCAGAATCAGTTGTCCAAACATGGGTGGACATTAACTATGGTCATCCACAATTTCATCACAAGACATAAAAAAAGTCTGAAAATGGCTACTAAAGGCATACATGCATAGTTGATCAAACAAACGGTGTGTAATAATCTGCTATCCCAAGTGATAGGTTCTTACATCTGCATTGGCGTTTTCCAAGATGACTCAAGAAGGAACACATACGAGATGCAAACCATATTATGTCGCCTACTTGTTCAAAAAATATTATATCACCTAAGATGATTTAATAAAGCACTTCATTGTACCCTAAGGATTGTTATCTTTACACCACAGGTCTAATGATTATATGTAGCCCTATTCATCTGGCTTATAATCCGTACTTTTCAGCTTGTTTTTTCAGTCGGAATAGTGTTTTTCTCTCACAACAAATCAGCTAACAGTGTTTTTCAGCCGGCTTATCAACACAACCGAACGGGGCCAATATGTATTTAGTCCCATTGCAATGTTTGATAACTTTTTTCTATCGTTGCAACGCACGGGCATATTTGCTAGTCTGGTATAAATAATGAAGATTTAAATTACTCAATTTTAAAATTCAGCTGCTGCATATTATGTGAAAAAGACTACAGTTCAAAAATAATGAGCTGGATTTTTGTACATGACCAAGAAAATGCAAATAATCCATAGTCTATACTTGGATAGGAAACGTGTTATCAATACCTCCATAGTCCTTATTTTTCACAGCCAAGTATAAATCGGGTGCAACATAGCGGACCTTGGGCAACTCTGCAAATGATTAAGAGGGCATAAGATTCCAAAGACAAACATTTCATGGCATTCAACAATGAACTACTCCCTACTCCTATACTAATTAATGAGACCACAGATACCTTTCAGTTTCCAATAAAATTCCTCAGCTACAAGGGCACCAAAGGCGAAGTAATGACGAGTTGACACCGAATATATCTTTTTCCTAGCTTCTTCATCACTGAAACAAGGAATTGGTTTTAGATGCAGGCCTTGCAGAGACAAAATGAGAAAAAAGAATTGCATTTATGAACTAAAATGAACAAATATTAACACTCTAAAACTCTAATGTCCTACTCACACAAAAGAACTACAACTGGACCAAATGAAAGAACAAATTTGAAAAGATGACAGCAGCAGATCAGTTAGGCCCTGCTTTTAGGAGAAGGGCTATTAGCTAACCTATTAGTTGAGTGCTGTTGGATCCTCCATCTAATAGTTAGTAGTACTTAGGGAAGCCAGTTAATAACTTACGTACTTCATTTTGAGCAGCAGATCAGCTAGGCCCTACTTTTTATTAGCGAGCCTATTAGCTAACCTATTAGAACCTGTTTGGATCCACTAGAACTATCAGTAGTTAGCTAGCTAATAATTAGCAGGTAGCCGTTTGGATCCAACTACTAATAAGTTACTAATAGGTGTATGCGCAAAAAATTAAATTACTAATAGGTGGTTGGCACCTATTGGGACCTATTAGTTGTCTCAAACCTGCTAATGAAACTAATAGTTAACAACTCCTTAGCTAATAGTTAGTTGGTCAATTAGTAGGTGGTAGAGTATGTTAGGGGCCTATTGGGCCTGGGCTGGTGGCATAGCCTATTAGTGTCAGAGCTAATTAGAGATAAGGGTCGCTTGCTTAGAGGTCAAGTAAGCCTTGCTTGTAAAAAAGCACAGACCCAGTGCCAGAGGCTCCTACACGAGTGGGGTCTGGGGAAGAGAATAACCGAAGCAAAGTCTTACTCCCACAGAAATTCTGCAGAGAGACGGCTTCGAACCCAGAACCTGGTGACTCGACAAGCTAGCACTCACCAACTGCACCAAGCCCTTGCTTGTAAGTCAAGAAATCCTCTTTATATAAGGAGAGGAGATGTATCAATCTAATCAAACAAGAATTAAGAAGGAAAAACCTTACCTCTTGCCCAGTCGTGGGCGAACGCCCCGCAGCCGGCTCTCTCTCGCCATCGCAGCCCTAGCCCGTGAACACTACCTACGGGTACTGTAACACAGCGCATCGCTCTCCTCAACTCTCTCCCTCTCAACCCTAGCAGCCACATAACAATCTAGTATCGGAGATGCCATGTTACAATAAGCCGCCGTCGGTCACTTCCTCACCGATGACGATGGAGCAGGTGACCGCGGCCATTACCGATCTTGCTCGATCCATCGCTGACATCTACTCGCGCCTCTCCGATATGGTTGCACAGTAGTAGTGGCCGATGCCACCGTCCCTCCCCTATTGGATGCCAGGCTATGGCATGATGCTGCTGCCGTTCCAGGACGTGCAGCCAATGGTGCTGCCTTTCCAAGGCGTGCACCCCACGACGCTGCTATTCCAAGGCGTGCAGGTAACTGCCCCGGTTCTTATCCATCATCTATGGATGCTGCCGACTCTGTCTTACGTCATGGCATCGACGACGGGGTCAGTGTTCACCATGGCGAGCGCTCAGCCCTCCATGGCCATGAGGACGATCGCCCCAACGCCCACCACCGGCGCCGTTGTCCTTCACGGTGGGCCAAGCCTCCAGCACCCATTCACCGATGGGATCTTCTATAGGGGCACCGGCGTCCCGCAAATCCAAGACGAGGGCGAGAAGTTGCAGCAGATCGAGCGTCCGACAGACATTGCGACGGAGCCAGCGGGGAAGATGCTTACCCACAAGGTGTTGGCGGCAGTGCGGCTGCAGGCTGCTACGCGCGGGCTCCTTGCACGTCGGCGGGTGCGAGAGATGCGCGATCTGCAGCAGATTAAGCCCTACACCCCTTCGCAGCTCCTCCAAGTTGCGCTTTGCCTCGTGGAGGACTTCGATTCTGTCCGCTACGTCGGGGATCTTCGGCATACTGTTTCCCCCACGGGTGGTGGGGCGTGCTGTTTTTCTCGCGGGGGCGAACTCAAAGTCTGCGGCGTCGGCGGTTGGATGCCCTCTGCTCTTCTCTGTGTGGTGCAGACCAGCAGCCGTCCGGTGGGGAGAAGTCATGGTGTCACTGGCGAGAGCGCGCCGCGTAGCACCGCTGCATTCCGCCACCGGCCGTCGCAAGGGCGCCTCCATTGGTCGCTGTTGCGACCACTTCCAAGTGGCCATACACATGAACCTTTTTCGTCTAGATGGCGTCCATGGGATCCAGGAGGCTATACACGTGCAGGTTTGGTATGCGAACAGTGTCCATCTTATGTTCAGGAGTCAAAAATAAAGAGTCCCAGTCCATTTTAGATTTAGAATAATAAAATAAGCCGAGATGTATAATGCTTGTTTTTAGGTGTTAGGATTGTGTTGAGTCGATTCATTGTTATACGTTGGTTAGGGTGCAGCTCGAGGATGAGCTGTATGTTCAGGTGGGGTGTAGTGTTAGTAAGGCTGGGCATTCGGGTTACCCGAAAATTTCGGGTCGGGTAATTCGGGTAGTTGAAAATTCGGGTATTGAAAATTGCTACCCGATTTTTGCCCCGAAAAAACATTTCCCGAAATTTCGGGTTCGGGTTTTACCCGATATACCCGAAATTGACAAAACCAACCATTTTAGAAGAATTCAAGTACCATTTAAAAGCAATAAACAATAGTCCTTTAAATCACATCATGTCTTTATATCAATTACCAACAAATCACTTATCAAGTTAGCATAAAGCTACATTAATTCATGCCAAATAATATATTTATATGACATTGAACTACCTCATGTCTTCATATTAGGAATAGAAGAGCAAATATTTGAGATATTTCGGGTAATTCGGGTAGTTCGGGTACCGGAAAATATTACCCGAATTACCCAAACTAATTTCGGGTTTTTACGATCACTATCCGAAATTGTGATCGGGTAATTCGGGTTCGGGTACTTCGGGTCTGGGTTCGGAAATTGGGTATCGGGTATTTTGCCCACCGTTAAGTGTTAGAGTATGTTAGGGGCTATTGGGCTTGGCTGGCGACATAGCCCATTAGTGTTAGGGCTAATTAGAGATAAGGATCGCTTGCTTAGGGGTTAAGTAAACCTTGCTTGTAAGTCAAGAAATCCTCTCTGTATAAGAAGAGGAGATGTATCAATCTAATCAAGCAAGAATTAAGAAGAAAAAACCTTTCCTCTTGCCCGGCCGTGGGCGAACGCCCCGCGGCCAGCTCTCTCTCGCCCTCGCAGCCCTAGCCCGTGAGCACTACCTGAGGGTACCGTAGCACCGCGGATACTGTAACATAGCGCATTGCTCTCCTCAACTCTCTCTCTCTCAACCCTAGCAACCACATAACAGTAGGTCTATTTGGATCTACTAGTACTAATTAGTTGCTAACTATTAGCACTAGTGGGTCCAGACATATTGAGTCCTGTTTGGATCCTCTATCTAATAGCCAGTACTCCCTCCATTCCAAATCATATACTATCATTTTAGTTTTGTCCTTAGCCAAACTTCTTGAGCTTTGATCAAGTTTATAGCATCAAAACCAAGACATATTTGGATAGTGTATTTGTTTGATATAGTAGATGCTAATACATATTTTTCATAAATTTGGTCAAAGTTAGACAAATTTGACATAGGACAAATCTAAAATGACTTAATGTTTGAAACATACTCTAGCTAATAACTTTTTATCAGCTACATAGTTCATTTTGACCTATTAGTTGGGCTATTAGCTAAATTATTAACATGCTCATATAATTTGTACAATCACCAAAAACAAAATCAATTTTTTTTTCTAAAAAATTGCATTTCAAGATGAATGCGATAAGGCCCGCATGCTAGTATCAATAATACCAACAGATCCACTCTGATCAAGCTGTAAGAGATCTAACCAGTCCTAGTGCCACTAAATCAAACACTACTCTCGGCACTCTTACAGTCATGCTACACCAGAGCACTTTTATCAGTCCTAGCAGAAACACACCAACAACAACTAAAAAAAAAATCAGCGATATATACCTCCCGACGACTTGGGCGAGGGTCTTAATGTAGCTCTCGATGATCTCGTCGCGCGTGATGTCAGGAGGCGTCATCAGGCGGCGGCTCCGTGATGACGAGCCAGTGCTCAAAGTCGCACCCGTCGAGGAGGATCGTCTCCTTGGGCGGGCGTTTGCTTCAGTTCGGGGACGAGTCCTGCAGCGAGGATGTCGCCGGCTGGGTCGCAAAGCACCGTACTCCCGCGCCGGGCGCGGCCGCCGCCGGCGCCACCTCCGCCGAGAGGAGGCTCGCGGTCGCAACGAGCGGGCGCAGCAGGGTGGGGACGCTTCGGGATGCGGCGCCTGCCTGGAGCGCACGGGAGAGGAGGAGCGCGCGCGACGCCGACGCCATGAGGGAGACCAGACGGCGGAGATGAGGGACGACGCGGCGGTGGCGATCAAGGGTTTAAGCCGCAAGTGGTGAGGTGTTGTTAACTTGTTATAGCGGCAAATGAGGCTGGTTAATACGGAGTAATTGCTTCAGGGCCGAAATATCTGGAGGTGTCGAGGCCGTACATGAGCTTGTTGGGCCGTGAGCTCTCGAATGGCAAATGTTGCTGAAACTTGGCCCATTTACCTTCCCCACTGTTTATTCCCTGATAATGTCAATTTTATCTAGTATAATAATGGAAAGGTAGGATCGGTGACAGTGAGCCGAAACAATATTTTGCATCTCATAAACCTCCTCCTTCGCCTGTTATAAGAACAAACCAAACAATATTTTGCATCTCATAAACCTCCTTTGCCTGTTATGCGAGCTCACCAAACTGAAATGGAAGTCCCTAGGACGCTACAGATATGCCATGAGAGATCTTGTTTAAATATAAAGCTTATCAACAGTAGCTAAGATCCAGAGTTGCATGAACGTTCAGTTAAACTCAGGGCAGGAGATGTACAAATCCAGTTTCAATCGGCTCAATCACACTTTAACACGTTGCCCAACGAGGCAATAGAAAGTACATTAAACTCTCTGTTGAATCGTTCGAAGTGTTCAATGGAACCTCAAATCAAAGGAAAAAGAGTACTTAGGGTGATTGACTAGGCAACAGCTTTGAGCGCCGGGATGCCTCACTGCATCTCGAAGCGTTTAGCAATCAGCACGCTCATGTCGAGAAACCTCTGGGCGCAGTTGGTCAGGCAGGTTGATTCCCCGGAGCTGAACTTGCTCCCGGGAGCGCTGGTGATGCATTTGTCCCAGCACACGCTCGTTAGCTTGCCAACCATCTCGTTCATCATCGCCTTTTGCTGCTCTTGCTGCAGTGTTGCAGAAACTGGGGTAAGAATTTTTCACATACAGATAATGACGATAACGAGCATGTGCATGCTAGCTCAAATAAATCAAATGGGAGACCAAGGTTAGGTTGAAGGAATGCAACAGGAGATAGCATCATCAAGCAATGGGGGATTATGTGCCATAAAAAAATTAAGGTTCAAATGTGAAATATGAACAGCTTGATGTCTCTTGGTATAAATGCAATGCAATCCAACATGAAAATGTTTGGGTGTTTACTTCCTGATTCTTTAATCTACTGAAGATACAATAAACATGCATTGACGCAGAGTAACACTCTTGCATATCTAGATGAAAAACCATCATCTAAACATACTTGGAGAAGCGCTAAATGATTTCAAAGTATCTATTATCATTAAGTAACGGTATGAATTCACAATCTTGAGCAACAAATCAAACAAATCATATACCCCGCCAGAAAATGCTGAGTACAATACACATCAATAACAAAATTTCATTCCCATATGCAAACATAGGAAATGAAATATCATGCTGTAGTATTGCTATTACAGCTATATCAAATATCATGCAATATCTAAAATAAGCAATGCGATTGCTTGTGAAGGAAAAATAACAAAAGAGAGGAATCAAGGAAAGACTGAAATTGCAATACATGACTAGCGAGGAGGAGGTCAAGATGTCAAGTAGATGAAAGCTTAATATAGCATATGTTTTATGATCTGAAACAGTAGCTCCACAGAACGGTGAGCATGGCCTAAATTTAAGGTCTAAGAATATTCTCTAAGAGCTGAAGTGACCAATTACGACATCCCCTACTTAGGTAACACCTGATAGACATTTGCTTTAGCTATTATTTTAGTTAACACATTTCATCACTATAAACAAAACTATGCAAACCTACATGGAGAATGGCTAGCAAATTTCACAGTTGGCATCTAAACTTTGCATGATAGCCACAGCTAAGCCCCCATAAACTTGAAATACTAGGTTCTCAGCTCCTTAATTTGCTTATACGTGCAAAGTAATAATACTCACTTAGCTAACAAAACTACAGCAAGTGGTCCAATCAGAATTAGCTAATGATCCGATAATCAAGAAGATCTGGCTTAATAAGAGTTAACAGAAAACAGAATCTAACTTTCAAGTTCTTATAGGTTGCGGGGTAGGACGACAGTCAAAGCTAAGGGAGCAGGTTCTCTGCCAGATACGATCAGAGTGTATTTGCAATTTTCAAAAATCACTCACACTAAGCGCCTCTGCCTCAAGTATATAATATTACAGTAATATGATGTACGGACATAAACTCTATGGATGATGAGCACCTTATAGCTAACACAGTAACCAATGAAGCATTTTACCGCTAGTTCAATGGATACAAACACTAAGAATCTAATTCACTGAGCTAACAACAAACTCTGTGCAGCTAGTTCACCTCTGATAAAAAAAAGTAAAATCTCAAATCTACCTTTAGTAATCATCTAGCAGGCTAGCACAGCACCTGAACAAACAAAGACCACAATATTCAGAACCTAGTGCAGCTAAGCTGGAAAAAAAAACTTAATCAGCGATCGCTAACCAAAACGAGAATGCTCAGAAACAAGTCAAATCACCTCGCCCTGCTCAGAACCAAGTCAATCACCTCGCCCCCTAAATGATGCCTCTTGAGAGGCTTCAGATACAACACTGATTGCACAACGAGACAGTGCTACAGCTACAAACAAATTGACCATCCCCTACATTGCACATGAAGCTATAACACAGAAAATTACAGCAGCACATCAGAGCGCCATGAATCCATGTCCGACCATTGCAACGAATCGGTGCCCGCGAAATCAACAGCCGCATGCCCAGATAAAAAGCAGAACTCGGGCCTTCCATGACGACGACAGCAGCAGCAGCGCACGCCCGCCGATAAAGAATCACGATTCACGAGCGGGAGGAACAAGTTCTCACCTGAAGGAATCGCTGCATCTCGGGGTTGTCCATGTCGCCTCCGTCTGCTTCTCTCTCTCCCTAAAACCCTAGCTCGGTTTTTGCTTGCAGAAGGGGAAGGGGGATGCGGCGCCGGCGGAGTATACTTGTGATGATGACGTCACGATGAGATGAAAGACGAACTCTCTCCGTTCTCACTGGGCCGGAAAATCTTCTCGACCCAACCCAACCCACTAATAAATAAGGAGAGCAGTACGGCCCAAGTAGATTTTGTTCTGGGCCGTCCTCAAGCTCTACTAGGCCTTTACGGGGCCACAATCCACCCAGATGGAGTTCAGACTCCAGACGCCAGAAAGAATATTCTGTCAGTTCAAACGGAATATGCCTTCCGAATAAACCCGCGCCGCGGCGTAACATTCCGCGAGCCGTCTCTCTCGTCGCTCCGCCCGCCCCGGCGGCGGCGGTTGCGGGTCACGATCAACCGGTCTAAAAATATTCAAACAAAAGCATTCGGACACCACCGTTGCCAAATCGGGAAACGGGCGCGACGCGGTTGGGGCGGGGCGGGGCGGGGCGGGGAGCCGAAATGGCGCTCCGGGGCCTGGCGGCGACCCGCGCGGCGGTTGGCCTCTGCCGGATCGCGGCGAGCGCGTCCTCGTCTTTGCCGTCTGCGGCGGCCGGCGGGAGGAGGGAGCGGGAGCTGCCGTTCGCGCTGGTGGCGGAGCGGGGGATGGTGGTGGGAGGCCACCGCGGGATGGGGATGAACGCGGTAGGGGCGCCGCCCGGGGCGCCCGTCGGGGCCGCCAGGGAGCGGGAGAACACGCTGCTCTCCTTCGGCCGCGCCGCCGAGCACGCCGCCGTCGCCTTCGTCGAGTTCGACGTGCAGGTGCGCCTCGCTGTCTCGTTTGGGACCTTGTTCGGGTTTGGATTGGAGTTTGCAGTTACACCACAGCATTGCGATGCGAGAATGGTAATTGGTAGGTAGTGGATCAAAAATGTGGGCGGAACTTTCCAAAAAAAAAAAAATGTGGGCGGAACTTTCAAAAGTAAAATGTGGGCGGCTGGGCCCTCTCCCCGGTCCGTGTCGCAAATAATGGAAACGCGTGTTCTAGTGGATGCAACTTGCGATTGCCTCCTAATTTCGTTGCGACCTTCATGATCATTCTCCATTTGGGGTTAGCATATGGTTGCAGTGCGTTACTCATATTTATGCTAAGATTTCTGGTTAGCCAAATAAACATCAAGCAAATAAGCAACATGAGCTGGACTGGATTGTGAAACTGATTAGTCTGTGTCCCATTTGTGAAACTGATTAGTCTGTGTCCCAATGTTACTTTGTGTGAGCATATTGCGACCTGCCGACCTCTGTTCGAATCCTAGAAGTATGACATGGTCCACACAAATACACAAATTGTACGACAATGATGGTGGTGGGCTGACTGTAAACGTTCGCTTGTGCTAAAGTTCTACATGAAGCTAGCGTCAGGGTTTCAATCAAGGTGTTCATTGTCAAATACACAGATACCAGAGGTGTTACTGTTTAATACTTGTAGTACTTACCACTAATCTGGTTGTCAAATGTATGATTAGTTAGAGCATTCTCAACGGCAACCACCTGCCAAATAAGTATGGGCAGTTGATAGAAGCATGTGTGTCATGACTGTGTGCTATTTGCCTTTTTCTATTTTAAGATTTTATATAAGTGTAGTTCACCTGATTGATTCCTCTTGTACAGTTTGCACTCCGTGACGTTGTCCACGTTGTCTCTGAAGTCTGAGTTTATGATGACCAGACTGATCTGTTGAAGAAACCATTAATCTCGCCACCTCGTTTACAGGTCACAAAAGATGGCTGCCCAATAATCTTCCATGACGACTTCATCCTAACACAAGGGATCGTATGTTCTTTTTACCCATCCTAGCTTTGTTTCTGTACTATCCTGTTCATCTATTGCAGGGGAAAAACTCTTTAGTTAAAGCTGATTGTTGTTGCATGGTGTGTAGGGAGCTGTATGTGAAAGGCGTGTTACTGATCTTCTATTGGAAGATTTCCTCTCTTATGGGACACAAAAAGAATCTCACAAGGTGCCATACCTTCTTGCTATTTTTTTTTCATGCAAAGTCCATGAATGCATGCTCAAGGCACTGATATATTCACTCTCTTTTGCACTGGCCTTTCAGGTCTCCAAGCCATTACTTAGACGGGGAGGAGATGGTAGAGTCCTTAGTTGGACTACAGAAGATGATGATTCTCTTTGCACATTGCAAGAGGTCTTTCAACGTGTCAGTCCTCGCCTGGGATTTAACATTGAGCTGAAGTTTGATGACAGCATTATGTATCACAGGAAAGACCTTGAGTGTGCTCTTAAAGCTGTATTGCAAGTACAGCCTTTCCCCTACTTCACATAGAGCTTAGTACAGTATCATTTATTTGCATCCAAGTCTATTCACATCCATTTCAGCACTAAGAGGTAATGACTGATGTCAATAAGGGTGTCGAATCATTTTGGCAGGTTGTTTTTCAGTATGCTAGGAGCAGATCAGTCTTTTTCTCATCTTTCAATCCTGATGCGGCACAGATGATGCGGGAACTCCAGAGCTCATATCCTGTAATGTTTGAAACTTCTGTTTTATGCCTGAAGCTTTGAATTGCTTGTCAGGTTTCCTCAGCAAGAGTATTGCAATGGTTATGAAATTCATTCATAGGCAAACTCGCAGTCCATCTTTAGCACATCAACTTTTCAAGACACAATCTGATTGTGAATACGCTTGCATCCTAGTATTCTGAGTGCACCATGGATCAGCTAGTTACCTTACTTTAGGTAGCTGCAAATTGATAATACTATATGTAAAATCTGAGCCAAATCTCTGCTGATATTTGATTGTACATAATTTACATCCAATTTAGTGTATGATGGAATTACTGTTAAGTGTTAAATAATATTTTGCTAGGCGTTGTTGAAGTATGAGTGAATTGGCCATCTTTCCCCATTAACTTAAGCTTTTGGGTTGTCTCGAGTTTGAATCTAGGCAGGCTCAATAAAAAAAAAAAATTGCAGCCAACTCCTGTTTCCACGTTTGAGTAAATGAGGTTTTGGGCTGAACTGGACAACATCATACTAGATACATCTTGATCTCGGCATTCAGAATAGTCATATCCATCCTTTCCCCTATTTTGCATTAGGTACTTTTCTTTACATGAGGTTTTGTGCTGAATTGGACAACATCATTACTAGATACATCTCGACATTCAGAATAACCATCTCCATCCTTTTCCCTATTTTGCATTAGGTACTTTTCTTAACTTTGAGAATAATCATCTATGTCCTTTTCTGTATTTTGCATTAGGTACTTTTCCTAACAGAAGGAGGGACATCCAAACACCATGATTCAAGAAGGAACTCACTTGATGATGCCTTCCGGGTATGCCTAGAGCATGATCTGCATGGGATCGTGTCAGAAGTGAGAGGCGTTCTCAAGCACCCATCTGCAGTTGTCAGAGCACAAGAATCTAACCTTGCACTTCTCACGTATGGGCAGCTCAAGTAAGCAGCATATCATTATCACGTTTCTTGTGTCAGTCAACCATTGCATGTTCATCAATCATCTTACAACCTTCCTATGAATCTTGGCTGCATAAATTCTCAGTAACGTGTCGGAGGCAGTCTATATCCAATACCTGATGGGCGTACATGGTGTCATCGTTGATCGGGTGGAGGAGATCTCAAATGCTGTGGCGGGTTTCGGTAAACCAGACCTCGGCCAGAGTGGTGCTGGTGTCGACGGAGCAAAGCATGAGGCCTTCTCGCAACAGCAGCTGGGGTTCTTGCTCCGGCTTATACCTGAACTGATTGAACAGCGAGATTGAAGGTACACCATATATAGTTATATACCCAAGTGGCATCCCAGTTTTGACCCTCGAAGCAGATGGCAGGCATTCGCCTTGGGTCAGTTGTTGTCCTGACTGATAGGTCCAGTTTGACAGTTTTAGGAGGTATACTTGTGTTGAGTGCATACACCATTTTGTATAGTCCAAACTCATTCCTGTTGGTACAGCCGACCATGGACCGTGGTCGATCTTGTTGCAAGTGAGGTTTCACCAAAAGGTTCAGCAATGTACTGTTGGAAATTTACAAGATTGTAATTCGGATATCCAGTTCTTGCCGGGGTATTTGTCTTGGTTTTCATGTTGGTAGTTCAGCACAGCAATGTTGCCCGTGAGGCCGTGACCGCATCCATTTCGGGCAACGGCCTTATTATACCAGGCTTCGGAATGCAAAGAAAACAAGAACATGCATATCTGCAGTCGCTTTCTCTTGAGTCCTAAGGAACTGGAGTCCTGGAGCTCTGCACGAGCACGACCACATGTCCAGCGATCAGAGTCAGACACTGGCACTGCAAAGGCAAAGCATCACTAGTACTCCCCTGCAAGCACTGCACGCTCAGGATTCAGAATTCCCCTGCTGCCGACCTGAGCCGAATCATTGGTGCGTCACCAATTCAGTGCTCCACCCCCATGTGGCCCATCCGGCCATCCCCACGTGCAAAAGTTGTCTGCAGATGACTCATCGAGCATGCATGCTCTGTCAGCACAAGGGAAAGCGAGCACTGCACTTACGTCTGAGATGAGAAGCTCCCCTGGCTGCCTCTCATGTCTTTCTCTTCTCCTGGACTAGTCCTGGCCATTGGAGGACCGAAAGATCTCGAGAACAGACAGGCCTAATAACACCTGAAAAGGATCAAACAACCCATCACTGTCTGAATATATGCCCTACCTGATCTTCCCCGATCCGTGATGGGCAGATTGGCAGAGGGCAAGGGGAGAGGATCAGATCGTTGGCAAATCCAGGGGATGGCAGGGTCCCCCGGCTGCACCTGGCACCACACCAGTACACCACAGCCTAATTCTGGCGTCCCTGCTTTTGCCTAATTTGTCTTCCCATTAGACATATAGGCTGGCGCTGGTTCATTGCATTGCATTGCATGATATGTTCTTTGACTTCTTTAAAAGGCAATTAGCTTTTGAATGATTGGAGTTACTTTTACCTCAACGACGATTTACCAGTGGTTAATATGAGCATTTCTTTTGGTTGATTCTATCACTGTGGGTGACTGGGTGGATTGATGGATGGAACAGGCCTCAGGGGTGGCCAAGAGTCATAGAGTTGCTTCATGGCCAAGATCGCCATACAGGTTTGGTCATAAGCATAAGAGGCATGCAGCCCCACCCCAAAAGGCATCCACAGTGGGCTGCGCTGCAGTATGCAGGGACTGAGAAAGCAACATGAAAAGGGGGAGGGTCAGAAGGTGCAAATGTGATGCATCATGCTTTGAAGAAAAGGGCATTTTCAGGCTTTAGCTTTCACTAATGGATGCTGCTCAATTCTGACGTTCACATTGTCGTGGTGATTGTGGGTTTCCACTCTTGCAGACTTGTGATGCTGGATTGCCGAGGCCGCTACGTCACAATGCGGAGCGAGGGTTTCGTAACCGGAGGTGGCTTCTCCATGGAGGAAACGCCCAGTATTTTCCCCCAGCTCTTCTCCACAAAACTAGTCCTCATTCACCTAACTGCTGATAGGTAGTAGTTTGCTTGCGTGCCTATTTTCTGCGAGATTTGAAAGTTTTGCTTTCTGCTCAAGGAACAAGCTAGTGACATCACTTCACACTAAGTGAATGATAGACTTTGTGAACTGAAACGACTCCCTTCTGATTTCAGTAGCCCCACAAGATTCGCGAGTTAATCCAAAACATGCTGAATGGGAATCAGCCTGGCCATCCATGAGGTCGCGTGTTGTTGAGCCGATATCGGGGACAGCAAATCGACAAAAAGAAATGCCATCGATCGCGGGTTTTTTTTTTCTTCTCCTTATCCTGCTTTGGTGCTGTCAACCATGGTCAATTTGTGGGTTCTGTTAACAATATTTGCCTAGTGCTTGCCTCAAGTGCTGAAGGTGACATGTTGCTTGAGCAGTCCAACTTCTGCCTAACCCTGTCCTTGTTTCTGATCTGAAATATGATTACATGTACACATCATACTATTCAAACTGTTCTCTTATACACAATTAAGAACTTTATTTCTGAAATTGGATTTCAGGTTTATCTTGTATACCTACTTGAAAAATATTCAGTTCTGAGATTTCAAAGATGAGCAACTGGTACAGGTGGTATGGAACAATATATATATATTCTCTAGTTGACCACTAGAAGATCGTTGTTGACATGTTCTAAGCAAAAGCACTTCAGATGAGGTGGGTAAGAAGGCTACCTTATATTAAACAAATGTTAAGAGGTGTAACTTGAATACAAAGTATCTTTTTAGGTATAGAAGCTGAAAGAACATATTAAAACATTTGACCCATGTTTTTCAACTATGCGCTGAAATCAAAATGCGATGTATTTGGCAGGGACAGGTTCAGGAGCTCATCTCCTGCGTCAAGGAAAAGGCTCCCTTACCCAACTTTGCCCCCAATGAACTAAAAGCTCTGTGTTGACCCTGCATGTCAACTTAAAAAGTATATCTTGTCATGAATAAACATTCATTTATATTTTCAAGAAAAAGAAGGAACTTTTTTCCCTAGGTACTAACTCCTAACAATTAAGTTACTCTGCTAGGCACTAGATTGCAGCCTTGACTGTTGCCCACTATGGAAATGGAATATAGTGCTACTTATGATGCATCAAGCTAAGTAATAGCTTCTGGTGTTGCACAATTGACTCCGCCATACAGGTTTAAGACTGTGAGAGCCTAATAATTCAACAATGGTGATTGGTTAGTTAGACAAGATCTCCAATTTTCTACTGAAACCGCGTAAGCAGAAGAAAACCTAGTCACCTTGGTCAATTTTTTAAGGCCAACGAGAATCACAACCTGCCAGGAGAGAATCCCAATCTGCACAATGCTTGAAAACTGCCTCAGAAACTTCAGCCTGAACTGACATAAACTATTATAGTATACTAGGCAAAACAAGATTGGCAAGCCACTCCCTGCATCTCTAGGACATAGCATATATTCAGCTTGCATATAATTATAAAAAGTTTGCCCCTCCGTAGGCTTGTAGCTGCATGCTCCTCTAATTGTTTGACAACAGGATCAAAAGGGTAGGGAGAGATAATAAGGAGATTTAACATGATTTAGGGTTTAGACTCTAGAGCAGGGAAAAGAATGTGGCAACTGGCATCAGAGATAATGAGAAAGGGCTTCAGAAAGCATTGCTGAAAAGATAACTGAACTTTCTCCAGCTCTACTTGTCACCACCGCATATTCTACTCCCAACCGGAAGCAATCCCTTTGACCAATCCAATCAAACTGTGTGTTGGACTGCACTTCCCTTTCTAGATCAGATAGCCAAACTTTTTATGTAAAAAAATGATGGAAAAAACTTTATTTCCCCTGTTGTTTCCTTGCCTCCATGTCTGAACATAGGATGAGCAAAAGGTAGCCGCAATTTCAGTTATATGGGGAATGGCCAGAGTTTGTAATCTGTACTCCTGGAATCGTGTACGTGCGTACTTGCCATGGTACTTTTCTTGCGTTGCTTGCATTGCTTCATGGTTCTAGAATCTAGAGTGTTGGATCTAACTTATGAGGGGATTTCGATCTTGGCCGTCCGATTCAAACCCAACGACTCAGATAATCTTGTGGTGCCCGTATTACCATTTCCTAGAATATACAGACGAACAACGTATGATCTGTCAATATACTACAGCTCTTGCATAAATCAAGTTCTTATTACAAAAGGGTTCTAGTCATGTTCATGCTATGCTATGAGCCAATGATGTACTAATAATGGTCTAGAAAGAGGTGGGGGTGAGAGGTAACTCAAACTGTAATTATATACGTTGCTTGTCCTGGAATTCAACCTGTTTCATTTCATGTATTCATAATCAAATGTCCTGTTGACATGACATTTGATTTGAATTAAGTTAAAATATAAACGTCATTGTCGTGTGGAGCTATCAGCTTCCACGCAGGACAACATGCATGAGGTTCAGATAAATGGGGATCCATGAGGCATCTAGGAGATGAGAAAGAGTACTCCTAGCTGAAGAAGAAAGCTTTGCAGCACGGCAACTTCCCTAAAAAGGTGAGTGATCTTTTGAAGGCTGTGGAACTGAACCATCGCTCGATCGAGCAAATCATAGAAATGATAAATAGTTTTGTCTTCTCCACTTTTCAGTGGATTCCTGGTGCTGGATGATGCTTATAATAATTTATCTATGTTTCGTCATTTGCGTGGTGAAATGTGTTTGGAACCGGCCTGGGGATGAGAATTGTGGTCTGGGAAGCGTAAGGTTCAGACTAACTGAAATCGATGTGAACAGAATGTTTGAATTGCTTTTGTCCATGCATTCATTTCAGAAAACTGATCTTTTTTTTCCTGACGCAGACATCTTTAGAATTACTTTTTCAGCCTCTATGGTGCTATTATAAAAACATCAAAAAAGGATTAAAAACAACATTACAAGTTGTAATACAAGGAAAAGGAAAACAAAAAATAAAGAACTCAAACTGTACGTAAGCATTTAGTTAATCAAGAACCCTTCATCAGGAAAAAAATCAGTCTGTTCTCATCAAGTTATTTAATAATGATTTATAGGATCTGTGACAAGAATTTGTGATGGTTCCTACAAAATTCAATCTATATACCTGTCAAATAAGTAGCAAATTGTTTTTTCTTATATACTTCGTAACATAATGATGTGTAGCTTTCCTTCATGTTCGAGAAAAAATGTAACACTTCGTTCCATAAAAGATATGCAGCACTAGATTTGCATAGAGGTACGAGTAAACTTGGCTAATTGTACCAATTTGTTTGAGGACCTAGCTTATAGAAGCAAATTCGGTAAATTCGGTGGGGGCACTACTGCAGCTTCGGTTGATTATTTGAAGCAAGATTAATCCACAAAACTTTATTTTCTCTATTTATAAGTTTTTTAACCACCAATTGTTTACATGATTTAATTCGAAGTAATGGGAAGTCTTTTTCATGGTACCATTGGAACGGACCAGAAAGGGGGCAAGGTCCAATTGAGCGTGTTTTGTGGAAAAGTAACGCAAAGGGGAAAGAGGAGGCATGAAAAAGACTTTATTTTTTGCCTTTGCTTTTTTCCCAGTCCCTGAAATTTTCAGAAAAGTTCCAACCTCGCAGACTACTGTTTAATGATGACAGCACGTCTGTTTTTTCGTCAATCTGTCCTTGATCTGTCTAATACCTGTCTGAGCATTTGGTGTAATCACTTTTAGCAACAGAGGTGGATTATGCTGAATTGCTGATACACAACTGTGCTGTTTGTATACTTTGTTGCCTCAGTCACTCATTTGGTTTGCTGAGTTTCGTAAGGTCAATTTAGGGGGGACCCTCTTGCTGAAATATCCGTTTATGGTGACTTAAAAAACATATACCATTCCTTAGAGAAACATATACCCACCTTTTCCATCATTAAATATAAACTACAATACCCACAAAAATTTACTTCTAAATTACCAACACCCACTCACAAGCAAATGAAATAACCATAAAGTACACCTATATATGTTTCTAGTTATCTACTTATACAATTATTAAAGTACATGTTGCGTGCCATCATCCAAAACACAAGTATACATGCATGCACAAGCAATGCATATAGATTTCTATAGAAAACATGAAAAATATTCTCTAAAAGACTTACATATCAATGTCTCTGACGATTTAATTTAAATTATATTGATAATAAATGAAAATCAATTATGTAAGTTAGCACTGCCTCAATTCCAGGTTGTAGGTCACTTTAGCTTTATCAAGTCAATTTTCTTTTATCTTTGACAAAAAAAATTCATGAAAATGTATGAAAAATCTATGGGTTTAAATAAATACACTACCAAGACATTTCATGGAAATTTAAAGAAACTAACTTCATGTTGTATGTATATATTGGTCTATTTTTCTATGAACTTGGTTAAAGTTAGACAATTTTAACTTAGAACAAAGCTAAAAACAACCAATAACTAGAACAAACCGAGTAGTTTAGATAAATCTATACCTCCTATAAAGCAAAGACCCACTAGCCTATTTCTCTGGCTTCTCATTGGGCCACATCAGCAAAATGATGTCATCCGCCCACTAAGTGACGTCATCCGCCCACTAAGCCTCATTTATCTTCCACTAGCTATTTCTTTTGAAATAGAAAAAAAGTCGTAGCACCTAAACCAAGTATCGTAATTAAAATCCAATTGCACCATGGTGTTCCTCGCAATAAACTCTTCAAAACAAGACCCCACATGGATATATTTCGATAACTTTTTTGCAAACATTTAAACGGCCGTTCCTAAGAAAAACCTAGCAAAACTGTCGTTTCTAAGCAAAAACCTAGCAAAACTGTATATCACATGGATTACATGTGGTCCTCCGAAACGTGAATGATTTTGTGAAGGAAAACTCCTAGAACTTTTGGGAGGGGGGATGGCCCTCAGGTATAGTAGGGGTGAGGGGTGAGGGTGGATGAGGTTAGCCTCCCGTATTGGCCGATCCTATAGGTTAGTGACCGTGTTTTTTTTATAACCGTTTCTAAGCAAAAGCCCGTTTCTAAGAAAAACCTAGCAAAACTACATATCACATGGATTACATGTGGTCCTCCGAAACATGCATGATTTTGTGAAGGAAAACTCTTAGAACTTTTGTGAGGGGGATGACCCTCAGGTATAGTAGGGGTGAGGGGTTCTGGTGGATGAGATTAGCCTCCCGTACTGGCCGATCCTATAGGTTAGTGACCGTGTTTTCTTTGATAACTGTTTCTAAGCAAAAGTCCGTTTCTAAGCAAAAACCTAGCAAAACTACATATCACATGGATTATATGTGGTCCTCCAAAATATGCATGATTTTGTGAAGGAAAACTCCTAGAACTTTTGGGAGGGGGGATGACCCTCAGGTTTAGTAGGGGTGAGGGGTGAGGGTGGATGAGATTAGTCTCCCGTACTGGTCGATCCCTTAGGTTAGTGACCGTGTTTTCTTTGATATGGTTTTTGTTGTCTTTAGTTACACCTTTAACAAAAAAAACTAAATCTGTTCTCTGCTTATATCGCATATATACTTATGTATTATACACCAACGAGATTCCTTCTACATCCTATTTCTCCTAATTCAATTCAAATTACTCTTGCATTCCCGCAGCAACGCGCGGGGAATTCACCTAGTTTATACATTTTGGATGGACAAACTGTAGCATACATTAACTGATAGTTTACTCATAAGCACTGGAATTTTTAATTAATAAAAATAGACACACAATTCTCTGATAGCAAAAATTCAACACATCTAGAGCGTCAAAACTATTATTTATGCCACTGTAGTAACGAAGGGTGCTGTAGTCAAAGACATGTAATTTATTTTTTAGTTAGATATAAAAGGAAAAAAATTGAATAAAAGGTACAATAAGCATTAGAATTTTAACTTAAATTATGGATAGAAATTACAACAATTAATAAGACCAAAATTTAGAAACCAAAATCTAGATTCATGACATGATTACATATGAGCTAACAAGAGTTGATGCATTGTAGCTCAAGCTAAGGTTTTTAACTAAAACATGTTGAAGACACAAAGGTGTGAGCAAAGGGGGAAAACTATGAATATGAATAAAACATATAGATTTTTTAAGGAAGTATTTTTTAATTTATAACCATTATATCGAGTTGATATATTAGTCATGAACCCACTTCCGGTCTTTGCAATAAAAGCACATGGCCTAAACAAAGAAAAAGGGGAGCCTGACGCTTTAATGGCTATCAATTCTAAGACTAGATCGCTACCCATATATCCGAGAGAAACAATGCCAGTACAACCAATGCCCGCGAAGTAAGCTTATGGATATATAGAGTATTTGGTAAGCCTAACATAACAAGACAGAGATTGCAGAGTATCTATGTTAGAAAAGGAATATGAAGTATGGAAAAATAAGAAATTTTGATTAGTTTTAGCCTTGTAGATATTAAGTTTAAGCACCATATTATAGGCCTCGTTTAACACAACTTTAGCTCCAAGATCTATGGTGACTGTAGTTTGTAGGCTAATTAAAGTGGTTCAATGATTTTCAGTTAACCTAAAATATAATAAAAATGAGTCATATAACTATGTTTAACATGTCTGCAGCTCCAGATCCAAGATTTCTAGAGCTACACATGACTAGTTTTAGGAATTCAATAAAGTTAGAGCTCGATAAACAGGGCATTAATATACATGCGAGTACAGTTTGATGAACATGCCTATAATAATATTGAAAAGCCCCTACAAAATATCATAAACTTGTAGAATTTTAATAATATTCCTGAAGGAACCAGTGACCAAAGATATACTGTAATTTGAAGACCTTAAAATAAGTGATTTTTTATCGGAGTCGTGACATCACCACAGTATTGGAGACTTGAGAGTGGTGAGTCTTCCATGGCAATGATCCGGTGATCGAGGGAGTGGCAACACAATGATCCGGTTTTCCAGTGAGCCGGGCCAAAGGGGATAAGCGACCAATGATTGGCCCTCCTTTTGTTCCAATCAGGAGCACAATAAAAACCTCTTTGCACGAATTAAATAAAGCAGAGCCAAAATTTTAAAAGGGTAGAGGCGGCGGGCCCACCGAGCACTAGCTAGTGTGCCACTGGCTACTAGGCTAGCTGTGTTGTCTGGCGTCGCTGTCCGGCCATTGCTGCCTGGGCACCTCCGGCCGGCGTACAGACATTTCGCGTCACGCTAGCCAGCCAGAGTGCAAGAAAACTAAAGGTTACGCATTTTTATTTGATGTTGTAGGGTAGGGATGGCGTTGAGGTGGATCTGGTGTAAGCATGCCATCACTGCACCCTTTATTCTTATTCTTATTTTCCTGCTCTCACTTTATTAGCTTGTGTTTTTATATATTTTTTGGTCCAATATATGAGGAGGAAGAAAATATTTGTAGGCCAACATTGCCAGTGTTAATTTGCTGTGACAATAGCTGTTCTAGCACCAAATTTTAATTTAGTTTCAAGTTCAATTTGGAATATAAGGAACTGAAAAACAAGCTAGTTTAATTCTACATAGGTACAAATGGAACCCCTACTCTTAGATTATACTACTCCCTCCATTCTAGATTGACTAATTTTAGGACTGGATTGTCAGAGCTTCTCTTCCTGATTCTTGAGCTTTCCTAGAATTTCACTTCTTGATTCTCCGGTGGGATGATTCTAGTGGGGGCAGAGTGGGGAGCAGGCAAGCCCCTGTTTGGGAGAGCTCAAAGTGCTCCAGATTTAGCTTCGGATCCGACTTTTTACCTAAACACTTCAACTTCATGGAATCCAGATCCAAAAAATCTAGAATGGGGGGGGGGTGCAGAACCATGGATTACATGGAGCACCTCAAAAGGTGCTCTGTAAGCTTGAGTTTTGTACCTCCTCATGGAGTCTGGGGGTAATTACCCACCTGATTACACAACAACCACCACAGTATTGGTTTGATTCTTTCCATCGGTCTCTCTCTTATTCACGTTGTTCCCTCCCTTTCACTCCGACAGAAGTCGCGCCACCCATCTTGACCATCTCCGACGAGCCCTTTCGGGCTAGACGCCTAGTGGCATCCTTCCAACGGCTGCCAGTGGCCATCTCCGGCGAGCCCTTTCGGGCGAGACAGCTAGCGGCAGCCTTCCAACGGCCAACGACGGCCCTCCAAATGGCAGGGGGTGCAACCACCATGCATGGTTGGCACAGCAAGGGGCGTGACGACCCTGGCCGACGCGACCACCCTAGCCAGAAAAGACCACCTAGCATGGTGCGGCCTCCCTGGCCAAGTCTGATGCATCCTCTGCTTCGTTGGAGGAAGATGAAGGGTCAGGGTGTCAATAAGACAAAGGGTGAGAAATAGCTCCCACGGATGGGCTGCTGTTGGGCCACAATTGGATGGCTGTTGGGCCACCCAGTAGATCCACCATGGAGCTCTCTCAAACACTTTTCTAAGAAATAGTAGGATCCTAGATCCCCGGTGGAGCTGCTCCACGATGGATTTGGTGCTCCAAATCTAGTTTGGCAGACCCAAGAATCGATTTTGAAGTGATTCCAGTTGTGGTTGAATGGAAAGCTGCGAGGAGCATTGGAGAGCGGATTTTTTAGCTCCTAGCTCGTAGTGACCCTTGTCAGCTCCCACTAGGATTCAATTACATTTTAAGCATTTGGTGGGAATCCACAAAATCCTCTCTGGGGATCTCCAAGAGTACCTAATAATCCTTCCCAATCCATAATTTTTTGGAAAGAATGAAAAAATCCATCTCCAACAACTAACTCCCAAACTCATCTCCCAATCTTTTGGCACTTGAAAAATAAAACCCCCTTTGTGCGTAAAGATTGGCGGACTCCAGGTGGCGCATATCTTCTTTCCTGTGCGTATATAGGTTGACCAATTTAAAGGTGGAAGGGTGTGGGAAAAAATAAAGAGTAGGAAACGGTTCATGATGCAAATGTACAAGAGAAAAAGGATATATATAAAAGTGGTTACAATAATTTAGAAATACTATAGAATTCCTGATGTAAAATTGTCTTCTATATTTTAGGAGTGGATTATTGAAAACCCTTGGAGATGGCCTTCTTTATTCCTCCTAATACTTTTTGGGTTGTTGCAAAACTCCATATTTTTTAGAAGAAAATATTGGATACTCTTGGAGATGCTCGGAGTGGAGCTTTGTCATACTGGCCCTCAGATTATACTATTCCCTTCGTTCAAATTGTAAGTTGCTCTGTTTTTCTAGGTATATAGATTTTGCTACGTAGCTAAATATCCAATTTGTCAACATAATAAAATTTACATATCTAAAGAAACAGCAGCTAGAATGACTTACAATTTGGAACGGTTGGAGTATTACTTATTCTTGGGTTTCTATTTTCTAGATTTGTTATTGGGGCGTTGTCCCCCTCTGCCGAGGCAACTTTGAAAGCTACATCTTGGATACATTTCTCCGACACTTGGGATAACGTGCTTTCAGTGAATTCTTTGAAAAATCATTGTCGCTTTATACGCATATGTATATAAAAAATAGCGAAAAAGGCACAAATTGTTCGTATTTATCGTGGCGCTCGTCAACAGAGGATAATTCGTTGACAATGGGAGGAGATTTTGTGGTTGTTTCCACGACAAGTTGGTTAAAGTAAAGCCGCCGTGAAAACCATGCGACGGAAAAAGAACTAGTATATCTCAAAGAGGTCACAAGGAACAAGTTACCCGTGTTGAGAAGGAAAAAAAAAGATTTTGACAGCACCAATTAAAGATGTGTCACTTTTGTTGTGAATACACTTCGCGTACAAAGGAAGCCATATATATTTGTCACGAAATCCTTGCGAACAATTCCTTTCAGTCTATCTATCACTGCCAGATGACACCAGCTAGCTGAATTTACATATGCCATGCGGGCCCACATGTCAGCCTATGTTACAACCAGTGGCGGATGCAGGATGGGAATCAAGGGGGGGCTAAAACAATAGAGACGTTGATTTGCATGAAGATTTAATAGTGATTTGAGGTTTTGCTACAGTAATTTAGTGGTAAATCAAGACATTAGGGGGGGCTGGAGCCCCCCCAACCTCCCCTTTAGATCCGCCACTGGTTACAACTGCGATTGTCTCTGTGCAGCGACTAAGTCCGTGTGGACTTGGATTGTACGTGTAGCGTTCTGCTTTGATGTCGTAATAATGCATGCATTGCCGTTCTAATCCAGAACGGCTATACAAAACATGTGCATGAGTCGGCTGTGTTGAAGTTACTCCAAGATTAGCATTAACCTGTCACGTTAATGGCGGCGTTTGGACAAATGTGACCATTTTGCTTGTTCGCATGCTTCCTTCTTTTGTGACATATGGGTTGATGTCATTATTCATATGTATAGCAACCATGCACTAGCCCCTTTTGCAATTGGCAAATAAATAAAGGTTATTATCAAGAGCCTGTGATCTGATATGCGACCGCCAGTTTTCTGATCTGCACACGTTTCATCACTACAAGAAATGTCTCGGTTTTTGACGAAATGTTAATGAAACGTGTGTCACAAACCATGCGTCTTATTCCATGGTTTGTGACGTTTATATGTTCATGTCACGTCGTTTATGACGTTTAGAATGTCAAAGAACACGTTTTCTGACATTCGTTTCGTCACAAACGACGTGACATGAACATATAAACGTCACAAACCATGGAATAAGACGCATGGTTTGTGACGCACGTTTCATCAATATTTCGTCAAAAACCGAGACATTTCTTGTAGTGCATTTTGGTGATATGTACGGAATAATGATCTGAGGGACAACATGAGCAAATTGGGCCACTATATTTGTTGACCTTGTTTGTGAGAGATGTCGCGTGGATTGTAGCCTTGTATGTATGTATGTATGTAGGTATGCATGCATGCATATATACGACTGAATATATATATATAGTTCTGGGTGTGGTCTGTTGTCGCTTTTCTCTCTTGTGGGGGATGTTGTTCTACCCAGTCCGACCTTCTTCTTTATCAATAATAATTGGCAGTTCTCCTATTCGGTTTATTTTACCAACAAAAAGAGGACTACTACCTGACATCTTATACTAAGTATGATTTTCTCAAATAGGCGTTATTATCGAATGTATGGTTTTCTCAAATAGGCGATATTGCTGAATGTAACACATGATGATAATCCACATGAACCTCTTAATTAACACATTTGGTGCTTTTTTTATTATATGAATGAATGAGATGTCTGACATCTACTACTTGCATAAACTAGTGGATAGAGTAATGCAAACGTAGTACAGGTAATCAGTGACAAAGCTGAGGGTTTATTAGCCAAGGTGGCAAGGTTTCTTGACCGTTCCTCGGATGTTGTGACATGTGCATGTTTGACGCACCACCACCCAAACAAAACACCACAAGGATGGATTTTTCTTATTTTTCTATGTGTATGTAACCCCTTGAGAGCAGCAGAACAACAACCACTTCCTGTCGAGCCTACTAGACGTACAGCTACTTGCAGTGCAGGCAGGCAGGAGGCTTGTTGTCCAGGAACCCAAAGAAAGAATCAGATGCCATATCCATATATATATAGGCCATAGCCGTGCTTCGGCAGGGCCCACCTCAACGCCGGTGTGGGCCCCACGTCCCCCTAAAGGAATTTTGGCCGCGATGCAAAGGCATGCACGCATGCAGGTGCTCAAAAGAGGGAAGGAAGAGGAGGGCAAAACAGAGAGAAAGAGAGAAGGAAGCATGCTCCTAAGCAAAGCGCGAAAGGAGGTAGCTAGCTAGCAGGAGATGGTTGGATCGTGAGCAATGCAGCCAAGAAAAAGGAGAACCGAAGGAAAGGCAAGGGCATCCAAGCATGCAACCAACCGATTGAGATGCCCTGCAAGCAAATCCGATCGATACTGTCATCACTGCACACAACACTGACACTGGCTTGCACGGCTTCGATTAGATATAATGGCGCGGGATCGACACCCGGCAGGTTAATTATTCAGAGCAGAGGAGATGCTAGCCAGCTGCCTTTTTTTATTATATATGTATATATATTTGCATGCATGTGTGTCCATTGCATTGTTGCATGCGTTAAGAAACCCAAAGCATGTTGATCAGCCGTCAGTGGGGTGGTAATGGAGGGCAGTTGTGCTGCGTTGATTCGTGGCTGAGGACAGCAACAAGTACATACACTAGCTATAGCTAGCGCCAAATCTGCCGGACGGGCAGACTGATTAATTTGGAGAAAACCATGCCGCTTAAGCAAGGTCGGATTCGGTGTAGAGGGTATCTAATTCGCTGTGGTTTCAGCTGCTACATGGCTTCACGTTTCCCGCGTCTCATTGGAAGTACGTAGTGTCTAGCAAATTTTTAGGTTCAGGCACAAAGTACCCAAAAAAATAATGAAGTCAGAGCTACATCTGTTGGGCATGTTAACACCGGTGTTCAAATTAAAGGCAATATATACCCTCTAGTTGTATTGTATGGTTTATTTTTATGTTTTTTGGATCCCGATTCTCTAGTAAATTGGGTCAATTCTCTCCTTCTAATAACTAAGGAAGTGCCTTGCACAATTGCATGGTAGCATACAATTTGACCTAATGTACAATTTAGCGTAACCCCCCTCCCTCACACACACACACCCCATCCCAAATATGTTTTAGGTCTTGTTTAGCAGGGCTCTCTCTGGCTCCGGTTCTGTGCTACAATACCAGAGGAGCCACAAAAGCGTGGCTTCCTGGGGCTCTTAGTTCATTTCGCGAGGTGTTGCTATAGTTGCTATTACAGGAGGAGCTGTGCCAAACATGACTTTGCTCTCCCATGTCTATATTGGCTTCATACCCATGTGTTTTCATTAGAAATAGTTGTTCTACCATTATCGATGTTATTTGGGACTACACCTTATTAGCTTGCCCTGCTGCTTGGCTTACAAGATGACCTCAAGCTATTGGATAGACCCAAGCTTCATTTAGTATCTTGTATGCTTCAAATGTTGTTCACTTATGTGTCTTGCTACTCAGATTCATGATTTTAGTACCTTTTTCTATATTGCTGGTCACCATAGGACTTTATCTTGGGTCTTTTTGTTTCATCTGCTTAGGCCATTATTGGTTATGTAGTTTTAGCCATTGGCAAACAAAGAAGGTGTTTGGCATCCTAGATTTTGACTAGACCTTTACTATTAGCGAAATGTTATGAACCCCGCGCGTGATGTGTCATAGACTTTAGCAAAGAAGGGAGAGATTGTCCTTTCATCCATCATATCTCTTAGCATCCGCAATGCGAATCAACCATGGAGTCCAATGCCAGCATTGCCTTCCCTAAACCAAAGCCTAGCTCTGCTCCAGTAGTCCTATACCACCGTCCATTCAAGCTCGCCTTATCCGAATCTCTAGGGGTAGTAAGAAAGCTCGACCTAGGCACATCGAACTAGCCTCTCCCCATGTCGCTTCCTCGAAGCCACCCGATAGCCTGCTTGACATCGAAGTCAGGGTTTGATGTTAATTTAATTGAGGGAGCTAGAGGGTAATGGAAGGATGGGGATAGCATGACGGTGATCCAAGCAGAGAGAGTGTAGCGACGTTATGATTGGTTAGCTTAGGCTTTGGGAACCTTAGATGTCTATGGCGCGTGATTTGTCGACAAGGTTTGCTTGTGTGGCATGAGGAGGTGAGGGGAGTTTGGGTGAATGAAAGGTGGAGGGAGAGGGGGTGAACTATCACTAGGGAGCAAGAGCTGAAAAGCTACTAGCACCCTGATTTTGCTGAACTTGGTTTGGTAGTACAAATTTAAAAGCCTTCTTTTTTGAAGCCGGATGTAAAACTACTAGTTTTGGCTTAAAATAAAACTATAAGCCATTTTGCAGTTTGGAATTAGACAAACTCACAACAATAACGGACCCAGCACTCGAATAGAGCCCGAAAGAAACTTAAGGTGACCGATGAAGTCACATATTTTGAAGCTTTAGACAAGGGTACTGCAATGAAGGCCCAAACATGCGCCGTCGTTGGAGCCAAAAGGCAAGCGCCTAAGGTCGCCAAGCCCTAGGTCCACCACTTGTGCACAACAAAATACGGAGGGCGTAAGTTGGACCATCGCATATGGTCTAAGACCTGTTTCAATTGAAGCCTCTCTTTTAAGCAGCCATCATATCCAAAATCGAACACCTTTAATTGCTACCGGCGCCGGATAGAGAAGGCCAGAAGGGAAAGCAATGCAAATAGGCCCTTAATTCACGAAACAGTCCACATCATCCATCCGTCAAATAAATGTACATAATCAGAGCGTTCTCTACTATTCAAAATCGGCGGATGTATGAATTATTACCCGCTAGTTACAGGTAATAAAAGCAGAAAAAGAAAAGGAGCAACAATATTTTGCACGATTCACATCGCTGTAGTGTGAGCGGCCAAGTAACTTCCTGGGAGATTCTGGAAGGAGTTTACGAAACCGGCGCGCGATCGAGGCTGACGACAGCGGACTTCGCCGGCCGGGATGCCGGGGCAGAGCGGGCGGGCGGGCTAGCTTGTCAGATCAGAGAAGGCACCGATGGCGTACATACGTTCAGCTGAGGCGCCGAGGAGGCGAGGAGCGAGGAGGATAGATGGAGTAAGCTTGACGCAACAGGGCGCCCTTATATAGCCTCCCTTTCCCCCTCTCTCCTCCCCAGAGCCTCAGGCACACCCGCACACCCCCAGCTCTCTCCCTCTCTCTTACTCAAAAAAAAAAGCTCTCTCCCTCTCTCTGTTCAATCTCTCGCTCGCCATGGACGCTCCGATCGAGCAGCTGCACGCGTCCTGCGCGCGCTAAGTAATCAGAGAAGCTGCGAGAGCTCAGCTTGCCCCCCTGTACCAAGTTAAACAGGAAGTAGCTAGCTAGCAGCTAAGCTGCGGTGCGTAGCGGCAGCTAGGTAGCGAGCAGTGCACGCGCAGGTGTGTGCTAGCTAGCGGTGTAGCAGCAGAACAGTAGCAGCAGCCACAGCTTAGGTAGCCGGTGGTAAAAGGAACTTTTTTGGACATGGCGGCAGAGAGAGCACCGGTGCTGGTGAGGCACGCCGGAGGCGGCTTGGAGGAGCTCCGGCAGCTCCCGCCGGGGTTCCGGTTCCGCCCCACGGACGAGGAGCTCGTGGTGCAGTACCTCCGGCGCAAGGCTTTCGGCGTGCCGCTCCCCGCCGCCGTCATCCCCGTCGTCCGCGACCTCTACAACCTCGACCCCTGGGACGTCGTCGTCCCTGCCCCTGCCCCTGGTACTAACCACAAACGCCACGACGACGACGACGCATCGAAGGAACATCTATTGTGTCTGTCTGTCACTAGGAAAAAGAACTAAAGCTGCAATCTTTTTTTTTTCGTCTCCAGATGCGAGCAGCGAGGGGGAGAAATACTTCTTCGCAGTCCGGCCGGCGGGCGCCGGCAAGAGCGGCGGTGCTAGGGCGACGGCGAGCGGGCGGTGGAAGCCGTCGGGGAAGGAGAAGCCGGTGGTCCTACCCCGCCCGTGCGGCGGAGGGAGACTCCTGGTGGGCGTGAAGAGGGCGATGACGTTCGTGCCCCGGCGGAAGAAGAAGGCGTCGCCGTCGGCGTCGGCGGCCCTGGCGATCGGCTGGGTCATGCACGAGTACCGCCTCGCCGCGCCGCTGCACAAGAACGTGAGTGATTCTCTTCTCCGTATACTACGCCGCGTGCATGCTTCTTCTAACTCTCTGTCTCCCTCTCCCTCATAATTTTTTTTTCGCGTTCGTGTGCCTGTGACACGTATTTTATTAAGGAGAAGGAGAGAGTTTTAAGTGGTTACAACGTCCTCAAGTATTTCATACATTATCGTGGAAAAATGGAAGCCAACACGACCTAAATAAATCTAACCTAAATTACTCTCCCTCATAATAAGTCAGATCTTCCGACTAATCTGATTGCAGTGGCAAAGTTCATGAAATCGGTAACAGTGGTGTATAATTAACAGCTCAAAGCTATGCTAATTAGGTCAGTAACTGTAAACATGCATCTAGTGACACCTAAGGAGCGAGATCGATCGACTATGTGAGATTACGAGAAGGGATTTTTTTAGGGATACGAGAAGGGGTTACAAACATGTAGCTATGGAGATGCTCAGATGCATGTAGGGCCGTGTTTAGTTGGGCTGATTTTGGATGTCCAAAATCTGCACAGTGCAAGATTCCGCACTATAGCATTTCGTTTGTATTTATGAATTTTTGTCCAAACATTGACTAATTAGGCTTAAAAGATTCGTCTCGCAAATTACAACTAAACTATGCAATTAGTTTTTGATTTCATCTACATTTATTACTCCATGCATGTGCCGGTATTTTGATGTGATGGAAAATCTTCTTTTTGCATAGTAAAATTTGGGGGAAAATTTGGCATCTAAACGAGGCCTAGAGTGAGAGGGATGAACTAGTAGCTAGCAATAGCAGGTGAGTTTAGCGAGCCATGGGGATAGAAATAGAATAGCTAGCTAGGCCGGCCGGCGAGTAGATAGATGGTTGGAGCATGCACCCCAGTGTAAAGTTGTTCATCCTGGCATATCCATCTTGGAGTTTTCCTACCTAATCGGACCTGTCAGTCTGGCATGATCACGTTATGTGCATATAATAACAAAATCATGCATCCATGTTCGTCTTCTCTTCTCTCTCTCCATTATATTAATTTAATTAATCATAATTAACTTGGTCGACTAATGAATCCGCAAGCCCGCTAATGTTAAGCTACGAATGTACTCTTGTAGGAGACCTTTTTTGGTTAAAATTAAAAAGAAGAAAAATCATGCTTGGTTAATTGGGGTTTATTTCAAGACCAGAAAAAAACTCGTTTTCTCGGTGTCCAGCAAATTAAAAGAAAGGGATAAAATTGTTTTGGATGATGAATTAATTTTGGATCGTCCATCGTTAATTATAATTATGGGCTGTAGTAGCTGCTTTGCTCAGATCGATCCCTGGTTAATTTTGGATGATATAATTATCATATATATACCCTGGTGGTTGCAAATTTATGCCGACACCGAGTGGGTAGCTGTACTTAATCAGTACTGCTGCTAGATGCTTGTGCATGTAGTAGCTGCTTTGCTCAGATCGATCGGATTATTCCGCCGTGAGATCTGTCTGCTTGTCCCTCAACGCCCACCATAAACCAGCCAACCAATCAACCAAACCAGCAGCGCCTGAACTACGGCACTTCAATTCCCACGACGCCGCCTTCATTAGCCTGCAAATACTACTCTGTCTGAGCAGTCTGCAGTGCAGCGGCCGCTCCGGCACGGCACTTGGTGTTGGTTCATCAGTAGCCATACGTCGTCCTGCAGTTGTTCTGGAGATCGATCGACGTACTACTACAAAGGCACCTGCACGAGCAGTACTCGCCGGTCATCGATCGTGCGTCCGTCTTGATGATAGACACGATCCTGTCCTGTGCTGTGGTGTGGCCTGTCGTCTGATCGGAGTAAACAGATCGATTATTGGTTGGCACAGTACTGTATCTGTATGTGCAGTAGTAGCGCTTCATTCATCACTCACTGCCTGTGATAGTTGTAGTAGCTGCTCTGTCTGATTGGCAACGCCTGCTCCTACACACCACACTAAGTACCAATTTCAGCTTTGCAGCATCGGTCGTTTCAGCAGCTGTTGAGCAGTAGTAGCAGCATGTACTCGTTCGTATACGGGGTACTACTGCTCCTAGCGCTAGCTTTTGCTCCGATCCACTGACCACTATGCCGGCCTTGCTTTTGCTTGTTTGACGCTGACGCTGACAGTTCGTTTTGGGTGGTCATCCACGCAGGGCTGCAGCCTGGCTCAAGGAGAGTGGGTCGTCTGCCGCGTCTTCCAGAAGGGCAGCAGCAGGCCGACGAGGAGGAGGCGAGCGGTGCCGGCCGCTCACCCCGCCGCCGCCGCGTCGCCGTCGCCGTCGTCCGCTAGCAGCTGCGTCACGGACGGGTCGAACTCGGACCTGGACGAGGTCAGCGGCTAGCTAGCTAGGGGAGCGACCGACCGCCCCAGCCAGCCGGCCGGCCGGACAGCCACAGCAAGTCAAGAAAAGATCGTACGTACCACCAGCTCGCAGCTGCCGGCGGGCGGCCTGCCTCTCAAAGAAGGCTCAACTCAAGCTGAGTTGAGTTAGCAGCCTATAATAATAGCCTTAGGCGGGCTGGAAACGGAAACGGAAACCATCCACCTGCACTACCTTAATTAGTTCTCCCTCTTGCATTGTTTGCTCCGACATTTGTTGTCACTTCAATTAGTTTTTCTTTTTTTCTCTTCTTTCTTTATTTCTTCCTTTCCACTCTGTGTAATGTAATGCAGTGTAATTTAATTAGTGAGAGAAGCAAGCACTACTACCGGCCGGATTAGTTAACAGCAAATTACTACGTACTCAGGTTCAGGAAGCTTCTTGTTGAGGTTTCAGAAGCCATATGCCGTATGCAACTACTATACGTGTACGGGGAATATGAATATGAATATGAATATGAAACTCCATATAGCTCCTAGATTTCGCGTAGCGAGAGCGTTTTGGTTCCTGTTTAGTCACTGTTCACGAATCCTGGGCAGCCACGTGGGCTCGTGCGTGTGTGAGCGTCGATTTGGGCTCTCCCGATAATTACGGCCTTGCGCCTGTTACCCCTCGCTCTCTCCGCAAAAAAAAAAAAAAAACGCCTCGCCGTCTCCGTCCATACTTCTTCCTCCTCCTCTTCCCCGCTCAGGCGCTTCCTCTCCCCCGGCGGCGCTGGCCAGCCTTGCCTACGCCGCCACCGTCCGCGCTTCTTCTTCCTCCTCCTCCTCCTCTCCCCCAGCTCTTGCTCGGCGGCGGCTGCAGACCTTGCCTACGGTTCCCTGAGGAACCAGGACGGAGAGGCAGTGACGGCGACGGCGCTTGGGTCGTCGGCAGCCATGGGGCACAGGCGACGGTAGCCCTCATCGTCATCTCCTCCAGCAAGCATGGGCTCCCCAACTCTACCTCGCCGTCTTCCTAGCACTAAGGTTCACGCCCCCTCCCCCTCCTCCTTCCCCTCCATCATCTCGATCTGGTGTCCGATCTTGATCTTCTTGAAACTCCATATAGCTCCTAGATTTCGCGTAGCGAGAGCGTTTTGGTTCCTGTTTAGTCACTGTTCACGAATCCTGGGCAGCCACGTGGGCTCGTGCGTGTGTGAGCGTCGATTTGGGCTCTCCCGATAATTACGGCCTTGCGCCTGTTACCCCTCGCTCTCTCCGCAAAAAAAAAAAAAAACGCCTCGCCGTCTCCGTCCATACTTCTTCCTCCTCCTCTTCCCCGCTCAGGCGCTTCCTCTCCCCCGGCGGCGCTGGCCAGCCTTGCCTACGCCGCCACCGTCCGCGCTTCTTCTTCCTCCTCCTCCTCCTCTCCCCCAGCTCTTGCTCGGCGGCGGCTGCAGACCTTGCCTACGGTTCCCTGAGGAACCAGGACGGAGAGGCAGTGACGGCGACGGCGCTTGGGTCGTCGGCAGCCATGGGGCACAGGCGACGGTAGCCCTCATCGTCATCTCCTCCAGCAAGCATGGGCTCCCCAACTCTACCTCGCCGTCTTCCTAGCACTAAGGTTCACGCCCCCTCCCCCTCCTCCTTCCCCTCCATCATCTCGATCTGGTGTCCGATCTTGATCTTCTTGGACAGAAACTATGTTTGGCTAGGTCTTGCCTACTTGCCTCCGCGTGATTTCCATGTCCGACAGATGCAGGAGTGCTCCAGGTGCAACATCCCCTTCTCTCCTAGGTGCCAGATCCCTTCCTCGCTCATTTGCTCTCTCTCTCTCTCTCTCTCTCTCTCTCTCTCTCTCTCAGATTTCCCCACACTGATTAGTTATTCTACTAGGGTTCGAGCAGCTCATGGTGCGAGAGGATGCACATATAGCCGATTGCACTCTATGCAGTTAAGTTCAGATGTCAGCCTGATATAGTCAGGCAAGGAACCACTGCCAATATGCAAATATGATACATGATGTCATTTTTTTTATTTGATGCCCTCTCTCCCAGGCAGGCAGATCCGCAGGTGGAGCATCAGTGGCAGCGTCCAAACCAATTCCATTTCGTAGAAAACACTGATCAATGATGGTTAGGTTGCTCCATACCAATTTGACTTCGATTATCTGATTCAGTAATGACAATGTGACATTAGTAGTGTTTTTAGAATTTAAGGTACTCCTCCTACCATTTTTGTTTGCATTAAAGTTTTTTTATGGTTGGATGCCAATGGTTCATAGAATCGCCAGTAATTTTGTTTTCGCTGTTACATTACACGAAATTGATCTACGATTTGGATTCATTCTGTACTGTACTACTTTTTTATCTATTTATAATATGCATATTTAAGCAGCAGGGAGAAACTCCTACTGATCCCTCAAAAAAAAAACATTACACGAGTCACTGCCCAGATCAGCTTATCTGCCTCTCTGTGTTCTGACTATGATGAGTGTATGATTCTGATTGTTTTTTAGTGTAAATAATTTTGTGCAAAATTGGATTTACATGTACTCTGTCAAACATCTATAGGTAATTATTTCGCTCTACGATTTCTCTGAATTTTGTATGGAGTAATTATTTGGCTCTCCTATGACTTCTCTTTATTTGATTCTGTCATCCTGTGAAACATCTGAATGAGCCCATTTTGGCACTGCAAATTTACACTTCTCCATCTCTTTTCCTGTCAGATTGCTTCATGTTCTCCATTTTACCCTCTGTATGTATGGTTCTCATTGTGTTTTACCATAAACGATATAGTACACAATTGATCTGCAAGTAATTATTTGGCTCCAGGATTCCTCTATTACATTCGCCTTATTTGGTTCCGTGAGACATCTATGAGTGCATTCTGTGAATTGCAATCAGCATTGAAACTTTTCTTTGGTTATCTATTTGTTGAGCACAAAACTAAAACTGCTCTTTTGCAGAGGTGGGCCTCCTTTTTTTCTTATACCTCAAAGTACTGTTTTTCGATGTTCAGCATTAGGATATACGCCATCAGCATGGGCCATAGTTCATGTTTCTGATTACCGGGCAAGATTTGAGAAGCTGTGGACACGGTCGTAATCCTACGCACACAAATGTAAAATCGTTCCTTCTGTGTGGTGCATCTCATAAGTTATGCCCATTTTCAAGTGTTGTTTTACATAGCTTATTTGAACTAAACGGGTAACACATCGATATAGACCTCTATTATTTCGAACAAATTGGTGAGTCAAAAGTTCATTGTCGAAGACCATGTGCATTTAAGCTTGAGGGGATAGATTCTTTGTTCATTTTGTACCAATATCTGTTGTGTGTCAATTATTTCCTTCTTTCTGTATGACTTAAGTTAGCTAGCCTAGCCACTTAGCCTACAATCAACAAATAAAAATTTGAAAGATTTGTCTCCCTGTGTCACGTACGGACAGTGGAGCAAAATAGCTAGCATAGATAACCTTGGCACTACAACTGCATAATGGTCTGTGGACATGGATCATATCTTAGATGTTATGTAGGCTAGACATGAACTAGATATAATTATCGTGCCAAGGTAAGTATCATGTGTGTTATCATAGACAGACAACCTTTGCACCTATGCCCTCAACTGAAAATGAATGATTGGCACTTAAACACAAAAATGGCTCTTTTTTTTCTATTTGTGTCTTCTGATTCTTCCAGAATAAAATACAGCAAGACCTGAATTACATGATATGAATTCAGAAATATAATCCATATCTCTATTTATATCTTATTTCATTTGATAATGATCAGTGTTAAACTACAGGATGGAAATACCACTGTCTAATATCATTTTTTTTCTTGCGCAGGATTACAGGTTCATATACATGGTGACAGGTATGACAAGAATAGCTAAAATCATGATGTATAGTCAACAAAGATGATGTTTCTTTTCTCTCAAAAAGGCACAAAGTCTTCCAGAATTGAAATGAATTGTGGATATATGTTAGAGGTCGGTGCAACTTCAATAGATGGTTTATGCAGCAACACAGTATCAAGCTAGGCTAAAATGAAGCCCTACAACATACACTCTTTATCAATAACGTCAAGGCACCGAGTCCCATACTGTTATTAAGGTGTCAGTTGTAAAGGAGTAAGTTCTTCTGGTGATCAAAATTTTTACGTGCCTACAAAGTGATATATATCCTGTAATGCTAGGATTTTGATGTTTTCAGGATTTTGTATGTGACTGTCATGTATCATACTTAATATAAATGTTTGATACATATATGTTTGTCTATTCATACGAAATCAATTCCTAGACTTTCGGATCATTGATGATTATAGGATTTGAGGGTTCCTATCTAATTCTCTTAGGTGCCACATGCGATGGTTTACACCTTGTTCGTTTGAACATATCAGCAAAATCGGTAGCTATTCAGCTTAGTTTTTCTCTCAAAAAAAAACCAACGAACAATACTTTTCACAACAAACCAGCGAAACAAACAAGCTGTTAAGTTTTAACAGGCTAGCCCACTCTGACCTATATGCGTTTCATCAGCCTCGAAAGATCAGCAGTACAAAAGCTGCTTATGTGTGCCCCACACAGGCAAGGGCATTAGCATGATAAAGCAATGCGGGCGCGGCGAAGCGCGCCTCTCTTCCTAGTGTGTATGTAATACTGTGTACGTACCAGCTGCAGAAATCAGCTCTGCATATATATATGGTCAATTTGTAACTTGCATGCAGTGCAGGTTGTTGTCCGTAAAGTCAATTTCTTCAAGGAGGAGGAATCTGATTATCTGAATCCATAACAGCAGTTGTTGCTGTGCTACTTGACTAGTTCTGCCGAATCTGGATTTGATCTGTCAATTTTACATTTTTCATTCGGTCAATCACAATCCATCTTCAGGAAAACAGGAGAGGCTCGCACCGTACCCCTGGTTATAAATTAGTAACAGGAAAATGTTAATTGCAAAGAAAAAATTTTAAAAAAAAGGTAGCAGGGGAAGAACACAACAGAAGGGTACGACGTCATGCAAGATCTAGCCAATCGCTACGCTAATCGAGAGGGGAGGGTAGCTCTTTTTGGCCGGTGCAAAATCAAAGTAAATTCACGCATGTACATGATTTGGCGAGTCAAATTTACATTTTCCAGGCACAGTACCTATCCTCTATCATTATCGTCAAGGAGAAGTCTTTTTTTTTACCCATCAACTATAGTCAGAGTTTAATTTTGACCCTAAAATTTCAAAACCAAATATTTTTTTGACCATCTAACTATTAAAAACATTCACATCTAGCCATTATGCTATCATGATAAAGGTGAATTTTGCTATGTGGACGACACGTGGCAGTGGGCCCCACATGCCAGCCCTCCTACCTCTCCACACACATTCTCTCTCCCTCACGCCAAATCCACATACCCTGTTAAAAAAAGTGGATATAAAAGAAACACTAAGAATCTTCCGATTGCATTGACCCTCATGGGTAGACATAGGGATCCACTTGATCTTGAGTCCCCGAGTGCTTCACTTGACTTCCTGATTGATCTCCTTTAATCTTGAGTTATTTGATCGTCTTGCCATCAACCATTGTAGATGTCTTCATTCTTCAAGCATATTGTGTGGCCTAGCGTTAGCAATTTATCCTCCAATCCATAAACTAGCCACACAAGCTAAGTTGTCCTCGACTTGCTTCTTCATCCATGCTTTGAGGACGCTTCTTTATCTTTATGCTTTGTGACCTAACATAAAACCTGTTACTCCAAAACACACTCGTTAATCACAATAGTAATGTTGTCATTAACCACCGAAATCACTTATACCCAAAGGGCCTAAAAACTCAGAGGGACTACATAATTGATATAGCGCCCCAAGGAAATTATGCAGATTCGTCTCTTTCCAATGCAGCGCCAACGAAGGATCGATGTACATGGACCATGGATCAAAGGTGGTGGTCTATGGCTCTAGATACCATGTAAAAAGGGTGGATATGATAGAAGTCAGATAGTCTGTTGTTGGCTGCATATATTGACACTGCTGCACAACAGGGCTTTAGTCCCGGTCCAAAAGGACCTCTAGTCCCGGGCTGTGAGCCGGGACTAAGGTTTCGGGACTAAATGTCCCACCTTTAGTCCTGGTTCTCAGGCCCAGGACTAAAGGGAGACCTTTAGTACCGGTTGGTAATACCAACCGGGACTAAAGGTGCTGCCAGGCATCGACGTGGCGCATCACCTTTTAGTCCCGGTTGGTATTACCAACCGGGACTAAAGGTTCTTTTTTTCTTTTTCCTTTTTCTTTCCAATTCATTATTGATTTTGGTTTCCAGTTATATTGTTTTCCAATTTATTCTTCGCTGCTATTATCCGTATACGTTGCACCTATACGAGAGCGTTATTATTGCACACAAATAAAGTATGAAACTACATATATATATATATATATATTATAGAGCTATACATATACGTACATACACATTACATTTACAATAATATACAAGTAATCAAGTGTTCGGCCGCCGGTTAATAAGTTACACAAATGTTTGCCCGCCACTCAAAGCTCATACAAGTATTCGTTCTTGTTTGGACTCTTCAAATCCAACCTAGGGTTGTGGTGGAACTCGCCGTCTTCCGGGATGACATGATCGTTGATGAAACCTGCGATCGTCTCCTGGATTGCGACGAGTATTGTGTGCTTGAACACTTGTTCTTTCAATTCCCACTCCTTCCATTTGCATTAATTAAAGAAAAAGATATTAATATACATAAGATTTATTTAGTTTCAACAAATAAATAAGATATGAATTTACTGTATACACATGTTACTTACTTTTAGCATCTCTTTAGCAGGTGTAAATTTGCTACACCGCATGTACTCGCAAACGTAGTATCCACATAAATTGGTTCCATACGGTTGTCTGGACACCCACTTATGTAGAATAGGAGGGGGGGAGTGACACTTTTAGATCCGTACGATATCTTTGTTGTAGCCAAGCCCAAGCCCTGCCCAATAAGTCGGTCGTTGATTAGGTATAGCATAGTAAATTAAAGGAGCAGGCAACGATAATTAACGAATGATAGAACTTACCTCTGGATCATGTCTATCATGTCTTGGTACATTGCCAGCTCTTTTCTCATTGAGTCCCACACATTTATAGTTTGTTCTTTGATCTTAATCTCAATGAGTATCCAGTGATCCCTGCATTTGTTTATAGAGTCAACTTATATATATATATATATATATATATATATATATATATATATATATATATTAATGTTGGATTGACTAAGACATGATATAACACAACACTTTATCCCATATTGTAAGGGAAGAGTATCAACTCCTTATGCCTTTGGTTATAAAAGAACCTCCGGAGGTTTTTCTCCATTTCCTTGATCTTCAGATTGAATGGATCTTTAGTCTTTGTGTCCTTGTACACGACATACGGATCGATAAAACCAATTCGATCGTCTTGTTTCAATCTGAGTTCTCTCATCATGTGTCTGCACATCGTGAGCATAGTTATTACGAATACGTACATATGCTAGAGTGGGATTATTGATTAAAAGGAAGAATCACTTACAGACAGTAGCAGCTTATGAGAGATTTGTCAAGAGCATCCATATAGAGAAGCTGGTGTACTTCACTAAACTATACCCAGATGACGTCATCTCCACGGAAGTAGTGACGGTCTCTGACTTGGACGCCCTGATATTGTTCACTTTGATGTTGTGCACAGAATCTCAAGTAGTACTCGTGCAGCTTGTACATTTGTGTACCAAGATTTTTTACCTTTGCAGGGTCGCATAGACTCCTGCCATATACGTACTTCCTCCGCCATTCATCAACAACTTCGGCCTCTTTAATAGTTGTCAGTTCCTCCCGACCGAGAAGTTGTTCTAAGGAAAGCCCAGTCACATTCATCCACTTGGCGAGTTTATCTAAGTCCACATCATCAGGTACCGACATTTGCATCAAGTTCATGTTGGAACCATATTGATTCTCAACCACTAGTGGCGGCACTGATTGCTGCGCTTGTTGGCCGAGCTGTGCAACATCTTTCCCGGCCGCCTTCTGTTTCCTTTTGTCCTCCTTGATTTTCTTTGTGATAGTACGCTCATAGTCTGATAGTGGCGGCGCTGGTTTTTTACTAGCGGCACGCTTCTCGTCTTGCATAGCCTGCACCACTTGACGTAGCTTTACACGAGGATACATTAGGTATGGCTTCTCTTGCTTTGCTCGTGCGTCAGCTTTGGTCTTTTCGAAGAACGCTTTCACTTCTGCCTTGACTGAAGCATTAAGTTCTTCATCAGTCTTCTCGTATGAAAGCTTGGTCATCTTCGGGATCTTCGTGACCACAACTTGTTTCTTCGGCAGAGGTGGTGGGACCGATCTCTGTGGGCCAGCGGGCCTCTTGTTCCTCGATGGACCAGCTGGTGCCGATGAGGCGGCCGTTGTCGGCATTGGCGGAGGCGGCGGCAGCACGGTTGGAGCTTGCTGTTGTGGAGGAGATTGGGCCGCTAGCGGCGTTGGAGTATGTCGTGGAGGAGATACGGCCAGCGGTGGGGATGCAACCTTGTCTTGTATGAAATCATCATCGTCGTTGTGTCCCACGGCACTGTGGTCATGTGGTGAATGGATAGACGGACTTGGGGAGGTCCTGGATTTGAAAAAAAACGAACAAGGTATATACATAAGTGAACCGTAATTAGATACAGTACATAATTATTGAAAAGTAATTACGTTCACAATCATCCACACCTAGGGTTCGGTTGTGGTGGTGGCGCCCTAGGAATAATGATGTACCGTTTCTTCCAACATATGAATGTCTTCTCCGCTTCACCTAGGGTCTTCTCCCCATCGCCACCTTTGATATCCAGATCCAAATTTTCATGGCCTTTGACCACTCTATCCACTGAGACACTAGCATATCCGGGTGGTATTGCGACCGAGTGGATCCTTGGTGTCTTGGTGGGGTCGATAGGAGATATAACACCGGTAGCCACCTTGACTGTGGCATTCCCCTCCGGAATATGCAGCTCACAGGACGTCAACGGAGCGGTGACATCATCCATCGAGAAGCACATCCCTGCGTCATCATCTTGCCTCACAGGCACCTCCGTAGAAGCACAACTGCTTTTCAACTGAGCTGAGCCGGGGCTGATGTTGGCGGCCGGTTGTGACAAGCTCTGGAGGCGGGAACTTACAACTTCCTCCATGGCCTTTCTGATTTGCTCATTCATAGTGGCCTTAAGCGCTTTCTCCTGCTCTAGTGCCTTACGAGCCACTTCACTGGTCTTCATAACAGCCTCCTCCAACTGGCGTAGCCGTTCCCTGTCCTCTTCCTTCTTTCTCTAGCGGCTTCTATAAGTTTCTCTGTCCTGAGGGAAGGCATGCTCCCACGACACGGAGCCATAGCCTCTCATCCGTCCACCGTGCTCAGGGTTCCCTAGGGCGTATGTCAGCTTATCTTTATCTCTATTCGGCTGCCACTCTCCACTTTGAGCGACAGAGCGGGCTTGATGAAATCTTTCTGCTACAGCTTGGATGCGTTCCCCATACACGACCTTTCCGGTCTTTAGGTCTAGGCGGCCTCCATGAGCGAAAAACCAGTGCTTGGCGCGCTCAGGCCAGTTGAGGGATTCTGGCACCAACCCCCTGTCAATTAGCTCTTGCTTGGCTTTTTTCCACTTAGGAATGGCAGTAGGGTAGCCACCTGATCCCATCGTATGGTGGTAGGTCTTGTGTCGGGCATTCTCTTGGTTCCTTCTCGCCCGTTGCTGACCCTCTTCTGACGTCTTGAACTGTACAAACTCGTCCTAAAACGGCTGCAGCTTGACAAAGTGCTTACAGTTGAAATCCGGAGTCTTGTTCTTCTTGATATAGTCGTTATATAGATTCTTCTTATAGCACTGGAATTGTATGGCCATCTTCTTCATAGACCAATCCCGAACTCTTTCCTTCAACTGTTCATCGTTTGTGTCTAGCGTAAAATGTTGCAACACGTCACCCCAAACTAGTTCCTTGTCACGGTCGGAGACATAACTGATTTCTGGGCGTTGCTTATTTTTCTTCCATTCATGAACATTGATCGGGATCCTATCCCGAGCAAGGTACCCTAAGTGGTTGACAAAGGCCCTTGCATGGGGTCCACGTGGCTGACCTGTTCCCTCGTCGAAATCTGTGATAACCAACCGGCCCTCCATCGGCTTCTTCAGGCCTCGTACTTTTCTACTGGTCCTCGTGGTTGTCGTTGAGACAGAGGGCTATGTAGGCAGAAACAAGACAATTAATAAAGGAAATTTTTTTGAATTTCATGTATATAAACATAGGAGGCTGCATATATTACAGACCTCGCCAACATTGTCTTGGTCATTCGGGTCGACCAAGTACTGAGAACCGTCATCGATGCCCTCAGGGTTCTCATCGCCTTCACGATCGTCATAACGACCTTCTTCAGCACTACCGCGGATCATGTTCAACAATATTTCTTCGTCTTCTCTCGGGTCAGCCATTTCTGCAAAAATATTTAGGGTTTAGGGTTTACAGTTTAGGGTTTAGGGTTTAGGGTTTAAGGTTTAGGGTTTACAGTTTAGGGTTTAGGCATTACTAAGCATAAGAGATCGACTTACACATATTAGTGGGATATCATCTGGATATAAGTGTAGATCAAGGTAATCATGCCGCAACGGTATCGACCAACTCCTACTAACTTAATACATCTAATAACAAGTAAGTCTATCACAAGTTGTATTTCTTAATTAAAATAGATAATTTTGACTCATGAAAAAACTATTCAAATTTTAGGTTTAATAGTTTTCCTAGATATTACACATCATAGAGAGTCTACATAAAATTTTTCATAATTTTATTACACTCCTAAAATCTTGTACAAAAATAACAAAAAGCAACTCCAGCAATAGCTCTCAAAACATGGTACCTCCTTTTTATTTGAGGGCTCCCTACTTTTAAGGGTCCTATTTTCTAGGCTACACTCTAGTAGTGGCCCTTAAAATAGAGCCCTCAAACTCATTCCAATAGATAATGACACCTAGGGCCCTCTTGTCATTGACTTTCTTGCCCAAAACACTGGAATCTCTCTCTATATATATATATAACTATATTATATATATATATATATATATTAACAACATCGGCCACCGGAGATAGGGAGGGTGTAGGATGCCGGTGAGGATCCCGGCCATCTCGATGCCACTGAGAGAGGAGCAGAGGCCAACGACGTTGCCACGACGAACGGCCAGGATCCACAATGTTACCGCGAGAGGAGCAGAGGACAAGACCTGCCGACGCGGACGCGAACGCGGACGATGATGAGGGCGGCGTGCGGCGGTTCTCGGGGCGGCGCGCGGCGGTGCTCGGGCGGCGGTGCTCGGGAGACGGCGGCGATTCGTGTCTGCGCGCGGGTGGGGAGGAGGAGGAAGAAGGTCGGGCCTTTATAGGCCAGGGACCTTTAGTGCCGGGTCTGGCCACCGCCCGGGACTAAAGGGGCTTTAGTCCTGGTTCCAGCCTCGAACCGGGACTAAAGGGTGAGACCTTTAGTCCAGGTTCGTGGCTGAAACCGGGACTAAAGGCCCTTTTAGTCCCGGGCAGTGGCCAGACCCGGGACTAAAGGTCCTTCCACCAAATTCTGGTGCTTGTTTAGGCGCCAGAATTTGGTGAATTTTATTTTTCACCTTTTTTTCTTTTCATCTTTCTAAATGCATAGTAAATTAAATATTTATCATAAATTTTTTTCAAAAATACACATTAGTTTAGTTTGACTCTATTGTGCATTACAAAAATTGTAAACACTATTTTTTCAAATATTTCATATTATCCAAAATAAATGTTATTTATAATGAATATTGTGTTAATGCAAAAATATAATGGGCAATTAAAATATATAAAATTGTTGGCTTTTGACAGAAAATTTATTTTTGGGTCATTTAGACGTTAAACTTTTGTTTCTTCAATAATAATTATCCAAATGCGCGACATTAATTGTCTAAATTTGAAAATTTAAAATTTTCAGAGATACACGTCGGTTTTTGAAACCCTGGATGGTCTCGAATGGAAAACTCATGAATACAAAGTTTGTTCCACTCATCAAGACCTACATTTGGTCTAATGGTCAACTTTTCATTTGTAAAAGTTTGAACCACTCAATTTTGAATTTTGAAAGAATTCATAGACAAACACCGGTTTTCGAAACCCTGGATGGTCTCGACTGGAAAAGTCATGAATACCAATATTGTTCCACTCATCAAGATCTATATTTCATACATAGACCATTTTTGTATTTGACAAAGTGTTGGCAAAGTGTAGTTGAAAATCCACAATTCCTACATATAGTTTCATATAGTTTGTGTGAGATTCAAGATTTGGTGAGTATTGTTTATTTAAACTTTTTCAAATAGAAAAATGGTCTATATAAAAATTTTGGATCTTTATGAGCTCTAACAACTTGGTATTCCAAATTTTTTCATTTCAAGTCATTTAGTCTGTCATTTGACCAAGTCTGACCAAAACTCGTCTTCGATTTTGAAAACATGTGTCTGGGACTTGCTAAAATTTATCCAGATGAAAATATGGTCCATGTATCAAATGTAGATCTTGATGAGCTCTAACAACTTGGTATTCAAAAGTTTTTCATTTGAAGTCATCAAATAGGTCATTTGACCAATTTTGACCAAAGTCAAAACATTGGTTTTTAGAAACGCACACATTGACCGAACCCTGGATGGTCTCGAATGGAAAACTCATGAATACAAAGTTTGTTCCACTCATCAAGACCTACATTTGGTCTAATGGTCAACTTTTTATTTGTAAAAGTTTGAACCACTCAATTTTGAATTTTGAAAGAATTCATAGACAAACGCTCGTTTTCGGAACCCTGGATGGTCTCGACTGGAAAAGTCATGAATACCAATATTGTTCCACTCATCAAGATCTACATTTCATACATAGACCATTTTTGCATTTGACAAAGTGTTGGCAAAGTATAGTTGAAAATCCACAATTCCCACATATAGCAAAGTTTGAACCACACAAATTTGAATTTTCAACACATAATGTTACAATTATATTACACAAGATGTCAAATACACATTATTAATTTGAGTTCACTACCTATATCAAGCGGGCACAGTGGTAAACTTTTTCTTGACGTAATGCCCTTAGTTATGATCATTCCATAACCATGGAGTGTCCTCAGCAGCGAGCAGGATGCTTGGGTCTTTAGCCACACAGAAGGGTGGGATTCGTTCATCCTTTTCATAATCCTCTGACACGTCTGACTTGTCTTCAATTCCCACGATGTTTCTTTTCCTTGTAAGAACTATGTGGCGCTTTGGCTCGTTGGTTTTTTTTCTCGTCGTGTTTCCCTCTCTTGGGTTTTGTAGACATGCCTTTCACATAGAACACCTGATTCACATCAGCAGCAAGGACGAATGGATCATTTCTATACCCAATATTGTTGAGGTCCACTATTGTCATTCCGTACTCCTTATCGACTGATACCCCTCCGTTCATCTTCACCCATTGGCATCGGAATAGAGGGACTTTAAAATTATGTGCATAGTCTAGTTACCAAATCTCCTCTATGCGACCATAATATGTGTTTATGTTCCCATTCGGTTCCGTAGCATCCACGTGAACACCACTATTTTGGTTGGTACTCTTTTTTATCTTGGGATACGATGTAAAATGTATTTCCATTTATCTCGTACCCTTTGTACGTGAGGACGTGCCACGCTGGTTGCCTAGCCAACAAATACAGTTCATCTCCGATAGTTTTATCACCCTGACATTTTTTGTGCAACCAATCACCGAATGTCTCCATGTGATGATGCATAATCCAAGCCTCATTCTTCCCAGGATTCTCGGATCGTACAAAATTCATGTGTTTCTCAATATACGGTTCCACCACAGTGGAGTTTCGAAGAACTGTGTAGTGCGCTTTATTGAAAGAATCATCACCCTGGATGATATATGTTTTCTTTCCTAGTGTACCCTTTCCACCAAGTCTCCCCTCATATCGTGATTCAGGAAGACCAATCGGGTCAAGGTCAGGAATGAAGTCCACACAGAACTCAATGACCTCCTCTGTCCCGTATCCCTTGGCAATGCTTCCTTCTGGCCGACCTCGCTGGTGAACATATTTTTTCAGTACACCCATAAATCTCTCTAAGGGAAACATATTGTGTAGGAACACATGACCCAGGATATTAATCTCTTTGACCAGATGAACTAGGAGATGTGTCATGATATCAAAGAAGGATGGAGGGAACACCAACTCAAAGCTGATAAGACATTAAACCACATCATTCTGTAGAGTAGCTAGATCAAAAGGATTGATTGCCTTCTGAGAAATTGCATTGAGGAATGCACACAGCTTCACGGTGGCCAGACGTACATGTGGAGGTAGAATTCCTCTTAAGGCAACCGAAAGCAGTTACGTCATAATCACGTGGCAGTCGTGCGATTTTAAGTTGACAAATTTCTTCTCCGGCACATTTATTATACGCTTTATATTGGAGGAGAACCCAGATGGGACTTTGATGCTGCTTAGGCACTCAAACATGCTTTCCTTCTCCTCATTGCTAAGAGTGTAGCTAGCAGGTCTTAAGTAATGACGTCCATCATCTGTCTTCTCTGGATGCAGGTTGTCTCGTTCTTTCATGCGCTTCAAGTCCTCGCGTGCCTCAAGGGTATCCTTAGGCTTTCCAAACACACCCATGAACCCTAGGAGATTGACATAAAGATTCTTTGTCAGGTGCATCACGTCGATCGAGTGGCGGACCTCAAGGTCTTTTCAATATGGTAGCTCCCAAAATATTGTCTTCTTTTTCCACATTGGGGCGCGCCCCGAAGCGTCTTTTGGAACAGGTTCACTGCCTTGTCCCTTTCCAAACACTACTTTCAAATCCTTGACCATCTTGAATACCTCTGCCCCATCTCGGTTGCCTGGCTTGGACCGGTGTTTTGTCGTACCTTTAAAATGTTTGCCTTTCTTTCTCAACTGGTGGTTCTTAGCAAGAAATCGATGATAGCCAAGGTACACGACCTTTTGACATTTTTTTAAATAGACAGCCTCAAGGTCACCAAAACAATGGGTGTATGCATTATATCCCTTATTTGTCTGTCCTGAAAGATTACTTAGAGCTGGCCAATCATTGATTGTCACGAACAACAATGCTCGCAGGTCGAATTCTTCCTGTTTGTACTCATCCCACATACGCACACCTGGTTTGCTCCATAGCAGCTGGAGTTCCTCAACTAATGGCCTCAGGTAGACATCGATGTCATTGCAAGGTTGCTTCGGGCCTTGGATGAGCACCGGCAACATAATGAACTTCCGCTTCATGCATAACCATGGAGGAAGGTTGTAGATACATAGAGTAACGGGCCAAGTGCTATGACTAGAGCTTTGGTCCCCAAAAGGATTAAATCCATCCGTACTCAATGCGAACCTTAGGTTTCTTGCGTCATCTGTAAAGTCTGGGAATTCTCTATCTATTTCTCTCCACTGGGACCCATCTGCAGGGTGTCTCAACATGTTGTCCACCTTACGGTCTTCTTTGTGCCATCGCAACAACTTTGCGTGCTCCTTGTTTCTGAATAGTCGTTTTAGGCGTGGAATTATTGGAGCATACCACATAACCTTGGCAGGGATTCTCTTCTTCGGACGTTCTTCATCCTCAATATCACCAGGATCATCTCGCAAGATCTTGTACCGTGACGCATGGCAAACAGGGCATTCATCTAAATTCTCGTGAACGCCACAGTACAGGATGTAGTCATTAGGCCATGCATGTATCTTCTCGATTTGTAATCCTAAAGGGCAGACGATCTTTTTTGCTTCGTATGTAGTGGTGGGCAATTCATTAGACTTCGGAAGCATCTTTTTTTGGATCTTTAGTAATTTTCCAAATGCCTTGTCAGATATACCATTCTCTGCCTTCCACTGTAACAACTCCAGTGTCATGCCTAGCTTTTTCTGCCCATCTTCGACCGACGGGTAGAGTAACTTCTTGTGATCCTATAGCATTTGGTCAAACTTAGCCTTCTCCTTTTCACTTTCACAATCTCTCTGTGCGTCACGAATGACATCACCAAGAGCATCGTCATCTTCAGCGATACTATTTTCTACATCCGCCTCTTCTTCAACTTCCTCCATCGCGAAGTCACAGTATTGAGCAAAAACATCGTCAGGGTCCGCTTGTTCTTCTTCACCTTCTTCCATCATAACCCCGGTCTCTCCGTGCTTGGTCCAACAAATGTAGTTTGGCATGAAACCCGACTTGAACAAGTGCAAGTGAATACTCCTTGAGCTACAAAATTCTTTTAAATTCATACACACGGCACATGGGCAGCACATAAAACCATCCCACTTGTTTTCCTCTGCCACTCTGCAGAATTCTCGCACATCCTCAATGAACTCGTTGGAGCGGCGATCGGAATTGTACATCCAATGGCGTGTCATTATCTGCATTATATGGCATCACATAATTAAAAGCCCAGCATGAGAAAAGAGCGCGGCACAACCTTGTCTAATTGAGTTCAAAATTTTATAAGTGGTTCATCATTTCATAAAATTAATTTGTGGACGTTAATAAAAAGATAGCAAAATCATAAAATTTGTATTTTTCTATTAAAAGGTGTAATTTTATCTCTAAATAAAATTAATTTGAAGAATTTTTAAAGTTAAAATAAATTTGTTTCAAAATTATAAAGAATCAACATTATTTAATATTTTAAAATGAGAACATGAACAAATTAAAGTAAAAAGTATCCTAAAAAGTCTATAATAGAACTAAACATTATATGTGTATACTACTTTCTAGGTACTATAGTTAGCATCGTTCATAAATATTCAAACATGAAAAGTGATTGGAGCTAGCAATATGAAATAAAATAGTCATATACAACATGGATTTACATATGGTGCTGCTAAAACATAGGAGGATGAAGCTAGCAACCTTTCAAACAAATCGACGACGGCGTAGAAGCGTTTAAAGTGGATTGATCGCCGGAGATGAGACAAACAAGAACAATAGAAGAACAAGCAACAAGAACATGAACAAGGAAGGGCTCGGGCAGGGAGGAAGAAGAGGGAGGTTCAATTTATAGGGGGAGGTTTTAATCCCGGTTGGTAACACCAACCGGGACTAAACCCAGTCCTATAGTTCCGGTCGGTGACACGGACCGGGACAAAAGCTGTAGTCCTTGTCCGTGGCACCGATCGGGACTAAAGGCAGGGCTTTAGTCCCGGTTGGTGTTACCAACCGGGACTAAAGGTCCCTCCCGACAGCGCCTGCCAACAGAGCCGTTGGGCATTTTGGGCGATCGACGAAAGGTCAGTTGTGTAGTAGTGTGACCCTGAGGGGGTATATATATGCACATATGAGGGAGAGACTTGGAGTACAAGACCAGTTGTACTAGGCCTAATTGTATTCTATCTCTATGATTATTCTATCTTTGTCTTTATTTGGAGTTTGTATATATCTCTAATTATCTCTCACCTTACATATCTGTACTTCTAACATGCCCCTTCAATCGTAGTTGGAAGCGAAGCAGACGATTGCGGCTAAATTCGAAGTCTTGTGCTTTCACTATCTTCTTCGCTTCATAATCATCCTGAGTCTCAAATGGATGGTCCAACACCTACGGCGGTGCATGCATCACCTTCTAATCTCTCTCCTCTATTCCCTCCCATAGCCAGAGTAGGAGTCTAATGACAATAGGTATATGACACGGACACGTTACTCGAGTTATTGTCGATGTTTGCTGCAGATGTAGCCTGTAGTTTTCGATGTCGAGGTAACCAATCATGATGTAGTGGCCTAGGTTGTTGTAGCTGCTCGTAGATGAAGGCACAAAAAATGCGTGATTGTTTCCCATATGAGGGTAACTTGGCCCATATCCAAGAGCCAGGCTCCCGCCAGCCAAGCTCTGCATGCAAGTCAGCTACATTTGGTTTCTTTTTGCGTCAATCCTGGCCCGCTAGAACGGTAGCTTAGCGGCCTGTATGGCCAGCACTACCATCACCATCCCCTCGGATACAACTGAGTTGAAGAAGTCCACCGAAGTACAAAAATGACACACATGGATTATAGATTCAATAGACATTTGAATATAATTATATATTGTAGTGCAATAGTCCTGCTGATAGCACATCGTCTGCATCTAACACCCCATGCTATATAACGCGGGGTGAGGAGCCCCTATGTAGGGAGGGTCGCTTGCAATTGGTCGTACACATTTCATCCCCGACACACATCGAACAGAGCACTTGGTGCACAAACAATACAATTTATCTCCTTCACTGGGGGCGCAGAGCGCCCCACCGGAACTAGTATAAACTTTTGTGTTCCACGTGTTATCCCTCTGACTCTATGCGTGGCACCAAAATTACTCGCTGGTGGTATGAAACAACGACACATACATGATCCTTAAGGGTACTTAGAGCAACTACAAGTTACTTTTTATATCCTTCTATATTGATAGGAATAGAAATATTGGTGAAAAAAGGTCCTCCAATAGCTTCTTCAATTAGATCTCCAAATATTGTCATCCTCCATTTTTGTTTTATCACTATCCAAAGATGAAGAGTGGGATTAACTCTATAAAAAGTGCGTACAAGATTGGAGAAGTTGTCAGAAGGTGTAAAAATATATAGAGCGATTTTTATTCACATGGCTCTCCAAATAAAAATTTAGAAAGTGGATTTAAGAAATACCATTGGATATGTTATAATAAAAACAAAACTACATGCCTATAACTTGTCTCCAAATTAGATATTTTAGAAACAGTTGACAATCACAATTTTAAACAAAAATATGAATAGATTTTGACCAAAGGTTGAATCATTTGTGCCGGATACATAGGATGGAGTATAAAAAAAGTAATAGAAATTAAGGTTTTGTTTGGTGAAGCTCCAACCGGCTGTGGCTTCGGCTCATTTATATATTTTAGCTACACTATACGTCTGTACTACTATAGTAATGAATCGTTCTTATGTCTTTTTATTAAAATCAACTAGAGGTGGTAAAGTTACTATTTTTTGGTTGATTTGCTCTTAACTCTTTGGCGTACTGTGTGGCAAAAAAAAAACAGTCATAGCCTAATGAAGTCGTGCTAAACAGGGTCTAAACAATAGTGTGATTGATCTATGCTAGATATATGCTTACCCAGCTCCCCCTGTCATTACAAGGTGAGGTTTTAGGTTTTGACGATTCCAACGATTGATGGAATATTTGCATAGGACTGAAGGTACATACACAGAACACCTTTGCTGATGTATGGTGAACTGGGGCTATTAAAACAGCTCAGTCATGACGTTGATCCAAACTATAAGGCCATGTTTGGTTCTTTAGTACAGGGACTAGTGTAGGTTTGAGATGGCAAACCAGAGGGGGAGGGTGAATAGTTATTTCTAAAATTAATCGTGCTGGCTAACCGAAACAAATGCAGAATTAAAACTATCGGTCTAGCCAAGACTACACCCCTCTATCTATATTCACAAGCACCTTACAAAGATCCTAATTAAGCAACAAAGGTGCCGGGCTAGTTAGAGCTCACCTAAACAATTCTAGAGCAAGGTCACACAACCCTATGCACTAGTACTTTGGTAACCGAGGGAGCTCCTACACAACTAGTGATGCAAAAGTGTGGCAGAACCGCCGGAAATAGCATGACACTAAGTACTTCGAAAGTGAACTAAATCGAGCAGTTCCATCGAGCACACCCAATGGGAGAACTCGGAACAATCCACATTTCCATCCAGGATTCAATAATGAGTACGAACTTACAATACTTAGTCCATTTCATACAACACCGAGTCTCAGAAAATATTTATTACAATACCAATGTTCAGAGTGCGATAATTAAACCGCAGAAAGAAATAAACATCTAGCGGAGCGATACAAGGATCCGTCTATGCCCAACAGAAGAATCCTCCACACAAGGGCTAGCTTCTCAAGGTGCACTTGCAACAAGGGTAAATAAACCCTGAGTATACAATGTACTCGCAAGACTTACCCTACTAGGGAATATATTTCCTGATTCTCAAGGATATGATAGGCAATATGGCTTGTTGGTTTATTTTGCTTTGCGAAAAAGCATTACTAATAATTCGTTCTTAGAATCAAGTTTTGTTAGTAGTCACTTTACTTCTTTCACTAACCATTTCAGATAAGCATCGATACTACTTTCCAGCAAGGGTTGAGCAATCAGACTCATTTCACCACCTTTCATATTCTAGTTCTTACTACGGTGTCGGACCATAGCTAAGTCGTACCGTCATGTAGAAACGGCGATTCGTGAATCAATGTAGCCCAGCTGGGTACCCGAAAAACACAAGCCTCGTTTGTACCCCAGGCACAAACAAGACCAACCCATTCCACTCCTATCGAGGGGTACAGGTCCCCGTCCAAACTTAGACTCCAAGCCTCCACACTTGAGACCCGGCCTCAGTGCGGTGCTTAGACTTCCACCTATCTCCGCCTCCAATTAGTCGGTCTAGAAAGAGCAGGAACCCACGACAAGAAAGTAACGAGCATTCTCGCTCCCATAAGCAAGTATGTGCTCGAGACAATAAATCTGTGACCTGACTACCATCCACAGCAACAGGCGATCCTCAATCGACACGGATAGGGAAAACAGTGCAACCAAGCTATGCCCCGTGGCCGCGAGACACAACTTGTTACACCCACCAATACCCATGCCATATCCCTGCCCAGTCACTAATTTTCCTTTCCATCATTTTATCATGAGAGTTATAATAATAATAGCCTCTATTGTGAGTAACGACAGGTTACTCAGGCTACCGATAAACCTAAGCAAAGCACTACGCGAACTTGCACTAGTAAGACTCATAGGTAGATATATATGTGCATGTAGTTTCCATATAATTCCTGCAATGTAAATGCATAACAAATATAATATATATAGTGATTAACAAAATAAGGGTTATGCACCGGGGCTTGCCTTGGGCAGGCGCAGTGTCAACAGCGGTGTCAGTCACGGGTGGTTCCGGGAACTCCTCCGGTACGAGTACCTCCTCCTCGTACTCTTCTACGATCTCCTCGTATTCCTGATTGACAGAGCTCACGTACTCCACCAACTCGTTCTCTATATGCATGTGATGACGACGCAACATTTAGTATTTAGGCAACAACAACTCTTAAAATAAAAATACATCGGCTAAGCCACTCAGCTAGCTCTAATGACTAAGACAGAAAACTAACTATCATCTTCTTCAAGCAAAGATCAGGCTCATTACAAGTGCTTCATCTTATAAATCAACATTATGCTTTTATTCATATTAGTTATTAATGGATATTTAGCTACCATACCTAACAGTCTTGCTTAGGGCTATAAAAATTATAGCAAGCACATAATATTGCCAGGAAGCTACTATAAAATTTCCTGAGTCAAAGCTATCACGGATTTACCACAAAAATTCCTACAAATAATACCCTAGCAATATTAAGCATTTCCAAATGAATTAAATATCCTTGGTATCACCACAGACATGCACAAACTAATTATACTAATAGATAGACAACATTTTTAGGAACCCAACAAAATTTATTTCACAATTTTTGGACACTTATATGAATTGATATTAATTGCCAAAGTTCAGCTCAGAGTCAAAAATACAAAGTTATTTCTATTCCTTACAAAAAAGGAAAAAGGGCTAACAAGCCCAGCGTGGCCCAACACGTGAACGCGGCCCACACGAGCCGGCCCACGACGGGGCAGCCCGCGCGCGCAGGCGCAATCACAAAAGAGCCCCCCGTGTTACTCGATATTAGCATAACTACTAAACGTACTTGTCGGGTACCACAATTAGGGGGTACCCAAATTAAGGTGGAAAACCACCTGCCCCCCAAGAAAAAGCAAACCAAAAATTAATCTATCCCGACTAAGGGAAAAAATCAAATAAAGAGACTTACGGGCTAAAATCTCTCTTGCTGGGCCTCTAGCAAGGCGTGCGAGGAACCCGGCCCATCTCCCCGCTTCACCCGAGGCCCGACGCAGAGGGGTCTCGGAACATCACCGCCTCGTCCGAGCCCCAGAAGACGACATTATCCGTCTCCGCCTCGCCCGAGACCGGCCTCTGACGCCGCTCCCCCATTGGCGCGCTCGAGACCCCCCTGTGACGTCACCCACGTTATAGCACCTGCCCAACCGGACAAGCCAGGAATGACCGGGGTCAAATCACCACGCCATCGCCCATAATAGGCATGGGGAAGAACTGTCGGCCACTATGCCACCCATACTGGCACTATACGCACGATTCGTGCCTACGCGGCGTACGAAACGCCGCTTTGGACCACTATTCCCATGATCGGGATGAGGTCGCACTGTAATTCCCGCCTCAGAGGCCTCGGCCCTCTACGCCAGTCAAACTATAAGAACAAGCACGCCATGCCAGCCACAGGACAAGGTATGACAGGACGCGTCGCTACAACACCAAAGGACAGAAATCACTCCCTCAACAGTGGCGCACATGCCTGGACATGTAGCAACAGTACCAGAAGTACCAACGCCATGTCTCTACAGTGCAGGCCACGTGGCCACCGGATAAGGCCCTCCCGAGGCCTCTGGGCTCCTTCTCCAACACAGATCACGCCACTGAAAGGTCTTGATGGCTAGAGGGGGGTGAATAGCCTTTTAAAATTTTCTACAAAGACAAGCTAAACAAGTTTATCAATACAACAAATAGCGAGATGCGAGTTTTGCTTAGCCTACGGGGTGTTTGCAAGTCACCTATCCAATTCACAATTCTAGTATATTGGCACTCAACCGCACAAGTCAAACCGAGAAGGTAACTACCACTACAATTAGCAAGCTACACAAAAGAGCTACTCTAGCAAAGCTAACTAGCTAGCAAAGATAACTAAGAAGGTAATGCGGAGTTAAGTTAGGAGAGTTTCACCGAGGGGCGAAGAATTGAGCCAACTAATATAATCAACAATGAATACCAAGACAACCGAACACCGGGATCAATCAATCACAATATGAAAGTGATGACACGAAGATTTATCCCGAGGTTCACGTGCTTGCCGGCACGCTAGTCCCCGTTGTGTCCCTCTTCACCACGTGGTTCGGTGGCTAATCGGTCTCACACCGAGCCTCTCAAAAGGCGCCACAAGAACCTACCAAATGGCAAAAGGTTGCAATGACACGAGCAATTTACTAATGTTGCCTTTGGCGCTTCGCCGAGGTAGGCACAAACCCCTCACAATCACCGGAGGTGGCCAAGAACAAACACCAACTCTTGCCAATGCCTCCAAGCTACTCCAAGCTGTCTAGGTGGCGGCAACCACCAAGAGAAACAAGAATCCCGCAGCAAATCAACCACCAAGTGCCAACTAGATGCAATCTCACAATGCAAATGCACTTGGATCACTCAATCTCACTTCGAATATGCAAAGAAGCAAGAGAGATGAGTGGGAGGGGAGTTGCTTAGCTCAAAGTGCTCACAAGTATGTCAAAGTTCAAGAGCGATAGCTTTGAGCCGGCCAATGAGTATTTATAGACGTACCCCTTCGAATATAGCCGTTAGAAACTTGAAACAGCTGCAGTCGCGCTGACCGAACGCGCTGGTCCAATTGACCGGATGCGCCGATCACACAACGACTACTTTCGTGAACCATCAACCGAACGCGCTCGTCGCGCGGACCGGACGCGCTGGTCCCATAATGGACCAGACGCGCTGGTCAAGCAGAGATCGTGTTCCAACGAAAAGTGACTGGACCTGCTGCAAGTCGCACCGGACGCCACAGAGCCCGCGTCCGGTTGGAGTCCAATAAGCTCCCTCAACGACCGGACGTGTCCGGTCGGTCGTGACCAGATGCGCCGCGCGTCCGATCAACAAACTGAAACTCGCGCAGACGCTGACCGCTGACCGAACGCGTCCGGTCAAACAGAAACCGCGTCCGGTCTAGCGTCCGGTCACCATTGTGACCTCCGTTCGCCTCCGTTTCTTCTCTGACTTCCGGCGTAGTGGAAAATAGTCGTTTAAACTTCTCGAAAACGCCTGAATCCCGCCGAGCTTGCGAGTGTGTTAGCATTTTCACAATCATTTATCGAGGCGTTATTAGTTCTATCCAGATGCATATGATTATGAAATACACACCTAGAGGCACTTAGGAGTTCAATAGCCGCGTCATTCCCCTCTTTATAGTACGGCTATCTATCCTATAATGTAACCACACCCACTAGGTGTCTTGGTTACTAAAACACAACCCTTAAGCATATACCTTTGCCTTGATCACGTAGGGTTGCGTCCAAATCCAAGTGTGGCCATCATGATCACCATGTCCATCTTGCCACCAACCTTGGAATGTACTAATCCTCATATGCTACATACAACTTAGGCATAGGATTAGTGCTTAGGCATTGTCACTAATTACCAACACCAAACATAGGACTTTCAATCTCTCCCTTGTTGGTAATTGGTGACAACCCTTTCACAAAGATATTATGTTAAAATTTTTATTGAACCCATGTCACATTGTCCAAGTATATTACCATGTGTAAGAAGTATGGATAAGTGATCATGAATTCAAATTGATAGCAATGGCTCCCCCTACATGTATGCTATATGTTTGGATTTTGGAAGCATACATGTTAGATAGGAAAGATTAGGAGCATTGACTACCAATAGGTGCTAAGTGTTTTAGATTATAGACCTTTGAAGCGTGATACCATCGGAGTAGCGATAAACACCGTCTTAGCACCTTGTGTAGTTAGATACCACTTGGAAAAGCACAAACATAACTAGAAACCTCGTGAGATCAACATTATAAGCAAGGCTCTAGTACCACTTTGAAAAACATGAAGCAAGAAAAATCTAATTACTTCCTATTCATGCTAGTACCTCAATATACCATTCAAATTATACTAGCAAGTCACCACACAAGCAATGTATCGGAGAAAAAGAAATGCATAACTATGCATCATACATATGAAGTGCACATGGAAATGCAACATTCATGTTTAAGAGCTTGCTCCCCCTACTTGTGTGCTCAAAAATTTAGTTGATCCCCTTCTTTTATCATTTTCTCCCTTTTGTGCTTCTCCCCCCTTTGAGTTCTATCTTTGTGAACAACATTTTCTCCCCCTTTGGCACCAATGACCACAAGGGACCAATTTTAAATAGAATATCATATCATGTTATGGGGTGAGGATCAAGTTTGTGATTCAACCTAGATTGCTTGCATGAAAAAATGCTTCGGTTTGATCCAAGGGCAAGCTTCTTCACACCTCACTAGAAGGGTTATCATGCACCATATTGAAGCAAATATTTAGACAAGTGATCTAGATTAAACACTTAGGATCACAAGCTACTTAAACAAGTTATATGCTACCATTAGATCATACAAGTCATGGAAACAATAGTGGCACCATATAAACTTCAAAGTCATTTGATTTTCATGAATGAGCCTAGAACATGTAAATTATGACTAGATGCACTAAACAAGTCCTTAGCATAGAATGTATGACATGTCAACTAATTGTACCTTGGGGCTCGAAGGAGAGGCATGTCATATATGGGGTGCATCAACTCATGTTGGAGAAGTCAAGTATGTTCAACTCATTCTTTAGCTTGTGAAATCTCTTCTCATCAAGTGGCTTGGTGAATAGATTGGCTAATTGATCTTCGGTGCCCACACTCTCAATAGCAATGTCACCCTTTTGTTGATGATCTCTAATGAAATGATGATGAACATCAATATGCTTTGTTCTTTGATGTTGAACCGGATTGTTGGTTAGCTTCACGGCACTTTTATTATCACATAGCAATGGCACATTCTTGAAGTTGATTCCAAAATCTTTCAATGTTGCCTTCATCCACAAGATTTGTGCACAACAACTACCCGCGGCGATGTATTCGGCTTCGGTGGTAGATAGTGCAATACTATTTTGCTTCTTGGATGACCATGACACAAGTGATCTTCCCAACAATTGACAAGTCCCGGAGGTGCTCTTTCTCTCAACTTTGTCACCGGCATAGTCAGAATCCGAATATCCAACTGGCTCAAAGCTTGCACCTTTGGGATACCACAATCCAACATCTTGTGTATGCTTCAAATACCTCAATATTTTCTTTGTTGCCTTCAAATGACTTTCTCTTAGTGAGGCTTGAAATCTTGCACACATGCATACACTAAACATTACATCGGGCCTTGATGCCGTCACATAGAGTAGGCTACCAATCACTGATCTATATAGCTTTTGATCCACCATGTTGCCACTCTTGTCACTATCTAAGCTTCCATTAGTGCTCATTGGAGTAGTGATTCCTTTTGCATCTTCCATACCAAACTTCTTTAGCATATCCTTTATGTATTTGGTTTGGCTCACAAATGTTCCTTCCTTCATTTGTTTGATTTGAAGTCCAAGAAAGAAACTAAGTTCACCAATCATTGACATTTCAAATTCCTTTGCCATCATTTTCCCAAACTCATCACAATAATCTTGATTGGTTGAACCGAAGATGATATCATCAACATATATTTGCAACACAAACAAGTCTTTCCCAATCTTCTTGGTGAATAGAGTAGTATCCACTTTGCCCATGACAAATCCTTTGGATAGCAAGAAGTCCCTCAATCTTTCATACCATGCTCTAGGTGCTTTCTTCAATCCATACAAAGCCTTCCTTAACTTGTATACATGGTTGAGTTTCTTGTCATCTTCAAAACCGGGAGGTTGCTCCACATACACCTCCTCTTGAATGTACCCGTTGAGAAATGCACTCTTTACATCCATTTGATATAGCTTGATATTGTGAGCACAAGCATAGGCAAGTAGAATCCTAATTGCTTCCAATCTTGCAACCGGGGCATAAGTTTCACCAAAGTCAAGACCCTCTATTTGTGTGTAACCTTGAGCCACTAGTCTTGCTTTGTTCCTTACTACTATTCCATCTTGATCTTGCTTGTTGCGAAAGACCCATCTTGTTCTAATGACATTGTGATCACTAGGTCTCTCAACTAGTTCCCATACTTCATTTCTCTTGAAGTTGTTGAGCTCTTCATGCATTGCACTTACCCAATCCGGATCTCTCAATGCTTTATCAATGTCCTTGGGTTCTTCCATTGACACAAAAGAAGAATGTGCACAAAATGATGCCAATCTTGATCTAGTTTGAACTCCCCTTTGTATGTCACCAATGATAGAATTCAATGGATGGTCTCTTGCAATGTTAGTTGGTTGAAGCATTTGGACTTGATTGCTTGGATGTTGATGTTGATCATGAGTTGAAGATGATGAACTAGTCACTTGTTGATCTTGTTGCACTTGAGATGATGTACTAGCTTGATTTTGCCTTAGAGAACCACTAGCTTGTGTAATTGGACTTTGGAGCACTTGATCTTTGTAGTCATCCACATCAATCACTTGCTTTGGCCTAATATCACCAATATCCATTTCTTTCATAGCATTGGTCAATTGAGTTCCTCTCACATCATCCAAGTTATCTTCCTCATATTGAGAGCCATTTGTTTCATCAAACTCAACATCATGAACTTCCTCAAGTAAGCCACCTGCCAAATTCCAAACTCTATAAGCTTTGCTAGTAGTGGAGTAACCAAGTAAGAATCCTTCATCACATTTCTTCTTAAACTTGCTCAATCTAGTGTCCTTCTTCAAGATGTAGCATTTGCAACCAAATACCTGAAAGTATGCAATGTTGGGCTCTCTTCCATTTAAGATCTCATATGGTGTCTTCTCTAGAAACTTGTGGCAATAGAGGCGGTTGCTATAGAAGCAAGCCGTGTTGATTGCTTCGGCCCAAAATGAATGACTCACATTATACTCATTTAACATTGATCTTGCCATATCAATCAAGGTTCTATTCTTCCTCTCAACTAAGCCATTAGATTGAGGTGTATACTTGGCCGAAAATTGATGCTTGATTCCAAGCTCCTCACATAGCTCATCAACTCTTGTGTTTCTAAACTCACTTTCATTGTCACTTCTCACTTTCCTGATTGTGGTCTCAAACTCATTTTGTACCCTCTTGATGAATTTCTTAAATATGTCGAATACATCACTCTTGTCCACAAGAAAGAATACCCATGTGTATCTAGTGAAATCATCCACAATCACAAAGCAATACTTGTTGCCACCAATACTTGTGTATGTAGTTGGTCCAAATAGATCCATGTGCAACAACTCAAATGCCTTGGAAGTACTCATAATGCTCTTCAATGGATGAGTGTTGCCCACTTGCTTTTTGGCTTGACATGCACTACATAGCTTATCCTTCTCAGATGTGACATCCTTCAAGCCTCTAACTAAGTCATGCTTTACTAACTTGTTCAATTGCTTCATGCCAACATGACCAAGTCTTCTATGCCATAACCAACCCATACTTGATTTGGTGATCAAGCATGTTGAGAGTTGAGCGTCACTAGCATTGAAATCAACTAAGTATAGATTCTCATATCTAAAGCCTTTGAAGATCAAGTTGGAGCCATCAACACTAACTATCTCCACATCATCAACACCAAATATGCACTTGAAACCTAGATCACACAATTGAGCAACCGAGAGAAGATTGAAGTTCAACTTTTCAACTAGGAGCACATTGGAAATGCTATGATCATTTAAGATTGCAATCCTTCCAAGAGCCTTCACATCACCCTTGCTATTATCACCAAATGTGATACTATCAATGCCACTATCATTTGATTTGAGAGAGTTGAACATTCTTGAATCACCGGTCATATGTTGAGAGCACCCACTATCAAGCACCCAATGCCTTCCTTCGGCCTTGTAATTTACCTACAAAACAATTTAATGTCTTTTAGGTACCCATACTTGCTTGGGTCCTTGGAGGTTAGTAACTAAGCTCTTTGGTACCCAAATGGCCTTCTTCTTTGGACCCACAATTGGTGTACCAACAAACTTAGCTTGCACACCTTTCTCACCCTTGGTAAGCACATAACAAGAATCAAAAGGAATGTAATCCATTTTAGCATGAAACTTGTTGTTCTTGTTCATTTTATTACAATTAATCTCTAGATGTCCAACTTGCTTGCATCTATTGCAATAACGACCATTGCTCTTCACAAAGCGAGGCTTTGGAGTAGCAAAGGCCGCCTTGCCCTTCTTAGGAGTATAGCCCAAACCCTCTTTGTTAAGAGAGAACTTTTGGCTACCCAAGCATTTTAGCAAGCGGGCATCCCCACCATAGGCATTGCCCAATGCGCGGGTGAGATCATCCACCTCTCTCTTGAGAGTCTCATTCTCAACCACAAGCGATGCATCACTAGTAGTAGAGATAGAGTTGGTTGTGGTGGATGATGATGAGCTACATGAAGCATTAGTAGGACCAACAAATAAAGAATCATTAATAATATCATATGTTAGTCCAATATCACAAGTGACAATCACTTGCTCCTCCTTAGCTTCCTTCATGAATTTCTCCAACTTGAGGTCCTTTTCCTTGATGAGCTCAAGTAGAGTGGAGTGGACTTCCTTAAGCCTAGTGTGAGCAATTTCAAGATCCTCATGGTCTTCCTTTAGACACTCACGAGAAGCCTCTAGCTCATCAAAGGATTTCCTAAGAGCTTTGAGCTCTTGTTCAATTCCTTTGCACTCCTTACTCTTTTTGAGAGCAACAAGCTCCTCCATCAAGGCATCATTTTCATTGCTCTTGGCAATGAGCTCTTGTTCCAAGATTTTGTATTTCTTGGTGGTCCTCTTGTAGCCTTTGCTCATTTGATCTATTATGCCCAATAGATCATACTTGGAGTAGTCCTCATCCTCCTCATCATCACTCCTACAACCATCACTAGCACAAGAATCGTCATCACTATCATCATATTTTACCTTGGTAGGCTTGGCCATAAGGCATGTCGATGTAGTGTCAAAGATGGATGGCTTGTTGGAGAGGGCGATGCTTGCAATGGCTCGCCGAGTGGTCCTTTCATCATCACTAGAGCTTGCATCATCATCACTATCGGAGTTGTCACTATCCCAAGTGACCACATAACCACCACCCTTCTTCTTCTTCTTGTTGAATGTGAAGCTCTTCTTTGCTTTCTTCTCCTTCTTGTTCTTGTCCTTCTTATTCTTCTTGAGCTTCAAGTCCCCATCATGAAATCTCTTATCTTCATAGGGGCAATCCGCCACTATGTGATCGGGGCTATTGCAATTGTAGCAAAGAATCTTTGCCTTCATAGTGTCTCTCCTCTTCCTTGCCCCATATCCTTTCTTCTTCATGAACTTTCCCATCTTGTGCACTAGGAGGGCCATGGTCTCATCATCGAATGGATCATCATCATCGCTTTCCACCTTGCTCTTGCCCTTAGAGGATGAAGCCTTGAATGCAATGGGCTTCTCTTGCTTGATCTTGGTCTCCTTCTTTTCTTCTACCTCATCTTCATCATCATTGTATTGGGCATCGGTCATTACATCTCCAAGCACATCGGTTGGTTTGACCTTGTCCAATCCCTCTCTAAAGATCATTCTTCTCAAGGTGGCAAACTTCTTGGGTAAGCACATCAAGAACTTGTGTGAGAAGTCCTTGTCCTCAACCTTCTCCCCAAGTCCCTTGAGATCATTGACAATGACTTGGAGCCTATAGAACATCTCCGGGATGGATTCATCATCCTTCATCTTGAAAGTGGAGAACTTGTCCTTGAGCATATATAGCTTGGCACTTTTTACCGTTGAAGTGCCTTCATATGTTTCTTCATGCCTTCTCCAAAGCTCATTTGCCTTTTCAAGATCTTTGATTTGCTCAAATACTTTGTCATCAATGGCACGGTAGATTGTGTCAAGTGCCGCCGTGTTGCATTGTTTGTTGATGCGGTCATTTAGAGTGAGATTTTCCTCATCAAGAATGATGTATCCTTCTTTGGTCACATCCCAAACCTTCTCATGTATATTGCCTAGATATTGCTTCATCTTCCTTTTCCAATGATCAAAGGAAGAGGCGCCATCAAAGAATGGAGGCTTGCCATTAACATGATTGAACATAACTTGAGCCATCTTGCACCGAGGTTGTTAAGCCTTGCAAACGGTGACCACGGCTCTGATACCACTTGAAAGGTCTTGATGGCTAGAGGGGGTGAATAGCCTTTTAAAATTTTCTACAAAGACAAGCTAAACAAGTTTATCAATACAACAAATAGCGAGATGCGAGTTTTGCTTAGCCTACGGGGTGTTTGCAAGCCACCTATCCAATTCACAATTCTAGTATATTGGCACTCAACCCCACAAGTCAAACCGAGAAGGTAACTACCACTACAACTAGCAAGCTACACAAAAGAGCTACTCTAGCAAAGCTAACTAGCTAGCAAAGATAACTAAGAAGGTAATGCGGAGTTGAGTTAGGAGAGTTTCACCGAGGGGCGAATAATTGAGCCAACCAATATAATCAACAATGAATACCAAGACAACCGAACACCGAGATCAATCAATCACAATATGAAAGTGATGACACGAAGATTTATCCTGAGGTTCACGTGCTTGCCGGCACGCTAGTCCCCGTTGTGTCCCTCTTCACCACGTGGTTCGGTGGCTAATCGGTCTCACACCGAGCCTCTCAAAAGGCGCCACAAGAACCTACCAAATGGCAAAAGGTTGCAATGACACGAGCAATTTACTAATGTTGCCTTTGGCGCTTCGCCGAGGTAGGCACAAACCCCTCACAATCACCGGAGGTGGCCAAGAACAAACACCAACTCTTGCCAATGCCTCCAAGCTGCTCCAAGCCGTCTAGGTGGCGGCAACCACCAAGAGAAACAAGAATCCCGCAGCAAATCAACCACCAAGTGCCAACTAGATGTAATCTCACAATGCAAATGCACTTGGATCACTCAATCTCACTTCAAATATGCAAAGAAGCAAGAGAGATGAGTGGGAGGGGAGTTGCTTAGCTCAAAGTGCTCACAAGTATGTCAAAGTTCAAGAGCGATAGCTTTGAGCCGGCCAACGAGTATTTATAGACGTACCCCTTCGAATATAGCCGTTAGAAACTTGAAACAGCTGCAGTCGCGCTGACCGGACGCGCTGGTCCAATTGACCGGACGCGCCGATCACACAACGGCTACTTTCGCGAACCATCGACCGGACGCGCTCGTCGCGCGGACCGGACGCGCTGGTCCCGTAATGGATCGGACGCGCTAGTCAAGCAGAGATCGCGTTCCAACGAAAAGTGACCGGACGTGCTGCAAGTCGCACCAGACGCCATAGAGCCCGCGTCCGGTTGGAGTCCAGTAAGCTCCCTCAACGACCGGACGCGTCCGGTCGGTCATGACCGGACGCGCCGCGCGTCCGATCAACAAACTAAAACTCGCGCAGACGCTGAACGCTGACCGAACGCGTCCGGTCAAACAGAAACCGCGTCCGGTCCAGCGTCCGGTCACCATTGTGTCCTCCGTTCGCCTCTGTTTCTTCTCCGACTTCCGGCGTAGTGGAAAATAGTCGTTTAAACTTCTCGAAAACGCCTGAATCCCGCCGAGCTTGCGAACCCTCTCTACCGCTCAAATTCCAACGCCATCGCAAATGTGCTAACACCACCAAGTGATCACGTCATGTGCGAGTATGTTAGCATTTTCACAATCATTTATCGAGGCGTTATTAGTTCTATCTAGATGCATATGATTATGAAATGCACACCTAGAGGCACTTAGGAGTTCAATAGCCGCGTCATTCCCCTCTTTATAGTACGGCTATCTATCCTATAATGTAACCACACCCACTAGGTGTCTTGGTTACTAAAACACAACCCTTAAGCATATACCTTTGCCTTGATCACGTAGGGTTGCGTCCAAATCCAAGTGTGGCCATCATGATCACCATGTCCATCTTGCCACCAACCTTGGAATGTACTAATCCTCATATGCTACATACAACTTAGGCATAGGATTAGTACTTAGGCATTGTCACTAATTACCAACACCAAACATAGGACTTTCAGCCACGTACCAACAATTTGTAACCCCGCACCTCCTTAAGGCTATAAAAGAAGCATGCAGGGACTGTTTTGAACGGGGACACACAGATAAATGAACAAATAACTCTCCTGGACCTTACGAGGGCTTCTGCAGAGTCACACACACGCACTCCACTCACGCCTGGAGACTTGGGAGCCGCTCCCTCTCTCACCCGCTTATAACCCCTACTACAAGCAGTTTGGTGCAAGATAATACAGAACTCACCTCCCCCACTGGACGTAGGGCATTTCTCGGTCCGAACCAGTATAAATAGCCTGTGTTCTTCTTGCACACCATCCGGATCCCCAACGCGCAGACACATATTACTCGTTGGTGCTAGAACTACCGTTTCTTACACCGATAGTACTATTCTCCTAGACAGCATTTAAGCACGAAGGACCCCGCACTAACTCGTCTTCGCATTGGGGAGGTGCCTGATGCCCCTGCGCTCGCCGGCGCGGCACTGACCGGCACAGAGCCGCTATGCCGGCCAATTGGAGCCCACGCAACCCTAGCTAGGGGACCGAATCTCACCTATGGACCGACGCGTGATGATAGATGACGGTTAGGAAGTCGGAGGCACGCTAGAACGGCCCCTCCGCTATGGCGGCGATCTGCGATGGTGGCGACGGTGATCCGGTGAGACTCAACACTAATAGGGCGGTAGGGATAACGCTAGAGCAGCAGGGCCTCACCCCAAACCTGGCCACGGTGATGTCTTGGTCGGAGATCACCCGAGTTGAGTTGGCCACGTGCGCGCGGTGAGCTCAGCGGCAAGCCACGGCTGACACAACCGCGTCAGCGGTGCCGGTGCTGCGGTAGGGGTACATCTATGGTGCGCGGGGCGGAGAGTAAGTCGAAGTGAGGTTGATGGTGCAACTGATTGGGCTTGAATGGCAACTGAGGAAGGGTTACCATCTACGCCAGCCAAGTGCGTCCTTAATGGCCCAGTGGCGGAAAACTCCAAAATTGGAGCTCGGTGGGACATAGCTCGAGGTGGGGTGGGGTCGAGTGAGCAAGCGGCTTAAAGGTGGGCTGTGGACGCGTCGAATCAAAACGTGATGATCTCTCCTTGCCGAATTAAAGGAAGTGGCTCAGGCGGTCATGGCGGCAAGGGAAGAAGGGAAAGGATAGGTCAGAGCTCGGGTCGCCTCCAGCTTGGCAGGATGCTAGCGGACGGCGCATGCAAGTACTACGACAAGCGTGGGTAGGAAAACATGCGCAGGCAGAGCCATTAAGGCAAGTGGTAGCACAGTGCGGGAAGGGAGGGGGCAACCCCTCGTGCACGCGGTGGCAACGGCTTCGGTCGGACCGGCAATGTCACAGCGGCCAGGGCACAGACGTGACGTGAGGCGATGGCGCCGCAGAAGCAGGAGCGAGCCCACACGCGCAGGGCAAAGGAGACCTATAGCGGTAGTAACAGCGTAGAGCCAGGCAAGGCATGTAACACCCCTGGTGTTACTAGCTAACTTAGCTCACGATTAAGGCCTAAAAGAAATTAACAAAATGAGTTCTCGGGTTTTAAAATTTTAATTGCTCGTGAAATGATACCCGACTCTTATGTGACTCACTTCTGTAGTTAGGAAAAACTATACAAGTGTTCTAACTTAGTTTATTTTAGGTGGGAATATGCTAATGTGATCCTAATAAGAAAAATAGAATAAGTTGTTTTACTGTTGGCATGAAAAATTATTTCTATAAACTAAAGTGTAATATAGTTTAGGATTAAGAAGTGCCATTTTTGGAGAATTAATTTGTGAAAAGCAATTAAACCGTGCTCATGTACTTTGATGCCATAAGTGAGTATGGATTGTGGACTAGTTAATGACATGCTTGTTAGTGGAAGCGAATTAGGGTTAGACCTTTGAAAATTATGACAAGAGTAATCATGGTTGCTATTGTAAATCAAACTCAATCCTTTTTTCCTAAGTCTAGAAAGGTATTGGACAATGCCATTTTGGCATTCAAATTGCAACAAAAATGTTTAAGTACCAGCTTCATGTTCTTGTGTAGTTGATTGCCTTGCAGTGAGCTTTTGAGCACGGTGTAGTTCGTGGTTGTGTTGGGTGTGGCGTTGTCCACTTAAAAAATGCCCAAAAATCTCTTGATCGCGCTGTGAACCTTGAATTGGCGCTCTGTTTGTGATCTGACATTCAGCTTGGCGAGCTCATCTTGGCACCTCTCTATCTCCTTCTCGGGTCACTTTCTGGCCGTGTCAATGGCTCCATTAGATAGTTGTTAGTGTGACCTTAGGTACGTAAATTGGTCGAACCTCAATCATGATCGTTAGCAGTGTTTGCTCGCTTTAAAAATCGTGCTGGTCACCGTTTCCGAGCGCTTGGCCCCTGGGGCACGGTCACCACGAGTGGACTAGTTAATGACATGCTTGTTAGTGGAAGCGAATTAGGGTTAGACCTTTGAAAATTATGACAAGAGTAATCATGGTTGCTATTGTAAATCAAACTCAATCCTTTTTTCCTAAGTCTAGAAAGGTATTGGACAATGCCATTTTGGCATTCAAATTGCAACAAAAATGTTTAAGTACCAGCTTCATGTTCTTGTGTAGTTGATTGCCTTGCAGTGAGCTTTTGAGCACGGTGTAGTTCGTGGTTGTGTTGGGTGTGGCGTTGTCCACTTAAAAAATGCCCAAAAATCTCTTGATCGCGCTGTGAACCTTGAATTGGCGCTCTGTTTGTGATCTGACATTCAGCTTGGCGAGCTCATCTTGGCACCTCTCTATCTCCTTCTCGGGTCACTTTCTGGCCGTGTCAATGGCTCCATTAGATAGTTGTTAGTGTGACCTTAGGTACGTAAATTGGTCGAACCTCAATCATGATCGTTAGCAGTGTTTGCTCGCTTTAAAAATTGTGCTGGTCACCGTTTCCGAGCGCTTGGCCCCTGGGGCACGGTCACCACGAGTGGGCACCACTGTCCCCGACACAGGACGTGGCAGGCTAGTTGCCACTAACCAGCTCACGCGTCTGGGAGGTGCCGCATTGCACCTCGCCTGGCGTTGGCCGGCCCCGGCTAGCTACGGCCGGGCCTCTGCCGTAGTGTGCACGCCCCGCTCGTGGGGCAGACCTCACATAGGACCGAACCGCGGCCATGACCGTTGTGGCATGGTCGTCACGGTGTTTTCACCTCCTCTCGTCCCAGCACCCACGTCAAGTCCTTGAGCATGTGCTGCTACAGGTCGGATTCGCCTCATTTTTAACCGCTCGACTCGCCATGTGTGCTACCGCCTTGGCCGCTCTTTGTGACAAGCCAGCGACCTTGCGCTGCTCCCTCCCATCCTAATCGCCAGCTCGGGGCATCTTCGCTCGATTCCTCGTGCTAGCTTGTAGCATGGGAAGCTATCTAGCAGGCCGACTCGCTTCAAGCCTCAGACGAGCTCGGTTGCTGGCCAATTTCAAGTTTTCCTCGCCGCTGGCCATGGGCGCCACCGCACTGGTTAATCGGAGAGGTAAGGTCATAGAGTTGGTGGCAGCTCAATTATTTGTACCCCTGAGCTCATCTAGACCTCCTCTACCCGGTGCTCGCTTCTTTTTGGCCAGGGCATGCATCGCCGGCGCCCTGGCACGACCGTGCTGAACCGGATGTAACACCTCGGTGTTACGCAAGCATTAACATTTCAAATCATGAGCATAGCATGTCATGGCATTCATAATCATATGTACTTAGGGTGTACCTTTAGTAAAATAAAAGTGTGGAAACTAGTATTGCATAACATGATATGATAATGTACTAGTTATATTCATCAAACTTGTGCAACCAAAAATTTTATATCACTTAGATTTATAGGTGAAATTTTTTTGGAGCCACTAAATTACTCAAAGTTTTGTCAAAAATTGTTTTAAAAATGTTATTTGAAAATATTCAAAAATCCTCCCTAAATTAGCTTTTATTCTAAAAATCAAAATCTATAAGAGTTTTGAGGTTGGACCCTTAATCAAAGTTGTAGAGAATTAAATTCTAAGCAACTTTTATTTTTGGGCCATTTTCAGAAAAGGTCCTTTTCTTGCTCAAAATGAGATTTGAAAACTATTATTTGAATTTATTTGAAAATAATAATTTGAAAAAACCAATTTCTCACCTAAGCGGGCCTTCGCCTCCCTTTCGGCCCGCTGGCCGAAACAGCCCGCGCCACCCCCCCGCGCGCGCGCCCGCGCAACGCAGGCGGCCCGGCCCGCGTCCGCTCGGACGCCTCCTCCTCCCGCTCGCCCCGCGCCTCGCTGGCCGCGCGACAGAACGCGTTCGCCGCGTGTCGGCCATGCGCCGTCGCCGACCGCTGCGCGTCGCCTCCGCTCTGCCCTCCTGCCAGCTCGAGCGCGCTCAAGTCCGCCTGCCCGAACCCTCCTCGCCCCCTCACTCCCACTCTCGCTCGCCATCCGCTCCTCTCCCAAAAATCGAGCGGGCGAGCGGCTCACCGCCGCGAGCTCCACCTCCGCTCCCCCGTTCCGACGTCGACCATCCACCGCCACCGAATTCGTCTTGCACCGAGCTTCGCCACCCCCTTGCCTCCTCCGAACGAGCCCCGTTGTCCTCTTGCTCGCTCCGGTAGGGCGTCAATTCGTTTTTCCCGCCCGTGCCGCCGTGAACGGAGCCGCCAAGCTTGCGCTCCGACCACCGCTGCTCGTGCTCCTCCTCTCTTCCTTCATTTGACTCCATTGTGTTCGCCTTCTCGTCGCGGTTCTTGTGCTCGCCGCACCCCGTCCGCTCGCGACCGGAGACGGCCGTTGGCCGTTGGCGGTCGCCGCGCTGCCACGGCCTAGGGCGCCGGCGTGGAGTGGCCACGGTCACGCCCGACCGCGCTGGGCCAGGCCGGCCTTGGGCCGGAGCCCGAGCCGGGCCGGCTCGCCTCTTTTTCCCGCACGCGCGCTCGGGCCTAAAACGGCCACGGGCCGGTTGGTTTACACGGGCCGGCCCAGTGTCATTAAGGAAAATCGTTTTCTGTTTTTTTATTTCAGGGATAAAAATACTTTGGAAAATGTTTGTGTATTCATTTGAGCTCCAAAAATTATGAAATAAATTTGTATAAGTTCCTTACAACTAGATCTACCATGTAAAAATATTGCATTTAATTTTTGCACTACTTTTCTGTAAGGTTTTTATTTAACTTTGAAAATTGCTATTTTCTTGTTAAATGGATAGTAAATTGTACAAAATTCAGAAAAATATGATTCCAAGTTTGTTAACCTTGTTGTGCCATGTACTTGCTAGGAAAAATATGTCTCTTGCATATTTAGTAGAAAATTTGTGAGGTGTAGTTTAAGTGCTTTTTATTGCTCATAATTGTTATTTTTGTTAAATAGAAAAATATGAATAAAACATGCAAGTAATAATTTTTGTACAGTGATTATTTACTAAGTAGAATCCAGGAAAAATGAGAAATCTATTGTTTGATACTTTTCATAGTAGAAAGTATTTTATACTCCTTTTTAGGCCCTATATTTGCTGTTTTTGTGTAGGTAATTCTAGTACTCAAATTGCAATGAAACTTTTGTGACATACTGGACTACATGTTATTAATCCACAGTAATTTTGTTAGATTTTTCTGAGATACCCAAATAAGTGTTGCTGTCCAAGCATAGTGCTAAAAAGGGTTTAAATTCGACCTTTAATGCAAGATTAGTTGGTAAACCTTGCTTTGGTGTATCTTTGAAGCATCTTAAGTGTCAAGGTGCCTTTGCCTGATAGAGAATAGTTGTGGTAGTTTATGAGTACCTGTTCTTGGATGATGTAGACTACCTTGTAGAAGAGTCGTAAGTTCCACGTGATTTAAATAAAGTAACATGCTCATCTACATCTCATTCATCATCATCATCTCATGTCATCCCTGCAATGCACCTAGGCATGAGCACTTATATTTCTGCATCATACAGGATCGCAGGAAGTGATCCCGGTAGCAGTTCCCGAGGACCCGGAAGAGCAGTCCGAGGTGCAAGAGCAGGAGGTGACCGAAGCCAAAGAGGAGGTCGGTGAAGATCTTCCAGAGTGCCCCGACCACCGTCCGAGCTCTTTTGAGAGAGGCAAGCCCCGGAGCATTTCTCTCCCGGTTTGCAAATAATTTATTATTGACTTTACTTAATTGATGCATTACGTTTAGGAGTTGTTTGCAACCGTTGCTGCATTATACCTTGTTTCACCTTGCTTTACCCGATCCTTGTTACCGTGGTGTCCGCGGTCAATAATTGCTTAGTTTGCTTAGACCGGTAGAAGTCGGGTGATTGCCTGTCATCCGTGAGCTATAGGAGATTACCTGGATCTATGTGAAAGATGTGTCATATGAGGATAACTAAGTGTCGAACTGCAATTGAGACCGGGCGGAGACTTGCAGGGTTTCGAACTGTAGTGTTCTCCGTCTGAGTCGATTAAGGACCGACCGTTGTTGGGCCTCGAGTCATGTTGAACGCATGCCTCATATTTAGCTGGCGGAATAACGTACTTTTCGACCGCGAAGCTGGGAGATTATTCGGGCCGAGTGGATTGTCCGCAACGCACTGTACCGGAGCAGTAGTGGCAGGAAACGGGGGCGCGATGATAAGGCCAAAGAGCAGTCGGGCGGCCCCCGGGTACATGTGGTTCCTGGCAAACTCGCGACTTTACCTGAATAGTTGACTCGGTGACCAATACCTCACTTTAGCGGGTGAGTAAGGTTTGTGTGAGGAATAAATTACCAGCTGGTTAATAATCGATTCGAATCGACATCGTTCACTGAATAGTGAACACTTGACTTGAGCTACTTCATCGTAGTAATATTGATGAAACACTTGGATAGTTATGTGAAAGATGACATGATGCCCTTGTTATGATCGTTGGTAATCCTTACTTGCTTAATTACATGTTACTCTAGCACAGGTGCAAACATAGTTGATAGGGTAATAAAGATTAAATTACTGCATGCTTTTGGAGAAGAATTGTTAAGTTGAAAATGCTTTTCTTGCAAATAAGTCAGCTACCCCACCAGAAAGCCTATCATGATCCTTGGTGTTATTTTTATTTTGGTTCTGTCGGGTAAGTCTAGCTGAGTACCTTCTCGTACTCAGGGCTTTGTTCCCACTTGTTGCAGATGGGCAGATGTATTACGGCTACTGTATCAACTGCCTCTATCCTGCGATGGGCGAAGCTTAGGACCATGGGCAATGGTCATTCGCTACTTCTCGTCTGATGCTTTTACTGGAGATGATCATAAGCTGGCACTTTATTTCAAACGCTGTGTGTGTGCGTGATTTGAACTACTGCTTCTGCTACTTTTATTCGAACCTAGTTTGTAATAACTATGTTTAAACTCCGATGTATTTTGTGCCGTGAACTTTTATGTAACTTATGATGGTGACCGCTAAACTTAGTACGATCTTGGCTGTTATGTGAAATGGTTTAAAATCCGTCGGGATTTCACGGACTACCGGGTTATACGGGCTTAAGTTTGTTAAATTGTCCGCTCGTTGGATGATTTTCCTACTTAATCTCGTATAATTGGGCGGTTCTGTTACAGCTGGCATCGGAGCATGGTTTAGCGTGATTACTGTTCATAAGTGTATTTAAAACAAAATTCTGTTTAAAAAGTGTGATTTTCAAACTAAAAGTGTGCCAGTGGTCATATCCTGTATGCCCAGTTAAGGACTCTAGGTGGCTATTTAAGTTCTAACTTGGGGTTCTTGCACCATATTTCTCTTTTCATTGCTCATACGGCGTGCTATTGTATGAGTGCCACTTAATTGAGTGGTAATGTATGGATCAGTTACCTCTACGCTTCGGTAAGTGTGAGCTGTGAGAGCATGATCGGATACACCGCCGATCTAGGGAGAGTGCTTATATGATATTAGCATAATTACATGTTCTACACATGTTTTTATGAAAGTATCGCATGTGTGGGTGTTCCGTCCGTTGAGGCGATGCCGTCAATAGGACGATGTGATTGGGTAGTTGCTACCGTTGTACACGCATCTGGGGATTCGTGTAGAGCATGTAGGTAAATTTACTGCTTTCATGCATTCATGGGAATTGGGCTGAAATGAATTTTCTGCAGGTACATAACAGCGTTTTTCGTGTAGAACGAATTAGTTACGTATATGAGGGATCGTTTGTATGCCACCGAATTCATCATTAGATGTTCTTATTTTCTAAGTTTGTGAGAACGTAAGACTCGTGCATGCATCATATTGCCTGTGCATTTCATTCATGACCTGCATTCCTCCCCTTATAAAAGGATTATCCCATTTTGATAAAAGTGATACTGACTTTAAAATCTGTTCTCACCGGGTAATTAAAACTTGTGCTACAGATGGCCCGCACGAAGCAGACTGCCCGTAAGTCCACTGGCGGAAGAGCACCCCGTCACCAGATGGCCCCGCGAGAGTGCCGTAGCACGGACACTTTTCTAAGCGAGTTTGGCATGCCCACCTTGCTTTGGAGAGTGCTCCATGATGTGGGGTACCCGGAGGGTCAAGAGCCGGTATACTCTTGGAGTGAGAACCAGCTAGCTGAGGATGGACTTGCAGTAGTGGAAATCACCGTCCCTGCTCTTGGTGATGCGCCAGAATGGGATGGTTGGCATTTGGAGTTTGAGGGACGCACTCCAGTTGAGGGTGCAGAGGGCGCAACCTTTCGTGTCATCCGAGACATAATGAGCAGGTTTCCTAATGAGTTGGCAGCAGCCTTGGCCGGTACTTTTTCGAGAGATGATCCTCGCGATGCCATTTGGGTGCAACCGCAAGGAAGTGCCCTGGTTAGAGGCCCAAGTGAAGGACGGGCTAGCGACAACCACGCTATGAGTGCCATGTATGCAGCCATCAGAGCATACCAGGGTCTTGAGAGTACCTATTGGACCTTGACTGGTCTGCGTGGTGATGACCGGCTTGAAGCAAGGAAGCAGAAGAAGAAGCAAGCACGTGCTATATCTAGCTTGCAGGAGCAGTTGGCCGACATGAGTTTGCAGCGAGACCGGGCTCTCGAGAGAGGTGCGAGTGCTATGCAGCGGGTGCAGACGTTGACTCAGGCCAACAGAAATGCAGACCGCATGATAGGACAACTAGTTGAAGAAAGGAATGAAGCCTGGAACGAGAGGGACCTTCTGAGGCAGAGGGTAGAGGAGCTAGAGGAGTATAATGCCAACTTGCATGAAGAGTTTCATGCACTCTACAACGGGGTAGACCCGTATGCTCCTCCGAACGCCGCCCATATGGACATCGACGATGACGAGGACGAGCCTGTAGCCGCACCTTCTGAAGACGACGCCGCTACTGATGGTAGCGATGGTGACGCCTCCGACCTCGACGACGGCCCCGAGGAGTAGGCTAGTACCCTTCGTTAGTAGCTAGGCTCTGTCGCGATGGTCTTCTTTTGGTTTCCATGTATCGTGTTGTATCCTGTTCGATCTTGAGACTGGCGATCTTTTAGAACTCGGTTGTGTATGCGATGCCCGAACGCATAAAAGTCCAGTGTATGTATGCTGGCAACGTGGTTGTATTGGACGCGATGTTGCATTCGAAGTAACTTGATTAGTGATGTTATTTTAATTGGAATGCGATTATTGTGCCTCTGTTTTATTGTATGACTTGTTCTCTCCAATGAATTCAGTATGGCATGATTGTTCATTCGAATACAATTACTACAACTTCGCTCAATTATTACTTGTTGCTGGAATATGCAGATGGCAAACACTTGCCGTGCCACGTATGAGGCCGCTGAAACTGGTGGTAACGGTGCAGGGGGCTGGTGGGAGTGGTGCAAACAACGTCAACCACCATGAGCCGCAGCCAGAGCCACAATTGCCCCCTCCTCCACCGCTCACTACAGAAGTATTCTTCGCGCAGTTCCTTGGAAGCCAGCGCAATGCCGAGCAATTGCAGAAGAACATGGAAGATTTTCTGCGTACCATCGCCGAAAATGTTCAGAGAGGTAATAATCAAGGTGGTGGCCATGGGGTGAACCAGTACAGCAATTTCAAGGACTTCATGGATACTAGGCCACCTATTTTCAAGGAAGCAACAGAGCCACTCGACGCGGAAGAATGGATCAACACCATGGAAGATAAGTTCCACGTGTTGAGGCTGACCGAAGTTCTGAAGAGAGAATATGCTGCACATTAGTTACAAGGACCCGCAGGGATGTGGTGGAAGCATCACCACACCACCTTTCCCCCAAATGCACAGATCTCATGGAGAGAGTTCACTGAAGCTTTTCGTGGGGTCTACATTCCACCAGGGCTGGTTGAGATGAAGTTAGGAGAGTTCTTGGCTTTAAATCAGGGTACCAAAAACGTGACGCAGTATTTGCATGCCTTCAACAACTTGTGCCGTTATGCTCCAGACATGGTCGACAAAGATGCCAAGAGAATTGCTAGTTTCAAGAGAGGGTTAAGTCCAAAAATGATGAAGCATGTGGGTACCAATACCCGCGCCAGATTCAATGACTTTGTCAGTGATTGTTTGAAACAAGAAAAGAACAACAACACCTACACTGCATCCAAGAATCGCAAGAGGGTGTTTGAGTCAGGACCATCACAGTCTAGAGTTTTCACTACAAATCGTTCTTCTTATCGTCCGTCCGCACCAGGTGTAAGGTTCAGGCCGCCACAGCATAAGACCCAGAACTACAAGGGACCACAGAAGCCGTACAAGATGGCCGTGCCGCCAGCAAAGATCACCGTAGCTGCAGACCAGAGCAATTTAAAGGGAGCTATAGGATCTGCTGGTACAGTGAAGGGGCCCTGCTACAATTGTGGTCAGCCAGGCCACTTTTCAAAGTTCTGCCCTTATCCGCCTAAAAAGAAGCAACAGACTTACACTGCTCGTGTACACCACACCACAGTGGATGAGATTCCTAAGGGAGAGCCTGTAACTGCCGGTAAGTTTCTTGTTAACCATCACCCTGCAGTTGTTCTATTTGATTCTGGATCCTTGCATTCTTTTATGAGTCAAGCATTTGCACGGAAGCATGAACAATTATGCACAGAATTGAATTATGGTTATCGCATAAGTTCAGCAGGGGCTGATGTTTTAACCAATCAGATGGTTAGAGGGGCAACCCTTGAGTTAGGTAGTCGGAAGTTTCGGGTAAACCTGATAGTTATGCCTGGACTAGTTTTGGATGTAATAATAGGAATGAACTAGATGAAGAACTGGGGAGCAGTCATAGATACAGGCAGTCGAATGCTTACCCTTAAGGATCCCCAGATAGAGGGTACTTTTCAGGTGCCATTACCCAGGCGAACGGACCTTGTAAGTATAACCTGTGCCATGGAAGTCATTCCTATTCACCAGATCCCGGTAGTGTGTGAGTTCCCAGATGTGTTTCCAGATGAGTTACCTGGTCTTCCTCCAGATAGAGATGTTGAGTTTGGAATTGAGTTGATCCCCGGGACAGCTCCTATTTCAAGGAGACCCTATCGGATGCCTCCGGATGAGTTAGCTGAGCTGAAGAAGCAACTGGAGGAATTATTAAAGAAGGGGTTTATCCGACCGAGTAAGTCTGAATGGGGATGTCCTGCCTTGTTCGTGAAGAAGAAGAAAGAGGGTACTCTGAGAATGTGTGTGGATTATCGACCTCTTAATGTTGTAACTATCAAGAATAAGTATCCTTTGCCTCATATCGACGTTTTGTTTGATCAGTTAGCTAAAGCCAGAGTGTTCTCCAAGATAGACCTGAGATCAGGGTATCATCAGATAAAGATTAGGCCGCAAGATGTCCCGAAAACCGCCTTTTCTACCAGATATGGGTTGTATGAGTATCTTGTTATGTCTTTTGGCTTAACAAATGCTCCTGCATATTTCATGTATCTGATTAATACGGTTTTCATGCCAGAGTTGGACAAGTTTGTAGTTGTCTTCAATGATGATATTCTAGTGTACTCTGAGAATGAGAAAGATCACGAAGAGCATCTAAGAATTGTCTTGACCAGACTGAGAGACCATAAGTTGTATGCTAAGTTCAGCAAATGTGAATTTTGGTTGAAGAAAGTTCCTTTCCTTGGTCATATTCTATCTGAGAATGGAGTTTCGGTAGATCCGAGCAAAGTGCAAGAGGTTATGGACTGGAAAACTCCAACCACAGTGTCAGAAGTCAGGAGTTTCCTAGGGTTAGCTGGTTACTATCGCTGATTTATACCAGACTTCTCGAAGATTGCCAAACTAATGACAAGTCTGTTACAGAAAGACCACAAGTTTGTGTGGACAGGGGAGTGTGAGACAGCTTTCCACACCTTGCGGAAACTGTTAACCACTGCTCCAGTTCTTGCGCAGCCCGACATCGAGAAGCCTTTTGATGTGTTCTGCGACGCATCAAAAACAGGATTAGGCTGTGTTTTGATGCAAGAGGGAAGAGTCATTACTTATGCCTCCCGTCAGTTGAGAAAACATGAAATCAATTATCCGACACATGATCTTGAGCTTGCCGCTGTAGTGCATGCCTTAAAGATTTGGAGACACTATTTACTTGGTAATGTATGCAATGTTTTCACCGATCACAAGAGTCTCAAGTACATTTTCACCCAACCAGAATTGAACATGAGACAGCGAAGATGGTTAGAATTAATCAAAGATTACAATTTGAATGTACAGTATCACCCTGGGAAGGCCAATGTAGTAGCCGATGCTTTGAGTAGAAAGTCACATTGTTTGATTATGCAACCCTTACTCGAGGATGGTTTTAATCTGATGCACCCTGCCGTGTTACATAGTATTCAGATCAGTTGCTCCTTGGAAAGTAAGGTAATAGAAGGCCAGAAAGCAGACAAAGGGATATTTCACATCAAAAAGAAAATTAGAGAAGAACCCTCAAAACACTTCAAAGTGGACAAACAGGACGTGTTGTGGTTTGACAACCGTCTTGTTGTTCCAAAGGATAGAGAGCTTAAGAATAAAATCTTGGATGAAGCTCATCTCTCTAAGTTATCCATTCATCCTGGCAGCAGTAAAATGTACCAAAAACTAAGACCCCGCTATTGGTGGACAAAGATGAAGAAAGAAATTGCAGCTTATGTGGCCAGATGTGACACATGTTGTAGAGTGAAAGCTATTCGTATGAAACCTGCAGGATTGTTACAACCTTTGTCCGTACCTAGTTGGAAGTGGGATGATATAAGTATGGATTTCATCACAGGCTTGCCCACTACTCAGAAAGGCCATGATTCGATTTGGGTAATCGTGGATCGTCTTACTAAGACAGCCCACTTTTTGCCTGTCAAGACAGATTATAGACCACCTCAATATGCCGAGAAGGATATTGCTGAGATTGTAAGATTGCATGGGATACCGAAGACTATAGTGTCTGACAGAGGGTCACAGTTCACTGCTCACTTTTGGGAGCACCTGCATAAAGGTTTGGGAACCAGTTTGATTCGTAGTACTGCCTATCATCCTCAAACAGATGGTCAGACTGAAAGGGTTAATGCTGTTTTAGAATATATGTTAAGAGCCTGTGTGTTGTCTTCCAGAGGTTCATGGGAGTCATGGTTACCCTTAGCAGAGTTCGCTTATAATAATAGCTATCAAGAAAGTATCAAAATGGCACCTTTTGAGGCTCTGTATGGCCGAAAGTGTAGAACACCTCTAAACTGGATTGAGCCAGGGGAAAGGAGGTATTACGGTATTGACTTCGTGGAAGAAGCCGAAAAGAAAGTTCACATCATTCAGCAAAATATGAGAGCAGCTCAGTCACGTCAGAAAAGTTATGCGGATAAAAGAAGACCACTTGTGTTCGAAGTTGGTGACTATGTTTATCTAAAAGTCACACCCATGAAGAAGAAGCGGTTTGGAGTACGCAGAAAGCTTGCCGCCAGATTTGTAGGACCATACAAAATTTTGGAAAGAAAGGGTCCAGTGGCTTACAAATTGGAGTTACCTGAAGCAATGGGTGCTATATTCCCAGTTTTTCATGTATCACATCTCAAGAATAGTTTGCGCGTTCCAGAGGAAAGAATTGAACCTCGAGGCATAAAACTTAAGTCAGATCTGGTGTATCGTGAGCAGCCAATTCGAGTTTTGAATTCTAAGGAGAGGGCTACTCGAAACAGTGTGGTGAAAACATATAAGATACAGTGGAGTCACCACGATGAAGGGGATGCATCTTGGGAAACGGGTGAATACCTACAAAAAGCCTACGAAGATTTTTATAATAAATGGTTCGTAACCCAAATCTCGGGACGAGATTTTTATAAGGGGGGAGGGCTGTAACACCTCGGTGTTACACAAGCATTAACATTTCAAATCATGAGCATAGCATGTCATGGCATTCATAATCATATGTACTTAGGGTGTACCTTTAGTAAAATAAAAGTGTGGAAACTAGTATTGCATAACATGATATGATAATGTACTAGTTATATTCATCAAACTTGTGCAACCAAAAATTTTATATCACTTAGATTTATAGGTGAAATTTTTTGGAGCCACTAAATTACTCAAAGTTTTGTCAAAAATTGTTTTAAAAATGTTATTTGAAAATATTCAAAAATCCTCCCTAAATTAGCTTTTATTCTAAAAATCAAAATCTATAAGAGTTTTGAGGTTGGCCCCTTAATCAAAGTTGTAGAGAATTAAATTCTAAGCAACTTTTATTTTTGGGCCATTTTTAGAAAAGGTCCTTTTCTTGCTCAAAATGAGATTTGAAAACTATTATTTGAATTTATTTGAAAATAATAATTTGAAAAACCAATTTCTCACCTAAGCGGGCCTCCGCCTCCCTTTCGGCCTGCTGGCCGAAACGGCCCGCACCACCCCCGCGCGCGCGCCCGCGCAACGCAGGCGGCCTGGCCCGCGTCCGCTCGGACGCCTCCTCCTCCCGCTCGCCCCGCGCCTCGCTGGCCGCGCGACAGAACGCGTTCGCCGCGTGTCGGCCATGCGCCGTCGCCGACCGCCGCGCGTCGCCTCCGCTCTGCCCTCCTGCCAGCTCGAGCGCGCTCAAGTCCGCCTGCCCGAACCCTCCTCGCCCCCTCACTCCCACTCTCGCTCGCCATCCGCTCCTCTCTCCCAAAAACCGAGCGGGTGAGCGGCTCACCACCGCGAGCTCCACCTCCGCTCCCCCGTTCCGACGTCGACCATCCACCGCCACCGAATTCGTCTTGCACCGAGCTTCGCCACCCCTTGCCTCCTCTGAACGAGCCCCGTTGTCCTCTTGCTCGCTCCGGTAGGGCGTCAATTCATTTTTCCCGCCCGCACCGCCGTGAACGGAGCCGCCGAGCTTGCGCTCCGACCACCGGCGCTCGTGCTCCTCCTCTCTTCCTTCATTTGACTCCATTGTGTTCGCCTTCTCATCGCGGTTCTCCAGCTCGCCGCACCCCATCCGCTCGCGACCGGAGACGGCCGTTGGCCGTTGGCGGTCGCCGCGCTGCCGCGGCCAAGGGCGCCGGCGTGGCGTGGCCACGGTCACGCCCGACCGCGCTGGGCCAGGCCGGCCTTGGGCCGGAGCCCGAGCCGGGCCGGCTCGCCTCTTTTTCCCGCACGCGCGCTCGGGCCTAAAACGGCCACGGGCCGGTTGGTTTACACGGGCCGGCCCAGTGTCATTAAGGAAAATCATTTTCTATTTTTTTTATTTCAGGGATAAAAATACTTTGGAAAATGTTTGTGTATTTATTTGAGCTCCAAAAATTATGAAATAAATTTGTATAAGTTCCTTACAACTAGATCTACCATGTAAAAATATTGCATTTAATTTTTGCACTACTTTTCTGTAAGGTTTTTATTTAACTTTGAAAATTGCTATTTTCTTGTTAAATGGATAGTAAATTGTAGAAAATTCAGAAAAATATGATTCCAAGTTTGTTAACCTTGTTGTGCCATGTACTTGCTAGGAAAAATATGTCTCTTGCATGTTTAGTAGAAAATTTGTGAGGTGTAGTTTAAGTGCTTTTTATTGCTCATAATTGTTATTTTTATTAAATAGAAAAATATGAATAAAACATGCAAGTAATAATTTTTGTACAGTGATTATTTACTAAGTAGAATCCAGGAAAAATGAGAAATCTGTTGTTTGATACTTTTCATAGTAGAAAGTATTTTATACTCCTTTTTAGGCCCTATATTTGCTGTTTTTGTGTAGGTAATTGTAGTATTCAAATTGCAATGAAACTTTTGTGACATGCTGGACTACATGTTATTAATCCACAGTAATTTTGTTAGATTTTTCTGAGATACCCAAATAAGTGTTGCTGTCTAAGCATAGTGCTAAAAAGGGTTTAAATTCAACCTTTAATGCAAGATTAGTTGGTAAACCTTGCTTTGGTGTATCTTTGAAGCATCTTAAGTGTCAAGGTGCCTTTGCCTGATAGAGAATAGTTGTGGTAGTTTATGAGTACCTGTTCTTGGATGATGTAGACTACCTTGTAGAAGAGTCGTAAGTTCCACGTGATTTAAATAAAGTAACATGCTCATCTACATCTCATTTATCATCATCATCTCATGTCATCCCTGCAATGCACCTAGGCATGCGCACTTATATTTCTGCATCATACAGGATCGCAGGAAGTGATCCCGGTAGCAGTTCCCGAGGACCCGGAAGAGCAGTCCGAGGTGCAAGAGCAGGAGGTGACCGAAGCCGAAGAGGAGGTCGGTGAAGATCTTCCAGAGTGCCCCGACCACCGTCCGAGCTCTTTTGAGAGAGGCAAGCCCCGGAGCATTTCTCTCCCGGTTTGCAAATAATTTATTATTGACTTTACTTAATTGATGCATTACGTTTAGGAGTTGTTTGCAACTGTTGCTGCATTATACCATGTTTCACCTTGCTTTACCCGATCCTTGTTACCGTGGTGTCCGTGGTCAATAATTGCTTAGTTTGCTTAGACCGGTAGAAGTCGGGTGATTGCCTGTCATTCGCGAGCTATAGGAGATTACCTGGATCTATGTTAAAGATGTGTCATATGAGGATAACTAAGTGTCGAACTGCAATTGAGACCGGGCGGAGACTTGCAGGGTTTCGAACTGTAGTGTTCTCCGTCTGAGTCGATTAAGGACCGACCGTTGTTGGGCCTCGAGTCATGTTGAACGCATGCCTCATATTTAGCTGGCCGAAAAATATACTTTTCGACCACGAAGCTTGGAGATTATTCGGGCCGAGTGGATTGCCCGCAACGCACTGTACCGGAGCAGTAGTGGCAGGAAACGGGGGCGCGATGATAAGGCCAAAGAGCAGTCGGGCGGCCCCCGGGTACATGTGGTTCCTGGCAAACTCGCGACTTTACCTGAATAGTGGACTCGATGACCAATACCTCACTTTAGCGGGTGAGTGAGGTTTGTGTGAGGAATAAATTACCAGCTGGTTAATAATCGATTCGAATCGCCATCGTTCACTGGATAGTGAACACTTGACTTGAGCTACTTCATCGTAGTAATATTGATGAAACACTTGGATAGTTATGTGAAAGATGACATGATGCTCTTGTTATGATCGTTGGTAATCCTTACTTGCTTAATTACATGTTACTCTAGCACAGGTGCAAACATAGTTGACAGGGTAATAAAGATTAAATTACTGCATGCTTTTAGAAAAGAATTATTAAGTTGAAAATGCTTTTCTTGCAAATGAGTCAGCTACCCCACCAGAAAGCCTATCATGATCCTTGGTGTTATTTTTATTTTGGTTTTGTCGGGTAAGTCTAGCTGAGTACCTTCTCGTACTCAGGGCTTTGTTCCCACTTGTTGCAGATGGGCAGATGTATTACGGCTACTGTATCAACTGCCTCTATCCTGCGATGGGCGAAGCTTAGGACCATGGGCAATGGTCATTCGCTACTTCTCGTCTGATGCTTTTGCTGGAGATGATCATAAGCTGGCACTTTATTTCAAACGCTGTGTGTGTGCGTGATTTGAACTACTACTTCCGCTACTTTTATTCGAACCTGGTTTGTAATAACTATGTTTAAACTCCGATGTATTTTGTGCCGTGAACTTTTATGTAACTTATGATGGTGACCGCTAAACTTAGTACGATCTTGGCTGTTATGTGAAATGGTTTGAAATCCGTCGGGATTTCACGGACTACCGGGTTATACGGGCTTAAGTTTGTTAAATTGTCCGCTCGTTGGATGATTTTCCTACTTAATCTCGTATAATTGGGCGGTTCTGTTACACCGGAGCACCGCCGTACCGCGCGGTTGCATGTGGCCCGGGTCGCCTCAGCACTCTTCTGCCTCAACCATCCTCGTGGCGAGGGTCTTGGTGAGCTATCGATGCTTCCCCAGTATCTCTATCTCCCCGTTAGGGTCCTAGTTCGCCGGAACGGCCTCGCCACCGTTGTGAATCATCACTCGCCGCTACAGCTCGCGTGAGTGCGCATCTCAGTCCCCAGTGGTCACCCAGCATCATCGTTCGAGTCGTAAGTGGTGGTCGACCTCTTAGCGGGGGCATAGTGGGCCCCAGATGGCCGGTGTGGCCGCCTGATGCTGGCCGGAGCCGCGCCGGCGGGCGCAGGGGCAGCGCGGACCGGTTCTTTGCAAAGACAGCTTAATCTAGGGTGCTCGCTGTAAACCGCTTCTCTAGTAAAATAGTACACCGTGGTTCCTTGTGATATTCGGTTAGGCTAGGCGCTAGTTTGCAAAAACGCGGGTGTGGGCGCGGGCTTCCCGTCTCGGGCCATTGCTGGGCCACCTGTGCCATGCGTGGTCGCGCCTCGCATGGGCCGCGGCAAGCCGCTGGGCTGTATTGGTCGCAGTCGGCCTTTTCCCTTCTCTGGAACGTTTTCCAATTTAGCTTCGGGATAAACTTGTAAATTCCATATCTAATTATGTAGAGGTCTAAAAATTGTGAAACTAACTTTGTTAGATTCCTAAAAGCAGGATCTATCTGTTAGTGTATTTTATCCACATAGTTGTATAATATTTTTAGGAGTTTGCTAATTATTTTAAAATGCTTAATATTGCTAAGTATAAACTTGTGAGAATTTTTTTAAGAAAATGGTGATAGTATTAGCTCTAAAAATTTCATAGTAAATTCCTAATATTATTAGCTACTCACTGTAATTGTTGTAGTCTCTGGTTAATTGGTTTGCTAGGATAGCTAAGAAGCCCTAGTTCGAATATATATTAAATTGATAAAATACCTAAAGCAACACCTTGGGTTTGTTGGGAAACAACGTTTAAATCTACGACGTGGATATGTGACCTAGTGCGTTAGCCATTAGAGCTAGCTCATTAGTTTGACAGAACAGATTTGTACTTTAAGCTTTGCCGTTACCGTGATTAATTACGTCTCTACGTTGCATCCACGTATATCACAATAGGAATGATGATGGATCGCGAAGTCGTCTGGAGTAGCCAAAAGGATAGTGCCTTGATGATCGTGGCGCCATGGTGGAATGCTAACTTTGATTATATTTTATCCAGGCAAGCTCTGGTGCATAACCCCTATTATTCTGCACTTTATTTTATGCTTGTGCATTAAGTTTCAAGGAGTTGAATGAAACCCACTTGCATATATATATCCTGATCCCATGAGTCTTACTAGTATGTCAGGATCATGTAGATTGCTATGCTATAGGACTCCGATAGAAGTGTTGACGGTAGATAAGTATAATTTTTTAACCGTCAACATAGCATGAAAAAGGACTAAACAATAATTACCACTTAGATATATGGGGTTTACTGACATAATTCCACGAGTTTTGGTGAATGTCTATTTCTGCAGGGTGTCAGCTGAAAAGAACCAAGGAAGGCCCACATGTCAGGTTTACATAGAGACAACAGGGCCACGCATAACTTTTCTGTAATCTGGAAGATACGAGAAGACTCTAGAAACAAACCGGAGGCGAAACGGGCCCAAAAGCCGGGTGGCCGCCCTGGCCTGGGCGGCCGCCCCACCCAGGTGGCCAATCAGGCTCCACCTCATGGATCCTGTCTCCACCGCCTTTGAGGATGAATAATAATCGTAGATCAAGGTCGGTTTGATCCGAGGGCTGTGGTGCTTCCTAGAGGGCTATATAAGCAAGACCCCTGGCCCCTGGAGGAGGCATCCCTTGAAACCCTAATTCATTATTTTTTGTGAGGATCAGCAGGGAGGGGTCCCTTGAATGGATCTCTCTTTTAGGGCACATATAAGAGAGATTAGCTTTGTAGTCTCCATGTGAGATTAGAGTTCTTCTAGATTGAGAGAGTTAGAGTGGAGGGATGAGTTGGAGGAAGCCCGACATGTCGGTGTCTCCTCTCTGACTTATACCTACGGGATCAAGTCTCCTAACCCGAGACTTGGTTCTAGGATTCTTCGGTAATTCAACTTCTAATACTAAGTAAGTATGTTGTTATTGTTCTATGGTTTATGAGTTTACTTTATTCTCTTCCATGGTAGAGGGTAGGGTAATCGTCTGTAGCGTAAGCATGGTGCTTAGGCTAGAGATACTTGTAGATATCCCCTGTCTGGCCGGATCCGTGGTAGTAGCGCGGGACATGACAATCCCGTTGCTTCCTTTGTACCCCACATCCTGTTAGAAGGATTGGTAGGATTAAGTGCCCTGGTCAAGCATCCTCTGTGGTGTCTCTTTTCCATCGGTATGTCCCCATAGACCAATAGTTCCATAGCTTACCAAAGGTTGGAACCAGACTATCGTCGTAATCTTCTCTAATCGCTTATATCTTCGCTACCTTGTAGTGCGGCCTAGGGGTTAAGTATAGATTTAGGTTAGTCATCGCACGCTTTCTCCTTACGGATAAACAAATACGATACTCTGGAAATATCTTCCGGGTGAAATGCTCACCGATATCCGTGCACTTGCGGATCCTTTTCTGTGTGCGTTAACAAATATCAACAAGAAGTCAAGTGATTGTCTGTCACTCGCGAGAGATAGGAAATATATTATTGTTACTATCGTCATGTTACTATCACATGGAATATATATATGGATAATAATTAGAGACCGGGCGGGACTGTACTTGGAATTGGATATGGACTTGGTTGGTCAATCCGAGCGAGGCTGTGGTTGCATTTGCCCCGCTTGTGTCGATTAAGGACCGTTCGTTGCACTGGATCCCTGGTCAAGTCACAGATATATTGTCCCGAGCACATACTTGCTTATGGGAGCGGGTGTAACGGATCAACGTAATTATAAGTAAGAAAATCTTCCACCTAGGCGGATAATTTACCAAACTTAAATCCGTATAATCCGAGATTCCGTGAAATCAAGAGGGATTTCAAACCAACCAACATACAACCAAGATCGTACTGATTTAGCAGCCACAGTTCACATGTTACATAGAGTTCGCAACAAAAGTTGAATACATCGGAGTTCGGAATAAAAGTTATTACAACATAGTTCAAAATAACATAGCGGAAGCAAGTAGTTTTAACACACACACTTAGTTCAAATACAGTGCCAGGAGACAGTCACGGTCCACAAAAGCATTAGATAAGACGAACAGAGTGACCATTGCCCAAGGTCCTAGTTGTCGCCCATCGCCGGATACAGACAGTTGGAGCAGTACCCATAGTACATCTGACCATCTGCAACAACAATGGGAACAACGCCCTGAGTACGAGAATGTACTCAGCTAGACTTACCCGTCATAAACTAGAAATAAAGGACACCAAGGAGCATGCAAGGCTTTATACAGTGGACTGGCTTGACTCATTTGCGAAAAGCATGAGTTGCTATGAAAAACTATACTAGTACTTTTTGCATCATTTTTATTATAACCTATTCAAGCTAGGTAAGCACCTATTGCTAAAGCAATCACTTGATTCATCAATAACGTCTCAATTACCATAACAGGTTTAGCATTTCCAACATCATTCACTTAACCATCAGTGTTCCATTATTGTTACTACGATGCCGTAACTCGAGTCAAGTGCTCACTAACCGGGAGCGACGGCGATTCGAATCGAATTCCTATCCAGCTGGAGATTTATTCCTCACACAAACCATGCTTCCCCCGTCAGGGTCGCATAGATCACCAATGACACTTTCCAAGAAGCCGCGGGATAACAATCGTGGATCGCACTACCCAGGGACCGCCCGACTGCCAGGACGCACCTTGAACTCACTCTTCGCGTCCCCGTTACACCCCCTTCAGCACCAGTCTGCCAACCCGAGTTTATCCCGGCTCAAAATAGTGTCACTAGCTTCGCGGTCGAAAGGTACTTTATTCGGCCAGCTAAATGTGAGGCATGCATTCAACATGACAAGAGGGACGAGCAACGATCGGTCCTTAATCGACACAGACGGAATCACTATAGTCCAAAACCCTACAAGACTCCGCCCGGTCTCCCTTTATCTACCAACACTTGGTTACTTTCCATGATCATAATTACAGCTAACCATAACCAGGTATCCACCTATAACTCGCAGGTGACAGGAAATCACCCGACTTCTACCGGTCTAAGCATGACTAAGCAATTTACTCGATCCTGATCTAACAGGGTAAAAGGTAATCCGGTGGACAAGGATAATAATGCAACAACGGTTTCACTCAACTCCTATGACCTAATGCAACAATATATATATAACCATAACTCAAGTAATAAGGAATTATTTTTATAAAGTAGGAGACTTAAAATGCTCCGGGGCTTGCCTCTTTCGAACGAGCTAGGCTGGTGGTCTACGCACTCGGGCAGCTCCTCGCCTGGTTCTTCTTCCTCGGGCACCTCCTGTGCCTGGGGCTCCTGCTGATCCGTCCAAACTTGCTACTCCGGTACTGCTACCTGTGACTCCTCCTGCGATCCTGTATGATGCAAGTGCATAAGCAAACATGCGAATGATGCATCGGATTATGGTGGAATGCTTTGATGACATGATATGCAGATGAGCACATGGAATGGGCAGTTTGGATATAACCACATCTTCTACAAGGTAGTCCACGTCATCCAAGAACATGTACCCTAAAACATGCATCTTATTATTCTACTAGTTAGCACATAATCTACACATACAAGTGATCCTAAGTTACCAAATCTTACCAACCTAACCCATCAAACAACAACAGCAAGACATGTTGATGCTTCAAAGAAACACCAAACATATTTTATTACTCTTAATTTCTCATAAAGAATAACCTTTTATTTCCTATCTAACTAGGGTTACACAGCAACACCTATTTCTGTTGTAACTAAAAATCTACAAAAATTACAGTAGCTTACTCTTACCCTAACTAACCTACTACCAAAAATTCATGAGAAAAGAATATGTAAAACTATCTATACAAAATAAACAAGTTATAGCATAATAATGAGCATGAAATTATTTTGTACTAGAAAAAGTATCAAACAACATATTTCACATTTTTCCTATGTTACTTACAGTAAACTAACATATTACAAAAATTATCACATGTAGGTTTTATACAACTTTAGCTCCCTACTAAAAATAACAAGGATTATCAATTAAAATTTAGCTCCCTACTAAAAATTATCACATGTAGGTTTTATACAACTTTAGCTCCCTACGGTCCGGAAAAGCGCGGCAGCGGTGGCGAGCGCGAGGAGGCGGGAGCGGCGGCTGCTGCGGTTCGCGTGAGGCCGAGCAGGGCAAAATGGAGGGAGTGCGACTGAGGGAGGAGCGGGTGCGGCATTCAGGGCGCGTGGCGCGGTCGGTGGAGCCCACGGCTCGCCACCCGTACGCCGGAGACGGCGAGCGGCGGCCACGCGGCGGGCGAGCCCTGACGCGGGCGTCGCGCTGGCGCGGGCGCGCGCGGGGGGAGGGGAGCGGTGGCGAGCGGGCCAGGCCGACGTCTGCTCGCGGGCCGAAAGGGAGGCCGCGGCCCACTAAAGCAAAAAACGAATTTTCTTTTATAAATAAAATTTTTAGATTTCTTTATTTGTTTCAAATTTGAATTTGAAGATGGAAAACAGGTTTTCAGAACTTTTGCCCAAAATAAAAGTTGTTCAAAATTTAATTCTCTACAACTTTCATGTAGGGCATTTTTCAAAATTCTAAATAGATTTTGAATTTGGGATTTAAAGCTAAATTTTTAAGTAACAATTCATTTTTCTAGAATATTTTAAAAGCAAAAATTGAGGAAATTTGAATTCAAGAGTTGCTCCAAAAATCATGTTAATTGATTCTAGATTATCTAAAATTGTAGTCACACAAAATTTCACCACTCTTTAGCTCTTCAATGCACAATTTGAGTTCTAAGTAATTGTTTTTCAACTTTAAATTTAAAAGGGCTGATATTGCATGCAATGATAACCATGTAAATGATGTTAATGCTTTATGCTTTGGAATGCTAATGCATGCTTAACACCCAGGGGTGTTACAGCCCTCCCCCCTTATAAGAATCTCGTCCCGAGATTTTGAGTTACGAACCATTTATTGTAAAAATCTTTATACGCGGTTTGAAGATATTCTCCTGTTTCCCATGAAGCATCACTCTCATCATGATGGCTCCACTAAATCTTGTAGGTTCTTACCACTTTATTCCGAGTGACTCGGTCCTTAGTATCTAGAACTCGAACCGGTAGTTCACGATATTCCAAGTCTGCCTTGATCCGAATACCCTGAGGTTCTATTCTCTCTTCTGGAACACGCAGACACTTCTTTAACTGGGATACGTGAAAGACGGGAAAGATCGAACTCATCTCTTCTGGTAACTGCAGCTTGTACGCAACGGGACCCTTTTTCTCTATGATCTGGTATGGTCCTATATACCTAGCAGACAGTTTCTTCTTGATTCCAAACTGTTTCTTCTTCATTAGGGTAACCTTCAAATAGACGTAGTCACCCACTTGGAAATCCAATGGTCTCCTTCTCTTATCTGCATAACTCTTCTGACGGGACTGTGCAGCTTGCATGTTTTGTTGGATACTACGGACCTTTTTCTCTGCCTCATCTACAAAATCAATTCCGTAAAACCTTCTTTCTCCAGGCTCCACCCAATTTAACGGTGTCCTGCACTTCCTGCCGTACAAAGCTTCAAAAGGTGCCATCTTAATACTCTCTTGGTAGCTGTTGTTGTAAGCGAATTCTGCCAACGGTAACCAGGATTCCCAGGAGCCTCTGGATGATAGTACACAAGCTCTAAGCATATCTTCAAGTACAGCATTAACTCGTTCTGTCTGCCCATCTGTCTGTGGATGGTACGCTGTACTATGAATCAAACTAGTGCCCAAACCTTTATGAAGATGTTCCCAAAAATGAGAGGTAAACTGTGAACCACGATCAGACACGATCGTTTTTGGTATACCATGTAATCGGACAATCTCAGCAATATACTTTTCCGCATATTGAGGTGGTCAAAAAGTTGTCTTAACTGGCAGAAAGTGAGCTGACTTGGTAAGGCGATCTCAATGTTCAAAAAAGCGGTACTAAGCGCTCGCTTAAGCGCGCTAAAGCACTGAGCGGAGGCTCACCGCTTCGCTTTGGGCCATAAGTGCTCCCTAAGCGGCGCCGGTACCTGAGAGGGGGAGCGAGGAGCGAGGAGCGGGGAGCTGGGAGAGGGAGCGGCCGAGCGGGGAGCCGCCGTGGCTTCGCGCGCCTGCGCCGACCGACGACCGCCCACCTTCCGCGGGCCGCGGCTGCTAGCTGCTTGCCGACCGGCCACGCGCTAGGATCTGAGAGGGGGAGCAGGGAGCCGGGAGCGGGGAGCTAGGAGAGGGAGCGGCTGAGAGGGGAGCCGCCGCGGCGTCGCGCGCCCGCGTCGACCGAGAACTGCTCGCCATGGGCGCCGCGCGACCTTGCTGCCATGGGCGCCGCGCGACCTTGCTGCCTTGAGCGCGTCCCGCCGCCAAGCGCCCGAGTCCGTGGGTGGGGGTGGGGAGCGCTGAGCGTCGTGCTCTGGCCTGTGCGCCCCTGCTCTGCTTGCCCTAAGGGCCGGTTAGTGAGATGGGCTACTAGATGGGCCACTAAATAAAAGCCCATACTATCTCTTTTTCTTTTTCTTTTCCATTTCTTTTTTGTAACCTTGCAAATGAGGTATGTTTTTATTTATACTTCTCAAGTTGACAGCCTATTACATGAATCTGAATTGCTACAGTACAAATGCTTAAGCGACGCTTAGAACGCTTAAGCCCGCTTAAGCGCTAAGCGGCGGGTCACCGCTCGCTTAGCGCTTAACGCTTTTTTGAACATTGGGCGATCTACTATTACCCAAATCGAATCATGTCCCTTCTATGTGGTGGGAAGACCAGTGATGAAATCCATACTTATATCATCCCATTTCCAATCGGGTACAGACAAGGGTTGCAGAAGTCCTGCGGGTCTCATGTGAAGAGCTTTAACTCTGCAACACATGTCGCAACGAGCAACGTACGCTGCAATCTCCTTTTTCATCTTAGTCCACCAATAACGGGGTCTCAACTCCTAGTACATTTTACTACTTCCGGGGTGAATAGATAGCTTAGAATGATGAGCCTCATCCATCAACTTGTTCTTAAGCTCTCTATCCTTGGGTACTACCAGGCGATCCTTAAACCATAACACTCCTTGGTCATCCAATCGAAAGTGTTTGGTGGGTTCCCTCTTCATTTTCTCCTTGATATAAAATATTCCCTTATCTGTTTTCTGTCCTTCAATGATCTGGCTTTCCAGGGTACAACTGATCTGAATATTATGCAACACAGCAGGATGTAACAAATTGAACCCTTCTTCAAACAACGGTTGCACACGAATAGCATGTGATTTTCTGCTCAGTGCATCTGCTACTACATTAGCCTTCCCGGGATGATAATGCACGTTTAGGTTATAATCCTTTATCAGTTCTAACCACCTTCTCTGTCGCATGTTCAACTCAGCCTGGGTAAAAATGTATTTAAGACTCTTATGATCTGTAAAGATATTACACACATTCCCTAGCAGGTAGTGTCTCCAAATTTTTAGAGCATGCACCACTGCTGCAAGCTCCAAGTCATGGGTAGGATAGTTACCCTCATGCTTCCTCAATTGTCGTGAGGCATAAGCAATGACCCTTCCGTTTTGCATTAGCACACATCCTAACCCATTCTTAGATGCATCACAGAACACATCAAACGGCTTTTCTATATCCGGTTGGGCCAGAACAGGAGCAGTGGTCAACAACTTTCGTAAGGTGCTGAAAGCTGTCTCACACTCCCCGGTCCATACAAACTTATGATCCTTCTGTAATAGACTTATCATTGGTTTGGCAATCTTCGAGAAATCCGGTATGAAGTGACGATAGTATCCGGCTAAACCAAGAAAACTTCGAACTTCATGAACTGTGGTTGGTGACTTCCAGTCCATAACCTCTTGCACCTTACTGGGGTCTACTGAAATTCCATTTTTAGACAACACGTGACCAAGAAAAGGAACTGTCTTAAGCCAGAACTCACACTTGCTGAACTTAGCATACAGTTGATGTTCTCTGAGTCTAGTCAAGACAATCCTAAGGTGTTCTGCGTAATCTTCTTCATTCCCCGAGTATATTAGAATGTCATCAATGAACACAATCACAAACTTATCCAACTCTGGCATGAAAACGGAATTCATCAGATACATAAAGTATGCAGGAGCATTTGTCAATTCGAAGGACATGACAAGATACTCGTACAAACCATACCTGGTAGAGAACGCAGTCTTAGGCACATCTTGCGACCTAATCTTGATCTGATGATACCCTGATCTCAAATCTATCTTGGAGAACACTTTGGCTTTAGACAATTGGTCAAACAAGATATCAATCCGAGGAAGAGGATAGTTGTTTTTAATTATCACAGCATTCAGTGGCCGATAATCCACGCACATGCGTAAGGAGTTATCCTTTTTCTTTTTCACAAACAGTGCGGGGCATCCTCATTCAGACGAGCTGGGACGAATCAAACCTTTCTTTAGCAAATCCTTGAGTTGCTTCTTCAATTCTGCTAACTCATTTGGAGGCATCCGATAAGGCCTTCTCGAGATTGGTGCTGTTCCAGGAATTAACTCAATGGCAAACTCAACATCTCGGTCTGGTGGAAGTCCAGGTAACTCCTCTGGAAACACATCTGGAAAATCACAGACTACTAGAATCTTGGCTAGCAGAGTAGTTTGGACAGCACAAGTCGTGCTAGCTAGGTCTACTTTCTGAGGTAGGACTACCCGAAAGGTGCCTTCTCCACTTGGTTCCTTAAGAGAGATACTTCTTCCTCCAATATCAATTACTACTGCCATCTGATTCATCCAGTTCATACCCATAATCACATCCAAAACTAACCCTGGCATGACTATCAAATTAAGCTTATATTGCCGGTTTGATATGTTTAGGGTTACTCCCTGAACTATCTGATTAGTCAATAGATCAGCCCCGACTGAACTGATTCTATATGCACATTCCAATTCAACTATCTTTTGCTCATGCCTCTTAGCAAATGCTTGACTTACAAATGAATGGGATGATCCGGAATCAAACAAGACTACTGCAGGATGATTGTTGATAGAAAACATACCAGCTGTCACCGGTTCTCCTTCCGGGATATCATCCACGGTGGTGTGGTGCACACGAGCCTGATACTACGTCTGTTGTTTCTTAGGGTAGGGGAAAAACTTTGCAAAGTGTCCGGGTTGGTTGCAGTTGAAGCACGGTCCCTTCACTTGAGCCACAGTTCCAGATGAACTGCCTTGTCCTGCCTTCGCTTGGGGTAATGCCATCTTGAACGGTTTCTGGTTCCTCTGGGGTTGCTGAGTATTCTGATTCTTCCTTTGCGGTGGCCTGAACCTTGCACCTGGGGCAGGCGAACGATAAGCTGGACGGTTGGCCACTGGGGCTCTGGACTGGGACGGACCCGACTCGAAAGCTCTCTTACGGATCTTGGAAGCAGCATAAACATTGTTGTTCTTCTCTTGCTTCAAGCAGTCACTAACAAAGTCGTTAAAACCAGTCCTCATATTGGTACCCACATGTTTCATCATCTTGGGATTCAGGCCCCTCTTGAAGCTAGCAATCTTCTTGGCATCAGTATTCACCATATCAGGGGCATAACGGCTCAGGTTATTGAATGCATGCAGATATTGAGTTACAGTCTTCGTGCCTTGATTCAGTGCCAGGAATTCCCCAAGCTTCATCTCTGTCAGACCAGGTGGAATGTATGTTCCACGGAAGGCTTCAGTGAACTCTCTCCAAGTGATATGGGCGTGGGGAGGAAAAGTGGTACGGTGGTGCTTCCACCACATTCCTACCGGACCTTGAAGCTGATGAGCTGCATACTCGGTTTTCAACACTTCAGTCATCCTCAAGACACGGAACTTGTCTTCCATAGTGTTAATCCACTCTTCTGCATCCAAGGGTTCTGCGGCTTCCTTGAAGATCGGTGGATGGGTATCCATGAAATCCTTGAAACTGCTGTACTGGTTTGCTTCGTGCCCACCCGGGTTTATCCCCCGACGGGTGTTATCTGCAATACTGCGCAACGTAGCTTCCATATTTTGTTGCATGCTCTCCATGTTGCGTTGGCTTCCAAGAAATTGGGCGAAAAACTGTTCCGCAGTGTAGGGTGGAGGAGGCGGTGGTGGATCACGGTCATCATTACCAGCTGCACTGCCACCAGCCTCAGCGGCACCATACACGGTACGACGAGTGTTCGACATCTGCATGTTTTAGCAATAGTAATTATTAGGTGATGTTGTAGAAATTGTGAGCGAATGAAAAATTATGCCGAACTGAATTCACTGGAGAGAATAAATTCATACAATAAAATAGGGGCACAATAAGTCATTCCAATTAACACAACATCACTAATTAGATTACTTAAAGCGCACACATCGCGTCCATTACAACCGAGTTGCCAGCATACATACACTGGACTTTTGACGTTCGGATACCGCCACAAACACATCCAAGTTTTCCAACATTACATCAAAGCCTTAGTCTTTCTACTCATTATTACATGCCCAACGTGCCAACAAAGCAAAAGATCATGCAGGCGGAACCTAGTAGCTAGCGCAACAACTACTAGCCTACTCATCGTGGTCGCTGTCTAAGTCAGAGACGTTGGCGTCGTCGCCATCTACAGCGTCGTCGTCCTCTTCAGCTGGTGCCTCAGGCTCTTTGGGATCTTCATCTTCATCCAAATCCATCTCTGCCGCACCAGGAGGCGCATAGGGGTTGAGCTGATTGTTCAGCCGATGAACCTCCTCATGCAGGTTGTCATTATACTCTTCTGCATTGGCCAGCTGCTGCTCTAGCTCAAACTGTCTAGCCCTCAACACATTCTCTGCAGACCAGGCTTCATTCCTCTGGTGGAGCACATGAGTCAACATGCGCTCAGCGTTCCTGTTGGCGGTGGTCAGTCGCCCAACCTGCTCTCTCAAGGCACGTACATCTCCCTCGAAAACTACAGTCCTCTGGGTAGCCTGATCCCTCTGACGAGTCAACTGAGCCATCTCTATGGTGAGCCTCTCAATCTTGGCATCGTGATCTCTCTGAGGCTGACGTCGGTCGTCACGAGCCTGACCAAGAGCACCAGACACACGTCTCAGGCTACCTTCCACACCATCGAAGGCCTTCATCACTGCGAACATGGCACTCATAGCGGGGTTGTCACTGTTCTGTGCTTCTGCTGCGCTAATCTCCAGGGATCTTCCTCTTGCCTGCTGCCACGAGTCAGTGGAGGGGTTGCCCCTCGGGAAGACTCCAACTATAGCTGCTGCCAACTCCTGAGGAAAGCGATCCATGATATCCCTCAGGATCCCAAAGGCTGCCCTCTCAACGGCTTCTTCAGCGGTCCTGCCAGTTGACTCAAAACGCCAACCAGTCCACTCAGAACCATCACCTCGGGGACGAACTACTGCTTCCACAGTCACCAAAAGTACTTCCCCCAACCGCTCATTCGACCAAAAGTAGTGGGGCTCCATTCCATCAGGATAGCCTACATAGCTGAGCACTCTCCACAAGAGCGTAGGCACCCCAAACTCTCCAAGGAAAGTGTGACGCTGACGAGTGCGTGGAGCAAGCTGATGACGGGGAGCTCTGCCGGTGGACTTGCGGGCTGTCTGCTTGGTACGTGCCATCTGTAGCAAAATTTTATTACCGCGGTGAGAACAGATTTTTAAGTTGGCATTTTTATCGAAATGAGATAATCAACTTATAAGGGGAGGAACAATGCCATGAATGAAATGCACAACATGATGCATGCACGTTCCGTACGTCCTCACAAACTTATAAAATGAACAACTACTAACGGAATAAACGGTGGCATACAACGATCTCTTGCAAACGTAACTAATACGTGCTACTCGATAGCGCTGTTATGTACCTGCAGAAAGTCATTTCAGCCCAAACCTCACAGTATGAAATTATGCAAGAAAGCAGTAAAGTAAGCTACTCGCTCTACACGCATCCTCAGATACGAGTATAACGGTAACAACTACCCAAATCGTCGTCCTATTGACGGCATCGTCACCACATGACGGAATTCCCACAATTTGGATAACTTTATACGAACATGCGCATGGCACGTAAGTGTTTCGGTATCACATAAGCACTTCCCTAGATCGGCAGTGTATCCGACCATGCTCTCACAACTCTCACTTACCAAGGCGTAGAGGTAATTGATCCATACATTACCACTCAAATGAATGGCACTCATACAATAGCATGCCGTATGAGCGACGAAATTTAAAATATGATGCAAACCCCTAAGTTAGTACTTAAATAAGCCACCTAGAGTCCTTACTGGGCATAAAGGATATGACCACTGGCACACTCTTAAGTTTAAAAGCTTAGTTGAAAACACAGTTTTGTTTTTAAATACCCATGTGAACAGTAACATGCTAAACCATGCTCCGATACCAGCTGTAACGGATCAACGTAATTATACGAGATTAAGTAAGAAAATCTTCCACCTAGGCGGATAATTTACCAAACTTAAACCCGTATAATCTGAGATTCCGTGAAATCACGAGGGATTTCAAACCAACCAACGTACAACCAAGATCGTACTGATTTAGCAGCCACAGTTCACATGTTACATAGAGTTCGCAACAAAAGTTGAATGCATCGGAGTTCAGAATAAAAGTTATTACAACATAGTTCAAAATAACATAGCGGAAGCAAGTAGTTTTAACACACACACTTAGTTCAAATACAGTGCCAGGAGACAGTCACGGTCCACAAAAGCATTAGATAAGATGAACAGAGTGACCATTGCCCAAGGTCCTAGTTGTCGCCCATCGCCGGATACAAACAGTTGGAGCAGTACCCATAGTACATCTGACCATCTGCAACAACAATAGGAACAACGCCCTGAGTACGAGAATGTACTCAGCTAGACTTATCCGTCATAAACCAGAAATAAAGGACACCAAGGAGCATGCAAGGCTTTATACAGTGGACTGGCTTGACTCATTTGCGAAAAGCATGAGTTGCTATGAAAAACTATACTAGTACTTTTTGCATCATTTTTATTATAACCTATTCAAGCTAGGTAAGCACCTATTGCTAAAGCAATCACTTGATTCATCAATAACGTCTCAATTACCATAACAGGTTTAGCATTTCCAACATCATTCACTTAACCATCAGTGTTCCATTATTGTTACTACGATGCCGTAACTCGAGTCAAGTGCTCACTAACTGGGAGCGACGGCGATTCGAATCGAATTCCTATCCAGCTGGAGATTTATTCCTCACACAAACCATGCTTCCCCCGTCAGGGTCGCGTATATCACCAATGACACTTTCTAAGAAGCCGCGGGATAACAATCATGGATCGCACTACCCAGGGACCGCCCGACTGCCAGGACGCACCTTGGGCTCACTCTTCGCGTCCCCGTTACACCCCCTTCAGCACTAGTCTGCCAACCCGAGTTTATCCCGGCTCAAAATAGTGTCACTAGCTTCACGGTCGAAAGGTACTTTATTCGGCCAGCTAAATGTGAGGCATGCGTTCAACATGACAAGAGGGATGAGCAACGATCGGTCCTTAATCGACACAGACGGAATCACTATAGTCCAAAACCCTACAAGACTCCGCCCGGTCTCCCTTTATCTACCAACACTTGGTTACTTTCCATGATCATAATTACAGCTAACCATAACCAGGTATCCACCTATAACTCGCAGGTGACAGGAAATCACCCGACTTCTACCGGTCTAAGCATGACTAAGCAATTTACTCGATCCTGATCTAACAAGGTAAAAGGTAATCCGGTGGACAAGGATAATAATGCAACAACGGTTTCACTCAACTCCTATAACCTAATGCAACAATATATATATAACCATAACTCAAGTAATAAGGAATTATTTTTATAAAGTAGGAGACTTAAAATGCTCCGGGGCTTGCCTCTTTCGAACGAGCTAGGCTGGTGGTCTACGCACTCGGGCAGCTCCTCGCCTGGTTCTTCTTCCTCGGGCACCTCCTGTGCCTGGGGCTCCTGCTGATCCGTCCAAACTTGCTCCTCCGGTACTGCTACCTGTGACTCCTCCTGCGATCCTGTATGATGCAAGTGCATAAGCAAACATGCGAATGATGCATCGGATTATGGTGGAATGCTTTGATGACATGATATGCAGATGAGCACATGGAATGGGCAGTTTGGATATAACCACATCTTCTACAAGGTAGTCCACGTCATCCAAGAACATGTACCCTAAAACATGCATCTTATTATTCTACTAGTTAGCACATAATCTACACATACAAGTGATCCTAAGTTACCAAATCTTACCAACCTAACCCATCAAACAACAACAGCAAGACATGTTGATGCTTCAAAGAAACACCAAACATATTTTATTACTCTTAATTTCTCATAAAGAATAACCTTTTATTTCCTATCTAACTAGGGTTACACAGCAACACCTATTTCTGTTGTAACTAAAAATCTACAAAAATTACAGTAGCTTACTCTTACCCTAACTAACCTACTACCAAAATTTCATGAGAAAAGAATATGTAAAACTATCTATACAAAATAAACAAGTTATAGCATAATAATGAGCATGAAATTATTTTGTACTAGAAAAAGTATCAAACAACAGATTTCACATTTTTCCTATGTTACTTACAGTAAACTAACATATTACAAAAATTATCACATGTAGGTTTTATACAACTTTAGCTCCCTACTAAAAATAACAAGGATTATCAATTAAAAGCATTTGAACTGCACCTCAATAATCTTTCACAGAACATACTTCACAAGTATTTTTTCTAGAAAGTACATCACTAAGAAAGGTTAATGCAACAAGAATCACATTTTTCCCACTATTATTTTATTTACTACATATTTACTAAGATATCAGCATTTATAGCAATTAAATAAATCTACACAGAAAAGTGTCACAAATTTATCATGAAATATTTTTAAACTGTAGATCTACTCAAGAGAAACATTACAAAATTTGTTTCATAATTTTTGGAGCTAAAAAGGGTACACAAACATTTTCTAAAGCCTTTTCTTTTCCCAAAACATAATAGAAAATCAAAAACAATTTCTGAAATCGCTTAACGGGCCAGCCCATGCGGAAACACCGGCCCAAGGCCGTTTTCAGCCGGAGCGCCACGCGAGAAAAAGAGAGGCGGCCCGGCTCGGTGGCTCGGCCCAAGGCCGTTTGGCCTAGAAGGCAGAGGGGAGGGGCGGAACGCGGGGCGCGGCCGCGCGGCTGCTACGTCGCGGCGGCGGTGATGTCCGCCGGTGGCTAGCGGGCTGCTCCGGCTGTGCGGGAACCGACGAAGGGACGCACGGAGATCCGGTAACGGTGGCGAACATCGAGGGGCAGCGCGCGAGCGGCTAGGCGGGGAGAAGGCGCCGGAACGGCGGGGTGAGCGCACGGTGGCCGGAATGGCGCCGCGGCGGGGCGCGCGAGATGGTGCCTTACCGCGGGGCGGAGATGGAGCGTGGAGGTGCGTTTGGAGAAGAGAAGGACGGGGCGGAGCTGGTCGCGCGAGCAATCGCTCGGAGGCGGCCGGCCGGTGGCGGAACGCGGCCCGGAAAAGCGCGGCAGCGGTGGCGAGCGCGAGGAGGCGGGAGCGGCGGCTGCTGCGGTTCGTGTGAGGCCGAGCAGGGCAAAATGGAGGGAGTGCGACTGAGGGAGGAGCGGGTGCGGCATTCAGGGCGCATGGCGCGGCCGGTGGAGCCCACGGCTCGCCACCCGTACGCCGGAGATGCCACCCTCTGCCACGCGGCGGGCGAGCCCTGACGCGGGCGTCGCGCTGGCGCGGGCACGCGCGAACGCGGGGAGGGGAGCGGGGGCGAGCGGGCCAGGCCGGCGTCTGCTCGTGGGCCGAAAGGGAGGCCGCGGCCCACTAAAGCGAAAAACGAATTTTCTTTTATAAATAAAATTTTTAGATTTCTTTATTTGTTTCAAATTTGAATTTGAAGATGGAAAAGAGGTTTTCAGAACTTTTGCCCAAAATAAAAGTTGTTCAAAATTTAATTCTCTACAACTTTCATGTAGGGCATTTTTCAAAATTCTTAATAGATTTTGAATTTGGGATTTAAAGCTAAATTTTTAAGTAACAATTCATTTTTCTAGAATATTTTTGAAAGCAAAAATTGAGGAAATTTGAATTCAAGAGTTGCTCCAAAAATCATGTTAATTGATTCTAGATTATCTAAAATTGTAGTCACACAAAATTTCACCACTCTTTAGCTCTTCAATGCACAATTTGAGTTCTAAGTAATTGTTTTTCAACTTTAAATTTAAAAGGGCTGATATTGCATGCAATGATAACCATGTAAATGATGTTAATGCTTTATGCTTTGGAATGCTAATGCGTGCTTAACACCCAGGGGTGTTACAGCGGGAAGACTTGTTGCTCTCTTGTCATGGGTTCCGGCTCTTTCTGAACCGACTGTTAGGGGTGGGGTTTAGGTAGAGGTCTAAGCACTACACTGAGGCCGGGCCTGCAGTGTTGGGAGCTTGGAGTCCCAGTTTGGACGGGGACCTGGACCCCTTGACAGGAGTGGAATGGGTTGGTCTTGGTTGTGCCTGGGGTGCAAGTGAGACGTGTATTTTCGGGGCATCTAGCTGGGCATATTGATTCGCGAATCGCTGTTTCTACGTGACGGTACAGCTTGACTGCACTGTGGCACCGTAGTAAGAATTGGCATATGAAAGATGGAAAAATGGTTCTGATTGCTCAACCCTTGCTTGAAAGTAGAACAGGTGCTTACCTAGAATGGTTGGTTAATGAACTACTGAGGACTGCTAATAAAAATTGAATATAAGGATGCACCTTTAGTAATGCTTCCTGCAGTTACAATAATCCACAAACCAAAGAGCCTTGCATATCCTTGGAGTCTTTTTCTTTCCTCCTGACGGGTAAGTCTTGTGGAGTACAATTGAGTACTCAGGGTTTGTTCTACTCTGTTGCAGGTGACAGGTTTTTGGAGCTGGCACTTGTGTGTGAAAACCTCCTGATGGGCTCAGTGAGGATTTCCTTTATGTGCGGACATAGAGTTTATTTAAAACATCCACCAAGAATGTTTTTTTAAAAGAAAGATTTATAACCTGCTATCATTTCATGCATATAAATGTTCTTTATGATAATGTTTAACTTGCCATTAAATGATTTCCATTCCGCTGAAACTCTGATAACATTTTATATTCTGCTGTTATGATTAAATGATGAATTACTCTAATGTTGTACTAAAAGTGATGTAGGAAATGGCAAAGATGTTGTAAGCTTTATCTCTCATTTATGATCCTGCGCTAAAAATGTGGATTTTCGAGTTCTCCCTCGGGTGTGCTCGATGGAATCGCAGAGTTTAGTGCACTCTCTTGGGTACTTAGTGTCTAATGGAAGACAAGTACTCTTGGGAGGGCATTAGATTAGGCAGTTCTGCCACAAGGCAGAGGCAGCAACAGCGCCGGGTGGGGCTGGACAGAGCGACATCCGCGCGGCAGCGGGTGCAGGGCTAGCGGCTGGCGACGCACAGCCTCTATGGCCGGCCACGCTAGGCCACGACCAAGGTAGGCTTGGCCGACCGACTTCGGCCACGCGCGCACACGGTGTGTGGCCGAGAGCATGGCGTGGAGCCACAATGAGCCGGTGATCGCGCACACAGGCTTGATCCACTGAGACATGTTGAGCACGGTTTTTAAAGTGGTATAAAAACTAATCTAGCTCGGTTCATGTTTCACCACCTAAACCACGAGAAAGAGGGTACATAGGGCTATCAATAGAAGCTAAAACATGATATCACTACTTAACTAAATTTCACAGAATAAATTCGTGAACTCGGTGTTGTCAAACTGTTTTTGGACTTGAAAATTTTCTAAGTCTTTGAGCTGAATCTAATTCCAAGTTCAATTTCCAGACTAATAAAAGTAGCAGCTACCAATATTATTTTGCTAAGACAAAAGTTGCATAGTCATCTACAAGGTTCATACTTCAAACTTTGTTAAGGTGTCATATGTATGTTCTATAGCATTTTTGTTCAATAAAAATTGGTTTACACCCCTACTTGGTATAATATACAATATCAAATAACTTTGCATTTTTAACATTTTATTAATTATTTTGGATTACAAGACTTCATCTACACAATTGATCACATGCAATAACACATAACATGATGCTTATGAAATGGTTATTGAGTTGTTTTACGCGGTAACACCGAGGGTGTTACAAAAAGCACAAAGCTCCAAAGCTCACTAGCAATACTCAATAACAAGGCTACACAAGCCAAATTAGAGAGTGCAAATTACTTAGCTACACAAACTATGCAATGTGAATAATAAGGTTACTAAAACCAAATTAGCCACGCAAGGGAGCTACTTCTAGCTACACTAGCAAGAAGGTAACTAGTAAACTACACAAGCACAACTAGTTACTAGAGCAACTACACAAGCACAATGTATGAAATATAAGAACAAGCTTGTGATGCACGAAATGCAAACCACCGAGAAGATGATGAAGACATGATGACACGGTGATTTTTGTCCTGAGGTTCACGTGTTTGCCAACATGCTAAGACAAGCTCCAAGGTTGTCGCCGGTCCTCTTGCTAGTGGTGACCCGCAAGTCACACTCTCCCACATGGAGTGCTTACCACAAGCTCTAGCACTTGACACGGCCGGACCACTTGTCGCCCTTCGCGTCTTGCTCTACTAGAGTTGCTCTTCACGGCTCCCGCGGGGCGAGCACAATGCCCTTCACAAAGCTCTCCTCCGGAGCACCGCACAAGCTTCTTGTGGGCTTCGACGGAGACCACGCCACCAAGCCGTCTAGGAGGTGGCAACCTCCAAGAGTAACAAGCACCACCGGCTTGCAACTCGATCACCTAGTGCCACTTGATGCAATCTCACGATGCAACGCACTAGAATCACTCACTCGCAATGGATTTGCACTTCTCGCAAGCACAAATGAATTAGAGGCTTCTCAAACCAAGTACACACAAGGGCAACACATTCCCAAGGTGCTCCACCAACCAAATGCCCGAGCTCCATCTCTATTTATAGCCCCCAAGCTAAATAGAGTCGTTGCTCTAAAGATTCCTTTTTCTGCGAGGGCACTAGACACGGCGGTGATGACACTGCCCTAGGGGTGGCGGTGCCCCCAACGGCTAGTTTGACTAGCGTAGGGGCACCGGACACAATGGCGGTGGCACCGCCCTAAGGGTGGCAGTGACTACCTAGGCCAACCACCCGAAATCCTCAGCCTCTGGAAAATTAGGGCGGTGCACCGCCGTCACCATGGCGGTGACCCCCTCGCCTTCCCTTGTCTCTACTGAAAAGAGACGGTGACACCCGACAGTACCTGGCGGTGCACCGCCCTCACCATGGCGGCGTGCACCGCCACTTCCGGTGACCACCTCGGCTCCTGCTGCGCTCGGCCAAGTCCAGGTGGGCACCGCCCTAGGGGTGGTGGTGCCACCAGACAAGGCACGGCGGTGCCAGCCCCCAACACGCTGCTCTCGGCCTCGGCCAACTGGTCACTGCCATTGGGGTGGCGGTGCCCCTAGGGCAGCACTCTAAGCCTGGCTTCACCTCCTTTCTTCACCTTTGCAAATGTGCTAACACCACCGAGTGATCACCACCTTGTGCATGTGTGTTAGCTTTTCACTAACATTTTTCAAAGGATTAGCACTCTTATCTCAACGCCACTCGATCCTAACACGTATGCAAAGTTAGATCGCTCCAGTGGCACTAGATGACCAATATGCAAACAAGTTTGCCCCTCTTAATAGTACAACCATCTATCCTAACACGTATGCAAATGATTTTGGTTTATATAATAATGGTGTAATAATATAATCTAACGGATTTAATTGACAATTTAAAATATCATATGGCTGTGATAAGTAGAACCTCTTGTTTTTTGACATTGGGCGAAAGAGTCACATGAGTGGCCTCACATGGTAATAAATAGGTAAACATGTTCAGATTTTGAAACAAATTGATAGATTGCACTACTCTGTTTGCACACATATGACATGTAATTTATTGGTAAAACAAACTAACTAGCTTGCCCTATAACCGACGGAGTATATTTAGAATGGAGGGGAACCGGATGAGCCACTAAGCCACTATTTGTGGCTCCTTCGGCTTCGGCTCCTCTGACACGGTAGAGTAGAGCCTGACCAAATGGGGCCTAAGTGGGGTATGTGACCACTCAACATGCAGGGTGGTGTTACACTCACCCAACTCTAGCGGTACCCCTCTCCCCGCCTCTTGCCAGCTTTGACTGAGATGCCACCCTCTGCCACCATCGTCGATGCTAATCTGAGTCATCATCTCCTCTCTGACCTGTGCCCCGGCGCCCCACTCTGTCGTTGTCTTAACCACCATTCTCGCTCATTTGTGCTAATCCAAACTCTTTTCCAATCGGTGTCTGTGCCGCCCCTTCGTTCCAACAGGTGTTTGTGTTGTACCGTCCTGTTATTGTCTCGACTACCATCACTTTTAGTTCGGCGACCTTCCCTAAAAACTGCTACCCTCACCCACCTTCGTTCCAACAGGTGTTTGTGTTGTACCGTCCTGCAGCCGCGCGCGCTCCATCTGCCACTCTCATGTCACCTCGATTCATCTGGTGAACCGGGACGGCAACTTCGCCAACGGCGGCCTTGCTAGGTGCGCAGATACGCGCAATGCTGATCTTGCTAGGGCGCGCGGACGCCCAGGACGATGACCTCGTTGGGCGCACAGACGACCTCCATGGCATCTAGACCTCCGAGGTCAGAACCGAGAGCGAGAGAGACGAAGGAGGTAGCGAGAGAGATGGAGGAAGAAGAATAATAGTATTTGTTTATTTCTTATGGGTAGTCCATAGCACTATGGACATCTTTTGTTATGGACTGCTATATGGGCTCGGTTCATTTAGCTTATAATCCATCTTTTTCAGCTTGTTTTTTTAGCCGGAACAATATTTTTCTCTCACAACAAATCAGCCAACAGTGTTTTTCAGCCGGCTTATCAGCCTAGCCGAACGGCTCCATGGATCACTTCTACAATGTTTCAGCTAAATTGTAATGAATATTTTATTGGCTATGGACTCGTTTATGGCAATGATGTTGTTGCTCTCAGACCTGCAGCCATGGAAACCTCTCTCCTCGAAAACCCTGTACCCCGACTCTAAAGTCCTGAACGCAAACACCCACGAGCTCTTGATTATCTCCGAGTTCGTTTTTTTTGTCCTGTAGTGTGCGCGTGCCAAAGCACACTAGTCACGAGGTGTGCGCGCCTGGAAAGAAACATTCACGACAAATCTATTTACATGTCATAATCTAGGAGCTAATAAAACAAAAGGGAGTCGAATAACCACAGGGAAGCGGATAAGTGCTGGCAGCAGCAGCCGACGCTCTGGTTGGAGGAGAAGATGCTTGCGGGTGGGCTTTCCGATGCCAAAAATGCGGGTGCCTTGAGCTCATCACTCTGTCGCTGTGGCAGCCGTGGATGGGGAGGACGTGCCTGGGGCCCGCGACAGGCACTGCCTTAGAAGTATTATAAGGCTGATTTAGCCGGCTGAATCCAGGCCATAGGAAAAAAGCATGATGTGGCAGAGAGAGAAACGAAGAGAGAAAATGAGCCGGCGCTAAACTCTTCGCCCGGCTAAATGACTGACACAGCCCGTTCCCAGCCAGTGGCAGGCGATAAGCCTCGGCGCTTGCTCCCCGCCACCTTCCACAGACCACACTCTCTCTAAATAAACATTAAATATTGCTTGATACAGTTAACCTCTCAGCCAGCTTGTACAGACTATATTTCTTGCTATATGTGACGTGGCATAAGCACTCAGCCGGCAGTCGGCTGGCTTATTAGCCATGCTCATACCCGAGCGTATCTATGCTAGATCTCGCTTTGAATAAACAAACGTCATCCGTCGCATCACAACAGTGACAGCATGCGATTAACAGCATGCCCGACACCACTAGCCTTACGATGATCTACGGTACTCCTTTGTACCTAGATGTTTGTGTGTGGAGACCATGTTTTTCTAACAAACACGCTTTCCGGACGACATACATAGAAACAGAGAAAGTATTCCATAAATACCTAGCTATGCTTCGCCAATCTCTGCTCATGTTTTAGAGCAGGTACAATAATGGGCTTATAGTCAAACTAATACTGATGTGGAGGAGAGATAAGAGCTTAGCTCCTATGCCAGCATTAAACTGGGTACGTAAGCATAGGTACCAGTGGACCCAGTAACAAATGTCGTGAGAAGAAATAGAAGAGAGAGACTTTTTAAGATAAATAGGAGACACTTATTATATAACTTAATTCTTATAATTTGTCTTATAGTCCAGCACCTTGGGTCTATTATTGGTCTAGCTCTTATTTGCATCGCCAGGGTTTCCGGATTGGAGAGTTCATCAGGTTGCTCTTTCGTCAGTACAGACAAAGCTGGACATGATGTGCCGTACTAGACAAGGGTTCTTTGATTGATTGAAAAATGACTTTTCTTAGACTAGTATTTTTCTCTTGGGTATGACTTCTATTTACTCCCTCCGGCCTATGGAAGGTGTCGTTTTTTACTTTTTGAACTTCGACTATTCGTCTTATTTAAAAATTTTATATAAATATTATTTATTTTGTTATGACTTATTCTATCATTAAAGATATTTAAATAATAATTTATTTATTTTATTATTTACATAAAAAATTAAATAAAACGAATGATCAAATAAGAAGTTTAAAAAGTAAAAAACGACGCTTTCGATCCACGGAGGGAGTGGACTCGTCTAGAACAATTCCTTTTTACCGGCTTCTTAAAACCCACTCTCGTATAGGCAGGTACCATATAGAGCTGAAAATACAGTATCTCCCAACTCGCTCGCTCTCTCCTATCTACTATAAGAAGTTATTTGACAAACGTTTTTTAAAACAGCTTTGTTTTAACATGTGAAACTACATGTAGAGCCTGTTTGTTTACCCCCCAATTTTATAAACATATAACACAAAAATTGAAAGAAGGTGAGTGTGCTTGTGTTGTGCACGCACGCGTGGCTGCCAACCACTCGCTGCTCCCCAGGCAGTTCCCCGGATCCTAAAAATTGCATCTTTGTCCGCCACCAAGCCGGATATGGCCGTCGTCAGCTCTCATGCGCGAGCGCGACAGCGCGCGGACGGCCTCGTCGCACCGCGGTCGTCTCTCTGCTTGCTTGGGCTCCCCGAACTCGTGCACAGTGACACTTCTCTTCTCCCAGAAATACTACACAGTACACACTGACTACAGAGTAGTGACAGACACCCACACATGGACACGGACACGGTGGTCGTGGTCGACGAGCTAGCGCCGCACGCAACGAGCAGCTGCAGCGCGCGCGCGCGGTGTACGTAGGCGACGTGCTGCTCCAGTCCACCCCGCTGCGCCACAGTTTTCCGGCAGCCGTCCCCGTCCGACGACGACCCGCAATCTTGCCGCCCGATCCGCTGCAAGTAGAAAAACCCAGCTTGCTAGCGGCTAGCGCTGCGACGGACGGACCAGTCGCCACTCGCCACGGCCGAGATCGACACGTACGTTCTCCGCCCCGGCCCCGGCCCTTGCGTCCGCGGAGGAGCTGCCTGGCCTGTCGGGCGCATACGGAGCAAGCATGCGGCAGGACGGCTGTTCGGGGTTGAATTCGGGCCGGAGGATGGCTATTCCGAGTTGAATTCCGCCGACGGTGACGGCCTATTTGGAGGAAGGACGGGGCCGGAAGCAAGCAATGCGGACCGGGGACGGGGAGCAGCCTGCACTGTGGCGGATGGGCACGCACTGTCACTGACATGACCAGGCGCGCACGATGGCGATGGATGGACGGATCTAGTATCTACTAGCAGCATGCGTGCAGATCGCTCTCCGGCCGCCTGCCGCGCCCTGGAGGCTGGAGGCTGGATGCTGGAGGTGGAGGCAGCTCCCAGCAATGGTCCATGCCATATGGACACGTAGCACATGGACGGCGATTATTCATCGCTCCAGTGCAGTGCCGAGTGCGAACGACTCCGATCCGCCTTCTCCTCAGTCGCGAAACTAGAGCAAATCATAGAAATATATTTTTAGAAGGTATATGGTGAAATTTTAACTAATTCTATTGCACCCCCGCTGGGTAGTGTAGCTTCGCCCCATCATCATCCATCCAATCCAATCCAACAGTGCGTGATTGGCCATGCTCAAAGGCGGACTCATGATGTGTGATTAATTTTTACTGTACTTAGCACTTACTGTAGCAGCGCGCGAGATAGTAACTGCTACAGTACTGCGGCTAATAACTGCTTGCTTAGCTAGCTTGTGCATCGCCAATTCGCCATACCGCACATTACTACAGTGCACCGGTTGCTGTCGGCTGCCAGATGCATGGCTAGCGAATGGCGATCGATGCTGCAGCAGCTTCGTTCCCTGCACCCCAGCCTCGGATTCGACCGCCGGCCTGTGTAGTGTGTGTGTGTGGCTGTGTGCAATGGGCCAACAACGAACAATCACATCACATCGCTCTGAATCCGTTACTGCTGATGATGTTGCAAGAACATCCGGTTGTTACATACTACAGTCTCTTGCTTACCGATCGATAGGCTCGAGCTCGATGCGGAGGAAGAAAGTTAAGAATGCGGCGCCGCACTTGACTAGCAAGTTCAGTAGAAAATGGAGACGCGGGCACAGTCCACAAGCAAGCTGCTGCTGCATTACTGCAAGCTGTATGGATCGATCGATGTATACAGCTCGAACGGACGAATTGATCGACGACGGTGTTTCAGTCTCCCACGCACTCCAGCGACTCGACCTCTCATCTCATGGTCTGATCTCATCACTGTCTCACTCTGCTGATCATTCATTCCACCCCCACCATGGGTTACATACATACGTTGCTTTCAGTTGGACGATGGTGGTAAAGCCGATCTAGGCTGTGTTTACACTGTCCGCACTCATCTATCCTCTATATCATCCTCTATACATCCTGGTCATCAAGATTATCTCCTCTATACTTAATTTTTCCGCACTCATTCATCCTCTATATCATCCTCTATCCACTGTGGGGCCTACTTGTCATTTTATCTAAATATATCCATGTGAGATCTTGTTTTAAAAGATTTATTGAAACGAATTTAATAGTGCAATCGGAATTTAATTTGTTTTTTGGTTTGTGAGTTATAACATTTTTTAGTAACTTAAAAACGTGGGGCCCACCGCTGATGCTCCCACCTCTCTCCTCTCCTCTCACGCGCGTGCTTGGTGGGGCCTGCGTCCTCTGCATAGCGGAGGAACGGCATCCCGCTAGATTTAGCGGAGGAAGCCGGCTCCCGGAAGCGATACAGGACAGCGCTGCCGGGCATTTTTACGGTAAACGCAACTGCAGGATGGGGTAACGGAAGGGATCCAGGACCCGGTGCAGACAACCTTACTTCCTTGAAAAATGCACTATACAAAAAGAAGATTCCCCGTCACATCAAACTTGCGATACATGCATGGAGTACTAAATGTAGATGAAATCAAAAACTAATTGCATAGTTTGGTTGTACTTTGTGAGACAAACGTTTTGAGCCTAATTAGTCAACGGTTGGATAATTATTACCAAATACAAACGAAATGCTATAGTATCGCTACAGTGAATTTTGGCACTCCAAATTTGGTGAACTAAGACGAACCGCACCGGGAACGGTATATGATCCGGTAAAATATATAGAGGAGTACGTAGCGTTCAAAACTGCTGCACCGGCAGCCGGTAAAACATCCGCTATCGTGCAGCCTCCGCTAAATTCAGCGGAGTAGCGTAGGTGCGCAGTGCATGGACCAGTCGCTGCTGCAGCACGAGAGAGGAGGGAGAAAGTGCATGTGACGTGGGTCCCACTACTGCTACTAATTAAAAAATGCTATAAATCACAAACCAATTAACCAAATTAAATTCCGATTGCACCATTAAATTCGTGACAATAAATTCTTTAAAACTAGATCTCACATTGATATATTTAGATAAAGTGATAAGTGGGCTCCATAGTAGATAGATGATGATATAGAGGAAGGATGGATGCGGAAGAATTAGATATAGTGGAGGAAATCTTGGTGACTAAGATGTATAGAGGACAAATATAGGGGTCGAGTGCGGATAACCTAAACACAGCCTGGCTGCATCCATCGCCTGGTACGTCCCTGTAGGCTGTAGCCAGGACAGCCGTCGTCGTCTGCTGGTTGCCGGGAGTTTCGGTAACTCGCTGGGCCACGACGGGCATGCATTGCAGGCAGACAGGCAGGCTTGTAAGGCCAAGCCCAACGCAGGCATCACAGACGTTGGCCCCATCTGAAAAGTCGTGCTCCACGTAGGCCTGTGGAAGTTGAGGTTGTAATATTTAGAGTAAAGTGCACCAGCGGTCCCTAAACTTGCGTTGTTGTGTCATTCCGGTCCCTAAACTCGCAAATTGACCATTTAGGTCCTCAAACTTATTCATCTGTGTCATCTCGGTCCCTAAACTTATTCGGCTGTGTCATCCCGGTCCCTAAACTTGCAAATCGACCGTTTAGGTCCTCAAACTTGTTCAGTTGTGTCATCTCGGTCCCTAAACTTGGTTTTGGGTCTCATGTGGGTCCAAACTGGGTGATCTAAAAACTTGATATCAAACAATAATTCATAACTTTTTCATATGAACTCAAATGAGGACAAACTTTATATTAAAATTGTAGCCCTCGATGCGATCTACAACTTTGTAGTTGAAAAGTTTTTGAATTAAAACTGTTTAGAGTCCCAAAATATTGTTGTATGTTTATAGATTTTGAAATGTCAAATTTCAAATTATCAAACAATCTTGGATATTAATATGGTCTATATGAAAGTTGTAGTTCTCAATATTATCTACAACTTTGTAGTTGAAAAGTTTTTTATTTGAAGTCATTTAGTATTCTAAAATATTATTGTAAGTTTTTTATTTGAATTTTAAATTTCAAAATCTGTAAACTTACAATAATATTTTAGAATACTAAACGACTTCAAATAAAAAACTTTTCAACTACAAAGTTGTAGATAATATTGAGAACTATAACTTTCATATAGATCGTATCAATATCCAAGATTGTTTGATAATTTGAAATTTGAAATTTCAAAATCTATAAACATACAACATTATTTTGGGACTCTAAACAGTTTTAATTCAAAAACTTTTCAACTACAAAGTTGTAGATTACGTCGAGGGCTATAATTTTGATATAAAGTTTGTCCTCATTTAAGTTCATATGAAAAAGTTATGAATTATTATTTGATATCAAGTTTTTAAATCGTCCAGTTTGGATCCAAATGAGATCCAAAACCAAGTTTAGGGACCGGGATGACATAACTGAATAAGTTTGAGGACCTAAATGGTCGATTTGCAAGTTTAGGGACCGGGATGACACAGCCGAATAAGTTTAGGGACCGAGATGACACAGATGAACAAGTTTGAGGACCTGAATGGTCGATTTACGAGTTTAGGGACCGGGATGACACAACAATACAACTTTAGGGACCGCTGGTGCACTTTACTCTAATATTTACAACGCAGACTGCAGTGTGCCCTATCTACTTTCTCACCCACTGCTACCTCTTTCACTTCGAATGTCGTTTTCAAGGACTTGCTTTTGCAGTCTGCTAGCCAATACCATTCAGGCTTCCTAGCAAAACCATCGTTCTTTCTGACGAGGCGGTCGACTCCTCTGCAAGACACACTGACAGACTGCGGAGCTGCTATCCCGATGCTTCTCTCTTCCAGATGGCATCCGAGCCTGCGTGTCTCTGCGAGGCAGCTGTACACGCTGGTACGTTGGGCTCGGCCTAAATGTGAAACTCTTATCGCGTAGCCTACGTACCTGGGCGCCTGCTGCTGATCGACCTGACCTCTTCTTGCCTGATTCAGACGTTGCTTATATTAATTAGCTAGCTCGATTGGAGCACGGTTAATTATGGTAGTTTTAGGGCTTGTACAGTGCATAGGCTCTTATAGACTAGCTTAGAGAGAGAGAAATACTATATCATTAAGCGCCTCTAAAAAACCTAATCTACAATGGAAATATGTTTTGAATGCGCTTATGCGTATGCTCAACTGCAGGCCGGTGCTTTTCCTACGGCAGCGAAGTGTCCGCCTACGCAAGAGCCGGTACAGGCGCCGCTGCTTTCTGGAGCGTCGCTTCCGTCCCTAAGCGGTAATGCCTTCCACAGCGTGTCGCCTGAGTGATGCCACGAGATGAAAGAGAAAATTTAGGAGCCACTCAATACACTGCAGGAGGAGATGCCAACTTCTAGTGGTGCCTGAAAAAGTGGGAGCGTGGCAAGTAGTTGCGTCGCTGCTTGATTTGCGTCCGTCCTAGGCTGGTTTAGTTACCCTAATTCTTCCCCAAATTTTACTATACAAAAAGAAGATTCCCATCACATCAAAATATCGGCAAATATATGGAGTACTAAATATTGATGAAATTAAAAACTAATTGCACAGTTTTGTTGTACTTTGCGAGACGAACATTTTAAGCCTAGTTAGTCAAAATTTAGATAATTTTTACCAAATACAAACGAAATGCTACAGAAATTCTGATACAGCATTTTTCTCCCCTATTGTGTGAACTAAACGAGGCCCTATTTGAACTAGCACAAACACTATTTTATTTGAACATCTACTGTTTGAGGCAGCACACAAGAGATAGCTTGGGGTTGCTTAGTTGGCAAAATTTTTGGCAAAATGCAACTGTAGCATTTTCATTGTTATTTAGTAATTAGTGTCCAATTATGGTCTAATTAGGCTTAAAAGATTCGTCTCGTCCATTTCGTCTAAACTATGTAATTAGTTTTATTTTTTATCTATATTTAATGCTTCATACATACGTCTAAAGATTCGATGTGACGAGAAATCTACTGTTCTTTTGCAAAAATTTTTTGCAACCAAACGGGCCTGGTTCCTCACACTGCAGCCATAAAGTACTCGATCCTGATACTGTTTACAGGATGTACCTTTTTTATGGCATCACTTGCCCGTTGTGGCAGCCCAAGGGCCGGTTTAGTTGCCAAATTTTTGGCAAAATGACACTGTAACATTTTCGTTGTTATTTAGTAATTAATATTCAATCATGATCTAATTAGACTTAAAAGATTCGTCTCGTTTATTTCGTCTGAACTGTGTAATTAGTTTTATTTTTTTATCTATATTTAATGATTCATGTATGTGTCGAAGATTCGATGTGACGGAGAATCTGAAAAATTTTGCAAAATTTTCTGGGAACTAAACGGAGCCCAAGTTGCTGCATACAAGATTCCAGGCTGGCACAGAAGCAGCCCAACGACCTACAACTTCTCATAAGCGCCTGGCGTTGCACAGGCCCTAAGCAACTTATTAGCATGCAAGCATGGGCTGCCCGGCTGGATCTGGGCGATGACGACGACGGCGATGAGCAGCATGCGGTTTGTGGTTTCGTGCGTCCGACAGCGCCGGTGAGACGTCGCCTTTTCAGTGCAGCTAGCAACGATGAGTACATATACATAGCTCATGAGACCTAGCAGCGTAGGCCGGGACCACGTGCATGTATAGGACGGAGCGAGCGAGGGCGATGCATGGGCATGGAACAAGATGATTATTAGCAGTGGTATCACTCTATTATTAAGAAGACTTGGTATAGTACTAAGTCCTTACATATGATTACGCCTACCTGTCGTCGGTCCTACAACCGCGAATGCATCTCAATGTCGATCCTATTAAGGCATTTTTATGACAAGATCTATCCTATCTAACAAGGCATTGAACAGTAGTCTCCAGTATAGTACAGCACTAGACCAGCAACCAACCAATCCTCTGCACAGGCTTTATAAAGTTCACATGAGTATTAGAAGTTCTGTATGAACTAGGGGGGACCCACGCACTACCGGAGACGGCTTCTCAGCTGAGTGTGAAATGCTTTGCCGAGTGAAGAGCCTCTTTGCCGAGTGCCGCACTCGGCAAACTATGATGCTCGTGCCGAGTGCCGCGCATGCACTCGGCAAAGAAAGTCTTTCCCGAGAGTTCTCAGCTAAGTGTGAAATGCTTTGCCGAGTGAAGAGCCTCTTTGACGAGTGCCGCACTCGGCAAACTATGACGCTCGTGCCGAGTGCCGCGCATGCACTCGGCAAGGAGTCCAACTCTCGACAAAGATTTACGCTTGGCAAAGACACCCTCCTCTGACGGTAGTCATCCAACCGTAGCCCTTTGCCGAGTGCCTTTTGTTAGCCACTCGGCAAAGTTTTTTTTAATTACTTTGCCAAGTGTCAGGAACCTGACACTCGGCCAGATCAGGCACTCGGCAAAGAATTTTAATTTTTTTTTGCATCCAAATTTTTTTGCAGCCTTGCTACAGTACTAAGAGCTAAATTTTCAAATTTGGTACATTTTTTATGTTTTTTTGTTATATTTGGTTAATTTGTTTTATTTACTTGAATTTTTTCGTAAAAAGCAAGTTTGAACTGCAGGTGCATAGAATAATGGAATTTAGTCATTCAAAAAATGATATTCATGCTTTTGATTGTATTGTGAGGCCGTATCCAGCAACTCACCCGAAATTTCGAACATCTAGTTCACGAAACATGGCCACCAACTTGCGGGCGATTTATTTTTAAATTCTATTAAATGCAAACCAAGTCCGAAAATCACGAAAATTACTGAGATGTCATGATATCGCATGTGGAGGCTATGATAAAAAATTGAGAAGGTTTCGAGTAAGTTGTAACGTACGTTGCTTAAAACCTAGACATCTCCACATGTGATCACTCGGCAAAGTAATTTTAAAAAAATAAAATCACGAAAATTCTTTGCCGAGTGCCAGGAACCTGAAAATTGGCAAAACAATTTTTTAAAAAAATAAAATCATGAAAATTCATTGCCGAGTGCCGTGTGTCAGGCACTCGGCAAAGCAATTTTTTTAAAAAAATAAAATCGTGAAAATTCTTTGCCGAGTGCCGGATCCTGAGCGCTCGGCAAAGAATTTTTTTTAAAAAAAATAAAAACCTTTGTCAAGTGCCAGATCGCGAGTACTCGGCAAATCATTTTTAAAAAATAAAAGCCTTTGCCGAGTGCCAGATCTCGGACACTTGGCAAAGCATTTTAAAATAATAATAATAAAAGCCTTTGCCGAGTGCCAGATTGCGGGAACTCGGCAAAGGAGTGTTAAAACTCCAGCCTGCCGGCCCACACCTCCACACACACAGCACACACCGCGCCGCCGCCCTCGCCGCCACCATGTCATCGCCGCACGCGCACCCACCCGCGCCCTCCCGCGCGCCGCGCCGCCCGACCCCGCCCCGGCGCCATCCCCGCCCCAGTGGGTGGAGGGGTGGAGGGGAGGAGCAGGGGAGGAGGAGAAAGGGAGGAGGAGGAGGAGGCAGCCGCAGAGGAGAAGAGGAGAAGGGAGGAGGAGGAGCCCCTGCCACCAGCCACGCTCCGTTAGCGGTGGTGCCCTGCCCTTGGCGCCCCGCTCGCCGGCCCCGACACGTAGCCCGACTCCGTCCCGGCATCTTCACCGCTGACGAGCACACACTAGGTTCGCCAATCCCTTTCTATTCAATTCGTGCAGTGCGAGAAGTAGTTGTGTTAGTAGTAGTTGTTGTTGTATGTGTTGTTGTTGTATGTGGTTTTCGGACATCGAGCCGTTGTATGTGGATGTCGGCCATCGAGCCGTTGTATGTGGATGTCGGCCATCGTGCCGTTGTTTTTTTGCAGGTTTTCGAAACCTCCCCGTGCAGGGGAGGTTCTGCCGAAATTTTTAATTGATAATATTATTATTTTTTCTTTCTTTTTTGCAGAGAAGAGCCCGTCGGAACGGAGCCGGAGTACGCCGATCGTCTTCCTCGCGTTGCGGGTATGCCTGCACCGCGTTGCCTCATCACTACACCGACTCGCCACGGTCCCGCTAGCCTGACTCCACCAGCACCCTAGGTATAACCCCTCTTTCCTTATCATAGTCGTAGCTCACGTAACTCAGTTAGGCGTCTCCCGTTCGAAAGAGATACGGTTGGAGGTATGCAGGTCTTTACATATCCTACGACCGTATCTGTTTCGGATTGTCCACATATTTTGGACAGCCCGCGGATGCGTAGATGGGTTAGTTTCCTTGGTCTGCTTCGATTTGCGATAGGGTTTTGGCATCACCTCCCTGTTATTCTCTGGATACACACTCTCCCTGCCAGGACGTGTATCGGGAGAACAGCGGGGAGGTGCTACCAAAATTATGTCTCGAATAGGAGTAGAGCATGGAAACTAACCTCATCTACGCATCCGCGGGTGGGATTAGGACCTATCCTCACCTATTAGACAGTAGGAACGACATATAGATGCAATTGATGGTTACTTTGCTCGCTGGTATATATGTTAGAGGATGGATGACCGTGAGTGGATGTACATGGGCCGCTCAAGTCAGAGTGATTTCACCACTGAATGGATGATGAAGACCAATGATTTCTTGGAACTAGCATTTGGCGAGTTTGCTAAAGGAGTGATTCTAGTTTTGTGTCCCTACAAGAGATGTGCAAACAGAAAAAGAAAAAACAAGGTGGACATGGGTAAACATCTTCTGAAGAATGAATTTACGTCGGACTATACTCGGTGGGTCCACCATGGTGAAGCCCATCGTTTGAGAGAGGAGGTGGTGAGACCCCGCGTTGAGGATTTTGATGCTGGTGCCGGGGTAGCAGACATGTTAGATGACTTTCACAAAGGACAGTACGCTGAAGGACATACAGAGGAGGAGATGGAGGTAACTGCAAAGGCGTTCTATGACATGATGTCTTCAGCACAGAAACCCCTTCACGATCGGACAACGGTTTCTCAACTGGATGCCATTGGACGCTTCATGGGGTTCAAGTCCAAGTGTAGCATGAGTCGAGAACACTTCGATGGTATGTTGACCGTGATTGGCAGCCTGCTTCCGGATGGCCACATTCTGCCAAAGAGCATGTACGAGTCACATAAACTCCTTCGTGCACTCAAAATGCCGTATGATCATATACATGTTTGTCCGAAGGGGTGCGTCCTATTTAGGAAAGAACACAAGGATGCAAATTACTGTCTAAAGTGTAAATCCTCTAGGTACCTGGAGGTAGACTCTGGTGATGGCCAGAAGAGGCAGCTTACGATCCCCGTGAAGATCCTATGACAGCTCCCGTTCGTACCGAGGATCCAACGGCTATACATGACCGAGAAATCCACGAAACAGATGACATGGCACAAAAAGGGGAAACGATACAATGCTGACAAACTGGTACATCCATCTGATGGTGAAGCATGGACCCGCTTTGATGGCATTCATCGCGAGAAAGCAGATGAGGCTCGTAATGTACGTGTTGCGCTGGCAACAGATGGGTTCAATCCTTATGGATTGATGGCTGCCCCATACAGATGTTGGCCCATGTTTGTTATCCCCCTCAATCTCCCCCCTGGCGTATACTTTCAAAGACAGAACATATTCTTGTCATTGATAATTCCTGGACACCCGGGGAATGATATGGGTGTGTACATGGAGCCTGTGATCGATGAATTGGTCAGTGCTTGGGAGGAAGGCATATGGACATACGACCGAGCTATAAAGACAAGCTTCAAAATGCATGTTTGGTACCACTACTCCCTGCATGACTTCCTGTCCTATGGGATATTCTGCGCCTGGTGTGTTCACGGGAAGTTCTTATGCCCAATATACAAGGAACGTATGAGGTTCATTTGGTTGCAGAAGGGTGGCAAGTATTCGTCGTTCGACAAACATCGTCAATTCCTCCCTCTTGACCATCCATTCAGACAAGACATCAAGAACTTTACTAAAGGTATCATAGTGAAAGACCCTCCACCGCAAATGATGACTGGTGCTGAGGTTCATGCTCAGATAGATGCTCTCGTGGCCAATCAAGAAGGTGGTGGTTTTGTGGGGTATGGTGAGGAACACATGTGGACTCATAAGTCGGGTTTAACGAGGCTCCCCTATTTTGATGACCTCCTTATCCCACATAACATTGATGTAATGCACATTAAAAAGAATGTCATCGAGGCACTTTGGGGAACCATCATGGAAACTAAAAAGTCAAAGGACAACCCTAAGACTAGAGTGGACTTGGCAACGTTATGCGATAGACCAAAGCAAGAGATGCAGCCTCCTAGAGGCGGCAAGACATGGAAAAGGCTTAAGACTGATTTCATCTTGGCCAGGAAACACAGGAGGGAAGTACTTGAATGGATGTAGACGCTAATGTTCCCTGATGGGTATGCAGCGAATCTGAGGAGGGGAGTGAACTTATCTACTCTGCGAGTCAACAGGATGAAGAGTCATGACTACCACATATGGATTGAGCGGCTGAAAGCCCAAGTTTGGTTTTGATAATTAATGACACCAAGTTGCTAATGCCATGTGTTAAGTGTTTTGAGTTAGGCATAAGCAACACATGTGATGAAGGTGTATGTGGCAAGGAGTGGTGGCCACAAGATCACAAAGAGATGGTGCATGGACATGAAATGACGTTCATGGTGGAGAAGCACATAATATGATGGACATGATGATCAAGTGGAAGAGAAGGATCTAAGAGCGCAAGGCAAAGGTATAACCATAGGGTTTTCCTTTTGCTGATCTAAGATGAGTAGAGAAGTGATTGACTGGATTTAGGATACATAGCCGACTATCAAGAGGGGCAATCATGGTTAGCTCGGGAATCAAGTGCCACTAGATCAATGTCTTGAGCATATGCATTAGGATCTAGTAGAGAGCTAACATATCGCCTTGAAAATGTTTGTGAAATGCTAACACACATGCACATGGTGGTGTACACTTGGTGGTGTTAGCACATTTGTGAAGGCGGTGGAGTTTAAGTGGTAGAGAGGGGTTTGGGTTCCTCTCTCTCGTCCGCCGAGCTTGCGAGGCGGGATTCGGCCCCTTTTGGGGAAGTGAAATGCCTATTTTCTACTGCGCCGGAAGTCGAAAAAGAAACAGAGGCGAACGGCGGTCACTATGGTGACCGGACGCTGCATCGGACGCGGTCGCGATTTGACCGGACGCGTCCAGTCAGTTCAACGCAGCAGTCAGGCGCGCGGGTGCTAGGGTTTGCAACCGGCGCGTCCGGTCCCTCACGGAACCGGAGCGTCCGGTCAGGCACCCAGAGGGGCAGAGCTGGTCGTAGAGCCGATCGGACGCACGACGCGTCCGGTCACGTGCGATCGGACGTGTCCGGTCGCGGTGGGAGCTTACTGGACTCCGACCGGACGCCAGGTGCAGCGCGTCCGGTCAAACGCTAAAGCGCGTCCGGTCATGGTAACGGTAACTTCTGACACGCACTGTTCACACTTGTCCTGTAGTGACCCCTGACCGGAGCGTCCGGTCAGCTCGTTTTTAACTGCGTCGTCCGGTAACGGCTAGCTGCGTACCCCTTCGCTATAAATAGAAGATGGCCGGGGTTTGGGGGCAACTCTTGAACATTTTGAGACCTAGAGACATCCTTTGAGCTAGAGAACAACCCCTCCACTCATCTCTTTGCTTGGTTGCACATCTTGAGTGAGATTGAGTGAGATTCAAGTGCATTGCTTGAGAGTTGCATTCTAGAGGCACTTTATCTTCGAGTTGCTACGGATTTCTTATTACTCTTCCGTGTTTCCCGACACGGTAGACGGCTTAGAGCAGCGGAGGTGATTGAGCTCGCAATTGGAGATTGTTGGAGCCCTCACAAAGTGTTGTAAGGGGTTCTTGATCCTTCCCCGCGGGAGTTCGCAAATTAGATACTCTAGTGGAGCTCGTGGCTTGGAGGATCCCCATCTTGTGTGCGGTTGTGCGGCGCCCGCCGAGGGCTCGACTCTTGATAGTCGATTAGCTCGCGAACCGACAAGTGGGTGTATCGCCACAACGAGGAGTAGCTTGCCGGGAAGCAAGTGAACCTCGGTAAAAATCTTGTGTCATCTCTTTGCCGAGGATTTCTCTTGTGGTTGATCATTGTGATTGATTCTTCGAGTGCATTGCTTCTCTACATCGTTGGTATAAGAATCAAGTCACTTGCTCTTTACTTTCTTGTACTAATCTTAGTATAGCTTTTATCACATAGGAATAAGTAGCTTAGCGACTTAGTCTTATTGGTGTGTATTAGAGATCATAGCCTTGCTTCACTAGAATTGTATAGGTGGCTTGCATAGTGTAGTTGAGCTAGTGCTAGAATTAGCTTGGCCATCTTTTATACTAACGTGGTTGTTTAGTGAAGCTTGTAGATTTTAAACAGGCTATTCACCCCCCCTCTAGCCATTTGGACCTTACAAGTGGTATCGGAGCCGAGACACTGTTTATTTGAGGCTTAACAACCTACAGTGAAGAAGAAATGGCTCAATTAAGCTTGCACATCAATAATACCAAGAAAGCACCACACTTTGATGGCACAAATTATGCATATTGGAAGGTTAAGATGACCGCACACCTCAAGTTAATCAATAGAGAAGTGTGGAAGGTCACCGAAACAAAGTTTGAGGTTGCCAACCCGGAAGCACCAACACCAGTTGAAGAGAAGAAGCTTCAATGCAATGACATTGCTATTAGTGCTCTTCATGAAGCGCTTGATGACAAAATATTTGAGCAAGTGAAGAACATAGAAGTTGCACATGATGCTTGGGCAAAGCTTGAAGAAACATTTGAAGGCACCGAAGGCACCAAGACCGCCAAAGCTTACATTCTCCAAGAAAAGTTCTCTAGCTTCAAGATGCAAGAAGATGAGAGTGTACCGGAAATGTTTCATCGGTTGCAAGTCATTGTCAATGAGCTCAAGGCACTTGGTGAGGAGGTCAAGGACAACCAATTCTCTATGAAGTTCTTGAGAAACTTGCCCAAGAGATTTGATACATTGATCACCGTGCTAGTGAGGACTACATTGAAGGATTCAACTCCTCAACAAGTATTTCAAGAAGTGATGACCGATGATTCATATAGAGAAGATGATGAGAAAGAGGAGTTGGTCAAAAAGAAGAAGAAGGAAAGTGAGAAGAAGGATGATGAGAAGAAGAAGAGTGTGGCATTCAAAGCCACCACATCTAAGGGCAAATCCAAGATTGAACCATCAAGTGATGAAGACTCAAGCTCTTGTGATAGTGATGACATTGATGAGAAGATGGCTCTCTTTGTCAAGCAATTTGGCAAATTCATGAAGAAGAAAGGCTTTCGTGCAAGAAGGAGGAAGAACTCATCCAAGAAGAATGAGCATACCATGAGATGCTTTAGATGCCATAGCAAGGACCATCTCATTGCAAAGTGTCCTTATGATAGTGATGATGAAGATGCTATCAAGAAGGAAAGGAAGAAGCAAGAAAAGAAGGAGAGTTCTTATAAGAAGAAGAATGATTCTCATGTTGCTACATGGGATAGTGATGATTCCTCAAGTGATGATGAGGATGACAACAAGAGCAAGAAGAAGGGACATGCTAGCATTGCCATCTAAGAGAAAGTCTCCCTCTTCGACACTCCATCATGCTTCATGGCTAAGGCCGCTAAGGTATCATCCGACGATGAGAGTGATCATGATAATGCTAGTGATAGTGATAGTGATAGTGATGAAGAAGAATTCACTAAAGATGAACTAATCACTATGCTAGAAGATTGCACTCAATATTTCAAAGAATCTAGAAAGGAGTGCAAGAGCTTGCTTAAGGAAAAGAAAAACCTTATGCAAGAACTTGATGAGCTTAGGGCATCTTATGAAAGTCTAAAGGTAGACCATAAGAAGCTTCAAAGGTCTCACACTAAGCTTGAAGAAGCTCATTCCTCTCTAGTTGAAAAATGTGAAAACATGCCAACTAATGTTGAGAAAGCTAAAACTTGCAACATAGGCATATCATGTGATATAATTGATGAATCTTTTTATAAGCCTATTGTTATTGCTCCCACTAACCCTTCATGTAGCTCATCTACATCATCCTCATCTAGTAGTGACGGTTTCACTTGTGACTCCACACTAATAGTTGAGAATGAAAATCTCAAGGAGGTAAAAGAGCTCAATCACACATTAGCTAAGGCTTATGGTGGTGAGGACCGCTTGCTTATGTGCTTGGGTAGCCAAAGGGCTTCTCTCTATAAAGAGGGATGGGGCTATAACCCCAAGAAAGGCAAGTCCGCTTTTACTCCTCACAAGACTCATTTTGTGAAGAACAATGGTAGCTATTGCAAAAGTTGTAAGCAAGTTGGTCACATAGAGCAACATTGCATGAACAAGAAATCCAATGCTAATGTATCCTCAATTAAGTTTGATTCTTTCTATATACTTACCAAGGGTACAAATGGTGTTCATGCTAAGTTCATTGGTACACCATGGATGGGCTCAAAGAAGAAAGCCATTTGGGTACCAAAGAGCTTGGTCACTAACCTTGGAGGACCCAAACAAGTTTGGATACCTAAAAGGAATTGATCTTGTCTTGTAGGTCAATTACAAAGCCGGAGGAAGGCATTGTGTGCTTGATAGTGGGTGCACTCAATATATGACCGGGGATTCTTGTATGTTCAAATCAATTGATACAAGTCAAAATGGTGGTTTTGATACTATCACTTTCGGCAACAACAAGAAAGGCAAGGTCAAGGGGCTTCGTAAAATTGCTATCTCAAATGACATGAGCATATCTAATGTGTTGCTAGTTGAGAGCTTGGATTTCAATCTTTTATCAGTGGCACAACTTTGTGATCTTGCCTTCAAGTGCATATTTGGTAGTGATGATGTTGAAGTCATAAGTGTTGATGGATCAAATTTGATATTCAAAGGATTTAGACATGGTAGCTTATACTTGGTTGACTTCAATGATAGTGAAACACAATTGACATCATGCTTACTTAGCAAATCTAGTATAGGATGGTTATGGCATAGAAGGTTTGGTCATGTTGGAATAAAATAATTGAACAAACTTTTGAGGCATGACTTAGTTAGAGGCTTGAAAGATGTGACTTTTGAAAAGGATAAACCATGTAGTGCTTGTCAAGCCGGCAAACAAGTTGAAAATGCACATCCTAGTAAGAGTGAAATGAGCACATCAAAGGCATTTGAGCTATTGCACATGGACTTGTTTGGGCCAACAACATACACTAGCATTGGTGGCAACAAGTATGGCTTTGTAATAGTGGATGACTACACTAGATATACTTGGGTGTTCTTTCTTTATGACAAGAGTGATGTTTATGATCTATTCAAATCTTTTGTCAAAAGGGTGCAAAATGAGTTTGAAACTACCATCAAGAAGATTAGAAGTGACAATGGTAGTGAGTTCAAGAACACAAGAATTGAAGATTTATGTGATGATCTTGGAATTGGACATCAATTCTCACCAACATACACTCCTCAATCCAATGGTGTAGTTGAAAGGAAAAATAGAACCTTGATTGATATGGCTAGATCAATGCTTAGTGAATACAATGTGAGTCATTCTTTTTGGAGTGAAGCCATCAACACGGCTTGCTATTGTAACAACCGTCTCTATTGCCATGGGAAACTTGGGAAGACACCATATGAGCTATTGAATGGAAGAAAGCCCAAAATTGCATACTTTAGAGTGTTTGGTTGCAAATGCTATATTCTCAAGAAAGGCACTAGATTGAGCAAGTTTGAAAAGAAATGTGATGAATGATTCTTACTTGGTTATTCTACCACAAGCAAAGCATATAGAGTTTGAAATCTCACAAATGGCACCTTGGAAGAAGTTCATGATGTTGAGTTTGATGAAACCCAAGGGTCTCAAAATGAAGCTCAAAACCTTGATGATGTGAGAGGAGATCAATTGTCAAATGCAATGAAAAACATGGACATTGGTGATGTTAGGCCAAGGCAAGTTGATGATGATGATATTCATGTGGTCAACCAAAGTGTGCAAATTGATACAAATCAAGCAAGCTCAAGTGGTACTCATGATGAAGCTCAAGTTCAAGGTCAAACAAGTGGAAGCAATCAACTCCCAATACTCCAACCTACTAGTATTGCAAGAGATCATCCATTGGATCAAATCATTAGTGGAATTCAAAGTGGTGTACAAACTAGATCAAGACTAGCATCATTTTGTGAGCATTACTAATTTGTCTCACTTGAAGAACCTAAGAAAATAGAAGATGCATTGAAAGATTCCGATTGGGTAAATGCCATGCATGAAGAGCTAAACAACTTCACTAGAAATTAAGTTTGGGAACTTGTTGAAAGGCCGAAGAACTACAATGTGATTGGTACTAAGTGGGTCTTTAGAAACAAGTAAGATCAAGATGGTGTAGTTGTGAGAAACAAAGCAAGATTGGTAGCACAAGGTTACACACAAGTTGAAGGTCTTGACTTTGGTGAGACATATGCACCGGTTGCAAGATTGGAGGCTATTAGAATCTTATTGGCATATGCTTGTGCACACAACATCAAGCTCTATCAAATGGATGTCAAAAGTGCATTTCTCAATGGCTACATCAATGAAGAAGTCTATGTTGAGCAACCTCCCGGTTTTGAAGATGACAAGAAGCCCGACCATGTTTACAAGCTCAAGAAGGCATTGTATGGTTTGAAGCAAGCACCTAGAGCATGGTATGAGAGATTAAGGAACTTTCTTCTCTCTAAAGGGTTCAAGATGGGAAAGGTTGACACAACTCTCTTCACCAAGAAGCTTGGAATGACTTGTTCGTGTTGCAAATCTATGTGGATGACATTATCTTTAGTTCAACAAATCAAGACTTTTATGAAGAGTTTGGAAAAATGATGGCTAATGAGTTTGAAATGTCTATGATTGGAGAGCTTAGTTACTTCCTTAGACTTCAAATCAAGCAAATGAAGAATGGTACTTTTGTAAGTCAAGGCAAGTACATCAAGGACATGATCAAGAAGTTTGGATTGCAAGATGCTAAGCCAATGAGTACACCAATGGGCACAAATGATCAATTGGGTGTTGATGCTAGTGGCAACATGGTAGATCAAAAGCAATACCGGTATATGATTGGAAGTTTGCTCTATGTCACCGCTTCTAGGCCGGATGTAATGTTTAGTGTGTGCAAGTGTGCAAGATATCAAGCTTCACCTAGAGAAAGTCACTTGAAAGCAACCAAGAGAATATTGAGATATCTTAAGGGCACTCATGATGTTGGACTATGGTATCCCAAGGGATCTAATTTTGAGTTGATTGGATATTCGGACTCCGACTATGGTGGATGCAAGATTGATAGAATGAGCACAAGTGGCACTTGTCAATTACTTGGAAGGTCTCTTGTTTCATGGTCATCAAAGAAACAAAATAGTGTTGCACTATCTACCGCCGAGGCCGAATACATTAGTGCTGATAGTTGTTGTGCACAATTGCTTTGGATGAAAGCAACTTTGAGTGACTTTGGAATCAAATTCAAGAATGTGCCTTTGTTTTGTGATAATGAGAGTGCAATCAAGATGACACAAAATCCGGTTCAACATTCAAGAACTAAGCACATTGATATTAGACATCATTTCATAAGGGACCATCAACAAAAGGGTGATATTTGTATACAAGGCATTGGCACCGAAGATCAACTAGTCGATATCTTTACAAAGCCACTTGATGAGAAAAGATTTTACAAGTTGAAGAATGAATTGAACATACTTGACTTCTCCAACTTGAAATGAGTGCACCCCCACATTCTTATATGACATGGCTCTCCTCCAACATAGCAAGGTAAAGTTATTTGGCATATCATTCATACTTTGCTAAGGACATGGTTAGAACATATAGACATATTTGCATGACAAATAGGCTCATTCATGAAAATCAAATGATTTTGATGTATATATGGTACCACTATTCCTTCTATGTTTGTTTGATCTAGTGGTAGCATATGATATGTTTGTGGGCTTGCAAACCTAGTGTTGAATCTAGAAAATGAGCTCATAATGTGTAATTCAACATGGTCAAGATAACCCTTATACTTTATGAGGTGTGAAGAAGCTTGTCCTTGGATCAAACCGAATTACATATTCTAGGCAAGTGATCTAGATTGAACCATAATTTGGACTCCCTCATATTGATTGACTTATCTCTTACTAAAATTGGCACATTTTTGGTGATTGTTGACAAAGGGGGAGAGAAAAGTCACAAAGATAAAAAAGTTAAGTTGTAAAGGGGGAGAAAGATATAGTAAGGGGGAGAGAATGACATTGGAAAGAGAATGACTTTGGAAAGGGATCAATTAAAATTGAGCACATAAGTAGGGGGAGCAAGCTCATGAATTATTTGTTGCATTTGTATGTGCATTAACATGATGTATTGTTGCATTGCAAAGCTTAAATTCATATTCATGATTGTATGGTGTATGCTAGAAATAGAACTTGAATGAAGATTTGTTGAGAGTGGCTTTATAAGTGGTATCTAGACACCTTTGCTTATAATGTTGATCTCACGGGGTACTTTAGTGTTTGTGATCGTTACAAGTGATGTATTACAAGTGGTGTCTAGCTACTTTGGTGCTAAGGATGGTATATAAAGGCAACTCCAATTGGTTTCACGCTTCAAAGGTCCATTCTATATACCTTAGCATCAATTTGATAGTAGTAACTCTCCCAAAATTCAAATCTATACATATGTGCACAATTGAACCAAACTCATGGAAGCACATATGTAGGGGGGAGCTAATACTATCGAAATTGAAAATTGATTTCATTTCATATCTTTGTGATGGTTGTCATCAATTACCAAAAAGGGGGAGATTGAAAGCCCAAGTTTAGTTTTGGTAATTAATGACACCAAGTTGCTAATGTCATGTGTTAAGTGTTTTGAGTTAGGCATAAGCAACACATGTGATGAAGGTGTATGTGGCAAGGAGTGGTGGCCACAAGATCACAAAGAGATGGTGCATGGACATGAAATGACGTTCATGGTGGAGATGCACATAATATGATGGACATGATGATCAAGTGGAAGAGAAGGATCTAAGAGCGCAAGGCAAAGGTATAACCATAGGGTTTTTCTTTTACCGGTCTAAGATGAGTAGAGAAGTGATTGACCGGATTTAGGATACATAGCCGACTATCAAGAGGGGCAATCACGGTTAGCTCAGGAATCAAGTGCCACTAGATCAATGTCTTGAGCATATGCATTAGGATCTAGTAGAGAGCTAACATATCGCCTTGAAAATGTTTGTGAAATGCTAACACACATGCACATGGTGGTATACACTGGGTGGTGTTAGCACATTTGCGAAGGCGGTGGAGTTTAAGCAGTAGAGAGGGGTTTGGGTTCCTCTCTCTCTCCCGCCGAGCTTGCGAGGTGGGATTCGGCCCCTTTTGGGGAAGTGAAATGCCTATTTTCTACTGCGCCGGAAGTCGAAAAAGAAACGGAGGCGAACGGCGGTCACTGTGGTGACCGGACGCTGCACCGGATGCGGTTGCGGTTTGACCGGACGCGTCCGGTCAATTCAACGGAGCAGTCAGGCGCGCGGGTGCTAGGGTTTGCAACCGGCGCGTCCAGTCAGGCACCCAGAGGGGCAGAGCTGGTCGTAGAGCCGACCGGACGCGCGGCGCGTCCGGTCACGTGCGATCGGACGCGTCCGGTCGCGGTGGGAGCTTACTGGACTCCGACCGGACGCCAGGTGCAGCGCGTCCGGTCAAACGCTAGAGCGCGTCCGGTCATGGCAACGGTAACTTCTGACACGCACTGTTCACGCTTGTCCTGTAGTGACCGGACGCGTCCGGTCACCCTGACCGGAGTGTCCGGTCAGCTCGTTTTTAACTGCATCGTCCGATAACGGCTAGCTGCATACCCCTTCGCTATAAATAGAAGATGGCTGGGGTTTGGGGGCAACTCTTGCACATTTTGAGACCTAGAGACATCCTTTGAGCTAGAGAACAACCCCTCCACTCATCTCTTTGCTTGGTTGCACATCTTGAGTGAGATTCAAGTGCATTGCTTGAGAGTTGCATTCTAGAGGCACTTTATCTTCGAGTTGCTGCGGATTTCTTGTTACTCTTTCGTGTTTCCCGACACGGTAGACGGCTTGGAGCAGCGGAGGTGATTGAGCTCGCAATTGGAGATTGTTGGAGCCCTCACCAAGTGTTGTAAGGGGTTCTTGATCCTTCCCCGCGGGAGTTCGCAAATTAGATACTCTAGTGGAGCTCGTGGCTTGGAGGATCCCCATCTTGTGTGCGGTTGTGCGGCGCCCGCCGAGGGCTCGACTCTTGATAGTCGATTAGCTCGCGAACCGACAAGTGGGTGTATCGCCACAACGAGGAGTAGCTTGCCGGGAAGCAAGTGAACCTCAGTAAAAATCTTGTGTCATCTCTTTGCTGAGGATTTCTCTTGTGGTTGATCATTGTGATTGATTCTTCGAGTGCATTGTTCTCTACATCGTTGGTATAAGAATCAAGTCACTTGCTCTTTACTTTCTTGTACTAATCTTAGTATAGCTTTTATCACATAGGAATAAGTAGCTTAGTGACTTAGTCTTGTTGGTGTGTATTAGAGATCATAGCCTTGCTTCACTAGAATTGTATAGGTGGCTTGCATAGTGTAGTTGAGCTAGTGCTAGAATTAGCTTGGCCATCTTTTATACTAACGTGGTTGTTTAGTGAAGCTTGTAGATTTTAAATAGGCTATTCACCCCCCCTCTAGCCATTTGGACCTTACAGCGGCTTCTTCCGGCAATGGTTCGAGGCTATGTCCCTGAGCATGTGTGGCTAGCGCTGGCAGAGTTAAGCTACTTCTTCCGCCAGCTTTGTGCCAAGGAGTTATCTCAGGCCGTGATTGATGGCTTGGAAAATGTGGCGCCTGTGTTGCTCTGTAAGTTGGAGAAGATCTTTCCACCTGGCTTCTTCAATCCGATGCAGCATTTGATATTGCACCTCCCGTATGAGGCACGAATGGGGGAGCTCGTGCAGGCCCGTTGGTGCTATCCAATCGAGAGATGTCTAAAGACTCTTCGCAAAAAATATAGAAATAAAGGCAAAATTGAGGCTTCCATTGCAGAGGCTTACATTCTGGAGGAGGTGTCAAACTTCACAGAAAAATACTACGTCGAGAACCTTCCTAGCGTGCATAATCCACCCCCTCATAAAAATGCTGGCGAAAATGAATCGAACCTCAGCCTTTTCCGAGGGCAACTCGGAAGCGCAAGTGCATCGACCACTATGACCTTGACACATGAAGAGTGGCGCTGCATCATGCTATATGTGTTGAACAACCTTGACGAGGTGGCGTCGTACATTGGGTAAGGTCTCAACGAACTTGTTTCAATACGCCATCACTGTTCCTCATCCAACCCCTTGTTTCACGTTGGTACAGAGAATTTCTTCATCACTTCTGGAATCAATCAAGGGATCCTACCCCGCAGGAAGCTGATACCCTTCTTTCAAAGGGTGCGGGACTAGGGAGACCCGATTTCATTTCTTGATTCAAAAACAAGGTACTTTCTAATTTAGCTTGTACTTAGTTCGACCTTCTAAGTTGCTCGTATGTTCAAATAATATAATGATCTATCCTGCTCGAGCTTGCAGGCCCAAACCGATGCGTCTATCAGTGACGAGTTGAGACAGGTTGCAAACGGTTGTGCCTATAGGGTCAAGTCATTTACTGGTTATGACATGAATGGATATCGCTTTCACACAGCAAGCTACGAGCAGAGTCGGCCCAACCGAAGAACCACAAATAGTGGAGTTTTTACCCCCGACACTGATGGCCTCGACTATTTATAGAAAAATTGAAGGAATATACGAACTCGGCAAAGAATTTTTCAAAAAAAATTCTTTGCCAAGTGCCATGCAGAGGGGCATTCGACAAAGAAATTTTCAAAAAAAACTTTTTTCTTTGCTGAGTGTCAGGATGGGGAGCACTCGGCAAAGAATTTTTCAAATTTTTTTTCTTTGCCGAGTGCCATGCAGAGGGACACTGAAAGCCTAAGTTTGGTTTTGGTAATTAATGACACCAAGTTGCTAATGCTATTGTATCAAGTGAAATGAGTTAGGCATAAGCAACACACGTGATGAAGGAGTATGTGGCATAAAGTGATGGCCACAAGATCACAAGAGATGGAGATGCACATAAAATGATGATCATGGTGATCAAGCATGAGGAGATGGACATGGAACGAATGATCTAAGAGCGCAAGGCAAAGGTATAACCATAGGGTTTTTCTTTTGCCGGTCTAAGATGAGTAGAGAAGTGATTGACCGGATTTAGGATACATAGCCGACTATCAAGAGGGGCAATCACGGTTAGCTCGGGAATCAAGTGCCACTAGATCATTGTCTTGAGCATATGCATTAGAATCTAGTAGAGAGCTAACATAATGCCTTGAAAAATGTTTGTGAAATGCTAACACACATGCTCATGGTGGTGTACACTTGGTGGTGTTAGCACTTTTGCGAAGGCGGTGGAGTTTAAGCGGTAGAGAGGGGTTTGGGTTCGGCGGGATTCGACGCTTTCTGGGGAAGTGAAACGCCTATTTTCTACTGCACCGGAAGTCGGAAAAGAAACGGAGGCGAACGGCGGTCACTGTGGTGACCGGACGCTGCACCAGACGCGGTCACGATGTGACCGGACGCGTCCGGTCAGTTCTCGCAGCAGTCAGGTGCGCGGGTGCTAGGGTTTGCAACCGGCGCGTCCGGTCCCTCACGGAACCGGAGCGTTCGGTCAGGCACCCAGAGGGGCAGAGCCGGTCTTAGAGCCGACCGGACGCTCGGCGCGTCCGGTCACGTGCGATCGGACGCGTCCGGTCGCGGTGGGAGCTTACTGGACTCCGACCGGACGCCAGGTGCAGCGCGTCCGGTCAAACGCTAGAGCGCATCCGGTCACGGCAACGATAACTTCTGACGCGGCGTCCGGTCACCCTGACCGGAGCGTCCGGTCAGCACGTTTTGAACTGTGTCGTCCGGTAACGGCTAGCTGCGACCCCTTCGCTATAAATAGAAGTTGGCCAGGGTTTGAGGGTATCTCTTACATATTTTGAGACCTAGAGACATCCTTTGAGCTAGAGAACAACCCCTCCACTCATCTCTTTGCATAGTTGCACATCTTGAGTGAGATTGAGTGAGATTCAAGTGCATTGCTTGAGAGTTGTATTTTAGAGGCACTTGATCTTCGAGTTGCTGCGGATTTCTTGTTACTCTTCCGTGTTTCCCGACACGGTAGACGGCTTGGAGCAGCGAAGGTGATTGAGCTCATAATTGAAGATTGTTGGAGCCCTCACCAAGTGTTGTAAGGGGTTCTTGATCCTTCCCCGCGGGAGTTCGCAAATTGGATACTCTAGTGGAGCTCGTGGCTTGGAGGATCCCCATCTTGTGTGCGGTTGTGCGGCGCCCGCCGAGGGGCTCGACTCTTGATAGTCGATTAGCTCGCGAACCGACAAGTGGGTGCATCGCCACAACGAGGAGTAGCTTGCCGGGAAGCAAGTGAACCTCGGTAAAAATCTTGTGTCATCTCTTTGCCGAGGATTTCTCTTATGGTTGATCATTGTGATTGATTCTTCGAGTGCATTACTTCTCTACATCGTTGGTATAATAATCAAGTCACTTGCTCTTTACTTTCTTGTACTAATCCTAGTGTAGGTTGCTTAGTGTAGCTTTTATCACATAGGAGTAAGTAGCTTAGTGACTTAGTCTTGTTGGTGTGTATTAGAGATCATAGCCTTACTTCACTAGAATTGTATAGGTGGCTTGCATAGTGTAGTTGAGCTAGTGCTAGAATTAGCTTAGCCATCTTTTATACTAACGTGTTTGTTTAGTGAAGCTTGTAGAATTTTAAATAGGCTATTCACCCCCCCTCTAGCCATTTGGACCTTACAGACACTCGGCAAAGTTTAAAAAAATAAAAAATTCTTTGCTGAGTGCCCAGCAGAGGGGCACTCGGCAAAGCATTCGTTAACGTGCCATGCGCCGTGACGGTAACTTTTCTTTGCCACGGGCACTCGGCAAAGCCTTTGCCGAGTGCCCAACAAAAAGCACTCGGCAAAGAGGTTTTTGCCGACGAAATTTTTGCCGTGTACCCTTTGCCGAGTGCGGCACACGGCAAAGCCTTTGCCGAGGGCAAAATGACCTTTGTCGAGCATGCGTTTCCAGTAGTGCACGTTGATGCGTCGATGTGATTTAAGGCTAATGCTGGAAACATATATGTTTGGATCATTCCGAAATTTACATAGAATGATTAATATTTAAAGGGATAGGATTAAAGTGATTCTTAAATTAAAAAAAAGAAGAGCATCATCTACAGGTTTCTCTCAAACCCATGGCTTGTAATCTTAATTATGAATAAAAGCATTTTCAAACATAATCATATATAGACTTGGACATGAATATATACACACCGTAAAAACAAACATATTTGGGGATTAGTTTGATCAATATATTAGTGTTGGTAATCTCGGTCTCTAATCTCAGATAATATTTGATTTTCGTCTTCTTAGTTGTCACCTTTATTGATTTAAAGGGATAGGATTAAAGTGATTTTTAAATAAAAAAAGAAGAGCGTCATCTACATGTTTCTCTCAAACCCATGGTCTGTATTCTTAATTAGTTCCGTATAAATGCATATTCAGACATAAAAATAGACTTGGATATGAATGAATATATATACGCACCATAGAAATAAACATATATATATTTGGCTGGATAATTTGATCAATACAATAATGGTAATTAATAATCTCCGTCTCCAACCTAAGATAATATTTGATTGACCTCTACTTAGCTGTCACAAATATGGAATAATCTGAACCAAAGCTCAAAAAATAATTATCACCTTCTCCTCCTCCAACTAGGCAGTAGCGCTAATCTATGTGTGTAGGACAATGGGACATGCAGGTATGAAAATGCATTACAAATACTATTTCTAGTGTCATTGTTGCAGTATTGAAATCAAAGATCCCATAATACATGAGTGGTGCAGCACCAACAAAGATTTTTGCAGCTCCAAACACCTGCATTGGGTTTGCGTTTACCATCCATAAAAGCGAAAAAGAGCGAAAGCGAGGGACGACAGATAGAAGATGAGTGATGGATGAATGAGGCGCTGAAGAGAGAAATTGCCGTATTTAATATTTTATTAGGTACTAGCACGTTTGCTCGTGAACTCGTTATGTTCTGAGATCAACCTCCGTGTATCGTTATTGGAGTAAGTTGTTCTATCTCACATGAGCCATATGTGGCATGTAATATACAGTATTAGGGTACATCCATCTGGATCGATCTCGTACTCGTGCATTGAAGAAGCGCACACACAGCTACCTGCTTGTTGCTTGCTCAGCTCGGAGCCTCGGATCCACCGCGCCTCACATGATCAGATCATGCACCTGTGTGCACCGACACACATAGACGCTTGCATGCAAGCAATAAGCGCGGCGACACAGCTCCTGCGAGCGCGGGCATGCATATTGATTATTGGTGTATATCCGCGTTGTTCCTCAAATTTATTTCGTGTACTTGATCTTGGTATTATGGTCAGTGAACGCTGGAGTATATACTACTTCTATCACTTTTATGCAATTTTAGTTTGGTTATATATTAGAATCAAATTAATCGAAGTTTTTACCACATTTAAGATTTCAAATGAATAAACATATTATGAAAATATATTTTATTATAAACCGAAACTTATTTAGTATGATAGGAATTAATATTTTATATAAATTTAGTCAAATTTAACATATTATGACATAATACTATTCTAGAATTGCATTTTTTTTTAATACTAAGAGCGTACCATAAGAGTGGCGTGGAATTAAATCCAAAATAATGCCTTTTACGCATGGGATTCATAGCCGAGTTACTCCAATCTCAGCGATAGTTTTACCAAAATTCCATCCGTATTTAATAGGCTTTCATGTAATCACTTTTCGATGATGTAGTAACGTCTTTAAGAAAAGAAAAAGATATGAGTTTCCTGTAGATAAAATTATTTTGGCTCAGTTCTCAACTCTAGACTAGAAGTTATAAAATTAAATGACTATGGAACAAAAGAACAAAATTATGCCTTGAGAATGATTGTTTTATACGTATTTCATCATATTTTATATTTTTAGAAATTACGCTGAGAAAATGGCCTTGTACCCAGCCGCGGCCGGGCAGTGAGCGTGCCTTTCTCGAGAGCATGAGCATGGGCCGGTGGAGCAAATCCTTGACGATCGGATAGGACGGGCCGCAAAACCTAGGTGCAAACCCAACAGGCCATCATTCTGGGCTAATGCATACGGTGACCGGCCGGCCCGAAGTTTTGGATCCCCAGAAGAGAGCTACCCAACTACCCAACTACCCAACAAGAGAAACGGAGTCCACTCAAAAAAAAATCAAGAGAAACGGGTAAAAGAACAAGGAATTCCAGAGGGCACCGTACAGTGGACCAGGACCATCAATGTACTAGTAGTACCCATTAGGCCATTACATCTTGCGGTGCTGTCCGTTCCGGCCCAAGCAGAAGGCATATCTGTGGGCTGCTGGGCCACGTTCAGCGAGCAAACATATGCCCAAAGAAAACAGTCCTCGGCTCCCTGAAACTTTTGTCCATGTTCAATTTACATCCCCGATCAGCAAACTGTATGTATGTTTAACCTCCTCTAGCTTTTGAAATCAGTCGGAATTGCTCTTTAGACAGTTTTATCCGGTTTCAAAAATTGGAGAAAATAAAAAAATCTGATTTTCCAGTCAAGAAAGGTAAATTAAATTTATAGTAAAGTGTATGGTTAGTCCATCAACCTGTTAGCATGTGTTGGTTAGGTCCACCAACTTTAAATTTGCATTTTTAGGTTCAAAACCTTTTTAAGTGGTCCACAAATAATCCATACCGGTTCATTTTGTGATTAATTTCAACGTGAACACAGTACAACATGGATGACGATCTGGATAGTAGGTCACGTGCGGTACACGTGAACTATGGTTTTATCATTATAGTTAGGTCCACCAAATTTTCATATATCAAGTATATTTATTTATTTGACATCATACAAGAAAGATATGGTTTTTTTAAGGCAATAAGTGCTGGTACTCGATTAATATGCTGCTGAAATTTTATATTTTTTATCATTTTAACGATCTCAAATGAAAACACTCAAAACTAAAAGTTGTAGATCTCAACAAGAGCTACAAATTTCACATAAAATCATCTTCATCCGAGATTGTACGAAAAAGATACGGTTTTTCTAAGATTGAGCCTCACCGCATACATGTTTGTGGGGTGGAGTAGGTCCCATCTGTCGAGAGCATAAGCACGGGCCGGTGGAGTAGGTTCTACGGTATACGTTAGATCCATGCCACACAGGATAGCAGGTCGGGTAAAACACCTACTAGGATTTAGACGAGACCCGTTACAATTTTAGAAAGCTAAAAATGCATTTTAAGACCTAGACGACGCTGCAAGACAACTTTGATAACCGCCGGGGAATTTTACTCTCTACTAATTGACACGTTTTATTTGGACCAAAGCCACAACCGGTGTCGTAACAGTGGCTTGACTAGGTGGCGAGCGTGGCGGGGAAGCAGCTGTCGTGCACGCATCGGAGCACGTCCCGGTAGTCCCTGTCGATGGTGAAGGAGTCGTAGACCTTGCCATCGCTGCTCTTCTTGTACTCGAACAGCAGCGACGAGTGGTTGAACGCCGTGAGCTTCACAAACCCGTAGTCCTTGTCACGGAAGATGCTCCACTTGGGGATCGCCGTCGTGTAGTCCGACAGGTGGCAGCCGCCTCCGCCGGCCACCACGAAGATGGTCCCGTTCATCGTCCCGGAGTAGTGGCTCTTCTCGCTGGTCATGCGCTGGCTCTGCTCCATCGTTCGGTTGCAGGGTAAAGTTAGGATTAATTACCAAGAATTGTTGCAGACTTTCCTGGGTTAGTAGGTTACTAGTACCTAGTACATAGGGCAAGTCCTCTCGTAGTTACGGACGTGGCCGAAGAAGGCGATGTCGACGCGGTACTTCTGCCACAACTTCTGCATGTTCTCGCGGCCCTCGGGCTCCTCGAAGGACCCTTCGCTGGCGTAACCAGGCGTTGGAGGAGTATCCCAGAACGCGGTGCGTCGCGAAGATGAGCCACGGCTGGTGCTTCCGGTCCACCGTGGAGAGGCAGTGCTCGATGAAGTCGTACTGCGGCGTGCCCACCCGCCAGTCGTGCTCCGAGTCGGCGACGCAGAAGCGTAGTCCACCTTGTACCAGAAGTTGGCCCTGTTCTCGGCGGGGTAGTAGTAGGTCTCGGCCGGCACGCCGTACTCGCCGCCGGAGTCCTCCACGTCCCAGAACGCCGCCGTGTCGGGCCAGTCCCGCTCGTGGTTGTCGCTGGCCACCATGTAGGGCTTCCGGGCCGTGATGGGCACCACCTGCGCCGTGAACTGGTCCCACTGCGAGATGTAGCCGTTGGCGTACGGCATGTCGCCGATGTGGAACACGATGTCCACCACTGGAATCCACCAATTTCCCTAGGGCCAAAACCCTAGGGAAAGAATGAAAAAATGGTTGGGAAATGGTTTCCCTAAGAATTTTCGTAGGGAAATCTTCATAGGGATCATTTCGACGGGAAATCAAGTGTGCCCTAAGGTTTCTAATAAACATCCTAGGGAAAGAATGTTTCCCTAGAATTCTTGAGCCCTAGGGAAACCCAGTAACATGGCACTTATACCCCACGTGGAAAGGTTCTTCCCCTGCGGTTACATCTTCCTAGGGAAAGTTTACCTGCGTTGCTTTTCTTATTTATATATACATATGTATTTCTTTGTTCTTATTTCATACATATGTATTATTTTTTATTTATTATTGTACTTCTTCTCATCTATTCTTATAAAAACTGAATAGCTCCCATCAAAATTTATATTTTATTAAACTGTAATAATACACAGATTGATATGTTACATATATACACTTCTTTTGCGTATCCATTTACACAATCAAGAACAGAGAAACATATATATTTTTACCTATCCTATGCATCCACTAAGCACAAGAGAAACAGGTCCCCGCCATTGCAGCTTGCAAGCTTCCTTCAGTAGGACTGTAGAAGCTAACGCCGGTCGCTGGAGCTTCGGAGCACCAAGTATAACCTGATACAACGCACACCTGAAATATGAAGTGCTGCAGCATGTTCAGAATATATAGCAAATCAATGAAGTGGCATTTAATATGCTTACCAAATATTAGTAGAAATGAACGATAGCAAATCAATGAGGTGGCATTCAAACTATTCAACTTCAATAATCTATGATCAACCAGCAGATCTGAGTTCTAGAGTCATCAGCCTAGTAGTACTTGCCTTTAGATTTGAGCAAAAGCAAAACAGAGAGATAGGAATCCAAAACGCTTACGATGTCAAGATCTCTGAGCCCACCTCCATTGAGCGGCAGATCCTCCTGTTCGAGCACCTTGGCCTCTCCTCCGACCAGTCGCCGCACTGGTGTGGAGCCCCAGCTCTAGCTGCAAGGAACAATCCTTGATCCAGAATCTGCGCCTTTGGCTAGCGCTAGGAGAGAGCAGGTCACCGGACTTGAGCAAGGAGAGAAAAGTGCAGAGACAGTAGGGAGGAGAAGTATGCCCAGCCAATAAATAAAAGGCATGAAAAGCTGGGACCAGCCACAGGCTTGCGAATCCAAAATTTTCAGGTCGCGCCTGACCTGTTAGCGCGGGAAGTGAAATTGTTTCCCTAGGAATCTACTGCCACTGTAGGGAACCATGCCACATGGGCAACCACGTAAACAGGCATCGGTGCCCCTGCTTCAATTCATCCTGACGAATGAACGAGTTCCTAGGGAAAGGCGACTTTCCTTGCGGTTTTGATATTCAACTCTAGGCAAACACATCTTTCTCTAGGATGTTCAAAACCGGTAGGGAAAGAAATATATCGAAACAGGAGTATTCCAGTAGTGGTCGTAGTTGTCCAGGTCACTGATCAGCGTGTCCGTCGTGTTTAGCGACCCGGGTTGGTACGTCGCGTACTCGTTCGACCCGTCTCGCTCCGCCTTTCCCATGTCGCCGAACACGATGACGCGCTGCAGCGACTTCTGCCCCGGCGACGGCGGCGCGCGGAATGTGTAGGGCCGCTTACCCCACACGACGGAGCCGTCGGCCTCGTTTAGTTCAGTGAATTGGGGAGAAAAACACTGTATCAGAATTCCTGTAGCATTTCGTTTGTTTTTGGTAAAAATTATCCAAATTTTGACTAACTAGGCTTAAAATGTTCGTCTCACAAAGTACAACAAAACTGTGCAATTAGTTTTTTATTTCATCAACATTTAGTACTTCATGCATTTGCCGATATTTTGATGTAACGGGGAATCTTCTTTTTGCATAGTAAAATTTGGAGGAGAATTGGGGTAACTAACAAGGGGTCCGTGAAGCTCGTGCCCGATCCTGTAGTAGTACCTGAAGCACAAAGTCCAAGAGAGTGAAACCTAAAGCTGACAACTTGTGACACATTCCTCGAGACATCAGTCAAGGTCGATGACACCTTGTGATACAGCTGGCCATGTTTAGTTGCCCTAATTCGGCAGTACCAAATTTACTGTTTGATATTGTAGTGTACTGTAGCATTTTGTTTGTATTTGGTGATAGTTGTTCAACCATTGACTAATTAGGTTTAAAACGTTTGTCTCGCAAAATACAACCAAACTGTGCAATTAGTTTTCGATTTCGTCTACTTTTAGTACTTCATGTATGTACCGTAAATTTAATGTGACGAGGAATTTTCTTTTTACATAGTGTCAAATTCAGGAGTTTGAGAATAACTAAACGAGGTCGCTTTTTAAAGCTGCCAACTGCATGCTCTAGCTACGATGCAATCAATCGCAAAACACTGGAAAAAGGAAAAAAGATCGGACAATGCATCATGATGCAATGCAAGTGCACGAAACGTGTACTCACTCCTTGTTGGGGCAGAGGTCCCTGGGAAGGCCGTGTGGATGAACCCGGGGTCCCTCCACCCGACGGTGCGCGCCGTCTCGCCGCACATGCTGCCGCGGCTGAAGGTGAGCGTCCCGGCGGGCGCGCGCGCGGCCTGCTGGGCTGCGCCGCCGGCGCCGGAGACAGCGCCCCACTCCACGAACGGGTACGCCTCGCTGATGTCGTAGCCGCTGGTCCACGTCACCGTCATCTCGTCGTGCGACTTGCCCTGCGCGAGGCGCGGGAACACCGACGCCTTGGGGTTCCTGAACGCGATCGGCTTCGGCGACACCGCGACCAGCTTCGGCTGCATATATGCATGGATGGATCGGTGGATGCAACGACGATGAGACATATTACATATAGACGGCCTTGATTGCCAGTTAATTCGCAGAGCTCATCACGTACGTTGTCGAGGCCGCCGGTGAAGAGGGCGAAGGAGAAGTCAGAGCGCTGGTTGATGAGCTGCAACCGGATGCTGCCCTTGCCCCAGGAGATGTAGTTTGCCGAGTAGTTGGTGTATTGATACTGCACGGCACACATGCCGCAACACATAATGTTTTCGATTGGTGAAAGAAAGATCTACAGATTAAGGTTTGGTGGTTCTACAGATTAGCTAGTGACCTTTATGGGTGCTGTGCAGAGATACGGTAGTTCTGCTGGTCAAGGGTTAGGACACGTAACTGACGAGCTGCAGCATATATACCACATATATAATAGCGATTTTCATGGCTTACAATCTAGCACGAGTACTAAACTTGTATACGTCTGAATGAAAACTCACTTGAAATCAGCTGGAGAGAAGACGGCGATCCAGTCGTCGTTGGAGGGGTTTCTCCGGCCGTACTTCACCGTCACCCATTCAGTGTCTTCTCCCTGTCATGTCTCACGCTCAAATACTTCCCAGAACGAACGGAAAAGCATGTGCAGTGTGTGGCAATGCTAACGCTAATCTGTAACGGCTGAGGCGTCCACGGGATGAAGAGGCGGCCTGGGGCGCCAGCGCCAGCAGAAGAGAGAAGCGTAGAAGCAAAAATGTGTTTTTCCTTTATGTGTATGACAAGTGGGCCCGAGGCCATGTTTTGTATCCGGCACATAAGTGCCTAACCCGAGGGGGAACGAACTCATTCAGACTATCAAAGAAATAGAACTCGCTGGACAGAGGAGATTCCTCGCAGCGCCTTACCTGATCTGTGCCGTCTCGATCGCTCACGTCGACGGCGAGTTCGCCGGCGGCCACGGGTGTGACAGTGGTATCAGAGACGGTCGTTCCTCGGCTCCGCTCAGCTCCAATTCGAGTTATCCCCTCGCTCAGATCCACCTCCCGTCGTTTCTGGTCGCGATTCCGATCCGCCTGCTTCGATCTACAGTGCGTAATTCCGGTTGGCGGGTTGATCTCCGTTCAGCATCCGAGCGGTGTTGCGGCGGAGGTCCCGTAGGTCCATCCTTTGGGTTGCACTGGGTCAGCATCGGCTTCGGATTCATCTTTCCCCAATCGACAGAAACCACCTCCATTCCCCACCACCACCCTGAGCGGAAATCTGCATCGGCACCACCAACCTGTTCGATCCCGGTCTTCACCGACACCAACCTCTACGGCACGTTGCTCACCTGGGGGACTACATCGACACTCTGGGATTCGGCGGCGTGAATCTACTGTGAGAACCATTCCCTATTCTCACGTCTATTTACTCTAGCACGGTTGATTCAGTAGCGAGGGTTGCGGGACGTGTGTTCTCATGTAAAATTCCGTAGCTACCGGGGTCAACTGCGGTAAGGTGGCGTCAGGCGGGGAAGTGTCCGTCGATTTGGGTTGCGGGGCAGTGTTCCCGTGTAAAATTCCTCGATCGCGCCTCACTTCCGGGCGGCGATGAATTAGGGGTGAGCAGCATATAGGGGAGATCTAAAATCAAACCTGTTGCTTCCTCCTACGTCAGTCACGGCTCCGATCAAGCCATCGAAGCAGACCCAACTTTTGTTGGACGAAATGTCGAAGAATTCTGATGAAGAGAAGTCCAAGTGGGATCAGGTTATGGACAGTTTTGATTTGCTGTACAATCGGATGACTGACCTGGGGCTCGTCCAACAAGAGCTCAAAACCCAAATCGAGCTCAACAATACCAAGGTGGACAAATGTACTGCTGAGCAACAGTTCATCTCACAGCAAGTGCGGGCCAACGGCCAAGCGGTGGCTCAGCTCACCTTGCGTCAGTTCGAGGATGAAAAGGAGTCGGTCAGTAATACTTCTGGGTCAGCCGTTTTAGAAGATGAGGAAGAGCTCTTCCTCTGCCACTATGCATCTGGAGGGCAATGCTGCCAAATGGTTTCAAACCTACAAGCAAACTCATGCTCAGATCTCTTGGCTGACATTTTGTCTAGCTGTGACAGACAAATTTGGAGCTGATGATTACAGGGCTGCTCTAGCAGATCTGGTGTCTCTCAAGCAAACCGGTACTGTCGAGGAGTATACAACTCAGTTTCAGTCACTCCAGTTTGACATTACCATGCATAGCTGTCATTACGATGATCTATTTTTCACCACTCATTATGTTAATGGCCTCAAAGATGATATTCGAGCAGTGGTTGAACCACAGGTACCAACCACAGTGGAACGAGCAGCCATCATTGCCAAGATTCAGCAAAAGATGCTAGAGCGCGGCAAGTATAAATATCAGCGCGCCAATGTTCACAACAAAACAAACCATCCAATGAAATCTGACACCAGACCTACCCCAGCTCCAGGTACTTTGTGGCGGGACAGACAACTCAGAGACTACCGGAAAGCAAATGGACTGTGTTATACTTGTGGTGAAAAATTTGAGCCTAGCCATATTGAAGTCTGTTCTAAGAGAGCAAAGCTCCAGTCAAATGCACTCGTTCTGAATGAATTGGACCGCGAACTCAGCGATGATGTCCTCAATCAAATGGCAATTGAAGATTCTATACAGGAGCAATTTGGCCAACTCTCCATTAATGCTATGTCTGGCAATGACAGTACCAACTGCATCAAGCTTCAAACAAGAGTCCAAGATAAGGTCATGTTGATTTTAGTTGATAGTGGCAGCTCTCATAGCTTTGTGAGTTCTCAGTTTGTCAACCTCACCAAGCTTCCAACAGTACAGACTGCTCCAAGAAGGGTTCAACTGGCCAATAGCGAATGGATGGTTACTGACAGGAAAGTCCTTAATCTCCAGTGGTACTGCCAAGGTCAAACATTGACATATGATATGATTGTCCTTGACATGTCCCCGTATGATGCCATTTTGGGGTATGACTGGTTGCGACAACACAGCCCAATGACTTGTGACTGGGACAACAAAATACTGGAATTCATGGAAGCCGGCAGACACATTAAATTGAAGGGCTTGCAGCAACCGCAAATGGCATTGCAATCTATTTCGGCACAAAAAGTATACAATTCCACCAAAGGGAATGAGGTGTGGGCTTTTGTCTTGGTGGATCAGCTGTCTCCTCCACCGGTCAGCTTGCCAGTACAACCAACAACACAACCACCGGAGCTCACAAAACTGCTAGCACAATATGCCGATGTGTTTGTGGATCCCAAGACATTACCACCTCAACGAAGCTATGACCATGTGTTGGGCATTCTTAACGTCATTACCAAAAGTAGACTTAGTTTTCTAATTCTGATAACGGCGCCAAAAATACCGAACCTATCCCTCATGCCACTTAAGCCAAGTTGTCATCCCCAGCATGACATGAGAGACGCGGTATTGAAATATGCAACTGCTCTTCTAAATAAATAATAAATAAGATCTGCAAGCGCACAGATTAATACCGATGTAGCATTTTAACCGGGAAGTATTCCAGGTATCGTTATTTATATTTTTACCACTGGGAAGGGATTACTAACATCAATGTTGATTATGGAATGGAATATAGGAATGAGTATCAATCATTGCATGTATAAATGAGAGCATTCATCTATCTCTTGCATACAGGGGTAAGTGTCACATAAAATATAGATAAAGTATGAATGGTGACAAAGATAATTAATCTGATCAGCTAGCCACATATAATAATGATAAGCACCTCAACAGATATTCTAGCAAGTCATTAGCATGGTATTAGGACGAACTACAAGGATATTTCCTAAGTTATTCTTAACTATAAAGTCTAGCATATCATAGTTAGTGCAAGTACACTTGGCAATCATTGCGAGAAAGGACTACGCCCATGCATAGTGATATTATCAAGGAAGATGAGAAACATAGCAATCACTCCCCCGTAATAATGTTGCTCTGCCTGCCTTACACACGGGAGGGGGACTATATAAGAACCAACGAAGCTGTCACCATCGTGGACCACCCCACGATCCGGCATATAAGGTGCAATCGCAGATAAATATGGTCTAAGCACCACGCCTACACAATATTTATCATTTACCCATGGATCCGATGGATAAACGCTATATGATCCTAAACATGTATATAATTCCAATCTAACTAAGCCAAGCGTATAACTACGATAAACTAAGAACAATATAATCGCAAACATAAACAAGTAGAGCATAGTCATAATCAATATATTGAAATAGAACAAAGTTGTATTCATAATATTGAAGAACAAAGATGAACAATGAAGAACAGTAAAGGAATTACCAAGAATCCTCTTGACAGATCCGGAAACCAATCGAAGATTGACTCCTTCTAGTTCTAATCCTATGTAGCTATGCTATACTAGAGATCTAGTTGATGTGGTGGCTCTAGGGCTTGATCAGAGACTCTCCTCCTGAGATTAGGGTTTGAAGAATTGAGAATGAGGGAGTGCCTCCTCCAGGGGCCAGGGGTCCTGCTTATATAGCCCCCTCAAGTGAACGTGGGCCGTCGGATCAAACCGACATTAATCGCACGGTTTTCCTTGATCCCTTAGGTCGGTGGAGCATAATCCGCGAGACGGAGCCTGATTGGCTCTCAGGCCAGGGCGGGCGCCCTAGGGGGCAGGGCGGGCGCCCTGCCTCCGGGCCCGTTCGGCCTCCCGTTCGATCTCGTGGCTTCTGGAGTCTTCTAGATGATAGAAAATCGGTGAACACATTATTATCTCTATGTAAACCCGACGTGTGGGCCTTTCCTCCGTATTTTCTGTTAACCCCCTGCAGAAACAGACAAACATCAAAACTCGTGGAATTCTGTCAGATAAAACCCTAAGTCTAGGTGTTGGTTGCATTTGGATCCTTTTCTTTATTTATTTAATAACTATATTTGGTACTTAAGGACCGTCAACAAACTCCCCCAAGCTTATCTCTTGCTCGTCCCTGAGCAAGGATAGACTCATTATGGAATAGAAGTTGCTGCAACGCCTTTGAACGTTGACGGTACATATGCTTTCAAATAAGGTCTCATCCCTGAGTTAGAGTAAACTGTCAAGACTTAAAACTTACTCATTTTACCTTTCACCATGGGGCTTGCAACCGTCACCTGCATCTTGAGTGGTTAAAAGATAGAATGGTCTAGTCAAACGCCATGTCTCTTATTCTTGATCAGCTATAGCTCTGGAGTTTTTACAAATTTTTCAAATAAAACTCAGAGATTCCTTATATGACTTTCTCGGGTCTCTCTTTTGTGGTATTTCTGGATCCTTACCAAGGCAGTAATGGTATATGCCTTCTCTCTCAAAGTATGTGGTATTTATGGTATAAGGCGTAGTGACATTGCCTTCTCTCTCACCCTACTCTAATAAGGCTTTGATATCTGGAGCTCATAGGTGGGAGATACAGTATACATACTCATAGAACATTTATTGCATAGTCAAACCATGGATCCAGAGAAACAAGTCAATAAGTCAAATCAAGATGTGCATGTGTGGTGAATGAGTGGTGTATGGTGATGATGGTGATAACAAAAGTCTAATGCTCTTTTTGAGGGAATACATACCTTACTTGCTTTTTGAAACTTTTTGAGGAGAATGAGATGCTCTGTATATATATATTTTTTCTTTTCTTTTTCCTCTCAGGTGGGTATCTTGTACCCCTAATTCTACTGTCGGACACTTGTCCATTTTTACCTCTCGTCTCACTTTTTCTTTCTTCGAGGTTCCGAGCACTTGCTCCTTTTTATTTCCTCGTATTTATATATTTTTTTAGAGCAATCTCCCTCTTTTGAAAATATAGCAAGTGGTAGTAGAAATGACTTGAGCATTAACTTCACAGGGAATAACAGGAATGGGATAATGTTTTTGGCTATTCTCTCCCGGGTCAGGAGTAGAATAATTTTGGGTGAGTCTGGAGATGGAAATGAGTGGATATATGTGGATGCGTAATTCCGGAGTAGAAGCAGCATGTATGAGTGAACGTGCAAGTGAATCTTGATTTTAACCACATGACAAGTTCCTAAGGGTCTACACAGCTTAACCACACTCAATGCCCATAAGCAGTAAGTAGTAAAAGTGCGGCTCTTAATCTAACAAGCATGTATATATGGCTGTGGTAGGAATTTAAACTCTCATCATACAGGAACTCATCATGCAACATTTTAAAGATTTTTAAAGATAAAATTCTCCAGAATTCTAGCATCTCTAGGAACAGATAAACAGCAGCTCAACCTTCCCATATCATATCCGTTAACAACTTAGACTTCAGATCAAGTTCTCTTCCCACTAGTTCAGGTTTAGAGCCAGTTTTAAATTATAACAGTTATGTCTAAACTAGAGAGAGAACAAATTTGAAAATTAGGCAGAGCAACTATTCATCATATCTATGCTAGAGTTTTATTTTCAAGATTCAGTTTAGCATAGCTACTTTATTTATTTATTAAACTAAGCAAATATATATAAACACAAAATATTTATTTGTGTTTTCATGATTATGCATCTTTTTATTTTAATAAAGCATAGGTATAAATGTAGATAAAAATACTTATCGGGATAAATGGGGGTGCTCTCCCCCAAGCTGGATCTTGACGTAATTTCTTCTGATGTAGCTAGCAGGTGCAGAGGTGTATTTGAATATCGGCAGCACCCTGACAACGATTAGGATATCCTCCGTCTGCTAGTCTTCCTGAATTTTGTGGAGCTCAAATAGACAACAAAGCTTCGTGGAACTTGATTAAGCGTTAGCATAAATATCTAGCCTTTATCATGTTTGAGCTTCCTTGGTAAATGTCACTCTCTATTTTTATTTTCATTTTTATAGAACAGAAAAAATATATATTATTATTTTTTTTATGCCACCACAGTGAATGTACTTATGGGTTTTATGCCACTCGCATACTCACATGGGGCTTACTGTTTTCAACACATTTTTTTAGACAGAATGAACATGAATAACTAAGCAATAATTAAAGGGAAAATGATAACTACCAAGTTTACCTCTTGGCATGGCGTTCGGTGTTTTTAAGTCCTCCGAACAGGACTTCTTTTCTTCTTAGTTGTCCTGGGATTTGGGTGGCGTAGACGGTGGTTCCGGCAGCGCCTCCTCTTCTTGTGTAACTGTCTTCGCTTTCCATACCCGACTTGGTGCTTCGGTCTCCTGTTGTGTATCCTCGGGCCTTATGACCTCTCCTTCATAGTCTGCCCATACGTCCTTGATGGTTTGCCTCCTTTGGTTACGGTTACGTCGCCTTCTTCTTGTCCTGACCTGCTTAGAATCTTCAACTATATAGTTAGGGTCATTAAAGTAGCGGCGTACCTTCTCAGAGGGGAAATGCATATGGACTTCTCCGGTTCCAATGTAGATGATTGCTTTGACGGTGCCTAGGAACGGTCTTCCTAGGATGATGGGTGGATCGTACTCGTCGTCTCCCATGTCAATGACCTGAAAGTCTGTATGGACAAAATGATCGTTAATTTTAACAGGGACATCGGTTACTATACCTTCGACCTTTCGGGATGTCTGATCTGCCATCTGGAGCTGAGTGTATGTTGGTTTTAAGGGCATGGTTCCGTACAAGAGCTGATAGGTGACTGTGGCCATTATGTTGACGCCTGATCCAGTGTCGCAGAGCGCCTTCTGAAAGGAGTATCCATTGATTGAGCACTCAATGCTTGGCATACCTGGGTCGTCCTTCTTGTTCAGGAAGGGCGACTTGAGTCGACCATCTTGACCTCCTTGAACTGCAGTGACCATCTTAGCTGATTCGGTCCATCCTTGGTTGTTCTTGTTCTGCTTGTTCCTCCTGTTGGTCCTCTTCCTTGGTTCATGTTGGGGTTACTCTGGGATTTGTGTAATCTTGTTCTTGAAGGAAAACGTCTCCTTCCTCCCCTTGATGTTGAAGTTGATCTTCGCAGCGCTAGCGTAGATGACAGCTCCCGAGGTGTTCAGGAATGGCCTTCCCAGAATAACTGGTGACCTCTCATCGGACCCGGTCTCTATCACCACGAAGTCAGCTGGAGCATACGAGGTACCAACTCGGACACACATGTTCTTTAATATTCCTTTTAGGAAAGCTTAGTGTCCGATCTGCAAGCTGCAAACACATAGTTGTTTCTGATAAAGGATATGTAAAGAATTTTTCATAGAGTACCCTGGGCATAATGTTGACGCTGGAGCCAAAGTCGCAGAGTGCTTCTGGGAAGTCCACCATGCCGATGGAGATCGGGATGACGGGGCGTCCTGGATCGCCTCTCTTGACTGGCAGAAGGTCATTATGTACTCCGACAGCGGGATTACTCCAATAGTTACCTGCATCAAACATGTCTACAAGATTTGCAGATTCTAATCCTTCCGGTTGTGATGGTATACCGGGGTTAGTAGCAGGAACAGCAGCAGCTATTTGATTTAACTGAGATTCAATCATTTTATTAAAGCTAATTTGGTTTTTGATGGCAGTAGAGAAATTATCCATTCTATTATTTATGTTTTCTAGTATTTTATCATTGGATGCCAATTTCTTAGACAAGTTATCCATTAGCTTTCCTTGATTAGACACTAACTCTCTCAGGGGTGGAAAATTATTATTGTTGTTGTAAGAGTTATTACCTTGATAATTACCTGAGTAGTTACCTGAGTAGTTAGGCCTCTGTTGATTCCAACCTTGATTTTGTTGAGGACGGTTGTAGTTGTTGTTGTTGTTGATGTACCTTGCATCCTCAAGCATCTCAGGGCAGTGATTGCCTGAGTGTCCAGTGTCTCCACATTCCTCACAAGTCATGTGAGAGTCGTATATGTTCATGACTTCTCTTTTGCCTCTAGCTTTGTCATCGAGCTTTTTCATGAGTAGGTCTAACTTTGCAGACAACATGTCTACCTCCTTGAGCTGGTGCATACCTCCACCCTTCTTGCGTGTTTGAGTCCTCTCTTCGTTCCAACCTTGGTTGGACGCCATCTTCTCCACAAGGGCTGTAGCTTGTGGTATGGTGAGTGATAGAAATGCGCCTCCAGCTGCAGCATCCATGGTCTCACGAGCACTAGTGATGAGCCCATGATAGAAAGTCTGCATAAGTAGCCAGCTCTCCATTCCATGATGGGGATATTCTAGGATGTAATCTTGAAAGCGCTCCCATGCTTCTGGAACGGATTCATCATGTTGTTGCTAAAAACTTGTAATCTTTCCACGGAGAGCATTGGTCTTGCCCATGGGAAAGAACTTAGCCAGAAAGTTCGTAGAGCAGAGTGCCCACGTAGTGTTCTTATCCTTCGTCGCGTAGAACCACTGCTTCGCTCTCCCCAATAGTGAGAATGGGAAAAGGCGAAGTAGTATGGCGTCTCTGGGAACATCTAATAAAGTGAATGTGCTGCAAATCTCCAGGAAGTGTTGGAGATGAGCACTTGCATCTTCGTGCGGCTTCCCACAAAACTGGTTGGCTTGTACCATGTTGATGAGCCCTGGCTTGAGCTCAAAGTTCTTGTCGATGGCCGCGGCAGGTCCAGTGCGGATGTTGTCCGTAGTGGGAGCTGAGAACTCGCGGATCGTCTTGTTCGCCATGGCTGCGAACTCTGTTGACAAATTCCGGATGAAACTTCGGTGGTCTTCTGAATTGGATGAAGTGTTGCGTCGAAGTGTTGACTTCTTGAGCTTGGCTCTTGCCCATCTGATTAATGCTTCGGGGTTGTCAACAAAATTTTCTGAAAGATGTCCTCTATTCATACATCACCCTGCAAAACAATAAGAATGGAAAAATACAGGGGTAAATCTGTATGGGAGAATTGATGATCTCAATCACTTAATGATGTGAATGATGACTCAAATTCCGTATTCATTCCTTGTTAGTAAATCAACCTTCCCCGGCAACGGCGCCAAAAATGCTTGTTGGGCATTCTTAACGTCATTACCAAAAGTAGACTTAGTTTTCTAATTCTGATAACGGCGCCAAAAATGCTGAACCTATCCCTCATGCCACTTAAGCCAAGTTGTCATCCCCAGCATGACATGAGAGACGCGGTATTGAAATATGCAACTGCTCTTCTAAATAAATAATAAATAAGATCTGCAAGCGCACAGATTAATACCGATGTAGCATTTTAACCGGGAAGTATTCCAGGTATCGTTATTTATATTTTTACCACTGGGAAGGGATTACTAACATCAATGTTGATTATGGAATGGAATATAGGAATGAGTATCAATCATTGCATGTATAACTGAGAGCATTCATCTATCTCTTGCATACAGGGGTAAGTGTCACATAAAATATAGATAAAGTATGAATGGTGACAAAGATAATTAATCTGATCAGCTAGCCACATATAATAATGATAAGCACCTCAACAGATATTCTAGCAAGTCATTAGCATGGTATTAGGACGAACTACAAGGATATTTCCTAAGTTATTCTTAACTATAAAGTCTAGCATATCATAGTTAGTGCAAGTACACTTGGCAATCATTGCGAGAAAGGACTACGCCCATGCATAGTGATATTATCAAGGAAGATGAGAAACATAGCAATCACTCCCCCGTAATAATGTTGCTCTGCCTGCCTTACACACGGGAGGGGGACTATATAAGAACCAACGAAGCTGTCACCATCGTGGACCACCCCACGATCCGGCATATAAGGTGCAATCGCAGATAAATATGGTCTAAGCACCACGCCTACACAATATTTATCATTTACCCATGGATCCGATGGATAAACGCTATACGATCCTAAACATGTATATAATTCCAATCTAACTAAGCCAAGCGTATAACTACGATAAACTAAGAACAATATAATCGCAAACATAAACAAGTAGAGCATAGTCATAATCAATATATTGAAATAGAACAAAGTTGTATTCATAATATTGAAGAACAAAGATGAACAATGAAGAACAGTAAAGGAATTACCAAGAATCCTCTTGACAGATCCGGAAACCAATCGAAGATTGACTCCTTCTAGTTCTAATCCTATGTAGCTATGCTATACTAGAGATCTAGTTGATGTGGTGGCTCTAGGGCTTGATCAGAGACTCTCCTCCTGAGATTAGGGTTTGAAGAATTGAGAATGAGAGAGTGCCTCCTCCAGGGGCCAGGGGTCCTGCTTATATAGCCCCCTCAAGTGAACGTGGGCCGTCGGATCAAACCGACATTAATCGCACGGTTTTCCTTGATCCCTTAGGTCGGTGGAGCATAATCCGCGAGACGGAGCCTGATTGGCTCTCAGGCCAGGGCGGGCGCCCTAGGGGGCAGGGCGGGCGCCCTGCCTCCGGGCCCGTTCGGCCTCCCGTTCGATCTCGTGGCTTCTGGAGTCTTCTAGATGATAGAAAATCGGTGAACACATTATTATCTCTATGTAAACCCGACGTGTGGGCCTTTCCTCCGTATTTTCTGTTAACCCCCTGCAGAAACAGACAAACACCAAAACTCGTGGAATTCTGTCAGATAAAACCCTAAGTCTAGGTGTTGGTTGCATTTGGATCCTTTTCTTTATTTATTTAATAACTATATTTGGTACTTAAGGACCGTCAACACCATGCTATATCTCTTCTACCTGGCTCTATTCCTGTGAACTCTAAACCATATCATTACTCCCCTCAACATAAAATAGAAATTGAGCAACAAGTGAAAGAATTGCTCCAAGCAGGCCTTATTGCACAAAGTCATAGCCCTTTTGCTTCCCCGGTCTTACTAGTCAAGAAGAAGGATGGCACGTGGAGGTTCTGTGTCGATTACCGATGACTGAACAATATGACCATCAAAAATAGGTTTCCAATGCCTATTATTGAGGAGATTCTGGATGAGTTGCATGGTGCAACAATTTTTACCAAACTTGACATGAGGTCTGGGTACCATCAAATTAGAATGCTGCCAGAGGATGAGCATAAGACCGCTTTCAAGACCCACTTTGGCCACTACCAATTCAAGTCATGCCTTTTGGGCTTACAAATGCTCCGGCAACGTTTCAGTGTGTCATGAATGAGATATTGCAGCCTTTTCTTCGACACTTTGTGCTAGTATTTTTGGATGACATTCTTATTTATAGCAAGAATCTGGCCGAGCATGTCCAACACTTGAATCAGGTTCTGGCCGTGATGCGAGCTCACAAGTTGTACTTAAAAGCATCTAAGTGTTCATTTGCTCAACATGGTTTGGAATATCTGGGCCACATTATTTCTGCACAAGGCGTCTCTACAGATCCCAGTAAGATTGAGGCCATGCTCCATTGGCCGACACCAACCAACTTCACTGAACTACGCGGGTTCCTCGGCCTCACGGGGTATTATAGGAAATTTGTGAAGCATTATGGACTTCTAGCAAAACCTCTCACTAATTTGTTGAGATTGAAGACTTTTGACTGGTCACCGGCTGCTCAAGTGGCATTTGAGGATCTGAAAATCGCCATGACCAGGGCTCCAGTGCTTACTCTACCAAATTTTCAGCAACCTTTCACCGTTGAAACTGATGCCTGCCAGGATGGGCTTGGAGCAGTCTTAATGCAACAGGGGCAACCAGTGGCGTATCTCAGTAAAGGGTTGGGTCCTAAACACCAGTCCCTTTCTATTTATGAGAAGGAATTTCTCGCACTTATCATGGCCATAGAAAAGTGGAGACATTACCTTCAGAGACAAGAGTTCACCATTTTGACAGATCACAAATCATTGGCTTATCTCAATGAACAGAATCTTCATTCAGAGATGCAACGGAAGGCCATGACAAGGCTGATGGGCTTGCAGTTTAAGATAATTTACAAGAAGGGTAAGGAAAATTTGGCAGCCGATGCTCTTTCTCGCGTAGCTCATCTTCTCGCTATACAGGCTGTCTCTACCGTCCAACCAGTTTGGGTTCAGGAGGTGCTTAATTCATATGCCACTGATCCTCAGGCCCAAGCATTACTCACCAGATTGGCAATAGCCAGTCCTGATGCCGCTGGGTATTCTCTGGACAAGGGTCTCATCAGGTGTAATGGGAACATTTGGATTGGCCAGAACACTGCATTGCAAACAAAACTCATCGCTGCTTTTCATTCCAGCCCTCTCGGTGGACACTCAGGTATCTCTCCAACCTACTACAAGTTAAAGAAGCACTTTGCTTGGAAAGGGATGAAACAGGATGTTGAAAGTTTTATTAAACAATGTGAAGTATGTCAACATGCCAAACACAGTCTGAACCACCCTATGGGATTGCTTCAACCCCTTCCAATTCCTGAGGGTGTATGGCGCGACATTTCTATGGATTTTATTGAGGGTCTACCCAAGTCTGAAGGTTATACTGTCATCCTGGTTGTCGTGGACAGGTTAACAAAGTTTGCACATTTCATACCCATCAAACACCCCTATACAGCACATACCATTGCTCAAGCCTTCATGGACAATGTCGTGACATTGCATGGATTGCCCAATTCTATTGTTTCAGATAGGGACACCATCTTTGTGAGTCACTTTTGGAAGGAGCTGTTCAAACTATATAGGGTCAATTTGCATCTCAGCACATCGTACCATCCCCAAACCGATGGGCAGACGGAACGGGTCAACCAATGTTTGGAGATGTTTCTCCGGTGCTCAGTTCAAGATTCTCCCAAATCTTGGAAGTCTTGGTTATCTCTCGCTCAACTGTGGTACAACTCCACATACCACACCTCACTCGGCTGTTCACCATTCAAAGCTCTGTATGGGTATGAGCCCAACCTTGGGGCTGCTCCCGAGGTGTCTGATACTACTCCACCATCAGTCACTGAGATCATCAATCACAGGGCAGCTCACTTACAGTCCCTCAAGCACAATCTCTCCAGAGCCCAAAACAGAATGAAAGTCATGGCTGATCAAAAGCGTACTGACTACCAGTTTTCCGTGGGTGACCAAGTGCTGCTCAAGTTGCAACCGTATACTCAGTCAACGGTAGCTAACAGACCCTTTCCCAAATTGGCTTATAAATATTTTGGACCATATAAAGTGCTGGAACGTGTGGGCTCTGTGGCATACCGGTTGGAACTACCTGAAGACTCTCTTATCCATCTTGTTTTTCACATATCCCAGTTGAAACCTTTCATTGCAGATTTCACTCCGGTGTATGCAACATTGCCTGTTACTACTGATCTGGAAGCTGCCGCAACAACGCCAAAGCAGGTGATGGATCGTCGGCTGGTGAAGAAAGGTAATACAGCAATACCACAGGTGAAAGTCACATGGACAGGTTTACCAAGCTCGGCGGCAACTTGGGAAGACTACAATGTGCTCAAGCGTCGCTTTCCAGCTGCTCCAGCTTGGGGACAAGCTGACTCTTCAGCGGGGGGAGGTGTAACGGCTGAGGCGTCCACGGGATGAAGAGGCGGCCTGGGGCGCCAGCGCCAGCAGAAGAGAGAAGCGTAGAAGCAAAAATGTGTTTTTCCTTTATGTGTATGACAAGTGGGCCCGAGGCCATGTTTTGTATCCGGCACATAAGTGCCTAACCCGAGGGGGAACGAACTCATTCAGACTATCAAAGAAATAGAACTCGCTGGACAGAGGAGATTCCTCGCAGCGCCTTACCTGATCTGTGCCGTCTCGATCGCTCACGTCGACGGCGAGTTCGCCGGCGGCCACGGGTGTGACATAATCTGAGCGCCGCCGCCTGCCGGTGTGGTGTACATAGGGGGTATGGGTACGCACCTGCTCGCCCAGCAGCGACGGCGTCGCCCGCACGTACACCAACGGCTGCATTTCAACGGTGGCCTTGTGGACGGCAATCTTGGACAGCGGCTGGATCCCTTCCGCCGGGGACGCGCTCGCTGTCCCCAGCAACGTGGCTGCCGCCAGAGTGACCGCCATCGCCGCCGCCGCGCCTCCTGACGCCCACGCCATGGGAACAGCCGCTACCCCTACACGAACTCCGGGGCGCCGGCGACGGCTCCCGCGGTCGCTTTAAAATACACGAGGCTACTGGCGCCGGGAGTTAAGGCCTTCCCCAGCTTATGTTTTTTTTTTCAGTAGCCCCACGTGCGATCAGATAAAAAAAAGTAGGTGTTCTACATTTATCACAGTGGCATGCTGCTTAGGGAGAAAGAAGGTGGTCCATGTTAAAAAAGAAGAGGGAGAGAAAATAAAGGTAATGTACGAGGAATGAAAAATTTTCTTTGCAATTGTGATTTGCATTCTGTAAATAGTAATCTTAACATTTCATAGTCTATGTGAATTAGAACTGCTAGAAGCGTTAGGCTCCTTGGCGGTGCCCGTGCATGTGTTGCACGGAGGGCATCAACTTCAAAAGTACTCGAGCGGTGGCATTGTCGACGGCGTTTTAGGCTTACAATAAAGGTGTGTCTGCGTGACGCTGACTGCCGCCCTGGAGCTGAAAATAAAGAAGAGAAGAAGAGTGTGTCTGCTTGTTTCCACATAGTACAAACCACCTCACGCACGCACTCTTCACGTTCCCAGCGGCCGTCTTTTTTACTTTTTAGCCTTTTTTTCGAAAGATTTTCTCAAATACGCCTCTGACGGAAAGATTTCAGAAAATGGACCCTGGGCTTGGCGCCATCCACGCTGGCGCCAAGGTAACACAGCTTGACGCCGTTAACGTTGGCGCTAAGCCCCCATGCCACTTGGCCGACGACGCTGAGTTGGCGCTGACGTGGCAACACCTTGGCGCCGTCACCATTGGCGCCAAGCTTGGTGCCATCGTCATTGGCGCCAAGCCTGGCGCCACAGACCTGTTACCATATATATCATTTTATATCCTAAGTATTTCTAGGTTGTTCTAAGTGATCAAACAGAAAATCACTGTAAAAACTCTAGAGTTAGTCACATTTCTCAATATCTAAGTCATGGTAAAATTTTAAATTTGTAAATGTCCAAGTCACGTTAAAAAAGCTATTTTTCCATATGTCTACCACATGGTAGTTGGTATGGAAATATAGCTAAGTCTGGATTTTTACTGTGATTTGGACATTGATAAATTTAAAATTTACCATGACTTGGATATTGAAAAAGGGCTTCTTGTTTTGGACTTGGATATTTAAAATTTTACTATGACTTGGACCCTAATTTTACTATAAGATGAAATTTTAAATCGTGGTAAAAGGGCTTCATGTTAAGTCATGGAATTAGGGTCCAAGTCATGGTAAAATTTTAATATCCAAATTCAAGACTTAGCCAAATTCTAAATTATTTATGTTTTGGATTTGGGTCCAATTCATGGTAAAATTTTATAGTAAAATTAACATGAAGCCCTAATTCCATGACTTAATATGAAGCCCTTTTTATTATGACTTAAAATTCCATCTTATAGTAAAGTTAGGGTCCAAGTCATGGTAAAATTTTAAATATCCAAATTCAAAACATGAAGCCCCTTTTCAATATCCAACTTATGGTAAATTTTTAAATTTTTCAATGTCCAAATCATAGCAAAAATCCAGACTTAGCCAAATTCTAGCATAGTGAAGTCATAGTAAAATTCAAGACTTAGCCAATTTCTAGGTTGCCCATCATATGGTAAATATCAAGACTTTAGCCAATTTTGTATGTCTACCTCATAGAAAAATTAGGGTGCAAGTCATGTTAATTTAGAGCTTTGTATGTCCATCTCACGGTAAAATTAGGTAGTCAGGATTTTTGCTGCGGCCTGGATATGTTAGAATACGAACTACCATGCGATAGCATCAAATTTGTCAATGTCATGGTAAAATTTTAGACTTAATAAATTCCAACATGTCCCATCTCATAGTAAATTTATAAACTTAACAATTTTTCATATGTCCATCTCATGATAAAATTCCAAACTTAAGAAATTCCAACAGCTCGACGACAGGTCTGTGGCGCCAATGACGATGGCACCAAGCTTGGCGCCAATGGTGACGGCGCCAAGGTGCTGCCACGTCAGCGCTAGCTCGGCGTCGTCAGCCAAGTGGCATAGGGCTTGGCGCCAACATCAACGGCGCCAAGATGTGTTACCTTGGCGCCAGCGTGGATGGCGCCAAGCCCTGGATCCATTTTCTGAAATCTTTTCGTCAGGGACGTATTTGAGAAAATCTTTCGAAAAAAAGACTAAAAAACAAAAAAAAGACGGTCCCAGCGGCTCAGTTAGCGCCACGCCAGCAACGCCATGTAGACCAAAAGCCAGCTCCCGAACCTTTATGACCTAAGTGACGTGAACAATATTAGGATCACAGAAAGTTTGTGGACATGACATGAGAAATACTTAAGCACAGTTGCCTGATATACTTATCCATCAGTCGACCGGCCAAAAAAGATGAACGGTTGACTAACTCCGACGCTGTGCCCAGCCAGGCACCTGCCGGCTGGCGATCTCTCCCAGCCCGCCATGCACCGCGTGCCGGTCCACTGACGCCGCCAAATAGCTCAGTGCGCTTGCACGTTGAGGATTCCGTGCAGTGCAGTGCAGGCGCACAGGCAGGTAGGTAGGGATGAAAACGGACGGAATTTTTCCCGTACCGTCTCGTTCCGTTTTCTATATTTTTTCGTCCGTTTCCTTATTTGCGAGATCCCGTTTTCGTATTTGCGGAAGTAGAAAATGGTGTTTTCCGTCCGTTTCTGAGTAATCCCGTTTTAATATGGAATAGACCCGTATTTATTCCGTTTTTATCCCGTTTTCAATCTATACTCAACATGTTCAACAATTACATGTCCTTATGTTATGTTAATATAACTACGAATCACCAAATATGCCTGTTATGTTCACGTACATAGCATGTAAATGAATATTAAACTTTGTATATATTATTACATGACTTTATATATGTATACTTTGATAATATTATATTATGTAATCTTAATTTAATTTTCCGGCTCTCCATCCGTATTTGTTCGTTTCCGTATGTCCGCATATTCCGATTCCGTTTTCGAACCCGTATTTTTCGAACCCGATCCCGTTTCCACCAAAAAAATATAGAAACGGAAGTAGAAATAGGGTTTTTCCGTCCGTTTCCGTCCGTTTCCGTCCGTTTTCATCGCTACAGGTAGGTATAGCAAGGTCAAGCAAGCAAAAAAAAGGGCCGGCGGCCCGGTGCGCAGGTCAGCAAGTGATGCTGTTGCACACCTACACGATGAGGCAGCACGGCACCAGGGACTGGCTTGCTTTCAACGGGGCACTCGGTGGAGCAAGAGGGTGAAGATGACTGAAGCTTATGCAAAATATCAAGCAACTGCTGTGGAGACACATTTTAGAAAAGTTAGTGGATTTAAGCAGCACACTTCAACAACATTAGGATGCATGTTGGACGGAGGGCATCAATTCCAGAAGTACTCCGACTGTGGCATTCTCCAGCACTGATGATGGCCTTTTGGGCTTTTGCAGGCCGCCAGCTAGCAGTGTGTCATGTGTCCTGGCCGATGTAGTACTGCTGGTAAGAGCAGGTACAATGCTACACTCCATCTCATGCATTTTCACGAAGGATTTTTTTTTTCTGATGGGAAGGAAAGAGAGAAAAAGGTCGTTGTTTCGCGAAACAATCATCTCATGAGCTAAAATTTAGGACTATGAAACAACTTACACACTATTGTACAAGTGGTTGTTGTCATGCAACTCACAGACATTCTATTGTTATATCCACAAATTAAGAACTATAGAATTACTACAAAACAATAAATGACAATCCAGTGTATTTGTTATCTCTTCGATCATCTCATAATTACGTAACACTGCACGAGACTACCTACGAGACAATACCAATGCACTTGCCCCGATAACTATAGTACGAGCCTTCTTTGTCAATTTGACTGTGGTCCTGCTATTATTGGGGGCTGCCGCACAAAATGGATGTTTTTAATCGGTTTTGACCTACGTGTGATTGCTCAATCGCACGGTAACCAATTTGGTTTCATTTTTTGAAAATTAAAAAGAACCCATTTTTATTTTCTCTATCCGCAGGGGCCCTCGTCGGCATGTGCTTCACGTGGACCGGATATGCTGGATCCGGTTCACCGTGTGCGATATAGCCGTATAGGCCGACAAAATGATCGAGTTGATGTAATTCGGGATCTGAGGTTGAGGTACTCCTTCGTTTCAAATTATAAGGTATTATAAAAATTTTTGGGAGTCAAAGTATCTCGAGTTTGATCAAAATTATAGAAGAAATTAAAAAGATTTATAACATCAAATAGATATACTATAAAAATATAATTAATAAAAAATCTAATGATACTTAGTTGCTACCATAAATTTTATTATTTTATCATATAAATTTGGTCAAACTTGAGATCCTTTAACTCTCCAAGATTCTTATAATGACTTGTAATTTGGAGTGGGGGGAGTAGGAGTATAGTATAATCTACTCGGCAACATTATTCACGGTTATCAAGCCGTGATCCACTTTTTCAGAATAAAAATGATAAAAATGCATGTTTCTGTTCACTTGAACTACTTCAACAGTATTTTTCAGTAAACGGACAGTGTTTTTCTCTCACAACAAATCAGCATAAGCCAAATTTTAGCGAAACGAACAGGGCAATACGATTTCTTTTACATGTTCCCAAAAATATTTTCCTCGCATGTTTTTTTAAGAATAAAATTGGAAAGTGTGGGTTTATGCAAATGTAAAGTGCTAACTATTTTGAAACAAAGAGTGGTCAGATCAAAACAAAAGTGTTAAGTATTTGCAAAAGGTGTTGGCCAACACTATGATCATACAAGTTTGTGTGTTTACTAAAAAGTGATCACTAGGTTGTCATTGGATACTGGAGTGATAGCATAGGGTATTGGTAGAATTATATTGGATACTAAAACGTGTCAGATCAATAGTTTGCTTGTTGGTCACAGCCTTCGTCAAGCCCATTAACTTACGTGGGCCTCAACAAGTAAGCAGACACCGTCTCCTGTAATTGGGCCAACTTGCTCATCTTTTGGGCTGTTTCTTCCTGTCCACCAGAACCGAACCGACCCCTCTCCAGTCTCCACCTTCCAGCAGTCCACTACCGGTCCACAGCGCGTCCCCGTCGACGGCGGTGGGGCAGAACAGAACACCGGAGATGGAGCGGGAGCGCGGCGCGTCGGCGGCGCTGTGGGGGCACGCGCACCTCCCACTGCTGGCGCGCGCGGGGTCCAAGGAGTCGGTCGAGTACATCCTGCAGGCGCTCTGGCGCACGCGCCGCACGGGCCTCGACGCCGCCGACCGCACCGTCGCCCGCGACGCCCTCCAGCTCGCCTCCGACGCCGAGCTCGACCCCGTCAGCACCCCCTGCCCCTCCCCACCCTTTTGTCTTCCCTGCTTCCTTTCTGCGCCATTGCTCGCGTCGCGGGCGTTGCAGTGCAGGTTCAGAGTGTTCAGTCCCCAACTCTGCTTCTTTCCCTGCTGCAGCTGCTGGTGTGCCTGAGGATACTGATCAGACGGTGCGTCAACGAGAACGTCGACAAGGACGACTTCCCCAAGCTCTTCCCCGAGGAGGTGCCCCCCGAGCTGCAGAAGCTGCTCACCTTGCTGCTGCAGAAGTTCCAGCCGGAGTGGCAGCAGGATGCCGCCAAGAATCAGGTGAGGGTGAGGTGCTGACACGGCGATTTGATGCTCAGCTCAGACAACATGTTCTCGTCGTTGTCTTCACCATTCTCTGATCGTTTTCGTGCGTCGAGCTGCTCTGTAGGAATCCGCGCGGCATTCGAGCGCTGCAGAATGTCAGTTGAACCGAAATGGAGACACATCAGAGCATCCAGATGCTGCTAATGCAGAGGTGTGACACTCTTTCGAGGATGTTAATCTAATCTTGCTGAACTTGAAGCTAGATGTTCGCTATTATTTCAATTGTTTACCTGAACTAGTGAACGGCAATGGAGATATGTAGTGCTCTAGGATGAGATATCTGATCAGGCTAAACTGCTGTTATTGCTGCAGCTTCAAAACGGTGCCGCACCTGTTGAGGATTCTGTAGAATCATCAGGACAGAAAGAAGTGAAGAAGTCTCCATTAGCTAAGGATTCTTTGGACAAAATGCTGAAGGACTTGTTCTCAACCAAGGACCAAATGGCAACTGATGTAAGTATGTGTTTGCTGTACACCATTTTCCTGCTTATGCAGTTCCTCTTTTGTAGTAGTAGTAGTAGCTTATGCAGTTCCTCTTTTGTAGGAGTAGTAGTAGCCTTGGTTCTAATTTCCAGATGTTTTTCCAATTGCTTTTGCAGGGCAGTAACACCGATGTTTTTCCCATTGCTTTTGCAGGGCATTAACACCGGTCACAATGAGGTAGCTGGAAGCACTTAGAAGTTAGACTGTGATGGCATTTAGGAACATCAGTAGTATAGCTAATCCATTGCTTGGTAGTAATTTGGCATATAAATGCTTTGTTGTTTACTTCGATCTAGATGTCATTGGTACCCACGGCAGCTGTATTTCTTTTGTGCTAAGAGACTGATGTAAATAGGAAGAATATTCTCGACTTTGACCTGTTTTAAATCCATTTCCACGGCTAGAAAGGAATGGTATATATGTTCACATATTTGCATTTTTATTAGTATGTTCTTAGCTGCGATATGAAGTACACCTCTCTTCCCGGAGTTGCCATTTGCCAAAAGATGGTGTTCTATGCTGCAATAGTAATTTTCAACGCAGAATGCAATTGTAATTTCTTGATATCAGACCAACAAACAACAGCAGTTATCCACAGTCACACACACAGACACACACACAGAGAGAGAGAGAGAGAGAGAGAGAGAGACACACACACACACACACACACACACACACACACACACACACACACACACAAACCCAGCAGCAGCTGACATTACATAGAAATCAAGTGAGCTCAAATCCCATAGAACACAGCTCCAACACTTGTGGTACAGCCTGACGCCAGAAACACAGAGAGTTGAAATGACTTATTATTTTGGAACAATGGTATGACTCTCAACGATCACCACCATGCTGCTCCAAGTGGTCAGCTGCGTACAAAATTTCACATCTTAGATCTTCCTACGGATGAAGAGTTCAGTATTTTGATCCGATGCCAAGATGTGTTGAGGATTCCTCTCAGATTCCATATGTCTTCTACCTTTTCGGGTTGAACATTTGCAGCTGAGTCCACCTGCAGTTCACAAGATGCATTTCTCATAAACTATTCTAAGTTGGATACTTGGGTGAAACAGTGGGTCGAGATAGATTTCACTTACCGCCTTAGCTATGATCTCAGCATTTGCTGGTATGTCTACTGTAGCCTCAAAGAGAACCCAAGCCCACTTATCGCTTTGAGGTCCATCTGATACATACGTCACATTGTCTTTCTGATATCTACGAGCCTCGACCCATGTTTTACCGCCATCAACAGATATATCCACTCTCTCAATGCCACGGCCACCACCTGAAAGTGCATATCCAGCAATCCTAGCCTGCAGCGAGCGAGCAAGGCAGTATGTGAAGAAGATTTATTTGAAATTTGCCGATGGTACTTGCACAGGATTCAGTCTCAGAGTATGCATTGTTATGGAAACATACTGACCTTTCCTTCCTTGATAACATCTACATCTTCCAGTGTACAGATAGCAGACTACATGATCAAAGTGGACATAAGTTCTTGAGAAACCTAGCACCACATATGAGCAATGAAGAATCAATGATGCAGCATACCTGCACAGGGAAATCCATCTGTGGCCTTCTAGTTGACCAATTAATATTGTCCCAGTCCACGGTTGGTGGAAACATTTTGTAATCTTTTTGCATAAAAAAACCCTGGTTGAGAATAGACTAATAGAGTCAGTTTTGAACATAGAAGATAAAGACGAGAAGGCATTGCACTCATAGTTTCAGAAAACCTGGCATTCCTCCTCTTTTATGTTGATACTGTCCAACCATTTTACAGAGCGTGCACCAATAACGCCAGGTACAACAACCCGAAGTGGGTATCCATGGTCCCGATTGAGTACCTACACATGGTAGTTTATAACAGGATAATTAAAAAGACATACAGATGAAAGAAAACTGAAAAGGAAACAAGTAGCGGAATGGCACAAAGGCATTAATATAGAAACTACTTTTTGAAGAATAACTTAAACATCCTATAGAGACTACGTAAAATTGAATTTCAATTATGCAAAAAAAGTTAATTTTTGTCCACCTCTCCATTCATTTCATATGCAAGTAATACATCAGCATCAGGATCTGTTGCCTGCTTTAATGGAATAGATGCCGTATAAGGGCCACCTTTTTCCTCCTGATACACAAACAATATGACATTAGCAGGGAGGCTTTGCCATAAAAGTGTCTGCCAGTCAATAAGGATCAATACACTCACTTTACACTTGTCAACACTAACAAACTCAACGTGCTTCCCTCCTAGAGATGTGACTGCACTGAGTTTTGGTATTCCAACTAGCTCAAGGACATCAGATAGTTTGGCACCTCCCCAAGTTGCTGGAAATCATACAAAACATTAGTGGCCCTGTTCTGCTGCACTACTATTAGGAATCATTGTAGTCAACAAGCAAATGCAAAGTGCTAGTATCTAGAAGCAAATTTTATAAGGGCAATCAGAAGACAGAATTTTCAGTATTTCATATGATCGCTATACCTAGCCCATGTGTTATTAATTAGTTCATATGAGAGTTCATGAGGTTCACCCAAACTGCTAGTTTGATACTAGAGTAATCAGTAAGGGCTCTAGAACTCAATAAGATTTCACATAATCACAGGTGCTACTACCCTTGAGCACTGACACGAGCATTGATGGGTTCCATTTCTACAACCTCTAAACGAAAGGCAGTTCTGAACTCATCGCTTACCAGTTCCAAGAGCAGATATGTCCCACCCAACACCTCTCACTTTCCGTACGTTACTCATCGCAGTCCTCCTGTTTCCCGCACACTGTAAATGTCAGGATCATATTGTTATACGCTTAGGTTATTAGCCATACTAACATATAGGCATCGCAGAATGATTAGTTGGGCAAGCATATATATGAAACCTGTAAAGTTGCCGTGACATTGTACTTTGGAAGAGCCCTGAATGCAAAGTTTTATGTCAATTCTTTACTCAAGAGCAAAGACCATTCATGTCACATTATTAGACACTAGGAAAAAAAACATTACCAAATGTCACCCATTGATAGCAGAATAGACTTGTTGACGAGACCAGAGATGGAAACAGTGTATCTGTCGATCCATTCATATAAAGTGTCAATGTTTGTTAATTGTAACAGATCACAATGATAAATGGAAATTCACAGCTTGTGCTAAGAAACCTTGAGAGGTCCTCGACTTTAGGGATGGGTCCATGATTCCTCTTGTAGAAGAAATCCACTGGGGTGATGTAAGATGCTACTAGCGCCGATCGGTGTGGCTCAGCATTGAATGGCTCCTGCAAACAGCATGATGATTACTCCCATTTCTGTATCTTACTGTATAGTTTAGGAATAATCCCTACTAAAATATGAACTCATTCAGGGAAAGCCCTTGATACTCTATACACTTATCCAGAAATAACTCTCGCCAAACAACACACTGGATCATTCTGGCAGCAACAGAGAACTACTACATCCAAGTGCTGCGGACTGCAGCCGAAAATGCACAATCCATACACCTTGTTACTCGGAATGAAACTGCGACCTATTTCCCCACTGATCAGAGACTACAAAAACTCGAGACGCACCACGCTTCGCTAATCACTGCGCAGTAACAGCACGTCCTGACGCCTACGGGCAGCGGAGCACTGCCCGCTACTGCACAGCACCAACGGCGGCGTCCGATCGGCCAGCGCGCCGGCGCCGTAGAAGCCCTCGCACGCATCCAGCCGGGCCGGGCCTAGCCAGAGCTGCGAACGAATCCGCGCGATTGGCGACATCACAAGGCACGCACCCAATCACTCAAATCTCCAGGCATCTTCGCTGGCTTCCGCGGGTGACCTTGGCGTTGATCTTGAGGGCCGGGTGACGCGGCGGCTCCTCCGCGTAGTCGGACGGCGCCGTGAGCCCGGGCATCTTCGCTGGCTTCCGCGGGGCGCTCCCTGGAGGTCTGCTGCCGGCTGCTCGCTCTGCTCCGCGACACGAGGGGTGACGAGAACGAGAACGAGAACGAGAGGAGAGGATGACGCCGAGACAGCCAACGCCAGGGCCTCGAAGTGGGCTCCTCTGCTCTGTTTGGAGCGTGGTGAAAGGTGACTCGGCGGCGATCGCCGGATTCAGTGGGCGGGCGCTCCCCGGCCCGGGCCCCGCTCGACCTAACCCTCCCGTGACATGACATGTGTGGGGCTCCCCGCCCGCCACGCGAAGGTTCCTGTTTCTGCAGACAGGGAACATGGGCTTTAGCCTAGCTTTATAATGGGCCCTAAACTCGGGCCCAAAACTACGGGTAAAATAGGAAGAACGGATCGGGCTGCCTTGCCTTAGCGAAAACTTGAGGTCTTGTTGCCTGTTGGATACAGGGGTTTCCAAATCTCTGATCCCGTTCCACTAAAAAAAAAACTTATCCCGTGAATTCAAAGGAATATAAGCCATTTCATGTACTTAAATTTGCCATATGTTTTGGGTGGTTTGCTTTGCTTGCCACATCATGTCTTTTTATTTGAAACTGAAGAAGTGGTTACTGTTAATGTAGTAGGAGTACATTTCTGCTGCCGTTGCCTTTGCCCTTGTCTGAAACCTAAGTGTGTGCTCATAGTGATGCCCGGCCTGCGAGCTCTGTGAAACTGTCACGCTCATGGCAGGAGCAACGCTAGCCACCGGTAATCATTGCCCTCACCCAAGTGCAAGCTGCTCTCCCGTGGACCAAGTGATCCTGAGGTTACTAACCTTTCTAACGCAGGGTGCACTCCTTTTTACCTCCGGATCCCGTTACTCCCATGCTATCTAGATATACGTCCTCATTCATCTCTCAATCTATCCACCTTCTCTCTCCCAATTGCATCAAGAGTTCACATGTTCAATATCCTACTGTCGAAAATATTTTTTTTCAGGCAAGAGTGCATCTATTCAGTATCTGAAACTTGCGCAGAGAAAATCTTCCTTGTACCTCAAATTTGAATCACCTCCCTCATCCACTCTATCTTAAGAAGTTGTGGTTTGCCGGTTTAGTGGAACTGCTGCAGGGAAAAATAATCTAGGATGAATTTATGTTTAGGGTGAACCTTATATGAGAAAATGTGAGATTTATTTTTAGATGGATTCTCGGAGATGCTCTGAGGCAGCCATGACGTGACAGAAAACAAGTAATAAGCGCTTTAACCTGGTTAGTAAGAGTATCTTCAATAGTTCCTAAAAAATAGTCGGTAAATTAATGAGTTTCTCAAGTGGCTAAAAAAAGTTAGGAGCATATTTTTGTTGGGTCCCTCCAACAGTTTAAGGATCTCGCTCCTAAAATATAAAAAAATAATTTACAGGATTATTTTAAAATCACACCAACGACTTGTTCTCCCTTACATTTGCATTTCCACATTAGATTGGGTGACCGATATATGCAACGTATATTTTTGCGGGTCGATTTTCTCAAGTGTGGAAAGATTGGGAGTGAGATTTGGAAACTCCTGGAGATGCTCTATACACCGGTGAGTAGCAAATATCAGGCAATAGATTTATGAGTTATGACATTATAGTAAATAATAAAATAATTAATTCTCTCTTTGATTTACCCCTCCCTGCCCATGGCATTATTGCTTACTCCTAGTATCTATGTAGTATTTTTATTGAATCCCACCTTACTTAATATAGTCAGTAAAGATACATTACTGATCATGTCACTAACATCCGAACATGGCTGGCCAGACCAAACCTGCAAACCACCAGTTGAACCACCTCGTTGATCATGGCCTGATTGGCAAACCAGGCAAAAGCATACGTTGGCTAGTGCTCAGGTCCTGAAGATTTTCATTTTTAAGTTCCATAACAACCACCGCAAAATCATGAACAAGCGAAAAACAGAGTAGGATATATACACTCCTGAATTTGATGCGTATTTACATTATGTCTGTAAGTGTAATCTGTGGTTTGACTGACGTGAAAAGAGACAAAGGAACCTAGTAGAAGAGAGGAAAAATCAAAATCTACAGCATCAAATTATCATGAGACTGGAGCGCAAACACCACGAATTCACGATGATGCACGCACGTCCCAAGCTCCGAATGGATGGTGAATTGGTGATCCTCTGCTCCGGTGATCACCACCTGACAAACTTCTGCGCGCCTTCGAAGAAGTCCAGCATGTAGTCCTCGAGGTCCTCGAGGCTGCACTTGACGTGCCTCGCCGGGTGCCGGCTGCCCTGCCCGAGGAACGCCCGGTACGCCGGGATGAGCCGCTCCGACACCGCGATGCGCAGCTCCTCCCGGAGCTGAGCGTCCGCCACCTTCCACGCCGTCTGCGTCCGGTACAGCTCCTGGAACGCCGCGTTGAAGCTCTTCGCCGACGGGCCCGACGGCGCCCTGTGCCCGGCCGGCGGCCTCGCCGACGCGCCGTCGTCCCTCCTCAGCTGGGACAGCACGGCGGTCCAGGACGCCCGCAGGTAGCCGGTCTCGTACTGTCGGATCTGGCCGCGGTGCCGCCGGAGCCAGTCGTCGCCGACGAGCTCGCGCAGCGGCGCGGACTCCCGCACCTTCTGCACCACGTAGTAGAGGTTGTTCATCAGGAAGATGTTCTGCAGCCCGGCGTCGTCGTACAGCCGGGACTTGTCGTCAATGTTGCGCAGCAGCAGCGTGAGCAGCTCGCGGATGCAGCGCGCGGACGGCGTCGAGGCCGCGGCGCCGTCGTCGGCGGTGGTTGCTGTGTCGTCGAGGCCGTCGTCGCCGAGGACCGCGTCCAGGGTGCCGCGGCAGTCGGCGAGGAGGCTGCAGTAGTTGAGGACGTAGCGGGTCATGGGGTGGATCTCCCCGCCGTGGACGGGCTTCCGCGACGCCTCGCCGTGGATGGCGTGGCTGAACTCCTCGATGGTGTGGCGCACGGTGGAGCCCAGCTGCTGGACGGTGCTCGAGACCTCGCCCGCGAAGAATTCGCGCGCGTCGTCGTCGGGGAAGAGCGCCTCCAGCTCCGGCCGCACGTCGGCGAGCGCCTCGTACATGCCGAGCGTGCGGTACAGCTTCTCGGTGGCGCGCGGCGACACGGCGACCGCGTCCGCGAAGGCTAGCAGCTGCAGGACGCATCCCCTGGCGACGTCGGCGAAGCACTCGTTGCCGAGGTCCTCGTCCGACGCGAAGACCTCGTCGCAGAGCCGGCGCTCGTCCGCGAGGAAGGTCCTGACCACGGCCCTCACGGCGTGGCTCCACCGCCGCATCCTCTGGTCAAGCGCCGACCACTCCATCCTGAGCACCTCCTCGATGGCGACGGCCTCGACGCCGAGGAGCGCTATGGACTCCGCGAGGGCGTCGCGGCGGGTGGCCACGTACACCTGCGCGAGCTCGGGCCCGTACCCGGCGCGCAGCATGCGGGCCGCGACGGCGCCCACGGAGGCCGCGGCGGTCGGGGAGAGCGTGCCGTCGTGGCGCGGGGACGCGTCGGGCGTCGCGTCGCCGAGGTCGTCCGACGACAGCGAGAGGCGCCGCAGAGAGGAGGAAGAAGAGAGCAGGGAGCGCGCCTCCTCCTCCAGCCGCGGCATGGCGGCGTGTACGGCGGCGGCGGCGCGGACCGAGCGACCGGACGCCGCGATGGCGTCGTCGACGGCGTAGAGGTAGTCTGCGATCATGCCGCCGGACGACGGCGACGAGGAGCTCCACCGGAGGATGACCTCCTCCGCGGCGGCGATCTCCTCTTCTAGCTCTTCTCGATCGTCATCAGCGCCGGACGCCTCCTCCTCGCCTGTCTCCGGGGAGGAGAGCGGGTGCAGGCGCGGGTCGAAGGTGGACAGGAAGTGCATCATGTCGTCGGCGGCGTTCTTGGACACAGCAAGGCTCTTCAAGATCTGCTTGGCGGCTGCCATGACCCTCTCCTGCCCAGCGTCCTCCGGCGACACGTGCTCCATGGACGCGGTCGGCGTGGGAACACAAGGAGCAAGCTTTCTTCCTCCGTCGTCGTCGCCGAGGCTCTGGAATGATTCTAAAGGTGAAAGTCTGTTACGCCGAAAATTTATAGTACTTGCCTTTGATGATTATAAAAATAATAATCAGAATAATTTGTTTCCTTGGACATCTTTGCTTGCGTCCTTCAAAAACTACTACTACTTGTGAACCAGAGGACTTGGACCGTGTCAAGTGAATGCAAGTGTCGCTTGTCAGATTTGAGAAGTCGTGGATGAAAAAAAGAAAGAAAGATAGAAACATACGGCGTGTTCTATTGGAGGAGAATAGTCTCGTCGACGTGTAGATGTCGACGGCAGCAGAACGACCTCGACAAGGCGACAATACGCAGTTCGACTCGGGCTGTGTTTAGTTGCTACCGTAATTTTTTTTAAAAAGTATAGTAATATTTTCGTTTGTATTTGACAATTAGTGTTTAATTATGGGCTAATTAGGTTTGAAAGATTCGTCTCGTGATTTACAAATTAGTTATTTTTTTATCTATATTTAATGCTCCATATATGCACCCAAAGATTTGATGTGACGGAAAATCTCGTAAAATTTTTGAAAGTTTGAAGGAACTAAGCAGGCCTCGACTAGAAGATGCAGACGGCTGCAGGTGCTGAGCAAGTTTTACCGGATGCGGTTGTGAAAACTTCGTAGCAATTTCACTGAGTTTGGACTTCGGAAATACAGACACCATTTTTAAAAAGCATCATAGATGTCGACGTCTACATACACTAACCCTGTCACGCTGTCGACGCGTTTTTACCAAAATGACGGGTATGGATGAATACGAATCAGAGGAATAGTTCTTGGGACAGAGTTTATGGCTGTGTTTAGGTACTTGAAAAATACACTATGCAAAAAGAAGATTTTTCGTTATATCAAACTTACGATACATGCATGGAGTACTAAATATAGATGAAATCAAAAACTAATTGTACAGTTTTGTTGTACTTTGCGAGATGAACGTTTTGAGCCTAATTAATCAACCGTTGGACAATTATTACCAAATACAAACGAAATGTTACAGTGTCACTACAGTGAATTTTGGCCCTCCAAATTTAGTGAACTAAACACAGCCTATATGGGTTCAGTCAAATCAAAGGGAGTATCTGGGACAGAGTTTGTTTACTTGGTTCATCCGAGTAGTGGTGATAAGGTTGGCCCATCCGAGCAGTGGTGATAAGTTGCAGTTTAGGAGAGGCTACTGATTAGAGGAATCTTGTGAATCTAATTGGTTGTTTGGATGTCCTAGTTTGGTTCTCATCAGTTCATCTAGGCTCCACTAGGTGTATGCAATGGCTCATTGTTTAGTTGATTGTATCTTACTAGTTTGACTGAGAAGTGATGTTGTTTGATCTTGCATGAGAGTAAAACAATACAAGGTTATAACTGAACTTACAACGTTGGTAGCTCGAATGTGACCAACAACATAAAAAACAGTTATAAAAAACAACATCAAAAACAATTACCGAGACGGAGAGGTGAATCAAACACTTCAGGCCCCTTTGGTTCATAGGTTTTTGCAAAGGAAAAAATGCAAGAATAGGTAATCCTATGGAACGGACACTGTAGATCCATTTGGTTCGTAGAAAACGATCGAAGGAAAAGTATGGGAAACTTTCCTAGGATTCAACTTCCATAAAAAAATGGTATGAAAGAAACATCCACCGAAACCTCATTTTTCTCTGACTCGTGCGGAGGACCGAGGCAACTAGCTGGCCAAATCATGATTAGCTGGCCGCCTGGCCGTCCTGCTCACGCTGCTGTGCGGGGAGAAATCGAGACAGCTGGGAGAGCGAGAGGCTGAGAGCATGCTACTGTGAAAGCTTGGGAATGGAGTGCTACCTGAACGTACTATTGTGTCCTGTGTCTTCCCATCCAAACACCCTTGTCAACAAAATTCCTATATTCTTCGTTCCTTTGTTTTCCACATGAATTCCTATCGTACTCCTGTGTTTCTCCTATCCATGCAGTTTTCTATTCCTACGATCAAAAGGGCCTTCATAAGTTATTATTAGTATACCGAGGTATTGTTATAAATTTACTATATTTGGACCAACGTGCTCCACTCGTGGCAGTCATTTTTTTTTCTTTGGGTGTGTTCCCTTCACATGTAAACCTAAAATATTTCCTCTTCCACCCATCACATCGAATCTTTGGACGCATGCATTGAGCATTAAATGTAGATAAAAAAGATAACTAATTGCATAGTTTGTCTGTAAATGTCGAGACGAATCTTTTGAGCCTAGTTAGTCCATGATTGGACAAATTTTACCAAATAGCAACGAAAGATACTACAGTAACTTTTCATCCACTTTTCACCAACTGAACATACCCTTTCTTTTTGGAAACCGGGTGTTTAGAAACAAACTGCGCTGGATCCACAGGCATGAGACGAGACAAAAGAACAAGTCCTTAAATCATTTTCTTTTGGTTTCCGCAGCTCTATTCTGGGCCGTCAATTCCCGATCGGACGGCTCAACGATGTCCTATGTGAAACGTGCTCAGTGGCCAATTGTAGAATTCTTTTACGAAGTCAACTGGTCAAAGTCATCGTTTACTTGGCCTTAGTTTGCTTCGTCGGCCCACCGAACCAAACACAAAATATATATATGGAGCCATCAATCAAGTACATAAAGATTGGAGAGTGTGTTTGAAAATTATAGTATTGGAAAGTGTAGGATATGTTTAGTTGCCACATTGGTCTGGGATTGTCGGCCAAGCAGCATGATCTAGCCTCAAACGTTCAAAATTCAACGCATAAAACACTATTTGGATTCGCCGACATTTCTAGAGTAGCAAACACACACACCCCCAAAAGTTTCACGAGTGACGCCTTCCTGAAATATGTATTCCAACCAAAGAAGCTTAAAGAGAATACTATTGCCCAAATTGATTTTTCTGCATTTTTGTGTCCAACATGGCCACAAGTGTCATGGTAATTTTTGCAACAAACAATTTCCATTGAGAATCAGGCGTGAACCCAAGAAGTGGTGCTAGTTGAATTGCAGGCTAGTTCTAGCCCATGAGACACAAACTTAATTTAAGCCTGATATTGCTGAAAGAAAAATGGCAAAATAACACTCACTCCGTTCCAAAATATAAGATGTTTTTGTTTTTCTAGATACATAGCTTTTGTTATATACTTAGATATAAAGTTTATCTAGATACATAGCAAAATTATTTTATCTAGAAAAAGTCAAAATGTTTTATAATTTGGAACGGACGGAGTACTAGTTAACAATGAAGGAACCAAATTAATCCCCGCCATCTAAGCTAAACATATATGTTTGTGATGTTAATATCACATGAATGGAAAAATTGAGTATTTGCATTCATGTCGACATCTTACGAATCCTTATTCCTGTTCAATGACCAAAACGCAATGAGGTCGTTGTCGTTTTCGTTGTAATCTGTTATGTTATATGTCATAGTCGACAAGCCTGGATTTGCATAGAAGCTTTCAATTCTTGATAGGGCGTTGAGAAGAGATAATGACTCGTACCTATCACAGTTTAGTACACTTGTCGTTTTTAATTAATAATGTAGACGCTAACTATTTTCCACCAATTGGTTACTCCTGTTACTATATGGCTAAGTTGAAAAGGAATAAGCTAAGACCCAACAGTCTATATGACAATAATTCCATCGGTCTAAATAATAGTTCTTTTTAGATTTTTTATAAGTCAAAGTTTTAACTTTGAACATGCTTCAACTTCTACAATATCAAATTTGTTCTAATAAACTTTCCATAAAATATGTCTTGGTAGTGTATTGAGTCAAACTTGCATTTGTTAATATATTTATCAATAAATTTGATGAAACTTAGAAAAAATTAAGTTGAAACAAAGCTAAAATAAACTACAATTTCAAAAAAAAAGTAAATATAATATTTCCATACCTCAAATGGTGGCATGCAAACATACCATATCCTTAAAATCGGAAGATTGACATTGGCATTCCCTACAAAATTAAATTAGTTAATCAAAATTGAGGATTTTTCCCACTTTCCTACCTACTCACTTCGGCTCCATAATCCTTGTAGTTTTGGACAAGATTAGCATAAAATATTTAAAACTTTGACCATTAATAATTTTTAAAATATTTACTTTGAGAACACTATGACCACACATATAGATTAATCTTCAAAAGGGCTTCAAAAACTATACATTGTTTTATTATATATTATACTCCCTTTATTTTAAATTATAAGATCTTTTGACTTTTTTAGATACATAACTTTGCTATGCACTTAGTTATGCATCATGTCCAGATACATAGTAAAAGCAATGTATAAAGTTAAATTATCTTATAATTTGAAAAAGAGGGAGTATCATACATAATTTTAAGGCTATGTTTTGAAGGCCATGTTGCAACCTAAAATGGTAATAATATTATAGAAGTAGAGGGTAATACTAAAATTGGACCATTAAACTTGATATTTAGAACAGAAACATAATATGCTATCTAGACCATAAGATCGTTAGTATCATAATGAATGTGATCTGTACATAATAATTCCATTCTAAGATCTCTTTCAAAATGTTGGAATTTTATATAGACCATACTTAAAATTTCAAAAAGAAACAATATTTTTTTTGAAAAATGAAAAAGTCTACATAACCCTCTCACTTATTGCAACTCGACTACTTCACCCCCTAACATTTAAAACCAGGTATTTAACCCCCCACCTTTACAAAACCGTTCAAATAACCTCCTATGGTGGTTTTTGCATAGTGGTTTTGCCACGATGGCGCTGTGAGATGGGCCATGATGCTGCTGACGTGGATGATTGACAAGTAGGCCTTGTAGGTGGGGAATTTTTTTATTTTTAGTCCAAATTTGAAACAAATTTTAAATTTAACCCGGGTTTGATTTTTTTAAATCTAACCCGTTTGGCCCTGCCACCATGCATGGCGGGGCAAATGCACTGAACCCCACCATGCATGGTGGCGGGGTGCAGGTCCCACGTGACGGGGGACGTGGCAAAGCCATCCGGGCGTACCCCGCCATGATGCCTGGCGGGGTATGCCAAACCCGCCACCCATCATGGCGGGTTACACCCCGCCACCCATCATGGCGGGGCACGGCCTAAATATAAGCCGCGCCCCGCCACGCCCGCTCGGCCGCCCCACATCATTCGCAGCCGCGCCGCCGCCGTCGCCCGCGCCCCCACCGACGCCGAGCCGCCGCCGGAGCCGTCACCGTCGCCCGGAGCCCCTCCCCCGCGCCCTGGCCGCCCCGGCCGCGCCCCGCCGCGCCCGGCCGCGCCCCGCCGCGCCGCCGCCGCGGCTGCCGCGCCCGGCGAAGCCGCCGGCCGCGCCGCCGCTCCCCGCTGCGCCCCCGCCGCCGCGCCGTCGCCCCGCCGCGCCGTCCCCGGCCACCGCGTCTCCGGCCGCCGTTCCCGCGCCGCCACCCCGGCCGCGGACCGTCGCACCCCGGCCCGGCCCCGGCACGCCGCCGCCCGGCCAACCTCGTCGCGCCGCCGCAACCCGTTTTACGGTAAATTTTTTATTTTGTCGTTACTATTATTTATTTGTAGTAAATATTATTTAGTTATTATTATTTATTTAGTTAATTATTTATTATTTAATATTCTTTGTAGTAAACGATTATTTAGTTATTTAACATTAGTTATTTAGTTAGTTATTGAATTATTTAGTTAGTTATTTAGTTATTTAGTTAGTTAACGATGATTTGTAGTTAGTTAATTAGTTAATATTATTTGTAGTTAGTTATTTAGTTAGATAACGATTAATATTAGTTATTTAGTTAGTTAACGATCATTTGTAGTTAACGATATTTTTGATAGTTAGTTAGTATTAGTTTTTAGTTAATGGGTTCGTATTAGTTATTTAGTTATTAGTTAATTAGTTAACGATTATTAGTTATTCGGATGTTATTAGTTAATATTAGTTATTTAGTTACTAAGTAAGTTAGTTACGTGGTAGGTAAGTAAGGTTAGTTAGTTAGTTATGTAGTAATTAGTGCTACCATATTGGTTAGTTGATAATCGGATGTCAAATCGTTTTGTAGATGGATTACGGTGTAAGAGTTTTTTACGGAGGAAGTGTTAGGAGAGAGGATTGCCAGTTTGAGGATATGTATGAAGAATTGGAATGGTTTGATGGCACCCCTAGTTTCCGCGATCTATGTGACCGTTTGAGTTTGAAGTTTGGCGAGGCTTTCACACTAAAGGGTAGGTTCGATGTTGGAAAGAATAGGGCACACTATGTGATGATGGACTTGTGCAACCAAGCAGAGTGGTCCCGATACAATAGGGTCATCCAAGGTTTGAATGTCGGCATGGCTGAGTTGGTGCTGGAGAATGTTGAGAATGAGGAGCCGAGATTGTGGTGTGCAGATGCAACAAACTATGGAGAGTATGGACTTGGATGGTAATTTGACGCATGAGCGGGTTCATTCTCCTCCAGTTGGTCATATAAGCAATGATTTTGATGTAGACGAGTTTGAACAGGAGGAGGAGGAGGCGGCAGAGGAGGAAATGATCGGTGATGATGTTAGCACTGATTTTGACGATTCAGGAAATGAGGAAGGAGGTCCACATGCCATGCGAGCACCGGTTGAAGCCATGCCCTCTGGAGGTGCACCTACCATGTGTACACCAGTTCATGGCATGCCCTCAGGAGTACCGCTTGAGGTACTTCATGGCATGCAGAGTCAGGGCACATTAGCCACCGGTTATCCAGATGATGGAGTGGAATATGAAGGATGGAGCAGGGTTAGGGAGCCACAACAATACGTTGCACCACCCTCTTATACATCGGCAGAGCTTACACAGCTGAGGGAGGCTGGCTTGCCCTTTACCGGTGTGCCAAATTATAAGGATGTAAGTATGTCGCATATGACAGTTCGTGACACGGGTTTGTAGATGTGTAAGGAATCATTGTACAACCATAAAAATTTAATACTGAGGAAGGGAATGCTTTTCAATACGATGTCTGAGATGAAGTTGTTCCTTCAGGACTATGCTGTGTATCATCATAGGCCTTACACGGTTCGACATTCTGACAAGGAGGTAAAATTCCACATATTATGTAAGGCTGGATTCCCGTGCTCGTGGAAGTTGAATGCACGAAAGAGGCGGAGTGATGGTAAGTGGAAGGTAACTTCAGTGGAACAGCCGCACAGATGCCAGACTAATGAGAGAAAAAGGTACCATCCCCAGTTGACGGCTCGGTACCTAGCCCGTCGTATATTGGGTCTTGTAGATAAGGACAACGACGTATCGGTGTCTTTCTTGCAGGAGACCATAGTCACATTTGTTGGGTATGAGGTCACGTATGGAAAGGCTTGGCGGGCAAAGCAAATTGCCCTGGCAATTCGCTGGGGTAGCTAGGAGGAAGCCTATAACAGGGTTCCACGCATTTTGTGTGCGATGGAACACTTCAACCCTGGCATGAGATCGTTCATATACACAGGAGGGTTGTATCTTCAGAACCCGTTGAGGCATATTCTGTACCGTGTGTTCTGGTATTTCGATCAGTGCAAACATGCATTTCAGTATTGTCGGCCAGTTATTCTTGTTGACGGCACGTTCCTCACCGGCAAATACAGGGGCACATTGATGATGGCTGCTGCTGTAGACCCAGAGAACCAGATAGTGCCAATGGCTTTTGCTTTGGCGGAGGGGGAAAACAATGATTCATGGTCATGGTTTATGCATCTGCTCCGTGTTCATGTGCTTGGCCCTTCTCGCACCATTTGTCTGATTTCGGACCGTCACATTGGAATTCTTAATGCAGCCGGTGAACACATTGATGGTCACCCGCCCCTAGTGCACCGTTGGTGCATGCGGCATTTTGCCGCCAATTTCTAGCGGCGTCAACGCAAGAAGGATGTGGCTGACAAGTTAAAGGAGCTTTGTAATAAACGTACGAAACGCGAGTTCAACGAGACTATGGTAGAACTAGAGAAGATGCTCAACCAAGCTGGCAAGGCATGGTTAGACCAGCAGATGGAAAATAAAGCCAAGTGGGCATTAGCATATGATGAGGGCGGCTTCCGGTACGGCATCATGACAACAAACTCCTCTGAGTCTTTCAATCGTGTGTTCAAAGGCGTTCGATCTCTCCCAGTGTCTGGTATTGTTGAGTTCTCTTTTAGGAAGTGCAATGAGTATTTTGTTAAGCGGTATGGCCTAGCCCTGAGGAATGAAGAGGAGCTTGGAAGATGGGGGAAGGCTGCACATGAATATTTGAAGGAGGCTGAGGAATTGGCCAAACAACAGGTTGCCGAGGCTTATGGACGGGACATGCTTGTTTTCTGCGTACGAGCTAGAGGGGGCACAAACCTGGGCGGCGAACGATTTGGTGGGCGAACGTACCGTGTCGATCTTGATAAAGTAGAATGCAGTTGCAACGTCCCTCAGATCATGCATGCCCCTTGCTCACACATGATCACCTCTTGTTGGCTTAGAGGTTTTGACCACATAGTTGCACCATACATGTCACCCTTGTATCTCCGTGCCAACACCCTCAAAGTTTGGGAGAAGAGTTTCGAGCCATACCTTGACGAGTCGCAGTGGCCTCCATATTATGGTGAGGACTACGCGCCTTATCCGGACCTAAAGAAGGTAGGGAAGGGAAGGAGGAAGAAGAAGCGACTGAAAGGCGATATGGGCAATATGAAAGGTTACGGCGCCGACATGTATGGTGGCGGGGACTTTGACGAAGAACGTGCGCAGAACCTTTGCTCCATTTGTAAGAATCCTGGTCATAACGCTAGATTTCATAGGCGGACGAGACAAGAGGTGGTTTATATTGTAAACATGCATTTATGATATTTTAATCTTCAAATTTACTTGTCTTTGTTTTTTTATAACGTTATTAATAGTTCTAATGTTATTAATGTTGTCTTTGTTTTTTCAAACAGGCAGGTTCAGGGTTGCAAGATGGAGGCGCGGGCTCCTCATCCGCGCTTTAGCCTCATTGAGGCGGACTACGACAAGGACCACCGGGCCCAGGCCTTGTCGGAGCAGCAGAGGCCATTGCGTGCGCTTCGTGTTCGCACGCACCGCGTACATAGCTGGGACGAGCGATACGCGACGTACATACGTCGGGCAGGCTTCCTTGAGATCGTTCGGGTCTACAACAGTACACTCTCCACACTAGACCCTGCACTTCTTACTGCCTTTGTTGATAGGTAACATTGCATTTTGCATTTATTGTCTTTGTTTTGTAAAATTGGGCCGTCAACTTGCCTATAACCAGAAACTTGTAATGATGCAGGTGGAGACCGGAGACGCACACCTTCCACACACCATGTGGGGAAATGACTATCACGATGCAGGATGTCAAGATGATATTGTGTCTCAGTTTGGCTGGTCATCCGGTGACTGGGGTCGTCGACGAGTCTAATTGGGTAGACTTGGTGGAGCAGTTCTGTGGTAGGAGGCCATCAGAGGCTGAAGTTAAAGGCACAAAGTAAGTTCATATTTGCGCCCCATTGAAATCACTAATACAACCATTTCAGCTACATCTATTTTTGTAGAATAATGCTTCAATTGTAATTGCAGGAAGACCTCAGGAGTGTCGACGTCATGGATAACCCAGCACTTTGGTGCAGGGCCTCCGATCGGTGCTCCAGATCACGAGGTCGAGGTGTATGCAAAGGTGTGGTTGTGGCACTTCTTGGGCGCTTTCTTGTTCCCCGACTCCTCAGCCGACAGCATCAGCTGGATTTTCTTGAGGATCCTTATCCAGCCACTGGAGAACATTGCAACCTATAGCTGGGGTACCGCGGTTCTTGCTTGGACATACCGTCAGCTTTGTACCGCCTGTCGTCGCCAGTCGGCCAATGCCAACCTAGGTGGCTGCTCGTACCTACTTCAAGTATGGATTTGGGAGCGGTTTCCGGTTGGGAGGCCTACTAAACCTCAACATTTGCCTGTGAGTACATTGACTACTTTGATATCTTCATACGACTAAAGAGATTAGTGACACCGTGTTTGTGTGACTTGCAGGTTTGGCAGCATGAAGACGTTCTACCCACCGCCCTTTTCATCTGGAAAGACGCTAAGGTAGTGAGGGGCGAGCTGGAAAGGAGGTACAGGCAGTACACGGGTGCGATAGACGTGTTGACACACAACTACGTAAGTTCAATCCACATTTCCTACTAAAGGCACTATCAATGAGATTGCTACTAAATTAAGTTTTTTTACTTTGCAGGTAACATGGACACCGTGGTCTAGGTGGGAGCTAGAGGACTACCTTAGTCTGCGCTGCGAGGAGGAAGGGGACGAGTGGCTTTACAAAGGGCCACTTATCTTCTTCCACGTCGTCGAGATGCACTACCCTTTCAGGGTTTACAGACAGTTCGGGAGGTTGCAGGGAATTCCACCGCTGTACTCCACCAACGCTCAGCTGCATGGGTACGATGCCAATATGTTTATTCTACTTAAGTGCCTCATTTCTAATGCAATATGGCAATGCAGGATCGATCGAAGGCTTCGGACCACGCAAAAGGATTGGGCGGTGACGCACGAACCACATTTGCTTAATTGGTATAACAGGCATCCTCGCCACCTCAACGAACTTCCACAGCACCACCCGGCAAGATGGATGGAGTACCTGCAATGGCTGCAGTGAAGTACGAGGACTCATCTCATGGTCCTGTACACCAACATGCCTGCAGATGCGGCCGGTGAGGATGACATCGCCGATGCGTTCGACGATGCGTAAAGGGTGCAAACACAACTTCTTAGGGCCCCTCTAAATAGATACGTGATAAGTACTTTGCACTTACATCCTCAAGCGAGGTAAGGGTTTTAAAATTCAATCAAAATGATCGAGTTAACCTTGTGTGATGTTGTAGGCACAACAGTTGTCGAACTACTCCGAGGAAGCTTCCAGGCAACTTTTTCGGACTAGGGACGACAAGACCAACCCTCTTCGCGCCTTTGTCAAGGTACTTTTGATAGTAACATTCGTGACTACAACTCAATTACCTTTAAAATTCACGCTTAATAAGGCTCGTTGTCATCTAAACCTGTAGAGAATGAAAAAAGGATGCAAAAAGTTGGCTCAGAAGCTAAGCTGTGCGGACACGACGTTGGACGTACCGTACAACCCCACGTGGTCGAGGAGCCAGACGATGTCCACCGCAGCTGCTTCTGCTAGCGACACCAAGGCTGCGTCCTCGTCTATTCGTACTCCGCAGGACAGAGGGAAGGGTCCAGCGGTTGCGGACGATGTGGATGAGGAACTTCAGTATGACACGACGAGTGGCGACGACGACGACGACGACGAGGACGTTCCCTAGTGGGAGTACACCGGTCACGAGGAGATGGGTGCCTCACAGCTATACGGTGCTCCTATTGGTACACAGGGGGTCGACTACACACAGCAGGAGAACTACACACCAGCCGAGCAACAGGTCCCTATGCTTTACTTTTTCTTTAATTCTACTGTTCGTAGCTCAACATTTAGAGTAGCTCATCAGGTTGCTTGCTTGCAGGGGCCGTCCTCGACGTAGCAGTTCGATCATGGACATAGGCGGCAGCGCGAGAGGCAGCAACGGGACCGCACAGACGTTGGCTGGAGAAGCAACGTGGTCCCTACGAATCTGAGGAGGCGACGGAGACCGCGAGACCCCTACACCCCTGGCGATTAGTAGAGTAGTCATATTTAGCAGGCGCCGGACACATGTTATCTTAGTTATGTAGTGCTAGAACAATTAAATTATGTGTAGGTGTAGCCGCAGTACTCTACTTGGTTATTTCGATTGGACTAATGTAGTTGGTAACACTCGTTTAATCTTTGGCGTAAACGCAATTCTTCGTGCCATGGCTTCCGTAAACTTGCTGTAAATGACTCAACATGGCATGTCTGCATTTGTCACGCTCAGCTAACGCAAAATCTAGGCATAGTTCCTGCGTGCCAGCAGTTTCAGGGCCACCCCGCCATGGGTGGGGGCGGGTTAGGGGTACCCCGCCGCCATTGGCGGGGTACCCCTAACCCGCCCCCACCCATGGCGGGGTGGCCCTGAAACTGCTGGCACGCAGGAACTGCACTAAGAAACTGTATTTATAAACTGCACGGATAAACCACACAACAATCTTAGTGAGTGGACCAACAAATGAAACGAATGAAGATGTGATAATGAAAATTATTACAATGACATGTTTCAAAGTACAACACTGACAAACTACACCACACAAAGTTTCTAAGCCACTACAAATGACAAACACTAACAACGATGACGTGAAGACGTGACAATGCAAATTATTACAATGACAAGTTTCTATTGCACTGACAGCCTCCTACGTGCAGCACTAAGGCAATAACAACGACACTTGTACGTCAATCAAATTGCGTGCACCACTGCGTAAGCAACTCGTCTTTGGACTCTGAATCCTCCACTACAACCTCCTTACCCTTGCTGGCCTCGACTGCCTTGGCCTGAGAGGCCTGACGCCGGTAGTAAGCCGCCTCCGCCTTATCCGCGGCCTGAGAGTACAACTCGGCCTCTTCTTCGGTCATGTCTGTTGGCCCCCATGCGTCGAACAGCGGTGTCTTATGGCTGTGGTACGCTGCCTGACCCTCCTCTAATTCAACATCCTCCTCGAGCATCGGTCCTAACTCCTCTGCAAGACGAAGTAGCTCGGCTATCCTTCCCATGTCGTAGGCATCCTCGTCCTGAGGGTAGCCCAACTCTTCGGCTAGACGAATGAGCTCGCCTATCCTCTCGGTGTCGTCGTCTTCCTCCGGCTCGGCCTCCTCTTCAACCACAATCGGACGGCTTGCGGTGCCACCAACTCCTGCGTCCCGCTTTAGTGTCCTATTCTCCGTGTACCTAGCACGAGCCACATCTGCTTGCCAGTTGTCGGTGCATCCAATCTTTGCAAGTACAAAATGCAAACAATTAACACGATCTTTGCAATGACTTTATTGACAGTCAAACAAAGAAGATTGAGTTTCCAAAAACGCAATGACTCACTCGCACATAATGAGTCAATAGTATCGTTCAAGCCTTGCATCTCTGCTCTCGCAGCCTCCTCTGCAGCCTTCCTTGCATCCTCTTCAGCCTTCCGTGTCTGGTACTCCTCTACATCCTTCTTCTTCTTTGTTGACGGTCCTTAAGTATCAATTATAACTATCAAATAAATAGAGAAAAGGATCCAAATGAAACCAACACCTAGACTTAGGGTTTTATCTGACAGAATTCCACGAGTTTTGCTGTTTATCTATTTCTGCAGGGGGTTATCAGGAAATACGGAAGAAAGGCCCACATGTCGGATTAATGACGGGATATTAACCGAACACGTAATTATCTTACATCTAGAAGAGTCCAGAAGCCACGAGAACGAACGGGAGGCGTAACGGAGCCGGACACAGGGCGCCCGCCCTGGTCCTTAGGGTGCCCGCCCTGGCCCCAGAGCCAATCAGGCTCCGCCTCGAGGATTATGCTCCACCGACCTAGAGGATCAAGGAAAACCGTCCGTTCAATGTCGGTTTGATCAGACGGCCCAGATTCATCCGAAAGGGCTATATAAGCAAGGCCCCTGACCCTGGAGGAGAGGCCCTCGTCTCATACTTCAAACCCTAATTCAGGAGGAGAGCCTCTGATCAAGCCCTAGAGCCACCACATCAACTAGATCTCTAGTTAGCATAGCTACATAGGATTAGAACTAGAAGGAGTCAATCTTCGATTGGTTCCCGGATCTGTCAAGAGGATTCTTGGTAATTCCTCTCTTGTTCTTCAATTGTTCATCTTTGTTCTTCAATATTATGAATATGACTTTGTTCTATTTCAATATATTGATTATGACTTTGCTCTACTTGATTATATTTGCAATTATATTGTTCTTAGTTTATCATAGTTATATGCTTGGCTTAGTTAGATTGGAATTATATACATGCCTAGGATCGTATAGCGTTTATCCATGTGTACAGTGGGTGAATGATAACTATTGTGTAGACGTGGTGTCTATACCGTATTTATCTGCGATTGCACCCTATATGCCGGATTGTGGGGTAGTTCGCGATAGTGACAGCTTCGTTGATTCTTATATAGTCCCCCTCTCGTGTATAGGGCAGGCAGAGCAACACTATTACAGGGGAGTGATTGCTATGTTCTTCATCTTCCTTGCTAATATTCACTATGCATGGATATAGTCTTTTCTCACCATGATTGCCAAGTATAATTGCACTAACTATGATATGCTAGACTTTATAGTTAATAATAACTTAGGGAATATCTTTGTAGTTCATCCTAATTCCATGCTAATGACTTGCTAGAATATCTGTTGAGGTGCTTATCATTATTATATGTGGCTAGCTGATCAGATTAATTATCTTTGTCACCATTATCACTTTACCTTTACTTAATGTGACATTTATACCTGTATAAAGAGATTGATAAATACTCTCGGTTATACATGCAATGATGTGTACTCAGTTCCATATTCTCATTCCATTATCAACCATGATACTTAGAAATCCCTTCCCAGTGGTAAAAATATAAATAACGATACCTGGAATACTTTCCGGTTAAAATGCTACATCGGTATTAATCTGTGCGCTTGCAGATCCCTTTTATTATTTATCTTGATGAGCAAATGCATATTTCAATACCGCGTCTCTCATGTCATGCTGGGGATGACAACTTGGCTTAAGTGGCATGAGGGATAGGTTTGGCATTTTTGGCGCCGTTATCAGAATTAGAAAACTAAGTCTACTTTTGGTAGTGACGTTAAGAATGCCCAACAAGCATTTTTGGCGCCGTTGCCGGGGAAGGTTGATTACTAAGTAGGAATGAATACGGAACTTTGAGTCATCATTTGCATCACTAATCTGATCGAGCTTATCAATTCTTTTATACAGTTTTACCCCTATATTTTCCATTTTGATTATTTATTGCAGGGTGATGCATGAATAGAAGACATCTTCCAGACAACTTTGTTGACGATCCCGAAGCCTTATTCAGAAGAACAAGAGCCAAGCTCAAGAAGACATCGTCAACACTTCAGCACAAAGCTTCATCCAAATCCGAAGACCGCCGAAGTTTCATCCAGAATTTGTCGACTGAATTCGAAGCCATGGCGAACAAGTCAATCCACGAGTTCTCAGCTCCCACTACGGACAACATCCGCACTGGACCTGCTGGGGAGATCGACCGCAACTTCGAGCTCAAGCCTGGGCTCATCAACATGGTGCAAGCTAACCAGTTCTGTGGGAAGCCACATGAAGACGCTAGTGCTCATCTTCAACACTTCCTGGAGATCTGCAGCACTTTCACCATGGCTGAAGTCCCCAGAGACGCCATACTACTTCGCCTTTTCCCATTCTCACTGTTGGGGAGAGCGAAGCAGTGGTTCTACGCTACAAAGGAGAAGAACACTACGTGGGCACTCTGCTCCACGAACTTTCTAGCCAAATTCTTTCCCATGGGCAAGACCAATGCTCTCCGTGGGAAGATTACAAGTTTTCAGCAACAACATGATGAATCCGTTCCAGAAGCATGGGAGCGTTTCCAAGACTACATCCTAGAATGTCCCCATCATAGAATGGAAAGCTGGTTACTAATGCAGACATTTTATCATGGGCTCATTAACAGTGCCCGTGAAACCATGGATGCTGCAGCTAGAGGAGCATTCCTATCACTCACCATACCTCAAGCCACAGCTCTTGTGGAGAAGATGGCATCCAACCAAGGTTGGAATGAAGAAAGAACTCAGACACGCAAGAGAGGTGGAGGTATGCACCAGCTCAAGGAGGTAGACATGCTGTCTGCCAAGCTAGACTTACTCATGAAGAAGCTCGATGATCGAGCTGGAGAAAAGAAAGAAGTCATGCACGTCTACGACTCCCACATGACTTGTGAGGAGTGTGGAGGTACTGGACACTCGGGCAATCACTGTCCTGAGTTGCTGGAGGACGTGAACTACATCAACAATAACAACAACTACTACAACCGTCCTCAGCAGAATCAAGGTTGGAATCAACAGAGGTCTAACTACTCAGGTAATTACCAAGGTAACAATTCTTTCAATAATAATAACAATTATCCACCTTTGAGAGAGTTAGTGTCCAACCAAGGAAAGCTAATGGATAACCTGTCTAAGAAATTGGCATCTAATGATAAAATACTAGAAAATATAAATAATAGAATGGATAATTTCTCTACTGCCATCAAGAACCAGATTAGCTTTAATAAAATAATTGAATCTCAGTTGAATCAAATAGCTGCTGCTGTTCCTGCTACTAACCCCGGTATACCATCACAACCGGAAGGACTAGAATCTGCAAATCTTGTAGACATGTTTGATGCAGGAGATTACTGGAGTAACCCTATCGTAGAAGTAAGTACTGACCATCTGCCGGTCAAGAGAGGCGATCCAGGACGCCCCGATCTCCATCGGCATGCGAGACTTCCCAGAAGCACTATGTGACTTTGGCTCCAGCGTCAACATCATGCCCAGAGTACTCTATGAAAAACTCTTTTCACAACCATTATTAGAAACAACCATGTGTTTGCAGCTTGCAGATAGGACACTGAGCTTCCCGAGAGGAATATTGAAGAACATCTGTGTCCGAGTTGGTTCCTCGTACGCTCCAGCAGACTTCGTAGTGATAGAGACCGGTTCTGATGAGAGGGCTCCCGTCATCCTAGGGAGACCATTCCTGAACACCGCGGGAGCTGTCATCTATGCTAGTGCTGCCAAGATCAGTTTCTACATCAAGGGGAGGAAGGAAACGTTTTCCTTCAAGAACAAGACCGCACAAATCCCAGAGCAACCCCAATATGAACCAAGGAAGAGGACCAACAGGAGGAACAAGAGCAAGAAGCAAGTATGGACCGAGACAGCTAAGATGGTCACTGCCGTGCACAAAGGTCAAGATCGCCAACTCAAGTCACCGTTCTTGCCTAAGAAGGACGACCCAGGTATGCCAAGCATTTATTGCTCCATTAATGGGTTCCACTTCTACAAGACACTTTGCGACACTGGGTCGGGCGTCAACATAATGGCCAAGGTCACCTATGAACTTCTGTTCGGAACCATGCCCTTAAACCCAATATATATTCAGCTCCAGATGGCAGATCAGACATTCCGACAGGTCGAAGGTTATTGACATGGGAGAAGATGAATATGATCCACCCATCATCCTTGGAAGACCATTCCTAAGTACTGTCAAAGCAATCATTTACATTGGAATTGGAGAAGTCCACATGCACTTCCCCTCTGAGAAGGTACGTCTTTACTTTACTGACCCTAACTATGTATTTGAAGAATCCAAGCAGGTCAGGACAAGAAGAAGGCGACGTAACCACAATCAGAAGCAACAGGTCATCAAGGACGGATGGGCAGATTATGAAGGAGAAGTGGTAAGATCTGAAGACATACCACTCAACCAACACTGTCCTGAGGAGACCGAAGCACCGAGACAAGTATGGAAAGAAAAGACAGTTGCACATGAAGAAGAGGCGCTGCCGGAACCACCGACTACGCCATCCACCAAGTCCCAGGACGACTGAACGAATAAGAGTCTCGTTCAGAGGACTTAAAAACACCGAACGCCTTGCCAAGAGGTAACTTGGTAGTTATCCTTTCCTTTTAATTATTTACTTTATCTTAAATAGTTTGCTTAGTTAATCATATTCATACTATCTTAAAAAGAAAATAAAAATATTAAAAACCCTAAAGCCCCATGTGAGTATGCGAGTGGCATAAAACCCATAAGTACATTCACTGTGGTGGCATAAAAAAATATATATATATAATAAATACATAAATATTTTCTTCTGCTTTATAAAAAAAAATCAAGGAGGCTCAACATGATAAAGGCTAGATATTTATGCTAACACTTAATCAGTTCCACAAAGCTTTGTTGTCTATTTGAGCTTCACAGAATTCAAGGAGACTAGCAGACGGAAGACATTCTAATCGCTGTCAGGGTGCTACCGACTTTCAAATACATCTCCGCCATCTGCTAGCTACATCAGAAGAGATTATGTCAAGATCCAGCTTGGGGGAGAGCACCTCCATTATCTTGCTAAGTATTTCTATCTTTATCTTTATATTTATATATATTTCTACCTTATAAAAATAAAAATATGCATAACTATGAAAAAACCAAATAAAGATTTTGTGCTTATATATATATACCTATATCTTTTGCTTAGTGTGTTTTAATAAATAAATAAAGTGGCTATGCTAAACTGAATCTAAATAATAATAAAACTCTAGCATGGATATGATGAATAGTTGCTTTGCCTAACTTTCAAATTTGAAGTCCTCTCTCTAAGTTTAGACATAACTGTTATCATTTAAAGCTTGCTCTAAACCTGAACTTGTGGAAAGAGAACTTGATCTAAAGTCTAAGTTGTTAACGGATATGATATGGGAAGGTTGAGCTGCTGTTTATCTATTCCTAGAGATGCTAAAATTCTGGAGAATTTTATCTTTGAAAATCTTAAAATGCTACATGATGAGTTCCTGTATGATGAGAGTTTAAGTTCCTACCACAGCCATACATACATGCTTGCTAGACTTTAAGCCATACCTTTACTTTTTACTGCTTATGAGCATTGAGTGTAGTCAAGCTGTGTAGACCCTTAGGAGCTTGTCATGCGGTTAAAATCAAGATTCACTTGCACGATCACTCATACATGCTGCTTCTACTCCGGAAGTACGCATCCACATATATCCACTCATTCTCATCTCCAGATCCACATAAAATTATTTTACTCCTAATCCGGGAGAGAATAGCCAAAAATATTTTCCCATTCTTGTTATCCCCTGTGAAATAAATGCTCAAGCTATTTTGGTTACTACCACTTGCTATATTGTTCTAAGGAGATGATTGCTCTATACGAGGAAATAAAAAGGGGCAAGTGCCCGGAACCTCGAAAAGAAAAAGATACGAGGAAATAAAAAGGAGCAAGTGCTCGGAACCTCGATGAAAAAAAAAGAAGAAAAAGTGTGAGAAGAGAGGTAAAAATGGACAAGTGTCCGACAGTAGAATTAGGGGTACAAGATACCCACCTGAGAGGAAAAAAAAATATAGAGCACCTCATTCTCCTCAAGAGCTTTAAAAGCAAGAAAGGTACGTATCCCCTCAAAAAGAGCAAAAGTAGAATTAGACTTTCATCATTGTTATCATCACTATCACCATACACCATTCATTCGCCACACATGCACATCTTGATTTGACTTATTGGCTTGTTTTTCTGGATCCATGGTTTGACTATGCAATAAATGTCTTGTAAGTATGTATACTTTATCTCCCACCGATGAGCTCCAGATATCAAAAGCCTTATTAGAATAGGATGAGAGAGAAGGCAATGTCACTCTGCCTTATACCACAAATACTACATACTTTGCTTTGAGAGAAGGCAGACATCATTACTGCCTTGGTGAGGATCCAGAAATACCACAAAAGAGAGACTTGAGAGAGTCATACAAGGAATCTCTGAGTTTTATTTGAAAATCTGCAAAAAACTCCAGAGCTATAGCTGATCAAGAATAAGAGACATGGCGCTTGACTAGACTGTTCTATCTTTTAACCGCTCAAGACAAAGGTGACGGTTGCAAGCCCCATGGTGAAAGGTATAATGAGTAAGTTTTAAGTCTTGACAGTTTACTTTAACTCAGAGATGAGACTCTATTTAAAAGCATGTGTACCGTCAAAATTCAAAGGCATTTCAGCAACTACTGAGTCTCTCCTTGCTCAGGGACGAGCAAGAGGTAAGCTTGGGGGAGTTTGTTGACGGTCCTTAAGTATCAATTATAACTATCAAATAAATAGAGAAAAGGATTCAAATGAAACCAACACCTAGACTTAGGGTTTTATCTGACAGAATTCCACGAGTTTTGCTGTTTATCTATTTCTGTAGGGGGTTATCAGGAAATACGGAAGAAAGGCCCACATGTCGGATTAATGACGGGATATTAACCGAACACGTAATTATCTTACATCTAGAAGAGTCCAGAAGCCACGAGAACGAACAGGAGGCGTAACGGAGCCGGACACAGGGCGCCCGCCCTGGTCCTTAGGGCGCCCGCCCTGGCCCCGGAGCCAATCAGGCTCCGCCTCGAGGATTATGCTCCACCGACCTAGAGGATCAAGGAAAACCGTCCGTTCAATGTCGGTTTGATCAGACGGCCCAGATTCATCCGAAAGGGCTATATAAGCAAGGCCCCTGACCCTGGAGGAGAGGCCCTCGTCTCATACTTCAAACCCTAATTCAGGAGGAGAGCCTCTGATCAAGCCCTAGAGCCACCACATCAACTAGATCTCTAGTTAGCATAGCTACATAGGATTAGAACTAGAAGGAGTCAATCTTCGATTGGTTCCCGGATCTGTCAAGAGGATTCTTGGTAATTCCTCTCTTGTTCTTCAATTGTTCATCTTTGTTCTTCAATATTATGAATATGACTTTGTTCTATTTCAATATATTGATTATGACTTTGCTCTACTTGATTATATTTGCAATTATATTGTTCTTAGTTTATCATAGTTATATGCTTGGCTTAGTTAGATTGGAATTATATACATGCCTAGGATCGTATAGCGTTTATCCATGTGTACAGTGGGTGAATGATAACTATTGTGTAGACGTGGTGTCTATACCGTATTTATCTGTGATTGCACCCTATATGCCGGATTGTGGGGTAGTTCGCGATAGTGACAGCTTCGTTGATTCTTATATAGTCCCCCTCTCGTGTATAGGGCAGGCAGAGCAACACTATTACAGGGGAGTGATTGCTATGTTCTTCATCTTCCTTGCTAATATTCACTATGCATGGATATAGTCTTTTCTCACCATGATTGCCAAGTATAATTGCACTAACTATGATATGCTAGACTTTATAGTTAATAATAACTTAGGGAATATCTTTGTAGTTCATCCTAATTCCATGCTAATGACTTGCTAGAATATCTGTTGAGGTGCTTATCATTATTATATGTGGCTAGCTGATCAGATTAATTATCTTTGTCACCATTATCACTTTACCTTTACTTAATGTGACATTTATACCTGTATAAAGAGATTGATAAATACTCTCGGTTATACATGCAATGATGTGTACTCAGTTCCATATTCTCATTCCATTATCAACCATGATACTTAGAAATCCCTTCCCAGTGGTAAAAATATAAATAACGATACCTGGAATACTTCCCGGTTAAAATGCTACATCGGTATTAATCTGTGCGCTTGCAGATCCCTTTTATTATTTATCTTGATGAGCAAATGCATATTTCAATACCGCGTCTCTCATGTCATGCTGGGGATGACAACTTGGCTTAAGTGGCATGAGGGATAGGTTTGGCATTTTTGGCGCCGTTATCAGAATTAGAAAACTAAGTCTACTTTTGGTAGTGACGTTAAGAATGCCCAACATTCTTCTCGTACCACTTCTTCCACGCAATACTCTCCGGGTTACGAACACGCAGGTCTTGGGCCCGTCGTAGCATTTTCTTCTTATGGTTCTTAACGAAATCAGTGATGTAGTTTGCAGGATATCCTCTCATCTTGCGAAGTGCTACCATTGTCTTATACTCATCCTTGAACTTAAACACATCATCATATGATTCCCATTTGCATTTCTGAGTGCTCTGTTGCAACAAATAGATGAATACAAAGTTAGCGTACCAAAGCAAACAAAATAAAACATTAGCACTAAGTGTCAACAGTCCTAGCAAACCTCGTCATAATCGATCATGTGGCCATAGAAGTGCCCAATCCCAAGGCCTGAAGGGACAAGGCCGTAGCTAGCTTCAACACCACATTTGCACATCACAGGAGGCGCAATAGACCTCCTCTTCTTCTTCCAGTCTGGCACCTCCTCATTCTTCTCCGGCTCCGGCCAATGGCTCTTTGGACCATAGACCCATTCCTTGAAACGGCACTTTGAAAAATCATGATCCTACAAAATCAAAACAGTAAAACACACATATAGGACATGACATTCCAAGGTTCACTCAAACCTTACCTCATGTCGTAGAGGACAAATGAACTCTTGTTCATTGCGTGGGTTTATCACGGCTTGCTCTCCGCAATGGCACTTTGGAGGATCCTCGAGCCGCCGTGCCGATGCTACGGCCTTCTCTTCCTCCGTCATAGGAGGAGGGTTAGGAGGGGGCGGAACCCAGCGAGTAAACACCTCACGCTTACAATGATCAACGCCGGGGTAGAAAAGGAGAATCCTTGGGTCAAACTTGTCCGGACCGTCGATCCATTGGAAGAAAAAGCACCGGAAGTATGGCTACAAAAAAGTTTGAATTATCTCATCGCGAATACAACATCAGAAACCAATAAGAAAAACAAAGGGCACAATTACTTACGCTACAACTATAACATGTGTAGAAGCAACGAGCCGCAGTATCTGGATGTCTCGACTGGCTCACATGCGCCGGATGACCACAGTCACAGTTAGGGAAAGGTTCCTCGGGAGGAACGGGCGCATCCTTGCAAGACACGTCGGGTACATCTCTCTAGGACGACCCTTTTTCCTCCAAATCGACTCACGATACGAGTCTTCCATCTAATAACACGAAATGATTTCAACACAAAACACATATCACTTATATAATGTACAATATCAATACGATAAAAACTAATATAACTTTACTAACTATATTAACCAAACATACTACAACGATGGACGCAGAGAAGGGGTGGCCGGAACAAGGTCCGACGATGGGCCGGTAGCCGACGGGGAGGGGCCCTAGGAGGGAGGGGCGCCGGAGAAGGACGCTGAGGGGAGGGGAGCTCGGTCCTGGGGCGGAGAGGGGCGCTGCGGGAAATGAAATGGATGAATGGCCAAAAATAAGAAGTGCCCGGGCTTTTAAATGAGCGGGGTTGTACCCCGCCATGATGCATGGCGGGTTAGGGGTACCCCGCCATGCATCATGGCGGGGTACTCCTTTCCACGCTGGCCTGCAGCGTGCCACGTGGGACCTGCACCCCGCCACCATGCATGGCGGGGTTCAGTGCATTTGCCCCGCCATGCATGGTGGCGGGGCCAAACGGGTTAGATTTAAAAAAAATTCAAACCCAGGTTAAATTTAAAATTTGTTTCAAATTTGGGCTAAAAATAAAAAAAAATTCTAGGTGGGCAGATGTCCTCCCCTTACCTCCTGAGCCTGGTCCGCTGGTAGAACCGCTGGCCCAGCGGCCGCTCGCTTGAGCTCTCCGTGGCCACGGGTGAGAGCTCGGACGGCGCCGCGCAGCTGTTCTTGGTGTAGTTCGGGGTGTACGTGTACGCCGTCCAGCCGGAGCCGATGCCGCCGTTGCTACCCCACCAGAGGACGCGACCGTCGGCGACGCTGACGTAAGGCCCGGCGCCACGGCCATCGAACGCGACGCTCTCTGGGACGACTAGAGAATCGGGCAACTCCAGCCACTGGACTTTGCTTGCGTCGATGGCCTTCGCTGTGGTGGCGGCGGCCGTGGCGGCAGAGGTCAGCAGTAGCAGCAGCGACAACAAGATCACCAACAGAGCCAGCCCCTCCGTTCCATGCTGGCTCGTCGAGTACCGCCTGAAGGTTTGTTTCTTGGCTGATCAGTGCGATCGCTAATGCTCTGGTTTGGTGGAGCATGGCGTGTGCCCGGCCTCACCTTTTATGGAAGTGGCTCCAGCAGAGCGTGCCCGTCGGACTCGCTCGGTGCTGCTGCTGCTGGAGGCAACGTCGCAGGCAGCCAGACCAACATAGGCACTCGTTTAGTTGGAGGATGTAAAATTTTGGGGTGTCACATCGGATGTTAAGGCCCTGTTCTGCTGTGCTGATAAGACAGCTGAAAAACACTGTTGGCTGATTTGTTGTGAGAGAAAAATACTGTTCCGACTAAAAAAACAAGCTGAAAAGTACGGATTATAAGCTGGACGAACAAGGCCTAAATGAAAGTGTCGTATGGGGTGTTCAGATACTAATAAAAAACAAATTACAGAATCTGTCAGTAAACCGCGAGACAAATTTATTAAGCCTAATTAATCCGTCATTAGCACATGTGTCACTGTAGCACTTTATTGTCAAATCATGGATTAATTAGGCTTAAAATATTTCTCTCGTAAAGTAGTCGCAATCTGTGCAATTAGTTATTTTTAATCTATATTTAATACTCTATGTATGGGATATGTTTTAAACTTTTGGGAGGAACTAAACAAGAATAAGTAGTTAATAAATGCCTGGGCTTTCAGGCTTTGTTTAGTTCCTCCCTAAAACTTTATACCCTATCACATCGGATGTTTGGACACATACATGAAGTATTAAATGTAGACTAAAAAAATAACTAATTGCACAGACTGCGTGTATTTTGTGAGACGAATTTTTTTGAACCTAGTTAGTCTGTGATTAGACAATGTCGTGCTACAGTAAACATGTGCTAATGATGGATTAATTAGTCTTAATAAATTCGTCTCACAGTTTACCGCCGAGTTCTGTAATTAGTTTTTTTATTAGTATCCGAATACCTTTTTCGACATCCCATGAAATATCCAATGTGACATTCCAAAACTTTACACCCGGAACTAAATGAGGCCTCAGTCGAAGCAATGCCTTCGCAGATTCTTCAGTTACGCTCATTCTTTGGGGACCGAGCCGTAGTTTGGACGGCAGAGTGCTCGAGTGGTGAGCAGCCGATCGTGAGTTCGAGGCTTGCTCATCTCACTTCTTCCACCAGAGTTTTCCCCCAATTATTTTCAGGATGGTGGATGCCTCACACAGATGGACTAGTTGACCTAGATATAGGTTGTAGATTGTTGGACATTCTTAACGTCATTACCAAAAGTAGACTTAGTTTTCTAATTCTGATAACGGCGCCAAAAATGCCGAACCTATCCCTCATGCCACTTAAACCAAGTTGTCATCCCCAGCATGACATGAGAGACGCGGTATTGAAATATGCAACTGCTCTTCTAAATAAATAATAAATAAGATCTGTAAGCGCACAGATTAATACCGATGTAGCATTTTAACCGGGAAGTATTCCAGGTATCGTTATTTATATTTTTACCACTGGGAAGGGATTACTAACATCAATGTTGATTATGGAATGGAATATAGGAATGAGTATCAATCATTGCATGTATAACTGAGAGCATTCATCTATCTCTTGCATACAGGGGTAAGTGTCACATAAAATATAGATAAAGTATGAATGGTGATAAAGATAATTAATCTGATCAGCTAGCCACATATAATAATGATAAGCACCTCAACAGATATTCTAGCAAGTCATTAGCATGGTATTAGGACGAACTACAAGGATATTTCCTAAGTTATTCTTAACTATAAAGTCTAGCATATCATAGTTAGTGCAAGTACACTTGGCAATCATTGCGAGAAAGGACTACGCCCATGCATAGTGATATTATCAAGGAAGATGAGAAACATAGCAATCACTCCCCCGTAATAATGTTGCTCTGCTTGCCTTACACACGGGAGGGGGACTATATAAGAACCAACGAAGCTGTCACCATCGCGGACCACCCCACGATCCGGCATATAAGGTGCAATCGTAGATAAATATGGTCTAAGCACCACGCCTACACAATATTTATCATTTACCCATGGATCCGATGGATAAACGCTATACGATCCTAAACATGTATATAATTCCAATCTAACTAAGCCAAGCGTATAACTACGATAAACTAAGAACAATATAATCGCAAACATAAACAAGTAGAGCATAGTCATAATCAATATATTGAAATAGAACAAAGTTGTATTCATAATATTGAAGAACAAAGATGAACAATGAAGAACAGTAAAGGAATTACCAAGAATCCTCTTGACAGATCCGAAAACCAATCGAAGATTGACTCCTTCTAGTTCTAATCCTATATAGCTATGCTATACTAGAGATCTAGTTGATGTGGTGGCTCTAGGGCTTGATCAGAGACTCTCCTCCTGAGATTAGGGTTTGAGGAATTGAGAATGAGGGAGTGCCTCCTCCAGGGGCCAGGGGTCCTGCTTATATAGCCCCCTTAAGTGAACGTGGGCCGTCGGATCAAACCGACATTAATCGCACGGTTTTCCTTGATCCCTTAGGTCGGTGGAGCATAATCCGCGAGACGGAGCCTGATTGGCTCTCAGGCCAGGGCGGGCGCCCTAGGGGGCAGGGCGGGCGCCCTGCCTCCGGGCCCGTTCGGCCTCCCGTTCGATCTCGTGGCTTCTGGAGTCTTCTAGATGATAGAAAATCGGTGAACACGTTATTATCTCTATGTAAACCCGACGTGTGGGCCTTTCCTCCGTATTTTCTGATAACCCCCTGCAGAAACAGACAAACACCAAAACTCGTGGAATTCTGTCAGATAAAACCCTAAGTCTAGGTGTTGGTTGCATTTGGATCCTTTTCTTTATTTATTTGATAACTATATTTGGTACTTAAGGACCGTCAACAAACTCCCCCAAGCTTACCTCTTGCTCGTCCCTGAGCAAGGATAGACTCATTATGGATCAGAAGTTGCTGCAACGCCTTTGAACGTTGACGGTACATATGCTTTCAAATAAGGTCTCATCCCTGAGTTAGAGTAAACTGTCAAGACTTAAAACTTACTCATTTTACCTTTCACCATGGGGCTTGCAACCGTCACCTGCATCTTGAGTGGTTAAAAGATAGAACGGTCTAGTCAAACGCCATGTCTCTTATTCTTGATCAGCTATAGCTCTGGAGTTTTTTGCAAATTTTTCAAATAAAACTCAGAGATTCCTTGTATGACTTTCTCGGATCTCTCTTTTGTGGTATTTCTGGATCCTTACCAAGGCAGTAATGGTATATGTCTTCTCTCTCAAAGTATGTGGTATTTATGGTATAAGGCGTAGTGACATTGCCTTCTCTCTCACCCTACTCTAATAAGGCTTTGATATCTGGAGCTCATAGGTGGGAGATACAGTATACATACTCATAGAACATTTATTGCATAGTCAAACCATAGATCCAGAGAAACAAGTCAATAAGTCAAATCAAGATGTGCATGTGTGGTGAATGAGTGGTGTATGGTGATGATGGTGATAACAAAAGTCTAATGCTCTTTTTGAGGGAATACATACCTTTCTTGCTTTTTAAAACTTTTGAGGGGAATGAGATGCTCTATTTTTTTTTCTCGGGTGGGTATCTTGTACCCCTAATTCTACTGTCGGACACTTGTCCATTTTTACCTCTCGTCTCACTTTTTCTTTCTTCGAGGTTCCGAGCACTTGCTCCTTTTTATTTCCTCGTTTTTTTAGAGCAATCTCCCTCTTTTGAAAATATAGCAAGTGGTAGTAGAAATGACTTGAGCATTAACTTCACAGGGAATAACAGGAATGGGATAATGTTTTTGACTATTCTCTCCCGGGTCAGGAGTAGAATAATTTTGGGTGAATCTGGAGATGGAAATGAGTGGATATATGTGGATGCGTACTTCCGGAGTAGAAGCAGCATGTATGAGTGAACGTGCAAGTGAATCTTGATTTTAACCACATGACAAGTTCCTAAGGGTCTACACAGCTTGACCACACTCAATGCCCATAAGCAGTAAGTAGTAAAAGTGCGGCTCTTAATCTAACAAGCATGTATATATGGCTGTGGTAGGAATTTAAACTCTCATCATACAGGAACTCATCATGCAACATTTTAAAGATTTTCAAAGATAAAATTCTCCAGAATTCTAGCATCTCTAGGAACAGATAAACAGCAGCTCAACCTTCCCATATCATATCCGTTAACAACTTAGACTTCAGATCAAGTTCTCTTCCCACTAGTTCAGATTTAGAGCCAGTTTTAAATTATAACAGTTATGTCTAAACTAGAGAGAGAACAAATTTGAAAATTAGGCAGAGCAACTATTCATCATATCCATGCTAGAGTTTTATTTTCAAGATTCAGTTTAGCATAGCTACTTTATTTATTTATTAAACTAAGCAAATATATATAAACACAAAATATTTATTTGGGTTTTCATGATTATGCATCTTTTTATTTTAATAAAGCATAGGTATAACTGTAGATAAAAATACTTATCGGGATAAATGGGGGTGCTCTCCCCCAAGCTGGATCTTGACGTAATTTCTTCTGATGTAGCTAGCAGGTGCAGAGGTGTATTTGAATGTCGGCAGCACCCTGACAGCGATTAGGATGTCCTCCATCTGCTAGTCTTCCTGAATTCTGTGGAGCTCAAATAGACAACAAAGCTTCGTGGAACTTGATTAAGCGTTAGCATAAATATCTAGCCTTTATCATGTTTGAGCTTCCTTGATAAATGTCACTCTCTATTTTTATTTTTATTTTTATAGAACAGAAAAAATATATATTATTTTTTTTATTATGCCACCACAGTGAATGTACTTATGGATTTTATGCCACTCGCATACTCACATGGGGCTTACTGTTTTTAACATTTTTTTTAGACAGAATGAACATGATTAACTGAGCAATAATTAAAGGGAAAATGATAACTACCAAGTTTACCTCTTGGCACGGCGTTCGGTGTTTTTAAGTCCTCCGAACAGGACTTCTTTTCTTCTTAGTTGTCCTAGGATTTGGGTGGCGTAGACGGTGGTTCCGGTAGCGCCTCCTCTTCTTGTGTAACTGTCTTCGCTTTCCATACCCGACTTGGTGCTTCGGTCTCCTGTTATGTATCCTCGGGCCTTATGACCTCTCCTTCATAGTCTGCCCATACGTCATTGATGGTTTGCCTCCTTTGGTTACGGTTACGTCGCCTTCTTCTTGTCCTGACCTGCTTAGAATCTTCAACTATATAGTTAGGGTCATTAAAGTAGCGGCGTACCTTCTCAGAGGGGAAATGCATATGGACTTCTCCGGTTCCAATGTAGATGATTGCTTTGACGGTGCCTAGGAACGGTCTTCCTAGGATGATGGGTGGATCGTACTCGTCGTCTCCCATGTCAATGACCTGAAAGTCTGTATGGACAAAATGATCGTTAATTTTAACAGGGACATCGGTTACTATACCTTCGACCTTTCGGGATGTCTGATCTGCTATCTGGAGCTGAGTGTATGTTGGTTTTAAGGGCATGGTTCCGTACAAGAGCTGATAGGTGACTGTGGCCATTATGTTGACGCCTGATCCAGTGTCGCAGAGCGCCTTCTGAAAGGAGTATCCATTGATTGAGCACTCAATGCTTGGCATGCCTGGGTCGTCCTTCTTGATTAGGAACGGCGACTTGAGTCGACCATCTTGACCTCCTTGAACTGCAGTGATCATCTTAGCTGATTCGGTCCATCCTTGGTTGTTCTTGTTCTGCTTGTTCCTCCTGTTGGTCCTCTTCCTTGGTTCATGTTGGGGTTGCTCTGGGATTTGTGTAATCTTGTTCTTGAAGGAAAATGTCTCCTTCCTCCCCTTGATGTTGAAGTTGATCTTCGCAGCGCTGGCGTAGATGACAGCTCCCGAGGTGTTCAGGAATGGCCTTCCCAGAATAACTGGTGACCTCTCATCGGACCCGGTCTCTATCACCACGAAGTCAGCTGGAGCGTACGAGGTACCAACTCGGACACACATGTTCTTTAATATTCCTTTAGAAAAGCTTAGTGTCCGATCTGCAAGCTGCAAACACATAGTTGTTTCTGATAAAGGATATGTAAAGAATTTTTCATAGAGTACCCTGGGCATAATGTTGACGCTGGAGCCAAAGTCACAGAGTGCTTCTGGGAAGTCCACCATGCCGATGGAGATCGGGATGACGGGGCGTCCTGGATCGCCTCTCTTGACTGGCAGAAGGTCATTATGTACTTCGACAGCGGGATTACTCCAATAGTTACCTGCATCAAACATGTCTACAAGATTTGCAGATTTTAATCCTTCCGGTTGTGATGGTATACCGGGGTTAGTAGCAGGAACAGCAGCAGCTATTTGATTTAACTGAGATTCAATCATTTTATTAAAGCTAATTTGGTTTTTGATGGCAGTAGAGAAATTATCCATTCTATTATTTATGTTTTCTAGTATTTTATCATTGGATGCCAATTTCTTAGACAAGTTATCCATTAGCTTTCCTTGATTAGACACTAACTCTCTCAGGGGTGGAAAATTATTATTGTTGTTGTAAGAGTTATTACCTTGATAATTACCTGAGTAGTTACCTGAGTAGTTAGGCCTCTGTTGATTCCAACCTTGATTTTGTTGAGGACGGTTGTAGTTGTTGTTGTTGTTGATGTACCTTGCATCCTCAAGCATCTCAGGGCAATAATTGCCTGAGTGTCCAGTGTCTCCACATTCCTCACAAGTCATGTGAGAGTCATAGACGTTCATGACTTCTCTTTTGTCTCCAGCTTTGTCATCGAGCTTTTTCATGAGTAGGTCTAACTTTGCAGACAGCATGTCTACCTCCTTGAGCTGGTGCATACCTCCACCCTTCTTGCGTGTTTGAGTCCTCTCTTCGTTCCAACCTTGGTTGGACGCCATCTTCTCCACAAGGGCTGTAGCTTGTGGTATGGTGAGTGATAGAAATGCGCCTCCAGCTGCAGCATCCATGGTCTCACGAGCACTAGTGATGAGCCCATGATAGAAAGTCTGCATAAGTAGCCAGCTTTCTATTCCATGATGGGGACATTCTAGGATGTAATCTTGAAAGCGCTCCCATGCTTCTGGAACGGATTCATCATGTTGTTGCTGAAAACTTGTAATCTTCCCACGGAGAGCATTGGTCTTGCCTATGGGAAAGAACTTAGCCAGAAAGTTCGTAGAGCAGAGTGCCCACGTAGTGTTCTTATCCTTCGTCGCGTAGAACCACTGCTTCGCTCTCCCCAATAGTGAGAATGGGAAAAGGCGAAGTAGTATGGCGTCTCTGGGAATATCTAATAAAGTGAATGTGCTGCAAATCTCCAGAAAGTGTTGGAGATGAGCACTTGCATCTTCGTGCGGCTTCCCACAAAACTGGTTGGCTTGTACCATGTTGATGAGCCCTGGCTTGAGCTCAAAGTTCTTGTCGATGGCCGCGGCAGGTCCAGTGCGGATGTTGTCCGTAGTGGGAGCTGAGAACTCGCGGATCGTCTTGCTCGCCATGGCTGCGAACTCTGTTGACAAATTCCGGATGAAACTTCGGCGGTCTTCTGAATTGGATGAAGTGTTGCGTCGAAGTGTTGACTTCTTGAGCTTGGCTCTTGCCCCTCTGATTAATGCTTCGGGGTTGTCAACAAAATTTTCTGGAAGATGTCCTCTATTCATACATCACCCTGCAAAACAATAAGAATGGAAAAATACAGGGGTAAATCTGTATGGGAGAATTGATGATCTCAATCACTTAATGATGCGAATGATGACTCAAATTCCGTATTCATTCCTTGTTAGTAAATCAACCTTCCCCGGCAACGGCGCCAAAAATGCTTGTTGGGCATTCTTAACGTCATTACCAAAAGTAGACTTAGTTTTCTAATTCTGATAACGGCGCCAAAAATGCCGAACCTATTCCTCATGCCACTTAAGCCAAGTTGTCATCCCCAGCATGACATGAGAGACGTGGTATTGAAATATGCAACTGCTCTTCTAAATAAATAATAAATAAGATCTGCAAGCGCACAGATTAATACCGATGTAGCATTTTAACCGGGAAGTATTCCAGGTATCGTTATTTATATTTTTACCACTGGGAAGGGATTACTAACATCAATGTTGATTATGGAATGGAATATAGGAATGAGTATCAATCATTGCATGTATAACTGAGAGCATTCATCTATCTCTTGCATACAGGGGTAAGTGTCACATAAAATATAGATAAAGTATGAATGGTGACAAAGATAATTAATCTGATCAGCTAGCCACATATAATAATGATAAGCACCTCAACAGATATTCTAGCAAGTCATTAGCATGGTATTAGGACGAACTACAAGGATATTTCCTAAGTTATTCTTAACTATAAAGTCTAGCATATCATAGTTAGTGCAAGTACACTTGGCAATCATTGCGAGAAAGGACTACGCCCATGCATAGTGATATTATCAAGGAAGATGAGAAACATAGCAATCACTCCCCCGTAATAATGTTGCTCTGCCTGCCTTACACACGGGAGGGGGACTATATAAGAACCAACGAAGCTGTCACCATCGCGGACCACCCCACGATCCGGCATATAAGGTGCAATCGTAGATAAATATGGTCTAAGCACCACGCCTACACAATATTTATCATTTACCCATGGATCCGATGGATAAACGCTATACGATCCTAAACATGTATATAATTCCAATCTAACTAAGCCAAGCGTATAACTACGATAAACTAAGAACAATATAATCGCAAACATAAACAAGTAGAGCATAGTCATAATCAATATATTGAAATAGAACAAAGTTGTATTCATAATATTGAAGAACAAAGATGAACAATGAAGAACAGTAAAGGAATTACCAAGAATCCTCTTGACAGATCCGGAAACCAATCGAAGATTGACTCCTTCTAGTTCTAATCCTATGTAGCTATGCTATACTAGAGATCTAGTTGATGTGGTGGCTCTAGGGCTTGATCAGAGACTCTCCTCCTGAGATTAGGGTTTGAGGAATTGAGAATGAGGGAGTGCCTCCTCCAGGGGCCAGGGGTCCTGCTTATATAGCCCCCTCAAGTGAACGTGGGCCGTCGGATCAAACCGACATTAATCGCACGGTTTTCCTTGATCCCTTAGGTCGGTGGAGCATAATCCGCGAGACGGAGCCTGATTGGCTCTCAGGCCAGGGCGGGCGCCCTAGGGGGCAGGGCGGGCGCCCTGCCTCCGGGCCCGTTCGGCCTCCCGTTCGATCTCGTGGCTTCTGGAGTCTTCTAGATGATAGAAAATCGGTGAACACGTTATTATCTCTATGTAAACCCGACGTGTGGGCCTTTCCTCCGTATTTTCTGATAACCCCCTGCAGAAACAGACAAACACCAAAACTCGTGGAATTCTGTCAGATAAAACCCTAAGTCTAGGTGTTGGTTGCATTTGGATCCTTTTCTTTATTTATTTGATAACTATATTTGGTACTTAAGGACCGTCAACATAGATCTAGACATGTGTGCATGTGGTGTTGTGGTGTGAGTTGGTGTGTGTTCGGATACTACAACTTGTATCGATGGTTGAGACAATAAAAAAAGTTACGCTCATTCTTTTTTCTTTCAGTTAAATTAACAAAGCTACTGCAGTTCACCCCACTACCCTGGTAAAGTCTCAAAGCATCTCTCCAATTCCTAAGGGTGCTGAATCCATGGACGGTTCTGTACGCGCAACAGCGCGGCGAACGCCGACGAGACGCTCTCGAGCCCATCGGATACGTCCTGGAGCACCTGAACCTTCCCGTCTCGGATCCAGCCGCTGATGACGGCATTGAACTCGGCGAACTTGGGCAGGAAGTCCCAGGCGAAGAAGCCCTGTACGGTGACACGCTTGTATATCACCACTAGCAGCTCTGGCACCGCGCGCTACCTGTGTACTTGGAGATGATGCTGCTGGGCTACACCCGGCTGTAGATGTTCATGTTGGACAGCAGCATCTCGCTGCCCACGTTCTCGAAGTCCATGTCCGCAGCGGCGACGCCTAAGGTGGTCACACACGTCATGGCCCGGCCTGCCAGCCGCAGAAGGTAAGGGGAGGAGACCTACCTACTTACAAGCAGGGCCCACTTGTCAATTGTCCATGTCAACATCAAAGTCCACCTCAACACGTCAACGTGGCAAAACCACTACGAAAAACTACCACAGGGGTTATTTGAACGGTTTTGTAAAGGTGAGAAGGTTAAATACCTAGTTTTAAAGGTTAGGATAAAGTAGTTAAGTTACAGTAGGTGAGGGGGTTACATAGACTTATTCCTTTAAAAAATGCAAGAAACAGGAAAAATTGATGGGCTGCAAAGAGCCTTGAGTTGTCGTGGACCCTCCACACTCGACAGGTTGTTTTGTGCCGAAAAAAGTTCACTTTTCCTCCCCTAACTTTTGTGAAAGTCCGTTTTTCTCCCTGAACTCCAAACCGGGCTGTCGGTACCAATAATATAGGGGTACCCACATTTAACGATAATAAAAATTAAAACGACTAAGCCACGACAAAGCACAGCCCACTTCAAAACGCGCGACAGGACCGCCTCGTACGAGGCCGGCTCGACGGAATGCCTCGACCGCATCCCGTCTCCGACTCGTACGAGGCCCCCTCGACGGGAGCCCTCGACCGCGCTCCGACCCGCACGAGGCTCGATCGCCCCCCGGGAGCGCTCCGACTCGCGTGAGCCAGGGTCGAGGCGCTCGATCCCCTCTTTCTCCACCTACCACGGGACAAAAAGTCATGGCATTTAATACAACCACCAACTACCACCTAACGGCATGGCCGCAGCATGGGTCGACGTGGGAACAATATCAGTGTCAGTCTTCACTGTTTTACCGCCCATCCCGTGATGGGAGGTGAAAAATGTCACTGTGCCCACCGTACCTAACACTATGCATCACTATTAACCCTCGAGGGAGGATACGACAAAGCCCGTACACCGCGATTCCAGGGATTCGGACTTATCCGCCCGGCCTCGACCCGGCCTCGACCCGGCCTCGACCCTCAACACAGCGCAACAGGGAAGGAAGGACGGTATGGCGCGGCGCTCCAGGTCATTTCAGCTCCTCGTCCTCTACGACATCACGTGCCCGGGGATGGTCTTCCATTCCTAAGGCACGTCGCTACAGTCGTCTCAAACAGGGATCGACAAAACATCGTTTCAAGGCACCACCGTCCTGGCCACCTCTCGCCCTATAAAAGGGGAGGCCGGGGCTCCACAGGACGACGACAGACGAACAACAAGCCATATACGAGACAAAGATCAACATCTCAAGCAATCATCTTGTACTCTTTCTTTTTCTCCTTTGAGACTTGGGCTCGACACCCTCTCTCGCAAGCTTGTAACCCCTACACAAGCACCTCGGTGCAAGGAAATACAAATCTCTCCCCCCCCCCCGCTGGACGTAGGGCCTTCTTTTGCCCGAACCAGGATAAACCCCCGTGTGTTCTCCTTGCATCACCATCCAGGAAAGGGACACGCAGCATTTTACTCGTTGGTTTAGGACCCCCTCGGGTCCGAACACCGACAGTTGGCGCGCCAGGTAGGGGATCACTGCGTGCCAACGTCGCTTTCCCGCCTTTTTCCTGGATGGCTGACCCCGAACGCCCTATCCCGTTGGCCACGGTGATCTGGTTCGGGAGTTTGGAGTTCATGTCGCTCGGCTATGGCTACGATATGGTCCTACTCCCGCCAAGGCACCCCACCGACGAGGATTACGAACTCTCCCAGCCCGGGGGAGCAATCCGCCGGTACCGTTGCTCCAGGCAGGCGCGAGCCGCCCGACGGCGGCGAGCCCAGCGTAACCATCGTCTCCACCTCGCGGAGGGTGATGGGATTCCCCGTTCCGGCACTTCCCAGCCAGGCGCCGGCCCAGATTTCCTCGTGGAAGGTCTGGGAAGGATAAGCTTGGCCGAGGACAACATGCCAACGGAGAACCCCGCCGCTCCCCCGTCCGGTGAGACACCGCTACCCGAAGCACCCGGTCCAGCGTGGGCAGCGACATCTCCTTCCCCGTTTCCGTTCGGGTTAGTCTCGGCTGCCCAGGTGTACGCTTCTTCCGTGAGCACTTGCATGAGTGCTTATGAGGAACTCCCCGGGCACCATCTACGCTCCACTCTGGACCTCGTCGCGTCCACGCCGGTTTCTGACTATCTGGACTCTGCTGAGGCGCCAGAAACAGAACCCCGTGTGACTGCTTCCCCACGACGCAACCCTAGTGGCGATCTGCAATGGCCATGCATTCCCCCGTCATACTATTATTTTGGCGCCCCTGACTCCGACTCGGCTGATGACACCTACGATCCGACCCGCGAGTGCTTCAACGTCGACGTTGAAAGCACGTCGAATTCGGAGGAAGAAGAGCCGGCCGAAGGAGGGCACACGCCACCTCATGTCGAGCACCCCGCCGAGCGGGACGAGGCTCAACTCCTTGCGGATCAAGGAATGCAGCTCGAGCAAATCCGCAAGTTGCAGGAAAAGCTTGACGAAGAACGGCAGAACCTGTATCTACTTCAGCAAACCCTCGAGCGTGAGCGTGCGGAACGCGCACCTGGCGGGAGAGCTCGCGAGAGAGCTCGCGACGTCAACCGTCGCATCGGCGAGGACCGGGCCGTCGACCCCCCGGTTTTCGCTCGAGCCAGCCAGAACGTCGTCGCCGCCGCCATGCTCCTCCGAAACATGCCCGAGCCGTCGAACCCCGATGCCCGCCGGGCTCGAGATGAGATCCGAGAACTTCTCGAGACCGCGGCCCTGCAGCAGGCTGAGAGCTCTGCCTCGAGGCGACGCGAGCCCGCCTCGGAGCGGCTCGCAGAGCCCTCTCGGCAAGAAAGAGAGGCCTCGGTTCATCCCGAACCGGCCCGACGGATCCGGATGGCTCCCGCCCCTGAGCCTGTCACTCACGACCATGGGCCTCGAGACACCCGTGGCAACATCATCGAGCGCCGCACGCGCAAGCACGGTGACGGCGTGGCTCGAGGTTACCACGTGCACAGGGGCGGGCGTTATGACAGCTCGGAAGATCGTAGCCCTTCACCCGAGCCTCCGGGCCCTCGGGTCTTCAGTAAGGCTATCCGTGAAACGATACTCCCGGCACGGTTTCGCCCTCCCACGACTCTCGCCAAGTACAACGGCGAGACCAAACCCGAACTTTGGCTCGCCGATTTCCGCTTGGCATGTCAACTGGGCGGGGCCACCAACGACCGGGTCATCATCCGACAGCTCCCCCTGTTCCTCTCCGACACCGCTCGAGCCTGGCTCGAGGATCTCCCGCCTCAACAGATCCACGACTGGGACGACCTCGTGAGGGTGTTCGAGGGAAACTTCAAGGGAACTTACATGCGCCCCGGCAACTCGTGGGACCTCCGGAGTTGCAAGCAGAAACCAGGTGAATCCCTCCGGGATTACATCCGGCGCTTCTCCAGGCAACGCACCGAGCTCCCCAACGTCACCGACTCTGACGTGATCATGGCTTTCCTCTCGGGCACCACTTACAAGGAGTTGGTCCGAGAGTTAGGCCGTCACACCCCGCTCACTGCCAACGGGTTGATGGACATCGTCACCAACTTCGCCGCCGGCGAGGAGGCAGTTGGTGCCATCTTCGGCAACGAGCAGGACAAGAGGAAGCAGAAGACCGACGATCCCGCGAGCTCCACCCGGGGCTCCAAGAGGAACAACCGCAAGAAGAAGAAAGGCCAGCAGGGCAAGCTCGAGGCCCCGGCCGACGAGCTTGTTGCCGCCACCGAACGCAAGAAGCCTCGAGGCCCCCCCCCGGCGGGGGCATCTTCGACAAAATGCTTAAAGAGCCATGCCCTTACCACAAGGGACCCACTAACCATAACCTCGAAGATTGTCATATGCTCCGCAGGTACTTCGAGGGCGCAGGCAGCAAGAACACCGACAAGAAGGAAGACCCAAAGGGTGATGACAAGGATGAGGGGTTCCCCGAGATCCACGACTGCTTCATGATCTACGGAGGACCCTCGACCCGCCTCTCAGCGCGCCAGCGCAAGCGAGAGCGGCGAGAGGTTTTCGGAGAACACATCGGACCAACCGTCGAGGCATACGTCGATGACATCGTAGTCAAGACAAAACAAGCCGACGGCCTGGTCAGCGACCTCGACGTAGCATTCAAATGCCTCCGGGCTAAGAATATCAAGCTCAATCCAGAAAAGTGCGTTTTTGGCGTCCCTCGAGGTATGCTTTTAGGGTTCATCGTGTCTAAGCGTGGCATCGAAGCCAATCCAGAAAAAATCTCTGCGATAACCAAGATGGGCCCCATCCGAGATCTGAAAGGCGTGCAGAGGGTCACGGGCTGCTTGGCGGCACTCAGCCGTTTCATTTCGCGCCTCGGCGAAAAAGCGCTCCCTCTGTACCGCCTCTTGAAGAAATCGGAGCATTTTTCCTGGACCCTCGAGGCCGAGGAAGCCCTCACAAAACTCAAGGTCACGCTCTCTAACTCACCAATTCTCGTCCCTCCGACCCCAGGAGAACCGCTCCTACTTTATGTCGCTGCAACATCACAAGTAGTCAGCGCGGTCCTGGTCGTCGAACGGGCCGAGGAGACTCATACCTTGCTCGTCCAGAGGCCGGTCTATTTCATTAGCGAGGTTCTCTCGGAAACCAAGGTCCGGTACCCTCAAATCCAGAAACTGCTATATGCTGTCATCTTGACACGGCGCAAGCTCCAACACTACTTCGAGGGCCACCCGGTTACTGTGGTTTCTTCTTTTCCCCCTGGGAGAGATAGCCCAGAACCGGGAAGCCTCGGGTAGGATTGCCAAGTGGGCGGTCGAGCTCATGGGCGAGACCTTGTCTTATGCGCCGCGCAAGGCTATAAAGTCACAGGTATTGGCAGACTTCCTGGCTGAATGGACCGACACCCAACTCCCTCCCGCACAGCTCCAGGCCGACCTCTGGACCATGTACTTCGACGGGTCGTTGATGAAAACAGGAGCAGGCGCGGGCTTGCTCTTCATCTCGCCCCTCGGAGTTCACATACGCTACGTCGTCCGGCTCCATTTTCCTGCGTCAAACAACGTCGCCGAGTACGAGGCACTCGTCATGGGGCTGAGAATCGCCATCGAGCTCGGGGTCCGACACCTTGACGTTCGAGGCGACTCCCAGCTCGTGATCGATCAGGTCATGAAGAGCTCGAGCTGCCGCGACCCCAAGATGGAAGCCTACTGCCAAGAAGTACGGCGCCTCGAGGACAAGTTTCACGGCCTCGAGCTCAACCACATCGCACGCAGGTATAATGAGGCCGCCGATGAACTCGCGAAAATCGCGTCCAGTCGAACTACGGTTCCACCAGACGTTTTCGCGAAAGATCTCCGGCAGCCATCTGTCGACCTTGGGTCGGATAGAGGGGTCGACGGGACGTCACTCGACCCCCCACCTGAGGCAGAAGCCCCCTCGACCGGGGCCGAAGCCATGCAGGTGGAAGGATCGACCCCACCATCTGACCTCGAGCTTGACTGGCGCGCTCCGTACCTCGACTACCTCATCCAAGGGGACCTCCCCTCGAGTAAGACCGAGGCTCGACGGATCGCTCGCCGGGCCAAAACCTTTGTGATCGTTGGCGACAGTAGGGAGCTGTACCGCCGCAGCCCTACTGGCGTCCTCCAACGTTGCATCACAAACGAGGAAGGCAGGGACCTGCTCAGCGACCTGCACTCGGGGGCTTGCGGTCACCACGCTGCGCCTCGAACCCTCGTCGGGAACGCCTTTCGACAAGGATTCTATTGGCCGACCGCGGTCTCCGACGCTGTCAAGCTAGTACGTTCCTGTAAAGGATGTCAGTACTATGCGAGACAGACTCATCTCCCGGCACATGCTCTACAAACCATCCCCATCACGTGGCCGTTTGCCGTTTGGGGCCTTGACCTTGTCGGACCTCTAAAGAGGACAACAGGCGGCTTCACCCACTTGCTCGTCGCTATCGACAAATTCTCCAAGTGGATCGAGGCTCGCCCCATCACCAGCATTAGGTCCGAACAAGCTGTGCTTTTCTTCACCGACATCATTCATCGCTTTGGGGTCCCCAACTGCATCATCACGGACAATGGCACCCAGTTCACTGGTAAAAAGTTTCTGGATTTCTGCGACCACCATCACATTCGCGTGCTCTGGTCGGCCGTGGCTCATCCAAAAACAAACGGCCAAGTGGAACGTGCCAATGGCATGCTCCTACAGGGCCTGAAACCCAGAATCTTTGACAAGCTAAGCAAACATGGCAAAAGATGGGCTGCCGAACTACCCTCGGTCCTGTGGAGCCTAAGGACAACGCCGAGTCGAGCCACGGGGTTCACTCCGTTCTTCTTAGTCTACGGGTCCGAGGCTATGCTCCCAACAGATATTGAATACGGGTCTCCGAGACTAAAGGCTTACAACGAAAGAAACAATGACGCCACAAAACAAGACGCCCTCGACCAGCTCGAGGAAGCCCGAGATGTGGCTCTGTTGCATTCTGCCAGGTACCAGCAGGGTCTCCGACGCTACCACGACAGACACGTCCGCAAGCGAGACCTCAACGTCGGCGACTTGGTGCTACGGCGGAACCAGAACACCAAGGGGCGCCACAAGCTCACGCCACCATGGGAAGGACCGTACATCATCGCAGAAGTACTAAAGCCGGGCACCTACAAGCTATCCAACGAGAAGGGCGAAATCTTCACCAACGCTTGGAACATTGAACAGCTACGTCGCTTTTTTCCTTAGAAGGCCTCGAGGCCCTGTATTTCCTTTTTCATCAATAAAGAATACAGCAATGTTAAAACTTTCGTTTTACGATGAGGAAGGATCGACTCTACACTACCAGAATCGACCCTCCCTCAGGGGCTACAAAGGGGGGAACCCCCCAGTCCCCGAAAAAACTTGTACTCTTTTTTAAAGTTTAAGAACTGCTTCTTAGATCGACAGCGCCGCAAGACCACCCTAAGGCTCGAAAGGGCTCTCGAGCCGGGAGACCACCTACGCCTCCGAGGCTACGGTACCTCCACTCACCCCTCACGCCTTCTAGAGATTTGGCTCACAGGCCTTCGTCGTCAGCAGGCGGGACCACCTCAGGCTCAAAAAGCGAGGCCAGACGGCTCCCAGGCCCCTCCGCGGCTTCAATCAGCTCCAGGCAGGTGTCTTCATTCTCCGCGTCCGTCCGCTCCGGGTCTGTGATGAAGCCGTCGGCAACAAGCTCCATGTCAAATACAAACCCCGAGCGGACGACGGCCAGCGCCCTCTTCACGCCGTGGTGGAGGCTGTCCCGTATCTTCTCCCGGGCAAGGTGACCTAGCGCCACCATCCGACGGATGAAGGAGTTCCCTGGAGCGTCTTCTCCGGTGTCAGCATCGGGCTCGACCCCCAGACCGTCGCACACCGTGGTAATCGCGCCCTCGAGCAGCTGGGTCCTCCGGGTCTCGGCTTCGAGGAGGCTCTGCAGGGAATTGGCGGACGAGTGGGCCTCCCGGTTCTCACTCTCCAGCTCTGGAATGCGACAAGCCAAAATTAGCACCCGATACGAGGCCTTGACGGCATAACTACAACAAGTCATACTTACCCTCGACGTGGGTCTTCAAGCCCGTAACCTCGTCGTGGAGTCCCCCGCACGTCTGCTCGAGCCCCAGGAGGGCACTGTCCTTCTCACGGATGGTCACTTTCAGTGCCTCGATCTCCTGGCGGGCGGTTTGGAGCGTCGCGTCCTTCTCTTGAACAGCCCCGTTCAGCACCGAGACCTCGCCCTTCAGCGCGCCAAGCTGGGCCGTTACCCGCCCGATTTGGACGTTGAGGAGGTCGCGTTGATGGCCAACCTGGGAGACGTCCTCCTCGAGCTCCTTGACCCGCGCCGACAGGGGCTCGAGGTCCCTGCGAGCCTGGGCAGCCTCTTCCCGGGCCTTGTCCGCCTCGGTGCGCATCGAGGCTTCAGCCGCCCAAGCCTGGATCGCTTCCTCCTTCACCGTCGAGAAGGCGGTGCGCAGCTCCGCCATCTCAGCGGTCCGATCGGCGAGCCTCTTCTGGGTCTCCTCGACCAGGGTCCGTTGCCGGGACAGCGACGCCCACACGCCACTCTCACCTCGGATGAAGAGCGACTTGCGGCGGGAGCACTCCTTCAGTTCCTAATTCAAGAAAAACCAAAAAAGATAAAGTGGCCGAGGAAAAGAGAGCACCTAGAACCACGAAAAAAGCTAAGTGAATCGACCATACCTCGGTGGTATCCCGTATACCCCGCGAGACAGCGTCAGTCGCCACGCGGAGTAGCCGATCGAGGTGCTGGCGGACGCCCTCGAGGTACTGCCAGCGATGCACCTCATCCCTGTCATTCAGAGTGAGGATAGGCTCGGCGTCGGGGTTCGCGGCGTCCCTGAACTGAAGGGACGGCCCCCCCACCTCGGGATCTCCTCCTCAGCCCGCGCTATCGCCAGCGCGGCGAAGTCAGGCCACGACGTTGACGATGCGGCTGGGGCGCCTCCCGGCCCCGTCGAAGGGCCGGCCTCGTTGGCCTCGCCCGCCGCTCCCGCGACCCCAGCGGAGGTCGAGGCATCAGCTCGACTCGTGGCTTCGCCCCCCTCGACCCCCATTATCTGTTTTCCTCTGTCTAGGGGGGCGTCATCGAGGGCAATGACCACGGGCACCCGCCCCTCGGCGGTGACCGGCCCCTCGGCAACCAGTACCTCTGGAGCTGGCGCCTCCGCCGTCGACGCCTCCGGGGCCGGTACCTCGCCCGTTGGCGGCTCGGAAACCGGCGCTCCGGCCAACGGTGCCCCCGCAACCGGCACCTCGACCTCCGGCGCCACTTCTTCCGGGGCTCCGGTAGAGGGCTCGACGACCTCGCCCTCCGCCGTGCCCACCGGCCGCGCCGGCAGGTCTTGCTGTGGCGGCGGCCCCCTCGCCGGTGCCACCTCTTGCTCCGGTGCCGGTGCAGCTCCCTCCGCGGTCGCATCGGCACCCGCCCTTTCCACGGCCGCTTCAACGGTGGCCTCGGCCGAGGGCAGCGCCCTGGGCTCCGCCTCAACCGGGCCGGGCGCCACTACCCTCGCCGGGTCTGACCCCGCCGCGGCAGGGTCGGGGCGGCGACCGTCGAAGCGCCTGCAGCCTCCTGCTGTCGACGACGCTCCTTCGCGGCCTCGACCTCGCGGACCCAGGCCGCGTCCTGCTCCGCCGACCGGTTGAGGACGGCGGCGCTGGCCCGAAGGGACTTCACGGGGGTGGGCCCCATGTGCTCCGCCTTCCGCTTCAGCCTGTAAAATAAAAAATGAGGTCGGCCGACGAATTCGAAAAAAGATAAATCCCCTTAGCTCGAAAACTCACCCGGAGATCGGCACCAGAGGCCTCGACCCCGCACGGTCCGAGCCGCCCGAGGCGGCAGGCGGCGGCCTCGCGGCAGCCCCACCCGCGGACCGGGCGCTCCGTGGGGCCCTCGCCGGCGCACCACTGCGCGTCTTCTGTGCTTCCGAGGCTAGCTGGCCTCGGGTCCTCACGCCCGACGGTGGCGCCACCGACGACGATGTCGGCGCCACCGCCCCCGTCCCCGTCCGAGCTTGCGGGGCCTGGGCTGGGGCAGGCGCCCCCGTCGACCCCGCTTGCTGGGTCCGGGGCAAGGCAGCCCCTCCCGCCGAGGGGCCCGCCTCCTTCTTCTCTTCCTTCTTCTTCTTCTTCTTCCTCTCCTCTTCCTCGTCGTCCTCCTCAACCTCCTCGACCACGACGACCGAGGAGGATGACCCCGCGATGGGCTCCAGCAGGGGGCGGATATCGAGGAGGCTCCCCAGCCCGGTCGCGGCCTCGTACCGCGACAAGGCATCGTCATCCTCGCCGCTGCTGTCGTCGTCCTCCCCCGACATGGTCTCGGAGGGCGACGGCTCCAAAGGAAGCCCGTCGAGGGCCTGCTGGCGCCGGAGTTTCTTCCGCGCCTCCGCCTCCTTGGCCTTGCGAGCCGCCCGCTTCTTGGTCGACTCCTTGACCTCCTTCTGCTTCGAGGCGTGCTGCCGTCGAGCCTCCCGGGCAGGCTGGTCCTCCGGTACCGGCGGTCGCGTCTCCCGCAGCGCCGACAAGTCCTGCACACCGGCATCGACCGGGTTAAGGGAATCCAAGAAACGAACAAAACCAAAGCAAGCGTACCGACTCGAAGAACTTACCACAGGCTCGAACCCCTCAGTAGGCCTCATGGGGAGCCGGTCGACTTCCTCCGCCTTGAAGGTCCCGACCATCCGGCGGGCTCGACGAAGTCCCTCCTCGAGGGTGAGGGCCTCGTGAGACATCCGGCTCCCCTCCAGAGGCGCCTCCGGAGTCATCTGGTCGAGGCGCAGGCGACGCCGGCACAACGGCATCACCCTGCGGCGATGGAACACCGTCGCTACCACCGCCGCCGTCAAGCCTCGAGCGCGAAGTTGCTGCAGCGCTGCCAGCAACGGATCCAGGCGCGGCTTCTCGGCATCCGGCACTCCGTACGTCCAGCGGTCCTCCCGGGCGGTCAGCACGCGGCCGGTGTATCTCGGCAACTGGTTGTCGTCGTTGCGGAGGTAGAACCAGCCCTCGTGCCACCCGCTGTTCGAGGAGATGAGGCGAGCCGGGATGTACTGATCCGCCCGGCTCGACCTCAGCTGCAGGACGCAGCTCCCTACCCGCGCCGCGTAGAGGACTCCCTTCTCCCCCGCTCTCTTCGCGAAGAGTTCGCCCTTGAAGAGGTGAAGCCACAGGTTCCACTGCAGCTCCACCCCGAGGTACCCCTCACAGACCGCCGTGAAAATGGCGGCCTGTGCAACGGCGTTGGGGGCAAGGTGATGAAGCTCCACCCGGTAGTAGTGGAGAAGCGCGCGCATGAAGACCGACGAGGGAACGCCGAACTCCCGCTCGTGGAAGCACACGAAGCTCACCACGTATCCTTCCGGTGGCGTCGGCTCCCGGTGGGCCGGCGGCGGCGCTATCCACTCCGGCCGCGACCGGTCCGTCCTCGACCGCAGCAGCCCGTCTTCGACCAGCTCCTCCAGCCTCCTCTCCGTCACCGAGGAAGAGGCCCAGTCTTCGGCGGGGAGGATTTGGCTCTTTCCGGCCATTGGCGCTGTCGGGAGGGGGATGAGCGGAGGGGAAGGCGGCGGCGGCAGCAGCAGTGTGGGCGAAAGGCGCAAGAAGGCTAGGGTTTCCTGAGGCTAAGGATGGCAAGAGCGCAAAGAACCGGAGGGGAACACGAACCCCTGGGTCTCGCCTTTATAGGCCAGGGGGAAGTCCAACGGCCGCGCGAAAAGGTAGGAACAGTTTCCCGCAATAAATGCGCTCACTTAACCGTCCCCCACGTCTTACAGGAGCAAGGCACGTGGCCGTCCCCCACGCTGTAACCGAACGCCACGTCGCCCACTACTGCGCCGATCTCGCCCTAAAAAGGCGCGCCTGGCTAACGGGCGGGGCGAGATCCACGGACGGATATTCCTAGATTCCCATAACGGGCTCTGAGCCCACTTTAAGTCTCAAGGGAACGAAAGCTGGCCCTCGACCTGGGTTCGACAGCTGCCCTTGAGCGACAGAGCAAGGGACGACCAGGGATGCGCCCGTACATGGCCAGGGCTCGAGCCACGCTCTCGAGGCATCCCAAGACGTATTCGAGGCCAAAGGACGAGGTCGAAGCAGGAATCCCCTCGGGGGAGGCATCGAGCCCTCGGATCCTGTCGCAGGGAACCTACATCCGCACGACCACTCCTTGGCATCTTTGAAGAGCGCCTCCGGGCCACAAGCCGACTCCTAACGACTGGAGCACGGGCTCTCACTCGAATCTCCCCGCTAGCAGCTCACCGGAGATCGCCGCACTCGCCCAAACGGGGTAGTACGACGTTCCCCACCCCTCCTCCTCCTCTCCGAAGGAGGAGCGTGAGGGCCGGACAACGAAAGACGGCAGGGACTCCGATCGACCTCGTGCGCGCGAGGCTCGGGGGCTCGGCCGCATCAATTACTCCCCAATAAAATACGAATAAGACCTCGGAGGAGATTTTCTCAATACTCCACCGAGGCCTCGGGGGCTACACCCGGCGGGTGCGCTCGCGCGCCCCCACCGGAGAAGTCCTGAGAGCACTCGGACGCCCCTACTGGAAAAGCAAACGGCGCTATGACTCCAGTTCATCGGCAAAAAGCCTCTAGGAGAGTGAACATACACTCACCTAAAGGCTCGGGGGCTACTGTCGGTACCAATAATATAGGGGTACCCACATTTAACGATAATAAAAATTAAAACGACTAAGCCACGACAAAGCACAACCCACTTCAAAACGCGCGACAGGACCGCCTCGTACGAGGCCGGCTCGACGGAATGCCTCGACCGCATCCCGTCTCCGACTCGTACGAGGCCCCCTCGACGGGAGCCCTCGACCGCGCTCCGACCCGCACGAGGCTCGATCGCCCCCCGGGAGCGCTCCGACTCGCGTGAGCCCGGGTCGAGGCGCTCGATCCCCTCTTTCTCCACCTACCACGGGACAAAAAGTCATGGCATTTAATACAACCACCAACTACCACCTAACGGCATGGCCGCAGCATGGGTCGACGTGGAAACAATACCAGTGTCAGTCTTCACTGTTTTACCGCCCATCCCGTGATGGGAGGTGAAAAACGTCACTGTGCCCACCGTACCTAACACTATGCATCACTATTAACCCTCGAGGGAGGATACGACAAAGCTCGTACACCGCGATTCCAGGGATTCGGACTTATCCGCCCGGCCTCGACCCGGCCTCGACCCTCAACACAGCGCAACAGGGAAGGAAGGACGGTATGGCGCGGCGCTCCAGGTCATTTCAGCACCTCGTCCTCTACGACATCACGTGCCCGGGGATGGTCTTCCATTCCTAAGGCACGTCGCTACAGTCGTCTCAAACAGGGATCGACAAAACATCGTTTCAAGGCACCACCGTCCTGGCCACCTCTCGCCCTATAAAAGGGGAGGCCGGGGCTCCACAGGACGACGACAGACGAACAACAAGCCATATACGAGACAAAGATCAACATCTCAAGCAATCATCTTGTACTCTTTCTTTTTCTCCTTTGAGACTTGGGCTCGACACCCTCTCTCGCAAGCTTGTAACCCCTACACAAGCACCTCGGTGCAAGAAAATACAAATCTCTCCCCCCCGCTGGACGTAGGGCCTTCTTTTGCCCGAACCAGGATAAACCCCCGTGTATTCTCCTTGCATCACCATCCAGGAAAGGGACACGCAGCATTTTACTCATTGGTTTAGGACCCCCTCGGGTCCGAACACCGACACGGGCAAACCACCTCCCTCAACTTTTCAAACCGTGCATTTTACCTCCCTGGAGCGGTTTTGAAGGCAATTTTGTCTTTTTCTTTTTTATTTATTTTGGCTGAATCTTTAAAAAATCATAGTAAATCACAGAAAAAAATCATAAAATAGAAAATTCAATTTTGTTAGACTCCACGTGAGTAGATCTACACAATGCATATATAATATGGTATACTTTAGTACAAAGTTTTTGTTGTAGATTTAGATTTATGTTTTTCTGTAATTAATTAGAATAATTCATAATTGCAGTTTCTATGGTCCAATTATGATGAAATTTTTATGGTGACCTAATTATTGTATGCTTGAACTGTAGTAAAAATTTCATACTCATTGGATCATGTAACATAATTGGACCATAGAAACTGCAGTTATGAATTATTCCAATTAATCATAGAAAAGCATAGATCTAAATCTACAGCAAAAACTTTATACTAAAGCATACCATATTATATATTCACTGTGTAGATCTACTCACGTGGAGTCCAACAAAATTAGATTTTCCATTTTATGATTTTTCTATGATTTACTATGATTTTTCAAAGATTTAGCCAAAATAAATAAAAAAGAAGTAAAACGCACGGTTTGAAAAGTTGATGGAGGTGGTTTGCCCGGTTTTAGAGTTCAGAGAGGAAAAGCGGACTTTCGTAAGAGTTGGAGGAGAAAAAGTAGACTTTTTCCTTTTGTGCCGGATCATACATGGGCTTCTGAGCCACTTGGGCCGTTCACTCTTCAGCCCATTAAATCAGCAAGCCCACGGGTCCCTCTAGAGCACCTTAGCACTAGGGTTTGCCATCCCTTAAGGCCGCCGCCGCCGCCACCACCGCCGTCTCGGTGCTTCCTTACTACGGAGCGTTCGTGCGAAGGCAACCCTCCCCTCCTTCGCTCCTTCCTGGTCGCATCCCGACCGCCTCCGCCATGGTCCGTTCCCACCTCTCTCCACCACCTCCTCCGCCAGACCGCCACCATACTACCATGCTTCGCTTCGTTTTTCTGACTGACATCTCGCTGTTGTGTCGCAGGTGAAGTACTCGCAGGAGCCGGGCAACCCTACCAAGTGTAAGATCTCGCCCCTCTTTGTTCCTCTAGTGCGTTGGTCTTGCGTTTGAGGCGTTTCTTCTGTGGTGTTAATGGTGTGTTGTTTGTCGTTGTCTGTGCAGCGGCCAAGGCCATGGGCAGGGATCTGAGGGTCCACTTCAAGGTGTGTTGCGTTTCTTCAATCTTTGTTTCCGTGAGGGTTGTTAGTTTCTTATTTGTTACTCTGCGAATTAAGTTGGCGTGTGGCCGTGCAAATCAGTGTATCAACACAATTATGGTGTCATGCATGAATTGGTGTCGAAACCTAAAGAGTAAAGGTTCTGCTATGTTATTCATATGAGCAGTTCCCACGTTACTTTAGGGACATTAACACATTGTTGATTATTATTTGATGAACCATTGTGTTGTTTTCCATGACAAATGGTTTATAGGCAATGTGACATCTTTAAACACGTTTATTTTTTTTTTTGTTTCTGAAGCTGTGCCTAAATGATGTCCGTGTTTCATTCAACATCCACCGAAAGTCCCATTGTCCATACAATGCTTTCAAATAGTATTTTGTATGATTATACTTTAAATATTGCACTAACATGCTAGTTACACCTCAATCACACTCCTTTATTCATAGAAAATTTTGATTCCTATATGAAGTTTTGGGGAACCTATGATTACTGATTTTATTGTGAGCTATATCATGAGGCATCACAAGTCGATCATATGACCATGGGGACCGACAAACTGGCAGTTTTTTTCTTCTTCTTCAGTTCTTCAGTTCTTCTAAAGCATTGCCCTCATGCCCTGTGTCCCTTTTTTAAGTCAATTTTAAAGCACTGTCCTGATGTGCTCTTCCAGTCTTGCTGTTCTCTGCCTTCCTGGCTTATATTTGAAGCAACATATAGTTGCCTCTCAGAAACAAGTGTTAGTGTCCTACTGTCCTCTATTTGATCGTGTCACTTTGTTAGTCACAAGTCACACAGGTATACCATGCAGTGGTCATTAGAAAATATACTTTGCAGAATATTCTAGGTGAACGTTCTGTAATTATAGTAAGAAGGTTAGGTACGGAGGGCTATCCTATGAACCTGCAATTAAAAGTTTTTGCATTCTGTAAGCTTGAAATCCTTTTTTGGGCTATCTCTCCCACATTCAGCATAGGCATATTGTGATACTGAGTTCAGTGATTAGTTGATATATAGGATGGCTATCTTTCCATTATCTCTCAGTAAACTGGTATAATCGCTGCAGAACACAAGGGAGACAGCTTTTGCACTTCGCAAGCTGCCTTTGACTAAGGCTAAGCGATACCTTGAGGATGTTATTGCTCACAAGCAGGCAATTCCCTTCCGGAGATACTGTGGGGGTGTTGGTCGCACCGCGCAAGCAAAGTGTCGCCACTCCAATGGGCAGGGTCGCTGGCCTGTTAAATCAGCCAGGTTCATATTGGATTTGCTGAAGAATGCTGAGAGTAACGCTGATGTATGCCCTTGTTTTCTTTTCTTTCTAAATGCGCATGACATTTCCTACTGTTTGGCTTAACTTTTCTGATATTTCCAGGTGAAAGGCTTGGATGTGGACAACCTCTATGTTTCACACATCCAGGTGAACCAAGCCCAGAAGCAAAGGCGCCGCACCTACCGTGCTCATGGACGCATCAATCGTAAGTATTGAAGGATGGCCTTTCATTCTTGTAGCACTGTTGAATAGTATATTTAACTTTGCTATTCTGCAGCTTATATGTCCTCACCTTGCCACATTGAGCTGATCCTGTCAGAGAAGGAAGAGCCTGTGAAGAAAGAGGTATTTCACATGTTCATCAAATGCCATCTAGATATTTTCTGAGGAGAGCATTGGTCTAATTCTCAGAGCTGTTTTGACTTCGGTTCTTATGATACATGCTCTGTAGCATCTTTCCATTTTAGTTAAGTAAAACTACTGAACAGGAAGAATTATCTTTATTGCATGACTTATCACACTGTTAATTCATTGTACAATAAAAAATTGTCATGATACAAGGAAGATAATCTGATAGGACAGGACATAGGAGTAACTCATGTGTTCATACCATTTGAATACGATCTCCCCCCAATAAATGTTATCTTTATTTTGTAGGCCGACAACATTGTCGCAGCAAGGAAGCAGTGAAGTATATTAGCCTGCTGATCGAGGGCGTTTTGTCGAAGTATTATAGCCGTAGCTCTTTTATGTACCTTTTCAGGCAGCCTTGCTTCTTAAGATGTTTCCGGTACCCATATTTTGAATCTTGATTTTCTATGTTTTGTACTGTGCTTGAGTGTAAGGTCAGTTCGTAATACAATAGCTCTAAGTTATCTGGGCACTCAATCTTCGTGGACTAATTTGATTTACATGAGTACAAACAGGCGCGGCTGCGTGACCGCCCTGCTCTGCCAGAGCTTGAGCTGTAAATCATGGCTCCACATGTGAAGGTTCTGGCTCCTCAAACACTTTTGCGTGGTCGTTTGGTGTGGTTTCTTGGACTTCTGGAGTGATCGTTTGGTGTGGTTTCTTCGACTTGGCTCCGGTGCTAGAGCCGTCGGCTAAGTTACTCCCTCAGTCTCAAGTGTTGTTTGGTGCGGCTACTCCACTGCCAGTGTAGTTTGGTGTCTCCAATGCTAGTGTCTTTGTTGGGTTGGTGTGGCTTCTTTGGCTTCGGTGCCAGTCAAATAGGCCTCATTCAGGGTCACAGTGTCTTTGTTGGGTTCGTGTGGCTCCTTTGGCTTCGGTACCAGTCAAGCCTCGTCAGGGTCAGAGCTGTTGTACAATTTGCGGTAGTCTTTCTTTATCATCATAATAAAAAAATAAAATTGGCATATAACGTTATCTAATACTCGTCAGGGTCAGAGCTGTTGCTGCCTGCTGGGGGGGTTCTCAGCGAGTAAAATGTGGTTATTGAGTTTATTTTGACAGCGGAAGTTGAGAACAAAAGTTACAGTACAACTTGAGGTTTTTTTTTTCTCGAATACGCAAGAGCATTGCGCATCATTTCATTAAGGAGAATAGAAAGAAAGCGACTCGAGGCCTCCTTTACCCAAAAAAAAAGTAAAATAGAACAAAATAAAATTGGTTGAGCCAGGTGGAATTTGTACCTATAGATGACATAAATGATTAATGTACGTAGCGTTATCAGTTTATCACAGCAAACATAGGCAGACGCTGACTGCTACAAAGAAAAGAACTAGAGCTGCTGGTAGGTTCACATTCACTTGTCTGTCAGCGGATGCACCTGCCGGGCTTGGTCCATCCGAAGCCTCCCCGGCGGCGGACCTCCCTTGGCGCCGCCGTGTAGTTCCGCCAGTCCTGGAGCACGTTCCTGAGGTCGTGCACCTTGTTGTCGAGGCCGGTGCAGCAGTTGGCGTGCATGGTGGACACCCTGCGCAGGTCGTCGCTGAGCTGGCAGAAGCCGCCGCAGTGCGCCGTGTCGAGGAACTGCATCCGCACGCCGAGGCGGCGTGTGAGCGGGAGCTGCACCCGCGCCAGGACGTGCTGCTCGTTGGTCCCCGGCGGGAAGCCGGCGCGCGCCTCCCGCCACCGCCGGTAGAACTCCACCGTCCGGTTCATGGACCTGACGTACAGGAAGCCGCCGTTGGGCTGGTTGTGCAGGCTGTCCGGGTCGCCGTTGAAGTAGTCGCTGGCGATGGCGACGTCCGACGTGACGGCGATGTGCCGCATCGGGTTCCGGAACCACAGGATGTCCACGTCCGTGAAGAGGAAGTTGAAGCCGAGCTCCAGGATGGTCTGCTGGAACCGGTTCCTGGCCCACATCATGTCCAGGTAGTCCTTGGTCATGAAGTACTTCGCGGCGCTGAGGTCGACCGCCGGCGCGGCGCCGTCTTCGTTGTCCGGCCGGAGGAGGTAGCAGTGGCGGTGCACCGACCGGCACGTCTCGTGTGCGCCGGGGTCCACGGACACGATGAGGAGGTGGTCCAGCAGCCCCGCCGTGCCCTTGCCGGCCCGGAAGCTCTCGAGGAAGAGGTCCAGGAGGGAGCCCGGCGCCGCGTACGCCTTGTTGATGGACGTCACGATCACCGTGTTGTCCTCCATGGATGCGTTCTTCAGCAGCTCCGCCAGCTCCGCAAACGGTTTCACCTGCCCATTTTGTCCATCCATTTTGTTATTAGTAGATGCTAATAATGCCATGCCACAAAGATTTTCAAATACAGAAATCTTGATTTTGAGTGACGCTGGAGCTAGAGAATATGCGCAGCATGCATGACTCGTCTCACTCGGATAAGCTTGCTGCGTGGACTCCAGGTTAGCTGCTAAGATTCGTATTCTTTGCCTGTTGAGAAGCAAGCTTCAGCTTTAAGGCTTTTCATGAATATATATGACAAGTCCCCATGATCGGGGCTTTTAGTTAGGATTTCTATGACAACGCTCCAGGACTTCACTGTTTAGTGGCCATAAAACATATCTCTACTACAGTTTCTAATCAAAATCTTCAGTACTTCTAGTCTAGAGAAATGTAAATAACGGCCCTGTTCGGCAGGCTGTTTTTTGGCTTATAAGCCGGCTGTGGCTGATTTGCTGTGAGAGAAAAACACTGTTCCACGGCTGATAAGCCGTGCTGATAAGCTCAGCCGAACAGGGGGAACCAAATTGCATGACCTCTTTCTACTAACTGGTATATTACAACATATTATCGAGTAAAGATGTAAAAGAAAGATTGGTGGAAAAAACTGCATTTCCAGTTGCAAGTTCAGCTAGCCAGAAACACTGTAAATTACTGTTCAGAACTTTCGATCACGTAGGCACCATACTGCAGATTCAGCTCACACAAAATGCAGTAAAAATTAGAAGTCAAGTTCCGCTTATTCACTATAATGCATCAGAGGTCCATAAATCAAGCGCTCCTTTCAAAAAAATCAAATCTGTTTGTTAAAAAGGAAATCTGTTCACCAGAAACTGAAAATCGAAACTACAACCATGCTGCTTGCTATATGCTATCCTACACTCTTTTTTTTTCGAAAACGCGCATTAGCGCGTGTTGCACTAAGTGGAAGTTGGAAAGTTTACATGCTCCGGAAGCGGTCACGGCGAGGCGCCGATCCACGTCACGGAGTAGTACACAACATGAATCACCGTAATCGGTGGGGTACGATAATTGTACTAACTAAGTACTAATTTTGCGACAAAGTAAGTGCCGTCGTGGCTAGTCAACTAGGACTGTGAGCAGCGCCAGTTTGACCTCTCGTAGGGCGAGGGAAACATCAGCTCACGCAACGCCTCGCGAGTGGGGAAGTCGACCGGTTCCTTGAATGTCTCGTGGAAGAGCACGGCGATCCGGTCGTCAGTGGCATCGATGGGTGCGTTGCTATATGCTATCCTACACTCCGAAATCAAGTGAGAGGGGAGCAGTCCTGTATATGCGTGCCCTATGCTGCCTACTACTACAAGCATATGAACAAAGGGAAAATCATGCATCAGAAGCAGCAGCAGTGATCAGATCATAGCTAACCTCGTCTCCGGCCACTGCTCGTGCGCCATTGCCCCACGCGGCGAAGCGCCAGCTCATGTCCATAGTTGCGCCGAGGAAGACGAACGCCCCCGTAATCGCCGCGCCGAAGAAGAAGGTGATGACCGGGAGGAGCCTGCCGGCGTCGCCTCTCACCTTCCAGGCCGCCATGCTCTTGGACGACTTTGAAGGAGGAGAGGGAGGACAAATGCAGGACGACGGGTCGCCAGAGAAGAACGGCATGGTGGTGTGTTTATATGGCGACAAGGCAGCTGCCGTGTTGGGATTCCTTCTTATACTGCCGTACACTGCACAACTGTGCTGTAAAATGAGGTGGGCAGTATCTACTATCTAGTAATGTGCTGGCAAAGCTAAGCAGGCAATTAATAATCTTGGTGGCATCACAATCTTGAGCTTTAACTATCTGCCTCTTAATTTTCTTTATCGTTTATCTGGCCTAATCTCTTCCTCTTAATAAAAACACGTGTTCAGACATGTTCGCGGGGAAAAAAGAGTTGGAGCTAATAAGTACTGTGAAGATTTGTTCTGAGGCCTCCCAAATCAAAATGTGGGCTCGAGAACTTGTGATCTACTAGAAAGGAATGGGGAAAGCATGAGTGATGGAACGGGGAAGAATATGCTGCCCTAACATCCAAGCAATAGAATCTGTGCAATGCCCATGGATCAATCAACTCTCTACCGTGTATAACAAGACGCAGAGGCCACTCTGAATCATTTATTTTCTATCAAGTGAACCACCAGGAGATAACCGGAATTCAGGAAACTACTGTGCTAGTCCTTCCGGTTTTTTTAACTTTTCTCATCGCCTTCCTTAGCTTCATCGTTTCTTGTCCCTCCCTCTTGAAACAGACATGCTCACTAGCCAGGTGTGTGTGTGTGTGTGTGTGTGTGTGTGTGTGTGTGTGTGTGTGTGTTCATTGCTTGTGTTCTGCAGTGACGAGACATGCAGAAGATCTTGCAGGTGACAAGAACCATCGCAGCTGCCTTCCAATAGCTGTTAGCTGGGGAAAACTAATACGGTGAAACCGACATTTTATTAGCTGTTAGCTTGGTCACATGTAAATCGTCCAGCTAAAAGTTGGCTATATTATGTCCGAGGAAGCCAGCTCATAACTGTTTAGCTAGGTAGGTCATTTTGAGGTATTAGCTGAGCTAGTATTAATTAGGGTGTTTTAGATCTACTAGAATCAATTTTGAGGTATAAGTTGAGCTAGTAATATTAATTGTCTGGATCGAAACACCTCTTGAGTATGTAGGAGTATGTCTCAATTCATATACACAATCAAATTCCTTCTTTGCCACCCCTGACATGTCCTTTGGCCGTTTGGCGACTTGAAGTCTTGAAGTATGTATAGCACCTAGTTTTGTTTAACTTTGGCGGCGTACTTCCTATGTGAGTTAAGGCGCTCACTTGCTCCTTACTCCCTGCTCCATCCATTCTAAATTATAGTATGTTTTGTTTTTTCTAAACAGATTAGCTATTTATCCGCCGACAGGTTTTTGAGACAAAAATTTGTCAAATTTTTTGATGTTGCGAATGTTGTTCTTCGATGTCCTGCTGTCCTGGCTCTCATTGTGTTCAAAGTCAGAGGAGGAAGTATGGCAAGTTGTATAAGATGTTGCAGATGATATTTTATCATGTTTCAAGTATTGTTCATACGTATTGCATAGTACTTCATTATTTCAGTCATATGCAACATAGGAGGATAACACGTGCAACATCGGAGAATGACATGTGCAACATCATAAAATTTGACAGATTTTACCCTTCAAAATTTGTTGATAGATAAATAGGTATTCCCCTACGTGAATTTTGTTATGCACTTAGATATACATTATGTCTAGATATATAGCAAAGGCATGTACCTAAGAAAATCAAAATGTCATATAATTTGGAACGGACTTTCGAAAAATGAAACTCTAGCATGTGAGTAGGCCTGACCTGACACGTATGATTTTTTTTTGACCCAACTAGTTTATTCATCACACTTGGGCCATGGTTTTAAACTCACTTCAGCCACTGGGTCAGGCTTGAGCTCAAATACTTCACATGAAACCTGAACTAATAAACCAAAAAAAAAAAACTAATGCATCCACCAGGCCCATGCCTAAACTTTGGGCCTGATATCGGGTTTAAGTGAAGACCAGGACAAAGAAAAACATCATTTTTTTTTCAAAACCGAGTGTTTGAGCAGGTTTACATGTGAGCATATCAGATTTTAATTTATCAATAGTAGCTTAAAATTCATTGAGGTCAATCAAAGAAGCGCATTCTAAAGATACTCCTTCAGTCCTAAAATAAATCAACTTCTAGAGTTATCATAAATCAAATTATTCTAAGTTTAGCCAAATTTATAGAAAACACACACAAAAATGTATGATGCTAAATTACTACACACCATGAATAATTTCATAATCTACTTATTTGGTGTCATAAATGTTTTTATATTTTACAATTAAATTTGGCCAAACTCAAAATAGTTTGACTTAGAAGGTGATTCTAAGAGTTAAGACGGAAGGAGTATATTTTTAGAGGGTATATTTATTGAGTGTTAAAGCATACCAAACACTACTTTATCGAACAATTTGTCCACATTCAATTTTGCAGATGTATCTATCAATAACTAATTCCTTCCCATTTTTTTTCTAGATAATGATTAATTTTATTTCTTTTCAATAGAACCTTTCAGTGTTGCTTGGTATGCTTGACAATTTTTAAATTTATCTTCACCTCTAATACAATGGTTATATTTGTTACCGTTAAAAAAATAAGTAAAATAATTGAAAATTGAATTAAACGGGCACTAGTATTGCCGTGTTGTTGCTGCTGGCCGGCCCGGCCGTGCCAGCTGCGACCAGTGTCCCGGAAGCAAATGACGCAGATTTATACAAGATATCAGATTGCCTGTGATTTGTGCTGTTTGGGAAGTTGCACGAAAGTCGAAAGAGATCATATATAGCTCACAAAAAGGAACAATTCCGCTGCAACCTTAAAAGATGTCCCTACCTGTCCTGAAACAGATGGTATTTTGGTTAGGGCTTGCTCTAAACCTCTAAGCAATACTTTTAGAAAAAAAACGAACAGCTCTCAGCACTACTAATGGCTAAAACCCAATTTGAATTTGGTAAAAAATATCCCGTAATAAGTAAACATTTCGTGTGCATAGCAGTACAACACAAGTTAATACAGTAGTAAGGTAGTGTTCATCTGAGACCGGCAATGGTCAGCCACAGTGCCACACCAGTGTGCAATAACATTTGGTTATCAGGCAAGTTAGCAGCACAAGCCCCGAGAAGATTGCCAGGGCCAGTTAACTGAACTCATTCACTGGCCTAACATCCTCACTCGGCAAGGCTGGGTGAGCCCGGGCAGAAGGACCAAACGCAAGGGAAATGAAAAATGTAAACTACGCCATGACAACTAATATACCATCAAAACGCATCAGATACTCCTACGCAACAAAACTCTGCATCATAAACCTCACATAAGTCTTGCCACAACCGTACCTTTGGATTTCATTCCAATCACAGCTGAGATCGCACGGCAACTGTTAGATGCCGGGAAACAGGGTTTAGTCATACATTTCACAGGCCTGTATAAACAGTATATGTGACGAGGAGCAGGCCCTTCAGCTAGGGGCCTCAAAATGCAAAACCCAATTGTTTCGCAACCAATGGAAACAACGGTTTGTGTACCGAATCATATGATAATGGACAAGACCACACGGTTTCAGCACCTACCAGAAACCTATCCACGTTTGCTTCCAGTATACCATAACCAACCAAACGCCAGTATATCTCTGCCACGGTAATGTCAGCTCTAACTTGAGTATCTTTTTACACTGCTAACTACAGCAGCCTCAGTCATCGGTTAGTCTGTGCCGAAGTATCGATCACCATACTCGCCAAGTCCTGGGATGACACGATATTCATCGTTCAATCCGCTATCAATCTCTGAGGTTACAATCTTCAAATTAGGGAAGCGCTTGCACACACAATGGATGCCTTCAGGGGCCTGTTCGTGAAAGAGACATATAAACAAACTAACCAAAAGGAACAGGAAGATGCAGGAGTAACCATCTATGACTCAGCAAAGGGAATTTTACCGAGATGAGAGTTAGAAAAATGATCCGCTCCTCAGGAACTCCTTTCCTCATAAGAAGCTCAATGGCTTGATTAGCTGAATTGCCTGGAGAAACAAGACAAGAAACTTCAGTGATAGGTAAATAACATCACTTTATAATTGCAATAAACATGCAAAAAGAACTAAACATAGAAACTCGAATAACAAATATGCAATGCTAACCTGTACCAAGCACAGGGTCCAAAAGCAAAACATGACGTTCAGCAATATCCACGGGCAGCTTATGGTATATGAGCTGGATACAGAACATAAATTCAGTTTATTCACAACACCACAAACTGAAAAAAAAAAACATTCACTTTTCAAGGAAACCAATAAGTGCGACGAAAACTTACTTGTTGTCCATTGTCTCCAATGCGATGAAATAGAATTTTGCCTATTTTGATCCCCTTACAACAAGCACGCAGTGCATTTTCCATGCTTTCACCACTGCAAATATTTCAATTAATGTGCAGAATTAAAGGAAAGAAGGTACATCAAAAGCAATTTCATTGCAAATATACAACTAGAAAAAATAAAAACAAAAAGAAGACGAAAACACGATCATAAGTATAATTACATATTGATCTGTTGATCTAATTGTTAAGGCATACCACCATCTGTCCCAAATTATAGGTCGTTTTGGCTTTTCTGCTATGTACCTAGATATACGATGTCTAGATACATAATAAAAGTTGTGTATCTATAAAAGGCAAAACGACCAATAAATTGGAACGGAGGGAGTACTAGGTAAAAATGGCCGAAGCTATAGCTTTGTAAACAGGACTAGAAAATCAACTTTTGTTGGAGCATAGAATGCAAGAAAGCAAAGAAAATTTGAAGTCAGAATCTCAAAGTGTCCACACAAAAATACAAGAACACATGAATGCAATTTATAAAGGGTGTGCTGAACCACATATAGAATAGTGGAAAAATAGAGATGATGACACCACATAACATTTAAAATTATTGCCTATTAAGTGCCACCTTTCTAGCAGAAGCTATTCTAGAATTTACCTTCGAATAATAGACACTCCACAGAGCTTCTTGCAGAAGTCAACTCCCATGTAAACAGATCCTGAAACGCAATACAGTCATGATACAACAGATTAAAGCATTCAATTCTTTTCGATCCTAAAATATGGAACAGTAGAGGGTAGTGCTGGAAGAAAAAAGTAGTAGAATGAAGTAGATAGAACAATTAGCAAATAATCTTTTAGTGTTCAATAACAACGAAAATAAGACGTGGCTTTTTTAGGGGCAACCACACTTTATATATTATATAGGGCAATGCATAATAAGTAAATTAACAGTAAATTTCAGTGATCGTTTATTCCAAAAACAATAAGGAACACTCATCAATGAAACATGTACCAGAACTTAATGGTTCTGGGAAGACAACGAATATGAATAGGAAATAGCAAATGCCGTGAACGTTATAGACCCAATTTTGCCAACCCATGTTCCTTCCCTTTGCTAAAATTCCTTATATCCTGTTTGGTTCAAAGGAATTGAGAGGAATTGGAAAGTAATCTAATAATAAAATGGGAAGCACTTTCTATAGGTATTGGTTTCAATTCATGGGATCCAAACAGGCCCTAATAGTATATCACAGCTGTCCATGTTAAAATGTTAGAGTGCCAATTTGAAGCAACGAACATAGATATTCTGATAAATTATGCCAAATAATTATCTATAGGACCTAATACAATAAAAGAAGAAAGGTGTATGAAGAAAGGAAGCCAACGACATACCTGTTGGTGTAACCACCTGCTTCTCTGTAAATGGCAAATGCCCAAGACCATGCTCAACCACCTGGAAGACATTTTACGTACAACAAATGCATTGGTATACAGTAAACCACAACTGGTCAGTTTATAATAAGTTACTGGAGGTCATAAGAACCAAGAGTGGTACCAGACGAATCAGCCTATCTGAGTAGAAAACAAAGTCAGGTGTAGCAATGTTCTTGTCACGAATGAGAGTATGCATTCCTCGTATCTGTTCAGATGAATCAATCAAAAGCATCAGGAGTGTGCAAATCTAAGATCATTGTAATGTAAAGCTTAGTGTTAAAGGTACCTGGAAAGTTGTGTGTACTACAAAGACATTTGGGTAGACTTTGCACAGGTTATGCTGACCAAGTTTTGTGTGGATATGTTGCACAATTAGATCAATTGCAACATGGTTATCTCCCCCTTTTGGTATGATCACATCAGCATATTTCTTTGATGGCAGGACAAAAGCATCAAATGCAGGCTTGACAAATCTCACATACTGATTATTTCAATGGAAACTCGTGTCATATTTATACTTGTTGCAAGCATGCCAGCGTAGGGATATTTGTAATGTTTGCAAATAGCATAAGTTGGTCAATAAGATAGTGTTTGAATACCTGCTCAAGCACTGAGGTAACATCTCTACCTCGTTCAACAGTATCACGCCTTATACGTCTAGCAAGTCTAATATCAGCGTCTGCATGCAATCACACGACAGCAGATATGCATAATGATCAAAGATTGGTTAAAAATATGAATAAATGATTAAAGTTGCAAAACAATTTAAGCATATACTTTGTTGTTAAGCAGACACCATGGCATGGATAAGCACATATCTCTAACAAAGAGAAGAGTCACAAACCTGTGTCAACAAAAATTTTCATGTCCATCAAATCACGAACCCTCTGATCATGAAAAACCAAGATCCCCTCCAAAATGATGACATCTGATTCATTGACCTAACAAAAAAAAAATGACCAGTGATTTGTATCATAAGAGGAGTGCAAGGCAAAATCAAATCATAATTCATTTGGGTCTGGCACATAAAAAAGTAAATAAGGATTGATAATGAAAATAAATAGGATCCTTTTTTTCTTTCTTGGAGTGGGTTTTTTTTTGGGGGGGGGACCAAATTAAGGAAGCATAACACTGTTTATCATATGTAGTGAGACAATGTACACCATTTATCATATGTAGCTTATTTCAAAGCAAAAAATTAAGCATAACACTGTTTATCGCACAGTGCATGCCTACTAATAAATTTTATAGGTTGGCGCCAACGTCTAGAATAGGAAACGACAAGAGCAGAAAACTGCAATAGCATTCCCCCAAAAAAAATAAAGGGAAAGCTTTCGTAACAGAAATTAAGTCTGGTCACAATAAATAACATTCATGGCATGCCACCAATTTTTATATATTTTCTATATGCTTACAAAAACACATTGAAACAAGGTTATGCAAATTAGATCATAAATAATAATAGAATTGTTCTCTTCGCACCAATAGTTTATTACACTACCTTCCTAAATTTTTCAGAGCATCGCCTGTGATTCTTAAAATCATATATAGGAATATTCACGGACTGTCCACTTTTCAGCTTTCCCATGCACACCAAAAGTTGATCTGTATCGAAAGCATCTGCAAGACAAAGAATAAAAACTACTTTCAGTTAAGATGAACTAAATCCCAGAAACTAAAACGAGAGCATATTTTCACATGATTGCATATCAAGTACCAGGGTGATCAAAATTGTAGTCTTGCACCTGCTCAGACTGTTCCTCAGTTAAACCACGGTAGAATGAATCCTGCAAAAAGTTACAGCCCAGAGTGAATTGTAATCGATGTCAAAAACCTCTGAAACAGTGCTTCTATGGTTGGGTACTATTTAGAGTATATATATAGGTGCCTACTATAACCAACTTGTAGTTTACTATCTCTTGATGCAACCATTAGTCTAATGCCAGGTATTCATAAAATTAGAATTGTCAGCATGCATAAGGATACTTTGCAATTTGCAAGCACACACACAATGACACAAATCAGGATTCAACAAACAGAAAAGGAAACTATACTGCTTATTTCATTGGAAACAGAAAAATGAATGAAGATGCAACATTGTGCACCGTTTCTCAAATGATATTTTTCTAGCTTCATCGACATGCAATGTAAACAACGATACGAGCAAATCCATGCATGTGAATCAATTATAGAGAATTCATGTTGGTTAATAACAATAAGCTGCTCACAATGAAAATGAATTTCATGTAACAAAGTTTTAATAAATCAACGTGTCATATTGCTAGCCTTAAAGAAATTTAAAAGGTATCTCCAAGTGAACACAAGCAAACCGTGTGGATCAGTTCTCTAGGCACACCAGTTTTTGACCTATAGCATCAGGTGGTCTGTGTCTGTTCATGTTAGTGTTAGCATAACTTGCTAACAATATTACGGCCGTTTTAAAACAAAAATCACCCAGAAGTTAAAAGCACCTTGCATGCTGTGTCTTTTTACTAAATTCCTTTTTCATCGAATGGTAACTGTCAGCTTGCGTCAGGATGCTTTGCAACTTGCAAGCACACAGATCGACATTCAACAAACAGAAAACAAAATAGTAATGCTTACATTTCATCAAAAAGATAACACAAATGATTGAATGCAGTGCAACATTGTACACATGTAATGTAGACAACGATTATAGCAAATGCATATGCATACTTGTAAAACAAGTATAATAAATGAACTCATGGTGCCTAATAAAAATAAGATGCTCAAAATGAATTTCATGTTGTGACTTCTAATAAATCAACAGGTCTCATATTTGCTGGAAAGAAACTTAACAGGTATCTCCAAGTGAACAGAAAAATAACAATTCAAGCGAAATGCGCTGATAATTGTAAACTATTTAGGAAACACTCACTAGACTCAAGCCAGATTTAACAGAAAAGGTCAAGGTAGTTGTCGAGGCACACCACTTTTTGACCTATTGCATCAGGTGATGTTCTGCAAGGTCACTTCCTATCCTAGTGCGTAGTGATAAAGCACCTCAGCATAATGAAAATTATGGTCATTTCAGAACAAACACTACCATCCAGAAGTTAAAAGCACCATGTAGGTTGTGCCTTGCTTTATATGTTGAGTAAGACTAAAGCAACATATAATATATCCAAGTACCCAAATCATGAGCAATTTTATATGGAAGAAGCAATTTATAGCATCTACAGAGTAAACGATTCTAATCAAACTAATGTTGTTCTCTGAACAATCACCTTCGTAGTGAAAAAACACCTCACCAATTCATGGTGTCGGCAAAACAAAAACTACAGCCATCCCAAAACAAACATCATCCACGCAAGTTAAAAGCAGATTGTAAGCTGCGATTGCTTTAGCGTTTAATCTTTTCAGGAACAAATAATCTGTCCAAGGCTACTCCAGGTTATTGAATAAGAGAAACGCAACATACAATCTGGCCGTGTAATCTACCCAAACCCCCAACATACAATCTAGCCGTGTAACCTACCCGGCCAAGAGGTAAGAGCATTCAAACGTACCAACTACTGCAGTCTTATGAGTTATGACCGCAGTCCTAGATGGAAGAAGAAATTTGCAGCATCGATAGAATAAAGGACCAAATGCAGCAACCGAACATGTGTTTGGTATAGAATTCATAAAACATTCAAAAGTTCGCCACACAAACGCATCGACGACGCAGTCGCAGTACAGGACCAAAGCAGAACAAGCTCAGAATACGCAAACAAATAATAATAATAATAATCATCCGAGGAGCAGGAGAACTTGTTATTTGACAAAGCATTCACAAAACAAACAAACCACTACAGTTCGCCACACAAATGCATAGATAGCAGAGCCGCAGTACAGGACCAACCAAAGGCGCAACAAGCTCATCAGAACACACACAAACAGAGAAACAGGGCCAAATCCGAGGAGGAGGAGAAACAACACCGCACCTGGTTGACGAGCACGACGCGGTGGTCGTGGAGCTGCTGAATTATCATGTCGCACACCGTCGTCTTCCCCGACGCGGTCCCTCCGCATACGCCTTCAAAACCAGCAATAGCAGGGAAAAAACGACACCAGAATTCAAAACCAGACGAGCGGAAAATCCAAAGCGAGCAGAGAGAGAGAGGGGCAAGCCAATCGCCTGCCGGTCTCGTCGAGTCGAGGCACGCACCTATGACGAAGGGCCTCCTGGTCCCGTCCGCCTTCGGGGACGCGAACCCCGGCGCGGCGTCGCCGTTGGCGGAGCGGGCGGGGGAGGAGGAGGGCGAGAGCGAGGAGGAGGAGAGGCGGCGCGAGTCGAGGCGGAGCCCGCTGAAGTGGGGGCCTACCGCGGAGCCCATCACGTCCTCCATCGTCTCTCCGGCTCCGGCGACCGCCACCGCCGGTGCGCTGAGCTGGCTGGCGATCGCTTCGGGGCCGCCTCGCCGCGCCTCGGAGGTTTTGACACGGGGAGGAGGTGGGGCTTTGGGTGGGGGAAGGTGTTGGACTGCTGGTGTTGTGGGAGGCCGTGACGGGGGGCCGTTGCGTGGAGACGGTTTATGTAGACCGCCGGGTCCAGCGGGGTGGCCTTTTCCACGTGGTGCAGCAAGGATGGGTGCAGGGGGCGCGGGGGCAGGAGAGGAGTTTCTCCGGAAATTGTTATTTTTGGGGGGAGGATTTCGCTGTAGAGCAGCTGAGAAGGGAATATGAAAGGTAGATTCTCGGTTCCGCGCCTTGAAGTTGCTGGTCCATTTTGGTGTTGTTGGACCCTTTTTTGGATTTTCTCGAGAATGCGAGCTTTCTGAAATTCGTTTTGTTTTCTTTCTTGGCATTCAATGTCGATGCAGATTGAAATGCAGGACCATGGCCATGCAATCTGTAGAGTACTGTAGAAGCGGATTTTGGGATGTTGACCACCGGATACAGTCTTGCTGGCTGCAGGAGTGCATTGATGGACTGGGATAGGGATGTTTTTTTTTTTAAAAAAAAGATAGACTAGGGATAGCTTTCAGGTACTCCCATTTGCTCTCCCATTTGGACAGTGAGTCGATGAAGGTGCTTATGAACTATTAGCACTTACTCCTGCTAATAGTTAGCGTTTATTAGTAGGTCTATTCGAATCTACCAGTACTAATTTTAGCTGTTAATTTTTAGTGCTAATGGATCTAAACAAGGCCTTAATCGTATAATCTTAACATGAACTAGTATATAATTAGTTTATCTTAGACGCCACTCCTCTCTTAAAAATATATAGAGCAGTAAATAATAATCATGCACTAAAAATGAATCGAATTAGACGGCACCAGTATTTTGGTTCCTCGTGGCTCTCGTATGCTGGTTAATGGTACAATATAAAGGTGTTTCTTAGATGTTTAGTTGGCAATTTTTTTTGAAAAAACACTGTAGTATTTTCGTTTGTATTTAACAAACTTTGTCTAATCATGAATCAACTATGCTCAAAAGATTCGTCTCGATATTTACAAATAAACTATATAATTAATTATTATTTTTACCTACATTTAATGCTCTATGCATATGCCGGCATATGCAATGTGACGGGAAATCTTGGAAACTTTTTGAATTTTGGAGTGAACTAAACACGGCCTTAATGGAGAAGGAATTGAATCACGACTTCACGAGGGAATAAATAAGGACTTGGGTACACCTGGCGCAAGAACACGACACATGCTGTTCCAAACCCATCAACTCTTCATCGTCATCGAGGATAAGAACAAGCAAATAAAAAACCAATCCGACATTGCGCAATCGTACGCATCAATGTGAAAGCCGCTGATGTTCTTCGATCTGTTTCTTTTTTAAATGTACTATTAACTATTAATACTAGTAAGCGATAGCACGACGCCACGACTAGATAGTTTACACCTTCTCCCCAACCTAGACAATGATTGGACAGTTTACACACAACTAGCAGAGATCGGCACCGGCCGGAGTAGGAACACGTAATGACGTTACTTAGTCTACCAGTAAGGCATTGATCAGGCCAATAAAAATGCGCATCCTTCCCGGAAACAAAACAAAAAAAAATAAAAAAGACGAATAGACCATTTCGTGTCAAGCTAAACCTCCCGGTGACGGATGACTGTCGGAGTTCTGGCCAGTAGCGAATGGGCCGACCTCAATGCCAAAAATGTCAAAAGAAAAATAAAGGACGAGCTTGAGTTGGACTGGCATGCCTTTGGACGGATGAGCTTGTTTTGGAAGCAAAGTGGCTAAAAACAAGGCGAGATCGATTGATGCTGCGTTTCACAGCCCCAGAGCTTTATTAGGTTACCCGGCTGAAAAGGTTTACTTTAACTCTGATTTTTTTCTTCTCATCCCCTTGAACTTTGGAAGGAGAGAAACGGAAGATGCTTCCGCAGTGCAGCAGCCACAGTTCTGTAGCTCCTCGCCTTGATAAAGCATCTAGCAAGCTAGGTTGTTTGTCTTTTTTAAGGAGATAGCTTAATTATATTAAATCAACGTGATTACAAACTGGAGCTAAAGCCACCGACACGCAGGTCGGGATGCCATTAGCAACAAAAACATCATAAAGCTCTTTCCTACCAAACTGACACAACTCATGATCTGTCTTGTTTGCACCCTGGTGGCATTTGGGTACTCTGAATTCCTGGTAACGTTGAAGGACTTCCTTTGCTTCTTCGATGATGTGGCATATTACATAACAGTTTCTGCAGGGGTCCTTTAAATAGCATATCGTCGCGAAACAATTTGATTCTAACAAGAGGCGCCTTTTCCAGGGTATGTTTTAGACCCACCCATGCAGCAAGACATTCTGCTTCTTTAGCCGACTTGCATCGCTGATTGCTTGACCATCGAGAGAAGAAAACCTCGCCAAGCTAGGTTGTTTGTTGCGTGAGTAATCGCATGTATCCCCTATGCTAGGGAGCGCTCATCCGCCTCTAGTGCGCCAGCGCGTTGTTGTTAAAGAACTTTCTCTATATTGATACAAAGATACGCAAGCCTTTTGCGTATTTGTGAAAAAAAATCTACCCGCCTTGGTTTGAAGTGGTTTTCAAGATGACTTTTCCTTTTCATTTAAAAAAGTTTAGTCAATTCTTGATATGTTTTTAAACCATTGAAAAAAATTTTAAGTTTATAAAAATTTTGAGAAAAGAATATAGAGATAGATTATGATACGGTGAATCAAAAAAAATTGGGGCTCATGATTTTTCTCTAGATGCTTAAAAAGTAGTTTTATTTATCAAAAAATTAAAATGACCTAAAAATAGAAAAATTGTTAAACATTCTAATTAATATCTAAATGTGTTCTGAAAAATGACAGGGTAGGAAAATAGCATGGTAAGCTCATTTGGGCTCCACCTACATAGTAGGAAAATGGCTGTGCTCTTGTAGGCTTCTTTAGCAGAGGCGTTCCTTCTATAGCCAATTGGAAAGGTTTTGACCGAAGCCGCTCAAGAAGTCTTGCCAAACGAGTTCTCACTTTGGGACGTAAGTCACATTACCAAACTTTACCATCATAGCCTAGTCCAATAATCAAGCAATTAAAAATGGCTTAAAATGCACGTTACCGGGACAAATTAGAAAAGTGAAAGGCCTTCCCTATGGTATGTCTTGATGTTTTTGGGAGAGGGGTGGAGGAAACGTCTCTCGACGCTTGGGCCAAGAAGTCCATTTTAGCAAGGGAGAACGGAAAGCCCAGTAAATTGAGCGGGCCGAGCTCGATGTTTGGTCGGGACAAAACGACTGCCACGCCCTTTGAAGGACGAGCATGACCTGGGCCGAAACCTGTAGAGGAAACAGCTTTATTTGGGTTTTACGGCCCAGACTGGCCGAAAGCATGTCGACGTGTGTGGTGTGGTCCACTCGACCACACTTGGCATCATCACCGTCGGAAACTCAGAACTCACAATATCAGAAGCAAAGCCATCAGCTCAATGTGTCATCTCCCCTGACATCAGAGATTCAGAGCTCAGTTCACAAGAGGAACGAACATACAGTTGGCAGCTGCTAGTACTCCAATGTCATGGCAAGAGTGCAGAAGAATCTTGCCTTTTTCCGTTACCAGCTTGGCAGCTTGCTTGCTTCTCAAGAGAAGAAGCAAAGCACTCCTACGTGATCCTCCGGATAAGCCCATCAAACGGAGCATCATTCTGTTCATTCCTTTTTTTCCCCTACGAGTTGCCAGCGGCGAAGTTAGAACTGACGGGCCTGGACCTGGAGAAACTCTTGCTAGGACCAGGCGACCAGGCAGTTGCTTGCACTGCTCAACTGCTAGACACACTGCTGCAGGATAGAGGAGTGTGACCTCTGCTAGGCTGCTAGCTCCTAGTACAGATGTGGACACGGGGGACCGACCCATATCCCATGGCTGGTGCCTGGTAAAGTGGTACTGGCGTCCATTCCATACTGACGACAGCTTTGCTTCCTTCTTGCGATGGAAGTCTGAAATCTGAAGAGAAGAAGTTCAGTCAGCTTCAGGAAGCTGGCAACTTTGGCACTTTGCCATCATTCCGTTTCGACCCGGGAACTATAATTTTTCATGCAGCCCAAAGCACGACGGCTCGGCCCAAGCACGATTTTTCGGCCTGACAAGAGCCCGGCCCGGCACGACGAAGTTCGGGCCCGTGCTGGCCCGGCCCGGCTATTCAGGCCGTGCTTGGGCCGAAACTCAGGCACGCGGGCCAGCACGGTCCGGCACGAAATTCTTAGGGGCGGCCCGAGGCGGCCCGTTAAAGCCTCCAACGGCTAGCAGCCCAACATCTAATTTGGCCCCTCCGGCCCATGAGCCTCACCCCCTACCCCTATATATATAAGCCGTCGTCCCGTCCACTCCCCCCCTCCCGGCCCTCCACCAAACCCTAACCTAATCCACCAGCCACCGCAGCCGCAACCGCTCGCCCGCTCTCACGGTCTCACCTCAGGGGCTTGCCGTCGGCGGCTCCACTACAAGAATCCGTCGCCGCTCGCCGTCCTCTTCCACTCCGGTGAACTCGATCCGCCGGGCGCCGGCCATCCTCTCGACCTCTCCTTTCTCCTCCCTTTCCCTTTCTCTCTTGCTCTTGGTGATGTGAGTTCGCGGTTTCGTGTTCCTGCTCCCGTCCTCCCTCTTCCACCGCTCGCCGTCCTCTCTAACGGTGCGTTGTCTTCTCTTGGGGGCTCGCCTTCTCCGGCACCGGGCTCCGGCTGCGCAGGTAAACCCTAACCCTAGCTTCTCTTGGGTTCTCTTCTCGTCTTCTCCAGCAGTCTGGCATCTGACATCCTCCATTTTTTTGCGCAGGTCGGTAGCCGATGCGTCGTCGTCTAGCTGCGGCGTAGACCGAGCTCAGCGGCCACCCGCACCGCTGAGGAATGGTGCTGAAGAGGCCGTGGCCATGGCGGCAGACGACGATGGCGTCCTTCCGCCTGGCTTGGCTCCAGAGGGCGAGAATGACGACGACATCCGTGAGGACGCTGCCGCCTTGTTTGGTATCTAGGTCGGAGATGATCATGCTCCGATCGATTTGGACGGTGGCAGTGGTGCAGGGGCGACGGCGACAGGGACCACGATCGGCTCCAACAGCACTGCTCCAACTCCATCTGATGCTGGTAATTGTACCAACGGTGGTAAGCGCACATCTCCTGTCTGGGATGATTTTGACAAGATCTTCGAGACTGTTGATGGCAAAGACCTTTTAACTAAAGCTACTTGCAAAATGTGTAAGTCAACTTTGTCTGCGCGAACTGCTGCCGGCACTGGCCACTTGAAGAGGCACCAGAAAGCCTGCAAAGAGAAAATGTGTCAACGTGCTAGGGTTCAGTCTAGGCTTGCGCTTAATCCTGATGGTTTGCATAACTAGGACTATAGACCTGATGTTGCTAGAACTGAATTGTGTCGCTTGATTGCTAGGCTTGATCTGCCGTTAAGTATTGGTGATACAGATGCCTTTGAGGAGTACATTCAGCGTGCTCACAATCCTAGATTTGTGCGCGTGTCTAACAATACCACCACTAGAGATCTTGCTAAGCTCTTTAATGAACGTAGGCAAATACTTAAGAATCATGTGTTGGCTGGGCTTCCTCTGTTGCTCTGACTTCAGACATTTGGTCTGGAAATGCTAAGGAAGACTACATAACTGTTGTTGCTCATTTTGTTTCTGCTGATTGGGAGTTACAGAAAAAGGTGATTGGTTTTAGATTGGTTGATTGCAAATATACTGGTGAAAATATTGCTGAAAAATTGCTTGTGTCATTCAGGAATTTGGTATGATTGACAAGGCTTTCTCTGTTACATTAGATAATGCTTCTTCTAATTCTAAGGCTATGGATACATTGACACCTATGTTTGCTGGTTATTTGGGTGCTGATCCTTCACCTGATGCTAATGATCCTTCTAAAATTAAGTACAATCTTGTTCATCAGCGTTGTGCTTGTCATATCATCAATCTGATTGTGAAATCTGGTTTAAAAAGGTTCAAACTATACTTAGAAGATTTCAGAACTGCTATTAACTTTTTGAATTCCTCTAATCAAAGAATTGCTATGTTCAAGAACTATTGTAATGCTCAGGAAGTTAGACCTCGAAAATTTGGCTTGGATATGGATGTTAGATGGAATGCTACATACCTTATGCTCAAGCACTTGCTTCCTTATTCCAATGTTTTCCATGTGTTCATTAATTCCAACTATGGTTCTGAGTTGTTGTCTTCAAGGCATTGATATGTTGCTGGTAAGATATTAGAGTTTCTGGAAATATTTTATGAATCAACTGTTGTTCTGTCTGGGGTGTACTATCCAACAAGTCCACTAATTCTGCATCATATTCTTGATATTGCTGCTCATTTGCATGAGGCTGAAAAAGATGAAAGTATGATGCCATTTGTTTATCCTATGAAGCTTAAATTCCTTAAATATTGGAAAAAACATACCTATGCTATATTCACTTGCTTTTGTTCTTGATCCTAGAGCTAAGATGAGTGGTCTATTTAATGTCCTGCATTTGCTTAAAGGGTACACTGGTTTTGATTACTCTTCTTACTATGCTGATGTGAGAACTGAACTTCATAAATTATTTGCCAAGTATGAGAGAAAATTTGGTGCATCTAGGTCTCAAAGGCCTACACAGCCTTCAAACATTACAAGTAAAAGAAAGCAGGCATGGGGATTGATATTTGGAGGGCCTGGAACTGGTGTAACTCGTCTTGGTCCTTCCCCTGGCCCTGGCTCCACTTCATCTGGTTCTTTGTGTGAGCTCTCAGCTTATCTTGACAGTGACAATGTCACTGCATATGGGGATGATTTTGATTTACTCATGTGGTGGCGTGACCATAAACTAACCTATCCAATCCTATCCATCATGGCTAGAGATGTTATACCAGTTCCTATTTCTACTGTGTCTTCAGAATCATGTTTCAACTTAGCAGGACGGATAATCGAGGAGCGGCGATGGCATTTGTTGCCTGAACATGTGGAGATGTTGTGCTGCATCAAGGATTGGGAGCTGGGAGACAAGAGGCTGCAACATGATGCTGAGAATAAAGAGTTGGAGGAATCCTTTGAGAAGTTGTATCTCGACGAACCTGGAGAAGGAGATGGAACTGGAACATCAGGTAGTCCACTGTTTTTGCATCACCTTTATTTGATATTGCTCCTCATTTGCATGATGCTTACTTGTTAATGGAACATGGATCAGGCGAAACTGCTACTGGTCCATCAACATCAAGGGGTGCTTCTGCTGCTGGTCCATCAAGGGGTGCAGCTGCTACTGGTCCGTCAAGGCGTCGTGCTGGTGCTTGAAGCTTGAGAAGATGAGATTTGAGAGTTGAGAGAATGAGAGTTGAGAGAGGAGAGGACTCTCTTTTGTTCTATTCTATTGTATCTGTGACTTGACTTTGAACATTTGAACTTAATTAAGACTTTAAGAGCTGTGCTGTACTCTTTTCCTTTCTAGGGTTTCTCAAAAGGGTGAGTTTTACCTAGAAAGGTTTTTAATGAGGCAACATTGCACATAGCTCATTTTATCTTAATCTTTGTTTTCTATGTTTCTTGATCTGTGGCTGTGGAATTGTGATCTGTTATTTTTTGTGGTCTATTTTGAGTTGTTTTTTTAGCCTGAGCGGGCTGTGGGCTGGCCCGGCACGACTTTGCAGCCGGGCTGTACGTGCTGGCCCGGCACGATTTTCGGCCCGATGGGCCGTGCCTAGGCTGCCAGTCAGGCACGAGGCACGCTAAGGTACGACCCGGTGAGGCACGGCGGCACGTGTCGGCCCGAGCAATGCGGGTCGGGCACAGCCCGAGCACGTGCCGGGCCGATGAAAAACTATACCGGGAACGCAAGAACCAAAGTAAAAGTCTGGAAGGACCACTGACACGAGGAACGTTAGCTTGTCAATGTCAAGTCAACCTTAGGGCACGCATGAATGTTGAATCCTTTTTGTACAAAAAGCGGTTGCTATATTTTAGGTCTGAATTTTCAGACAAGTATACTACCTCTGTCCCCAAAAGGATGTAACTATGGTATACGTGTCAGTTAAAATGCTTCACGCTTGACCAAGTTTTCAGTAAATAGTATTTATATTTATGGCTCTAAATCAATTTATTATGAAAATACATTTCGTAATTTTTCTAATAGTATTTATTTAATTTAGTAAATATTTTTACTTTTTTTAATCTATAATTGGTCAAACTTGGTATACTAAAACATGACACTGTTGCAAAATTGCATTATTTTAGGGACGGAGGAAGTAATTAATAGAACAACCTACAAGAGGCAATTTACAATTTTTTTCCTATAGTCAAATAATGACAAGATTACATATTGCATGAATAATAACAAAAAATAAGATATATAGGAGAAGTGAGGGGGGGGGGGGGGGGGGGGAAGGTGATTTGGCTTATCATTTCCAAGTCAAGTCATTTAGTTTCCGTGGGAGGAGATGCTGCATGTATCTGTAAACGATGGATCCAGTGCACTAACCAATGGCAATGGATTACACGTTTTACTCTACAAAACTGAGGCACTGGACTAGTGCTGCAACAACATAAGGAGCCACCTCCAGTTGCCAGCACAGCGGGGCACTGAAATCACTTGAGTGACTCAAGCACTATCTGACGCACGCGCACCATAAGAATGCATAAAAGACAACACATACACATAGCAATATATAGCAGATGTGAACACTTGAGCTGACGAACGCATATGCTCGAGTCACGCCCCGGCCCCATTACCAGTACACAGGTCGGATTCAATCCCGACAGAGATCTGGCTTTTAGTCTAACCGGGATTGGATCTGGGACTAAAGGCTGAGATCTTTAGCCCTAGGTCACGCAATCAGGACTAAAGTTTATTCTCAGAATTAAAATTAAAAAAAATAGTTTAAATCCTGAGAGACTTGTCTTGCGGTGCAAGAAATTCGAACCCAAGATCTCTGGTCTCGCGCGTAGCTTTCTTACCGACTCAACTGCATACGATATGTGACAAAGTACTGGACGCTCTCCTTTTAAATTCATCCGCAGGGGATCTTTAGTCCTGAGTGAGAGACTTTTAGTCCAGGTTGATAACACCAACCGAGACTAAAGGATGACTTTTAGTACCAGTTGGTGTTACCAACCGGGATAAAAAGGTCTTTGGTGCATGTAAAATTTAAACCCGGAACTAATGCTCATTTTAGTCCTGATTCCCAACACAACCGAGACTGGGGTGTGAACTGAAAATCGTTTCTCTACCGCTATTTTCTGTCAAAAGGATCGGAATTTTCAGTTGTTGGGGTTGAGGAGGAGGCAGATGACTGCCGTCTGCCGGCCCCCATAAATAAAATGTATGATAATTAGGAAATGCCGCCTGCCTCGCGCTACGTGCGTTGGATTACCGAGACGGCACATGCAGACTCGAAGCCTTGTTCTCGCAAGAAAAGACGCGATCAGAAGATGATGACTCCTCTCAGAGCCCGACGACGACGAGTATGGTGGAGCCATGGATGGCATGTCCGTTTCGAGCATGGAGCCACTGGCGGAGCTTCATGGAGGCGAAGCTGGGCACCTGCCCCCCCTCCCCCCTTCCCTCCATGATTTGCCACTATATATTGTATTGTTTTTTCTTTTTCTCTATAAAATTCTGCTTTTGTGAAGCTATACATGGAGAGGGATAAGTCTGGCTGTAGATAACAAACAGAAAATGATAGAAGAGCTTACATCATATTGCTGCTATCTACATCATAATATAAGTACGAAGGTATATATTAATGATATTATATGCATTGCCAGTTCATTTCTTGCGTTAATTACTGTTCACTGGTTTTTTTTTTCAAATTCACCCCCCTTTAATTTGTCTCGAGCTCCGCCACTGCACGGAGCCATGGACGGCATGTCCGTTTCTCACTTCTGCCATGGAGCTGGCTGCTGCTGGGGCCTGGGGGCTGGGGCCTTCCGATTCCTGCATCGGCGGCGCCCGTCTGAACCCAAGAAAGGCTGCCTGCGTGCTTGCATGTTCAAGAAGCCGTGTGGGACGCCTAGATGTGCGGATCTCAGTAGTACGTACTGGATGTTGGATATGGTGGAGAGGATGCTGACAAGCAGAGCCCACAACGGAAGCCTGATGAAGTCCCAGACGGAGTTGATCACGCCATCGTCCTCCCATATGCTACGACACGTTGACTGATGGCTGAACTTGTTTCTACATGTGCCCATCGGCTTGGGAGCGGCAAAACGTTCGCTGCTCGCAGCAGCAGGCGAACACTACCTTGTCGAGTTCTGACGAAGCTACAACTCCATCACTCAGTCTACAGTCTATATTATTAGCCCATAATCTGCTTGCCGACCTGCAATTGTGCATCTTCCTCCCAATTGTGTCGTTCTGTGGCCATATCTCACACTTCTAGCACATGCAGTCTGTAGCTACGAAAATATAGGATTATTGGTAGGATAACCGGAAAAGCCATAATAATGAGTGTATTGCTCCACCAGTACATGCGCCACTAGTTAATGGCTATGGTTCTTTAGGGACAACATTGCTGCCTTTTGCTCCAACACTCTAGATGTACCAACACTAGCACAAGAGTCATTTTCAGAGATGCCTCCCCTTTTGGCTCTATCAAAATTCGTCCCTAAAAATTATTTCTTATTCAGTCCACCTCTAAAAATCCAGTGCGCGTATTCAGTTGCTGGTGGGTTTCTCTAGAGTTTTTCATTTTACTAATTTTTAGGCTGATTTACAAATTGTGTAGGCAAAGCGATTTTTAGAAACCGTTGGTTTCAACCTATCTTTAGAAAATCGATCTCTAAAAATGGCCAAATGGTTTCTAAAGACACACAGGTAGAGACAGCTATTTGACGGCCCCTACAAATGGTTTCGTGCCACCAAACTAGTATGTGTAGTAATGCAACTGAAAAAGGTATATCTGCTTAATGCACTTAGGCCACTCTCAACGTGCCACCGTGTCGTGCTGCCCCAACCGCCAAATCAGCCTGTAACTGCCACGTTAAATGGATCAGCAGCCTCGCGGAGGATGGTAGTGGCATGCAGAGGAAACACAACCTCATTTGACACTTTTGCAGATGCTAACAGTGAAGCACGCATTGCAGGAACGGAGCACCTATTTGTGAAGAGAGAGAGATGGAGAGAGGAAAGGTAGCTGTGTGATGTCCTTTTTACACTGCAAAAGTTGTAAAAGACGGCAATAGACTTTAGTTGATGGTTATTAGGTGATAGCCCTGAAGTTGTTTGCTGCACATGTGACATGGTACTTTTTTGCCAAGGCTAACATGTCTATGCGCCTGCGTTGGTGCTACCCTTTTAATCATGAACTCCAATCTCTAAACGGTGGTACATGGTGACGCCCTACACGTTGCGTCTCGTCGTTCATTGATATAAAAAAACTAAAACTATTTTATGCTGTCGAAGCACTCAAATGTACTCTAACAGCAGTAATGTTGTTTAGTTGAGTACTTCACATTTTAAAATTAATGTCTAGATACATGTTAAAAGCTCTGTATGTAGAAAAGTTAAAATAACTTATAATTTAGAATATATAACGTAATAGAAGTTAGTTATGGTGCCCTAATTCTACTACAAGCATTTACTGCGGTCACTGTTAAGACCAGGCTTCAACGGTTGACCCCGACCGACCGTGTTGCATGGTTGAAGTGGAAATGTGGAATGGGAGCGGTTGCGTCACTGTCGCGGCAACAGAGTATCACTGCAAGGAAAATTCTAACTTAACTCTCCGTCCTGGTCCTCTGCTGCATGTACGACTAGCTAGTACCGTAGGAGTTTTTGCCAAGGAATTTACGCACTTGCATCGCATCGCCAATTCGCCTAGACGATGCAAAAAAATAACACAGCGTTGAATAGCTATTGAAAGGCGGTCTCAGAGCGAAAACGAAAACGACCTTTCAATAAGTAGCATTTCTGTTTATCAGTTTTCCGTTATGTATGCAGCGGCTACTCTTTTCTTCTTTCAGGAGATCGTACCATCCTCGCAGTATTTTACCGCAACTTCACAATTTAAACGGGGCAGTAATGGAGTAGTAATTACATACGAGCCAGCAGAATTTTTCGTAGAATATTTGTTTCAAAAATTTTTTCGTAGGATGGAGTGCGTAGATGCCTCGTGCGATGCCATGATGCCAAAAGCACGACCAAGAAGAAAGTGTCACGTCGACGAAAGCGAAGCACACCACGGTTCTTACGTTCACATGTAAACACACACACTCGCGATGCCTTGCACCCCATTCTGATCCATCCCCATCCATCCATGCCGGCTCGCGCGCACTTTAAATACGCGCGCACTGCACGCGTCTGCTCGTCTCGATCGCACTACTTGCACAAAGCTAGCCCAGCTAACTGCACCGCCGGCGACCGCCAGCATCGCAACATGGGCACTGCCGCGCATCGGCCGGGCCTCGTCCTCCTCTCACCCGCGGCGGCCGCCGTCGCGCTCGCGCTGCTGTTCGTGTCGTCGACCCTGCGCCTCGCCGTCGTCGTCGGAGCGCGCGTCGTCCAGCCGTACGGCGGCGGCGGCGGACCCTGCGCGCTGGCCGTGGCGCCGCTCGGCTACCCCTGCGAGGAGCACCAGGTCCGCCTCCTTGTTTGCTTTGACCTTGACATGACCGTGTGCATGGTGCACCGTCAACCGTCGTCGCGAAGCGTATCGTCCGATCCAAACGTTTTGCATGCGTCATGTCCCCTCTATCTCGTGAAAAGAAAGGACAAAGATAGAAAGTTTTTGCGTGTATATCCTTGATGATTGACTTGATACATGGATAAGTGGACATGTATGTATATGTATATATGTATGTATGCAGGTGACGACGACGGACGGATATATCTTGAGCTTGCAAAGGATCCCGAGGGGCCACGGCGGCGCGGGCGGAGGGCGTGGCGGTGGCGGTGGCGGTGGCGGTGCCTCCTCCTCGCGCGCGGGGCAGCCGGTGCTCCTGCAGCATGGGGTCCTTGTGGTACGACGCATGCATGGCGCAAACACTTGTTTATTTTCTCTCTCGTTTTGTTTATCTACTTTTCGTCTGTTTCATGTGCTTGGCACCAACCAATGGCTCACAATCGTTTCATGTGCCGATGCATCGGTGCAATGCATTTTCCTAGCGAGTGAGCTACGTACAGCTGCCTGTTTCATGTGCTTGGCACCAACCAATGTGCCGATCGCTGAGTGCTACGGTCTTTGGTTCCCCACTGCAATTTAGTCATGTCACATCACATGTTTCACACTAATTTAAAATATTAAACATAGACCAGTTACAAAACTAATTACACAGATTAAGACTAATTCACGAGACGAATCTATTAAGCCTAATTAGACTCATATTTAATCTTTCTAGTTAATACTACCTAAATATCTGACGTGACATCTACTAAGCTTTAGGCCTTGTTTAGATCCTAAATTTCAACCCCAAATTCTACTATGCAAAAAGAAGATTCCCATCACATCAAAATGCCGGCACATGCATGAAGTACTAAATGTAGATGAAATTAAAAACTAATTGCACAGTTTTGTTGTACTTTGCGAGACGAATATTTTAAGCCTAATTAATCAAAGTTTGGATAATTTTTACCAAATACAAACGAATTGCTACAGTACATATTTAATGCGTATTGTGCAAATTCAGGTCCCCAAATTGGGGATCTAAACACGGCCTTAGTCCTGAGCCCAACCACCCCTCGCTAGAAACACGTACAGCTAGCTACCTCCTGATTAGCGCTATGCACTTCGTATGTACGTATCAGAGAAGCTGACGGATATGTATGCATATGGTGCAGGACGGCATGTCATGGCTGCTGGCCTCGCCGGAGGACTCGCTGCCGTTCATCCTCGCCGACCGCGGCTTCGACGTCTAGATCGCCAACAACAGGGGCACGCGCTGGAGCCGCCGCCACGTCTCGCTCGACCCCTCAAGCCGGGTATTACGTAATAACAAAACAACAAGCTGGTTGCTTCGCTCTAGCATCTGTTGTATATTACTGTTCCACTGGCACTCGCACTAGCCGCTTCGCTTGCTACTTCTTCAGCTCTACTGGAACTGGTCATGGGACGACTTGGTGGTCAACGACTTGCCGGCCATGGTTGACTTCGTCAACACACAGACAGGGCAGAAGCCTCACTACGTCGGACACTCCATGGTACGTACGGCCGACCCACCCCTCTACTTCCCTTATGATTTCTCTCTCATCTCTCTCTGGTCTCTGCTGCTGGTTTCATCAGGGGACGCTGGTGGCGCTGGCGGCCTTCTCGGAGGGCCGGGTGGTGGACCAGCTGAAGTCGGCGGCGCTGCTCACGCCGGTGGCCTACCTCGCCCACATCACCACCCCCATCGGCATCCTGCTAGCCAAGGCCTTCGTCGGCGAGGTAACATATACTCTGGTCTGACGCAGCGATCGTTTTCGTTTCTCTCTGCGGCGAACTCTGCTCTGATCTGACTTCTAACCGACCCACGCAGGCGCTCTCGGACCTCCTCGGCGTCGCCGAGTTCGACCCGCTAGCGTACGTACGGCGTCCTCGCACCTGCAGGCTGCAGTCCTGCACTGCAGATCGATTCAGATTCATCTCTCCGTTTTTTAACTCGATCGTGTGCAGTGCAGCTGACCTGCTCTGCTGACTGCGCAGGCCGCCGGTGACGAACCTGGTCAGGGCGTTCTGCCGCCGCCCGGGCATGAACTGCTACGACCTCCTCGGCTCCATCACCGGCAAGAACTACTGCCTCAACAGCTCCGCCGTCGACGTCTTTCTCAAGTACGAGCCCCAGCCGACCTCCACCAAAACCATGGTGCACTTCGCTCAAAGTATGAACAACCTTCAATTTCTCCGTAATCCTTCAATTGCGCAGTACGTACGTATGCTAAATTTCGTCCAAAAATTTATTTGCAACGGCCGGCATGCAATGCAGCCGTGCGCGACGGCGTGCTGACCAAGTACGACTACGTGCTGCCGGAGCGGAACATCGCCAGCTACGGCCAGGCCGAGCCGCCGGTGTACCAGATGTCCGGCATCCCGGCGGGCTTCCCGCTCTTCCTCAGCTACGGCGGCCGGGACTCGCTTGCCGACCCCGCCGACGTGCGCCTCCTCCTGCAGGACCTCCGGGGCCACGACCGCGACAAGCTCACGGTGCAGTACCTGGACCAGTTCGCGCACCTCGACTTCATCATCGGCGTCTGCGCCAAGGATTACGTCTACAAGGACATGATCGCCTTCCTCAACCGTTTCAACTAGCTACTGGTTCACTGAGTGTCGTCTTCAGTCCCAGAAGGATAAAAAAAGGCCACTGCAGGGCGTGAACATTGTTCATACATATATCATAGGTTAAAAACTTACATGAAGTAATTTAATAGTACTAGATAGCTAAGATATGGAGCTGTCTGAGCGAGGAGGATAGTAACTAGTAGCCAACTAGGTGTCATGGAGATGGGTGATCACCGCAACAGCGGTCAGCCCAGCCAGTCGTCACACTGTATTGCAATCTGCGACACTGAGCGGTTACTAGAAGAAAAGGTATAATATAGTAGCTCATATATAATAAGCTTTTGATTGATGTGTAACTCTCTCCATGTCTATTTGCTACCAATTATTTTATTGAGAGTTACAAAAAAACAAGTTTAGTATATATATGAGATTCAGAGTAAAAGCAGGATTTAAATTTTTAAAACTAGAAGGTTTCCTGTGTATTAACTCATCTAGAAATTCAGCTATACCTCTGCTATAGGGGTGGGTTTGGTTGCTTGAATGAGACCTAGCCGGGCCCATGGATGCAGGATTTAGGTGTTTGGATTGGATGCCTGTGCAGCATATTGGGCCTGGCTGCCCGCGTGCAAAAGCCGCCGCTCGGCGCCTGGCTGGGGAGGAACGAGTACCTCTGGGCCAGGCTCGCGCAGGCGCAGCGTGCGCGTACTGGCGTGCACTTTCTTCAGTCGCCGAGCCAAAAAGCTGCTTCATGCGTGCATCCTGTTACGAAATTTTTCGCTGGGGCGATTCCTTGTATTGTATTTCCCTTCGGTCCTATCTTCGTGACCTCAACGGCTTTGTACGTGAGGAAGACTTTCCCGTGAAGAAGACTTTCCCGTGAAGATAGCGTCCCTATCGGAAGGTTTCCCATGACCCGAACGTGTGTCGTGGTTGCGTGCGGGGAGAGTTCCTCTTTCCCGATACTGTATATAAATACTCCTATGATCGATGAATAAAGATAACCCGAGTTCATTTTACATTCTCTCTGTTACTCGCAATTTCTACTTGTAACACGTTATCAGCATATTGCTTTTCTTCCCCAACACAGAGAATAGCTCAGCTGGTTAGAACATTGTCGAGGGGAGCAATTTAATCCGAAGGTAACAATGCCACACCCTCGCCGTAATCTTGCTCCTTCGGTTGCCCTTCTTCTCCAGCTTGTGATGGCATTCAACCGTGCCCGCACGTTGGGCATTCACTTCGGCAACCACCGCCTCCAAGCCGAGCTCCTCCAGGACATCCGCGACGTCCTTGGCGAGCGCCGCGGCTACCGCCCTCGTGGTGATCGCCACGACCTCGACAGGATCCGCGATCATCTTCTGGTAGGACGCCGTTTCGGAGGTCGCCGTCGTGCCAACGTCGCACCACCGTCCCGGCATTCTGTGGTGTCATCCGTGGCTCTGACCGCGGCGCCATCCGCGGCACCACCTCCAAGGGCCCAACTCCACCGGCAGCTCCAGCTCCGGCTCCATCGGCACCCCCGGCGCCGGTCCACGCATTGTTGGCTCCAGCCCGGCCACGGTGCCCGCTACACGGCGACGACCCGTGCCCACCACCGCCACCGTCCATGGTGGCCAGCCTGCCATGGCTGTCACTGGACATGGAGCCGTTGTCGCCGATTCGGTACCGCGACCTCGATTTATTATCAAATTGGCAAACACAAGGTAGTACCACATACTACTGCAGGATTTATTTCTCAACGTGCTCTTATAATTTGACTATAAACATACAAGGAATACATCTTGACGTGAAACGGTTAAAATAAACAAAGGTCTACACCCCCATGGTGACTACCTAAGTTCCTCAAAATGAGATAAAATCCCATCTTACATTATGCAAGTTTACCTTGTTTTTACTACATAATTACATTCATGATAATATTACAACCATACTATTGATTTTTAATTAAATCTATGGCAACTACACATATAGGAACAATGGCCACCCGAGAGCATGATGTGCAAGTCTCATCAAAGAAAGAGTTTGATGCGCTCGCTCTCGATGGACACAACTTCCCTACATGGGCGATGGATCTCAAAGTGAGTCTATCGTTGCGCGGAATGTTCAAGGCAATTGAAGCTCCCAAAGAGGGTGAGGCTACATTGCCTGAACCAAACAAGTATCATGCCTTATTCATCATAAGGAACCACATCCATCCAGATCTCAAGGCTGAGTATCTGATTGAAGAGGACCCACGGGCTCTCTGACTTGCTTTGCAACAACGGTATGAACAACAAAAGGCAGTCATCCTCCCAGAGGCTACCCATGAGTGGAACCACCTCCGCATATAGGATTTCAAATCCGTAGGAGAGTTCAACCATCATGCTATGCATAAACTCAGTTCCAAACTGAAGTTCTATGAGAAGAAACCTACTGATGCGGAGAAAATTGAGAAGACCTTGTCTACCATGCTTCTTGCTCATATGATCCTTCAACAACAATACCATTAAAGGGGTTTCACCGTTTATTCTGAGTTGATCAAAACATTGCTTCAGGCAGAGAGACACAATGTGCTCCTCATTTGGAACTCCAATCAAGGCCCTGTCGGTGCCAAACCTTTGCCAGAAGTACATGCAACCACTCAGAAGAAACCACCAAAGGATGCTAATAAAAATAGCAATCCAAGAACCTCTAAAGGCAAAAACAAGCGCAAGAGAACCGTAAGCCTCAAGGTGCTAAGGGAAAGGGCAACAATTCTAAGTCAAACAAAGACAAGTCTAGCACTTGCACCAAGTGTGGTTGTTACAATCACCCGACTCAGAAATGTCACACCCCAAAGCACTTAGTGGATTTATACTTGAATTCCGTGGGACGTGGACGCTCCAACCAAGGACACTCCAACCAAGGTGGACAATAGTCTGAAGCACACTTCAATGCACTAGCAGCCCCAGGATGTTCCGACTCCGCCCTAGCAGATCCAAGCAACACCAAGGCTCCTCCTCCACCTGACGACAACATAGACAACCTCACCAACAACATGATCATCGAATACACTTCTGATGATATGTTTGGCGACTACAACTAGAATGCTAGTCTCTTGAGATCTCTATTTTTCATTTGCCTATGGGTTGTAATAATTGACATTTGTTTTTGCTTCATCTAGCACATTTGATATTTCTTGTATTATGCACAATTAATATCTAAGCTATGTTCATATTCTATATTTATTTGTTGATAATTTTATTTTTATTCTCCATTTTATATATAGATTGTACGGGAGTTAATCCGATGGATGAGGAAATATGCCTAGTGAACAGTGGTACCACTAACTCTATACTCAGGGAAATAAAATATTTTCAAACTCTCACAAAGAATAAAGGAAATGTTTTAACAATCGCTGGACGTGATGCTGTAATAGTAGGCTCTGGACGAGCCACTATTATGCTCCCTATGGGTACATCGATAACAATTGAGGATGCACTCTTATATCCCGATGCAACTCATACCCTATTAAGTTACAGAGATATTCGGAAGAATGGGTTCCATATTGAAACCCATAATGAAAATAATGAGTTCCTTCTCATTACAAAGGACAACGGATATGGCAAAGATACACTTGAAAGAGTTTTCTCACTCCCGTCTGGATTGTACTATACATATATAAAACTCATAGAACATGTTGCGTATAAAGTAATTTTCTAGAATGTCAATACATTCCAAACTTGGCATGATCGCCTTGGTCACATTGGCATAGGGATAATGAGAAAAATTAAAAGTAATTCTGTTGGTCACTCTCTGAGTGATGCAAAATTTCTCCAATCTTTGGATTATACGTGCCGCATGTGCCACTGAAAAATTAATTTTGAGGCCCTCTTCACTCAAAATACAAGATGAACAGCTCAAGTTCCTTGAACGCATTCAGGGTGACATATGTGGTGTCATTCAACCTTTGTCTAGACCATTCAGATACTTCATGTTTCTAATAGATGCATCCACACGATGGTCTCATGTGTCTCTTCTTTCGACACGGAACCATGCATTTGCTAAAATTATCGCTTAACTTATCAAACTTAAAGCGTAGCATTCTTAACATCAAATCCAGTCAATTAGGATGGATAATGCCGCTGAATTTTTCTCTCGTGCCTTCAATGATTATTGCATGGCCTTAAGAATTTAAGTTCATCACTCGGTCCCATATGTCCATGTCCATACTCAAAATGGGTTGGCAGAATCTCTCATCAAGAGGATCAAACTCATTGCAAGATCATTACTACAGAATTGTAATTTACCAACCTCATGTTAGGGTCATGCAGTCTTACACGTTGCTGACTTAATACAATTGCGTCCAACTGCATACCATGCAACCTCACTGTTGCAACTAGTACATGGAAATCCTCATAACATTTTCCATCTACGAAAGTTCGGTTGCGCTACATACGTACCGATCTCACCACCGTAGCGTACAACTATGGACCCTCACAGAAAATTAGAGATCTATGTGGGATATAAATCTCCGTTGATCATAAAATATATGGACCCACTGAAAGGTCTTGATGGCTAGAGGGGGGGGTGAATAGCCTTTTAAAATATCTACAAAGACAAGCTAAACAAGTTTATCAATATAACAAATAGCGAGATGCGTGTTTTGCGTAGCCTACGGGGTGTTTGCAAGCCACCTATCCAATTCACAATTCTAGTATATTTGCACTCAACCGCACAAGTCAAACCGAGAAGGAAACTACAACTAGCAAGCTACACAAAAGAGCTACTCTAGCAAAGTAACTAAGAAATTAATACAAGAGAGAGTTAGAAGGGTATCACCGAGGGGTGAAGTATTGAGCCAACCAAACAATATGATCAAGAGATGAATTCCACAATACACAACCACCGGAATCGATCAATCACAATAAGAATGATGACACAAAGATTTATCCCGAGGTTCACGTGCTTGCCGACACGCTAGTCCCCGTTGTGTCCCTCTTCACCACGTGGTTCGGTGGCTAATCGGTCTCACACCAAGCCTCTCAAAAGGCGCCACAAGAACCTACCAAATGGCAAAAGGTTGCGATGACACGAGCAATTTACTAATGTTGCCTTTGGCGCTTCGCCGAGGTAGGCACAAACCCCTCACAATCACCGGAGGTGGCCAAGAACAATCACCAACTCTTGCCAACTCCTCCAAGCTGCTCCAAGCCGTCTAGGTGGCGGCAACCACCAAGAGAAACAAGAATCCCGCAGCAAATCAACCACCAAGTGCCAACTAGATGCAATCTCACAATGCAAATGCACTTGGATCACTCAATCTCACTTCGAATATGCAAATAAGCAAGAGAGATGAGTGGGAGGGGAGTTGATTAGCTCAAAGTGCTCACAAGTATGTCAAATGTGCAAGAGAGAGAGCCTTGAGCCGGCCAACGAGTATTTATAGACGTACCCCTTCGAATATAGCCGTTAGGAACTTAAACAGCCGAAATCGCGCTGACCGGACGCGCTGGTCGCGTGGACCGGACGCGCCGATCGCGTAACGGCTCTTTTTCGAAACACCGACCGGACGCGTTGGTCGCAACGACCGGACGCGCTGGTCACGATCGGACGCGCCGGTCCCGTGACTGACCGGACGCGCTGGTCAAGCCAGAGCAGCGCTCCAACGAAACAGTGACCGGACGCGCTGGTGAACCGACCGGACGCCACAGTGCCCGCGTCCGGTTGGAGTCCAGTAAGCTCCCTGGACGACCGGACGCGTCCGGTCGACAGTGACCGGACGCGCTGCGCGTCCGATCGAAAAGCTGAAACACGCGCAGACACTGGACACTGACCGGACGCGTCCGGTCAAACAGTGACCGCGTCCGGTCCAGCGTCCGGTCACCTCTGTGACCTCCGTTCGCTTCCGTTTGATTTCCGTTTGATTTCCGACTTCCGGCGTAGTAGAAAATAGTCGTTTCAACTCCTCGAAAACGCCTGAATCCCGCCTCGCAAGCTCGGCGGGAGGGAGAGAGGACCCCCAAACCCTCTCTACCGCTCAAACTCCACCGCCTTCGCAAACGTGCTAACACCACCAAAAGATCTCGTCATGTGTGAGTGTGTTAGCATTTTCACAAACATTTTTCGAGGCGTTATTAGTTCTATCCAAATGCATATGACATGAAATGCACACCTAAAGGCACTTAGGAGTTCAATAGCCGCGTCATTCCCCTCTTTATAGTACGGCTATCTATCCTATAATGTAACCACACCCACTAGGTGTCTTGGTTACTAAAACACAACCCTTAAGCATATACCTTTGCCTTGATCACGTAGGGTCGCGTCCGAATCCAAGTGTGGCCATCATGATCACCACGTCCATCTTGCCACCAACCTTGGAATGTACTAATCCTCATATGCTACATACAACTTAGGCATAGGATTAGTACTTAGGCATTGTCACTAATTACCAACACCAAACATAGAGCTTTCAATCTCCCCCTTGTTGGTAATTGGTGACAACCCTTTCACAAAGAAATTATGATAAAATTTTGATTGAACCCATGTCACATTGTCCAAGTATATTACCATGTGTAAGAAGTATGGACAAGTGAACATGAATTCAAATTGATAGCAATGGCTCCCCCTACATGTATGCTATATGTTTGGATTTAGGAAGCATACATGCTTAGAAAGGAAAGATTGGGAGCATTGACTATCAATAGGTGCTAAGTGTTTGAGATTATAGACCTTTGAAGCGTGATACCATCGGAGTAGCGATACACACCATCTTAGCACCTTGTGTAGTTAGATACCACTTGAAAAAGCACAAACAAAACTAGAAACCTCGTGAGATCAACATTATAAGCAAGGCTCTAGTACCACTTTGAAAAACATGAAGCAAGAGAAATCTAACTACTTCCTATTCATGCTAGTACTTCAATACACCATTCAATTGTATACTAGCAAGTCACCACACAAGCAATGTATCGGAGAAAAAGAAATGCATAACTATGCATCATACATATGAAGTGCACATGAAAATGCAACATTCATGTTTAAGAGCTTGCTCCCCCTACTTGTGTGCTCAAAATTTTAGTTGATCCCCTTTAGGTTTTCTCCCCTTTTAGAATCTTTAGAATCTATCTTTGTGAACAATATTTTCTCCCCCTTTGGCACCAATGACCACAAGGGACCAATTTTAGATAGATTATCATGTTGAATTATGGGGTGAGGATCAAGTTTGTGATTCAACCTAGATTGCTTGCATAAATAAAATGCTTCGGTTTGATCCAAGGGCAAGCTTCTTCACACCTCACTAGAAGGGTTATCATGCACCATGTTGAAGCAAATATTTAGACAAGTTTTCTAGATTAAACACTTAGGATCACAAGCTACTTAAACAAGTTTTATGCTACCACTAGATCATACAAGACATTGAAACAATAGTGGCACCATATAAACTTCAAAGTCATTTGATTTTCATGAATGAGCCTAGAACATGTAAATTATGACTAGATGCACTAACCAAGTCCTTAGCATAGAATGTATGACATGTCAACCAATTGTACCTTGGGGCTCGAAGGAGAGGCATGTCATATCATGGAGATGCATCAACTCATGTTGGAGAAGTCAAGTATGTTCAACTCATTCTTTAGCTTGTGAAATCTCTTCTCATCAAGTGGCTTGGTGAATAGATCGGCTAGTTGATCTTCGGTGCCCACACTCTCAATAGCAATGTCATCCTTTTGTTGATGATCTCTAATAAAATGATGACGAACATCAATATGCTTTGTTCTTTGATGTTGAACCGGATTGTTGGTTAGCTTCACGGCACTTTCATTGTCACATAGCAATGGCACATTCTTGAAATTGATTCCAAAATCCTTCAATATTGCCTTCATCCACAAGATTTGTGCACAACAACTACCCGCGGCGATGTATTCGGCTTCGGCGGTAGATAGTGCAATACTATTTTGCTTCTTGGATGACCATGAGACAAGTGATCTTCCCAATAATTGACAAGTCCCGGAAGTGCTCTTTCTCTCCACTTTGTCACCGGCATAGTCGGAATCCGAATATCCAACTAGCTCAAAACTTGCACCTTTGGGATACCATAATCCAACATCTTGTGTATGCTTCAAATACCTCAATATTCTCTTTGTTGCCTTCAAATGACTTTCTCTTGGTGAGGCTTGAAATCTTGCACACATGCATACACTAAACATCACATCGGGTCTTGATGCCGTCACATAGAGTAGGCTACCAATCATTGATCTATAAAGCTTTTGATCCACCATGTTGCCACTCTTGTCACTATCCAAACTTCCACTAGTGCCCATTGGGGTTGTAATGCCCTTTGCATCTTCCATGCCAAACTTCTTGAGCATATCTTTGATGTACTTGGTTTGGCTCACAAATGTTCCTTCCTTCATTTGTTTGATTTGAAGTCCAAGAAAGAAACTAAGTTCACCGATCATTGACATTTCAAATTCCTTTGCCATCATTTTCCCAAACTCATCACAATAATCTTGATTGGTTGAACCGAATATGATATCATCAACATATATTTGCAACACAAACAAGTCTTTCCCAATCTTCTTAGTGAAGAGAGTAGTATCCACTTTGCCCATGACAAATCCTTTAGATAGCAAGAAGTCCCTCAATCTTTCATACCATGCTCTTGGTGCTTGCTTCAATTCATACAAAGCTTTTATCAATTTGTAGACATGATTGGGTTTCTTGTCATCTTCAAAACCGGGAGGTTGTTCCACATATACCTCCTCTTGAATGTACCCGTTGAGAAATGCACTCTTCACATCTATTTGATATAGCTTGATATTATGAGCACAAGCATAGGCAAGTAAGATCCTAATTGCTTCCAATCTTGCAACCGGGGCATAAGTTTCACCAAAGTCAAGACCCTCTATTTGTGTGTAACCTTGAGCCACTAATCTTGCTTTGTTCCTTACTACTATTCCATCTTGATCTTGCTTGTTACGAAAGACCCATCTTGTTCCAATGACATTGTGATCCTTAGGCCTCTCAACTAGTTCCCATACTTCATTTCTCTTGAAGTTGTTGAGCTCTTCATGCATTGCATTTACCCAATCCGGATCTCTCAATGCTTTATCAATGTCTTTGGGTTCTTCCATTGACACAAAAGAAGAGTGAGCACAAAATGATGCCAATCTTGATCTAGTTTGAACTCCCCTTTGTATGTCACCAATGATGGAATCCAATGGATGGTCTCTTGCAATGTTAGTTGGTTGAAGCATTTGGACTTGATTGCTTGGATGTTGATGTTGATCATGAGTTGGAGATGATGAACTAGCCACTTGTTGATCTTGTTGCACTTGAGATGATGTACTAGCTTGATTTTGCATTAGAGAACCACTAGCTTGTGTAATTGGACTTTGGAGCACTTGATCTTTGTTGTCATCCACATCAATCACTTGCTTTGGCCTAATATCACCAATATCCATTTCTTTCATAGCATTGGTCAATTGAGTTCCTCTCACATCATCCAAGTTATTTTCCTCATCTTGAGAGCCATTTGTTTCATCAAACTCAACATCATGAACTTCCTCAAGTAAACCACTAGCCAAGTTCCAAACTCTATAAGCTTTGCTAGTAGTGGAGTAACCAAGTAAGAATCCTTCATCACATTTCTTCTCAAACTTGCTCAATCTAGTGCCCTTCTTCAAGATGTAGCATTTGCAACCAAATATCCGAAAGTATGCAATGTTGGGCTTTCTTCCATTTAATATCTCATATGGTGTCTTCTCTAGGAACTTGTGGCAATAGAGGCGGTTGCTATAGAAGCAAGCTGTGTTGATTGCTTCGGCCCAAAATGAATGACTCACATTATACTCATTCAACATTGATCTTGCCATATCAATCAAAGTTCTATTCTTCCTCTCAACTAGGCCATTAGATTGAGGTGTATACTTGGCCGAGAATTGATGCTTGATTCCAAGCTCCTCACATAGCTCATCAACTCTTGTGTTTCTAAACTCACTTCCATTGTCACTTCTCACTTTCTTGATTGTGGTCTCAAACTCATTTTGTACCCTCTTGATGAACTTCTTGAATATGTCAAATACATCACTCTTGTCCACAAGAAAGAATACCCATGTGTTTCTAGTGAAATCATCCACAATCACAAAGCCATACTTGTTGCCACCAATGCTTGTGTATGTAGTTGGCCCAAATAGATCCATATGCAACAACTCAAATGCCTTGGAAGTACTCATAATGCTCTTTAATGGATGAGTGTTGCCCACTTGCTTTCCGGCTTGACATGCACTACATAGCTTATCTTTCTCAAATGTGACATCCTTCAAGCCTCTAACTAAGTCATGCTTCACTAACTTGTTCAATTGCTTCATGCCAACATGACCAAGTCTTCTATACCATAACCAACCCATACTTGATTTGGTGAGCAAACATGTTGAGAGTTGAGTGTCACTAGCATTGAAATCAACCAAGTATAGATTCTCATATCTAAAACCCTTGAAGATCAAATTGGAGCCATCAACACTAACTATCTCCACATCATCAACACCAAATATGCACTTGAAACCTAGATCACACAATTGAGCAACCGAGAGAAGATTGAAGTTCAACTTTTCAACTAAGAGCACATTGGAAATGCTATGATCATTTGAGATTGCAATCCTTCCAAGAGCCTTCACATCACCCTTGCTATTGTCACCAAATGTGATACTATCAATGCCACTATCATTTGATTTGAGAGAGTTGAACATTCTTGAATCACCGGTCATATGTTGAGAGCACCCACTATCAAGCACCCAATGCCTTCCTCCGGCCTTGTAATTAACCTACAAGACAAATTAATGTTTCTTAGGTACCCATACTTGTTTGGGTCCTTGGAGGTTAGTAACTAAGCTCTTTGGTACCCAAATGGCCTTCTTCTTTGGACCCACAATTGGTGTACCAACAAACCTAGCATGCACACCTTTCTCACCCTTGGTAAGCACATAACAAGAATCAAAAGGAATGTAATCCATTTTAGCATGAAACTTGTTGTTGTTCTTGTTCATTTTCTTACAATTAATCTCTAGATGTCCAACTTGCTTGCATCTATTGCAATAACGACCATTGCTCTTCACAAAGCGAGACTTTGGAGTAGCAAAGGCCGCCTTGCCCTTCTTGGGAGTATAGCCCAAACCCTCTTTGTTAAGAGAGAACCGTTGGCTACCCAAGCATTTTAGCAAGCGGGCATCCCCACCATAGGCATTGCCCAATGCGCGGGTGAGATCATCCACCTCTCTCTTGAGAGTCTCATTCTCAACCACAAGTGATGAATCACTAGTAGTAGAGGTAGAGTTGGTTGTGGTGGATGATGATGAGCTACATGAAGCATTAGTAGGACCAACAAAAGAATCATCAATAATATCACATGTTAGTCCAATATCACAAGTGACAATCACTTGCTCCTCCTTAGCTTCCTTCATGAGCTTCTCCAACTTGAGGTCCTTCTCCTTGATGAGCTCAAGTAGAGAGGAGTGGGCTTCCTTAAGCCTAGTGTGAGCAACTTCAAGGTCCTCGTGGTCTTCCTTTAGACACTCACGAGAGGCCTCTAGCTCATCAAAGGATTTCCTAAGAGCTTTGAGCTCTTGTTCAATTCCTTTGCACTCCTTACTCTTTTTGAGAGCAACAAGCTCTTCCATCAGGGCATCATTTTCATTGCTCTTGGCAATGAGCTCTTGCTTCAAGATTTTGTACTTCTTGGTTGTCCTCTTGTAGCCCTTGCTCATTTGATCTATTATGCCCAATAGATCATCCTTGGAGTAGTCTTCATCCTCCTCATCATCACTCCTACAACCATCACTAGCACAAGAATCATCATCACTATCATCATATTTTACCTTGGTAGGCTTAGCCATAAGGCATGTCGATGTAGTGTCGAAGATGGATGGCTTGTTGGAGAGGGCGATGCTTGCAATGGCTCGCCGAGTGGTCCTCTCATCATCACTAGAGCTATCATCATCACTATCGGAGTTATCACTATCCCAAGTGACCACATAGCCACCACCCTTCTTCTTCTTGTTGATAGTGAAGCTCTTCTTCTCTTTCTTCTCCTTCTTGTCCTTCTTGTTCTTCTTCAACTTCAACTCCCCATCATGATATCTTTTGTCTTCATAGGGGCACTTTGCCACTACATGATCGGGGCTATTGCAATTGTAGCATAGCATCTCCTTTGCCTTCATGAAGTCCCTTCTCTTTCTTGCACCATATCCTTTCTTCTTCATGAACCTCCCCATCTTGTGCACTAGGAGGGCCATGGTCTCATCATCGAATGGATCATCATCATCGCTCTCCACCTTGCTCTTGCCCTTAGAAGATGAAGCCTTGAATGCAATGGGCTTCTCTTGCTTGACCTTGATCTCCTTCTTCTCATCTTCATCTTCATCATCATCATATTGAGCATCGGTCATGACATCTCCAAGCACTTGGTTTGGAGTCACCTTGTCCAAACCCTCTCTTTGGATCATCTTCCTCAAGATAGCAAACTTCTTAGGTAAGTTCATCAAGAACTTATGTGAGAAGTCCTTGTCCTTGACATCTTCTCCAAGGCTCTTGAGATCATTGACAATAACTTGTAGCCTATAGAACATCTCCGGTATGGACTCATCATCCTTCATCTTGAAGCTTGCAAACTTATCCTTGAGCATATAGAGCTTGGCACTCTTTACCGTTGAAGTGCCCTCATATGTTTCCTCTAATCTTGTCCACACTTCACTTGCCATCTCAAGATCCTTGATTTGCTCAAAGACCTTTGCATCAATCCCATTGTAGAGAGTGTTGAGAGCCATAGTGTTGTATTGGTTGTTGATGCGATCATTGTTGGTGAGGTTGTCGGGATCAATGATAGCATAATCATGATGTGTCACCTCCCAAACCTTCTCATTGATAGAGCCAAGATATTGCTTCATCTTTCTTTTCTAATGATCAAAAGATGAGACACCATCAAAGAATGGAGGCTTGCCCCCGACATGGTTGAACACAACTTGAGCCATCTTACACCGAGGTTGTTAAGCCTTACAAACGGTGACCACGGCTCCGATACCACTTGAAAGGTCTTGATGGCTAGAGGGGGGGGTGAATAGCCTTTTAAAATATCTACAAAGACAAGCTAAACAAGTTTATCAATATAACAAATAGCGAGATGCGTGTTTTGCGTAGCCTACGGGGTGTTTGCAAGCCACCTATCCAATTCACAATTCTAGTATATTTGCACTCAACCGCACAAGTCAAACCGAGAAGGAAACTACAACTAGCAAGCTACACAAAAGAGCTACTCTAGCAAAGTAACTAAGAAATTAATACAAGAGAGAGTTAGAAGGGTATCACCGAGGGGCGAAGTATTGAGCCAACCAAACAATATGATCAAGAGATGAATTCCACAATACACAACCACCGGAATCGATCAATCACAATAAGAATGATGACACAAAGATTTATCCTGAGGTTCACGTGCTTGCCGGCACGCTAGTCCCCGTTGTGTCCCTCTTCACCACGTGGTTCGGTGGCTAATCGGTCTCACACCAAGCCTCTCAAAAGGCGCCACAAGAACCTACCAAATGGTAAAAGGTTGCGATGACACGAGCAATTTACTAATGTTGCCTTTGGCGCTTCGCCGAGGTAGGCACAAACCCCTCACAATCACCGGAGGTGGCCAAGAACAATCACCAACTCTTGCCAACTCCTCCAAGCTGCTCCAAGCCGTCTAGGTGGCGGCAACCACCAAGAGAAACAAGAATCCCGCAGCAAATCAACCACCAAGTGCCAACTAGATGCAATCTCACAATGCAAATGCACTTGGATCACTCAATCTCACTTCGAATATGCAAACAAGCAAGAGAGATGAGTGGGAGGGGAGTTGCTTAGCTCAAAGTGCTCACAAGTATGTCAAATGTGCAAGAGAGAGAGCCTTGAGCTGGCCAATGAGTATTTATAGACGTACCCCTTCGAATATAGCCGTTAGGAACTTAAACAGCCGAAATCGCGCTGACCGGACGCGCTGGTCGCGTGGACCGGACGCGCCGATCGCGTAACGGCTCTTTTTCGAAACACCGACCGGACGCGTTGGTCGCAACGACCGGACGCGCTGGTCACGATCGGACGCGCCGGTCCCGTGACTGACCGGACGCGCTGGTCAAGCCAGAGCAGCGCTCCAACGAAACAGTGACCGGACGCGCTGGTGAACCGACCGGACGCCACAGTGCCCGCGTCCGGTTAGAGTCCAGTAAGCTCCCTGGACGACCGGACGCGTCCGGTCGACAGTGACCGGACGCGCTGCGCGTCCGATCGAAAAGCTGAAACACGCGCAGACACTGGACACTGACCGGACGCGTCCGGTCAAACAGTGACCGCGTCCGGTCCAGCGTCCGGTCACCTCTGTGACCTCCGTTCGCTTCCGTTTGATTTCCGTTTGATTTCCGACTTCCGGCGTAGTAGAAAATAGTCGTTTCAACTCCTCGAAAACGCCTGAATCCCGCCTCGCAAGCTCGGCGGGAGGGAGAGAGGACCCCCAAACCCTCTCTACCGCTCAAACTCCACCGCCTTCGCAAACGTGCTAACACCACCAAAAGATCTCGTCATGTGTGAGTGTGTTAGCATTTTCACAAACATTTTTCGAGGCGTTATTAGTTCTATCCAAATGCATATGACATGAAATGCACACCTAAAGGCACTTAGGAGTTCAATAGCCGCGTCATTCCCCTCTTTATAGTACGGCTATCTATCCTATAATGTAACCACACCCACTAGGTGTCTTGGTTACTAAAACACAACCCTTAAGCATATACCTTTGCCTTGATCACGTAGGGTTGCGTCCGAATCCAAGTGTGGCCATCATGATCACCACGTCCATCTTGCCACCAACCTTGGAATGTACTAATCCTCATATGCTACATACAACTTAGGCATAGGATTAGTACTTAGGCATTGTCACTAATTACCAACACCAAACATAGAGCTTTCACCCACCACAGTGGACCTTTTCACGGTCCGGTACGCCAATTGTATCTTCAATGAAGATCATTTTTTGGCATTAGGGGGAGACTACCAATATCATAAAGAATGCCAGGAAATCAATTGGGATGTCCCAGACATCTCCAACTCTGATCCACGTACTTCAGAGACTGAATTTTAAGTTCAGAAAATCATCAATTTGCAACACATTACAAATAATACGCCAGATGCATTTACTGATTATAAGGGTGTTATAAGATCCTATAATCCAGCGAGAAATGTGACAGAAAGAGTAGAGGTACCAAAGAAAACTACTCAACTCCCAAGTAAGAGAGGGAGAAGTACAACTATTTCCACGGATGCCGCTCCTAGCAAGCAAAGGGAATTCAGCAAATACAACTCAACCCCAAGTTGAGGAACACCATGTGGAGGTTCAACCTTCACATCCCACATCAATAGTGCACTCAATTACTAATGTTGGGACATCGGAATGCCCTGATGCAACCATTTTGAGAGATGAAGATGCATCGCAAAGGGTACATGAAATTTCTATCAATTACCTCGAATCTAGAGAATCATATGACCGAAAGACTACAATTGTTGATATTTATTTTTCCGCAATGATTGCTGAAATCCTCGAAAATGATCTAGATCCTAAGACCATGGAAGAGTGCAAAAAGAGCTCAGATTGGAATCAGTGGAAGGATGCAATCCAAGCAAAAATATCCTCGCTCTCTAAAAGGGAGGTATTCTCTCTAGTAATACATACACCCTAAAAGTATTCCCTGTGGGATTCAAATGAGTTTTCATCCGCAAGCGAAATGAGAACAATGAGATAGTGAGATACAAAGCGAGACTTGTAGCACAAGGGTTCACGCAGAGACCTGGCATGGATTTCAATGAGACATATTCTCCAGTTATGAGTGGAATAACATTCCGATATATCTCTGACCATACAAAATCATCTATCTATGTAGTTGATGGACGTAGTGACTACATATCTTTATGGGTTACTTGATTCGGATTTATACATGAAGGTTCCTGACGAAATCCCAATACCAAATCAAAACGCAAGTCGCAACATGTATTGTGTAAAGATACAAAAGTCACTCTACGGCTTAAAGTTGTAGGGAAGAATGTTGTACAACCGACTTAATGAGTACCTTCTGCGGAAGGGATACACTAACAGTGATGATTGCCCATGTGTCTTCATCAAAAGATCCCAAACGAGGTTCTGCATCATATTGGTGTACATTGATGTTAAATATCATTGGCCACAAACAAGATATTGATGAGGCATGCAAACATCTAAAGACGAAGTTTGAGTTGAAGGATTTGGGTAAAACCAAATTCTGCTTAGGCCTACAGCTTGAGCACCTTTTGACTGGAATCTTTCTGCATCAATCTGCCTATGTCCAGAAAGTATTGGAGAAATTCAATATGGACAAAGCATATCCCTCCAAAACCCCTATGGTCGTTCGGTATTTAGAAATAAAGACTGATCCATTCATACCTCCAGACGAGGGGAGGAAACCCTGGGACCTCAAGTCCCATATCTTAGTGCCACCGGAGCACTGATGTATCTTGCAAATAGCACCAAGCCTGACATTGCATTCACAGTGAACTTGCTAGCAAGACATAGTGCTGCTCCTACCAAAAGACATTGGATAGGAATAAAACAGATCCTCAGATATGTGAATGGCACACGAGATCTTGGACTATTCTTCAAAAGGGGCCCAAGTCCCGATGTGGTTGGATATACTGACGCTGGATATCAATCTGATCCCCACAATGGCAGATCGCAAACGGGCTTTGTGTTCTTACACAATAGAACCGCTATTTCATGGACATCTTCCAAACAAACTTTGATAACTATGTCCACAAATCATTCTGAAATTGTCGCATTATATGAGGCTTCACGTGAATGCGTTTGGCTTCACAGAACGATCAACCACATACAACTGTCTTGTGGCCTTGGCGCTATCAAGCACCAACCATTATCTATGAAGATAATGCAGCTTGTATTACATAGATGGAGACAGGCTATGTCAAAAGCAATATCAACAAGCATATTTCTCCTAAGTTGTTTTATCCCCATGAATTACAACATAAGGGAGAGATAAATATCTTGAAAACCAAATCATATGATAATCTCGCTGATTTGTTCACTAAGTCCCTACCAACATCCTCATTTGAAAAGTGTGTTAAAGGAATTGGTATGCGACGACTTAGAGATTTACCAGGTTCAGGGGAAGAAATTCCCCAGATATAGCTTGTTCAAACCATCATATTGCACTCTTTTCTCTTCATGAGTTTTCCTCACAAGGTTTCTTATAGAGAGTTTTTAATGAGGCAATATTAGTATAAGCATATGTCATATTCCTTGTTTTCCCCATATGGGTTTTTAAAGGGATATCAAAGACATAAAATTGTCCTCTAAGGTATACATGAGTTTTCTCCTGAAAAGGTTTCTCATATTAGTTTACAATGAGGCAATAATCAATATGTACTATAACTTTCTCCTTCTTTTCCCAAGTGGTTTTAAGGAGTTTTTAGTAGCATATACACTTGTATTTTTCCTCGTTTTTATCCTATAAGAATTTTTGGAGGAACAATACCATTCATTGATCTCAAGGACGGATTAGATCAAGGGAGAGTGTTACGAAATATTTCATTGGGTGATCTCATCCGATTCTCGCATTCCCCTTTGGTCCTATCTCCACGACCTCAATGACTCCATACGTGGGGAAGACTTTCCTATAAAGACCGCGTCTCTAACGGGAGATTCCCCCACGACCCGAACATGTGTCATGGTTGCAGTGACGGAGCCAGAAATTTTATTTAGCTGGGGCGAATAATATATACGATCTAAACGAAAAACACACATAAAAAATAACCCATATACTCCATCTAATAAAACATTTTGGTATTTCTAGATTTATGTAAGGATGAAAACGGAACGGAAATATCCTGAACCGACCATTTTTGTTTTCTATATTATGATTCCGTTTTTAAACATAAAAAATTATCAGTTTTAATTGGTTTCACAATATTTTTTGTATTCTTTAATTGCTAAAATGTAGAAATGTACCGAACTAACCGTTTTCATTTTCTATTTCATAAGTCCGTTTTCGACCATTTTCATCCTTAAATTTATGTATCTAGACACAAGTGTATATCTAGATGCGTAGCAAATATATATATATATATATATATATATATATATATATATATATATATATATATATATATATATATATATATATATATATATAAATGTCAAAACGTTTTATAATTTATAATGGAGAGAGCGCTTTTCAAAGGGTACCCGACAATCATCAATCATGGAAACACAGTGCTCTTATATATACTAGTATAGTTTTTTTTTGAGAAATATATACACTAGTATAGTTGAATACAATTGTTTAGAGTCCAAACTCATACAAGCACGGCAATACCGACACTGAGCGTGAGGGAAGGGGCTCCCGTGCCTTTGCCTGTCTACGTGGGCAGTGGACTTTGGCCCATGGGGCATAGCCACAGGGGTCTCTACCGCTGGGCTGTGGTCCAATTAGACAAGCCCAGCAAACAGCCAAATTGATTGCAGCGACCTTTTTTTTATGTCTTTCCTGGCCTCTGACGGACGCTATATCTCTACGGCACTCGTAAACATCGCCGGCCATGAAAGATGACCGGAAAAAACCAGACGATGCTCCGAACCTCACCAGCCGGTAGCTGGGGCGGCTGCCCCAGGTCGCCCCTAGGGTGGCTCCGTCGCTTGATGGTTGCATGCGGGGAGAGTTCCCCTTTCCCCGATACTGTGTATAAATATCTCTGTAATTAATGAGTAAAGATGACCCGAATTCATTTTAAAGTCTCTCTGTTACTCGCAATTTCTACTCGTAACACGTCCAAAGAGCTGCGCGCTCCAGCCTGGCTCAGCTCGTCTCACCATCCAAACAGACCGGCTTGCTTGTTCCGAGCCTGCCGCTAGAGACACAGGCTGGGTAGCCTGGCTGAGTTCCAACGTGAACCAATCACGCCCTGGACCGACAAGATGGGCCAGTTCCAACAGGTAGCCGAGGCACAACCCGAGGGTGTTTAGTGGGGTGAAAAGGATAAAAAAATATACTGTAGCACGTTTTGATTTTATTTGGCTAAATAGTGTCCAATCATAGACTACTTCGGTTCGAAAGTTTCGTCTCACGACTTTCCATCCAATTATGCAATTAGTTTTTTTTTGTCTACATTTAATGCATATTTCCATCCAACTATGCAATTAGTTTTTTTTGTCTACATTTAATGCTCCATACATATGCCGCAAGATTCGTTACTGTAGTTTTTTGAGAAAACTTTTTGGAAATTAAACCAGGCCTAAACACCACACCACGTGATAGCTTCCGAGTTAGTACTAGTGATTTAGTGAAGGTTCCAGGTTACTAGGAGTAACCATCTCATCGCTTGGACGTGCATGTCCAAGAGCCTTCTTTTATCACTGCGAAGACAAGTAAATTGTAACCCACCCTACCTAAGTTGTCGCGTCCCAAATTACCTTCTTTTATCAATTTTTCCTAGTATACAACAATAGGATATATACAAAGATACAATACATCTGTCAGTACATGCTACAAGCATTGGCCGACGTAAAAATAGCAGCCATCTTAACAAGCAGGGTAAACAAGCAGAGTAGGAGAGCAGTGAGCAGAAAACGAGTGGAAGAAATTTAGCGGCAGACAATCATGATTCATGAGCTAGCTGTTTAGCCCTTAGCACTGCTCCTGCACGTGAGCATCATCAGCCAGAGGCAGGCAGTCCGTCAGGTACATCGACGACGGGACGAGCCACGTCTTGACGACACGATTCTTCTCGCCCTTGCCGAACGCCCACGCTCCGGTCACCTCCTTCCTCGTCAGGTCGTACTCCAGGAGCTGGAGCTTCCCCGCCGACCACACGTACAAGGCGTCCTTCTCCGGGTGCAGCGCCAGGAACCTGGCCTCGCTTCCCCTGCCGCCGCACTCTTCCCCCAGCTCCACGACGTCGCCGAGCTTGACGGCGTGCTTCAGCCGCCACTGGAGCGCAGCTGGTGACTCGCCGTCGAGCACCCAGACCTTGAGACGCAGCGCGCCGTCGGTGGCCACGTAGTGCAGCCGCCCCGCCGAGTGCGCGAGGCGGCCGTCGCCGCCGCCGTCCGCGGGCTCTGGGAGCTCCGCCACCGCGCACTCGAGGCCGGCGGTGACGTCCATGCGCACGACGCAGTCCGGGTCGGAGGCGAGGACGTAGACGGCGCTGGCGTGGAAGTGCACGGAGCCCGAGAGCGAGGCCGCGGGCACGCCGAACTCGGCGTCGCGCAGGGACCACGCCCGCGTCTCCGACGAGAACACCTCCACCTCGCCCCCGCGGTCGCGCCACCGGCCGGTGAAGTTGATCACGTGGTAGCCGGAGCCGGAGGAAGGGTCGAAGGCGAGCATGGACAGGCGCGGGTCCCTCGACGGCGACGGCAGCGCGGCCCAGCGCCTCGTGACGGGGTCCACGACGTAGAACCTTCTGGTGCCGGCGGCGCGGAGCAGCAGCAGGCCGTTGCAGGCGTCGCAGACAACGGAGACGTCGAGGAACGGGAAGAAGCCGAGGTCTCGGTCCCGGAGCAGACCGACACCGCCGTCGCCGGCGGCTGAGTCCGCGCACGCGAACCGTGGCCGCGTCTTGCCGCGGGCGGAGGCGGAGTCGGCGTCGTCGGGGAAGTAGACCACGGACAGCAGCAGCGGGAGCCTGCGGCGGAGGTAGCCGTCGGAGACGGTGGCGCACCAGGCCTTGGACACGCACTTGGACCGCGCCACCGAGTCGACGGGCAGCCGGAGGATGATCTCCGCCAGCATGTCGTCGCTCAGGCTGGCCGCCACCGCGGCACTAGCCTCTCCTCCGGCCGCCGCGGTGCTCTTGGTGCTGTCAGTGTCCGTGGAAGAATGCCTCTTCAGGATCGCCATTATTCCGTTCCCGGCTGGCCGGTTTGGCGAAGCTTGCAGCGAAGCGAAGGTGACGCACGCGACACTGCGACAGAAGTAAAAGTAAACGAACTTGCAGAGAGGAAGGATTGGATGCGATGCTCATTTGGCATTTGCCACTGAGTTCACTGGGGGCAAGGGGCTATATATAAATATATAGGTGGCTTCTGATGAGAAGCAAGAAACACGAGCACGGAAGGGTTCACCGGTGACGCGACCGTGGAATTGTTTTTTTCTCTTGGCACCGCGCGCACCGGCTCCAACTGTTGGATCGGAACCATCTCGCGGTCGCAGGTCGAATCGCTGAAGCCTGCGTGCGCGCCGCGTGGTCACTCGGTGGCCGTCAGAGGCCGCGTCGCCGTGCCACGTATGTAACGCCCAAAGGCTAAGGTGTCCCGCAGGCCCAGACGTGCAGTCCGTTCTGGTTTCTCTTCCTCCGTCTCGCTTCTCGCCTGTTCCACAGCGCCCGCCTGTCTCCGCCTCTCCGGCGGGTGGTGGTGGCCGGCCGGTGAGCGACGAGGAGGCCTGCGCCGACACGGCTGCGCTGCGCACGTGATCTGCTGCCTGCGCGCGTCGTCGGAGCGCTGATCTGCTCATTTCGTGCGCGCACGCTGCACGCACCGTAACGGAAATGGAACGTGCGCTCGTTGCTTCGTCCATGAGGCCAGGTAATTAAGCAAAGAAACCTGCTGCGAATCAAGTGTCTGCCAATAATCAGGGGCAGCTGCGAATCAAAGTGTCTGCCAATAATCAGGGGCAGCGAAGGCGACGCGGTGGCGTGTGCACGTCTAACTTCGGTTATTAAGTCCATGTCCATTGTACATAAGCCTAAGCAATTTGCTCCTCCAAAGGAGGAGTATAATCGATTATATAATCTTACTGGTTAGTACAAGTGATTAGTAGCGTCAAGTAATGAATTGAGAACCCGGCCGGGAAGAGCTCTGTAGACTAGACTAAACAATAACCGACGATGTAGTGCGCGTCTTGTTGGCATTAGTTTGCAGGTTTTAAAACCTGAGGGTCCATGATTTTTGTGTGTTTAATAAAAAATTAGACAGATTCGAGCCAATTACGATCAGTGGGTCGAGAATATGTAATGTTCCTCGAAACCAATAATGATAAGATAAGATGCCTCGACGTCAAGAGTCTTTTGTTTTTTATAGGACTAGGTAGCGTGTCCGTGCGTTGCTACGGGACAGCTAAACTTTTATACTAAAAACATATGGATCGCATGATAAGATAATAGTACTGTAAAATTAATTATTGACGTTAAAGTGACATTTAATTCAAAAAGCAAAGTTCGTAAAATTAACATAGTCACGGAGAGCGCGACATCACAGGCTTACAACTTTACTATATAAACCTTTCCGTAAGACGGCTAAAATAATATTTTATATCGGCTGGAAGAATCTCCGATATCCATTTCTTTCGTACGTCTATAAATCCACGAATAAGTTCTACCACATCTCCCTACTATCTTGTACACAAGTTCGAGTATATATGTAAATATTAGTCCCTGTCACATGGCTAATACTTAATCTCTTGAAAAATCTCTCACAAAACCTTAAAACATAGTATGTTATATTCACCGTATAAATTGTGTGGCTTTAGGACTATCCCATACAAACATATACTATAGGATAAGGTATCCACTCGAGTTTGTTCGGTAAGATTCATCATCAGTAATATATAGAAATAGTTAAATTATAAGTATTATTATTACAAGCAACGATGACTATAGCAAGATTCATCATCAAATAACTAAAAGGCAGCACATAGATTCCAGATTTCCAACTGAACTACAATCTACAGTCTCAGCATTTCTTCAACGTCGTTATTTCTCACTTCAGTTCAATTATTACAAGCGACGATGACTATGGCAAGATTCACCATCAAATAACTAAAAGGCAGCACCACATGTATATATCTAATGTATATATCTATAAATGTCACAAGTCCTGTACTACTTGCCTGCTACCAGGTCGAGACACCACTTTAGCAAAATAGGAACCACGTGTCCACATGTAAGATCATGTTTGATTTGTCTTCTCTTCCACAGGACAACAACACATCATTGGAAATAAATCCCTACTACTGCTATGACACAGATGGTTGTCTTTCTTCAAATTGTCAAAGTATTTTACTCATAGGTTCAGATCTGACCTTTTTACTTTTAATTATATATTAATAACAATCTGGTACACTGTTGTAGCAACAAAAGTTCCCTAGTATGCAATTTGACTAAATTGGTTTCAATCGTCTGTTCATCAGAACTTCAATGTAACAATATAGCTTCAGAACTTCCAGATCCTGTTCAACCTTTCAAAATGGTCTCGTAGTTCTGGGATAAAAAGAAAAAAAATGTCATATTCCGATAAACTGTTATCTATGCATCAAACTCTCTCAACAAAAAAAAAATTGTAAAAAAAATTATTGAACAGGCTCAGCAACTTAACCAAAAATTCAAATAAATTATTTATCAATACCTGTACGAAAAAAACCATTGATTATGAAAACTAAAACACATGTATATTTAATTTAAGAGAAAAACAAACGACAAAGGGCTAGTTTGATGATAACACACATCAGTATCACATTAATTGCCTTATTCTGCATGCAACATATAGGACAGATAAAGTTGGGCGTCTCTTTGCCCATTTGGTTATTATAATTTAGAGCGTTGGGTAATGAGCATACACAAATACAACAGTTATGTTCTAAAAGCATATAATCCAGTGTACACATTATAGTATTTCATACGAGGCAAGTCTGAGATTTAGAAGTTGGGTCATGCTTAGCGTCACAAGATTCACATGTCACTGGCAATTGAGCTTTAACTTTTGCATCAATTGTAAGATGAAACAGAGTTACCTGTATGCCTTTTTTTATCCAGGGAGGCATGGACTAAAGCATTGTATGATGATCTATGTCAGAAAATGATCAACCAGTTATTGTTCTCCTTCAATCTACAACTTTTCACTTTTGTTTTTGACCAAATTGCTCCCCTTCACTTTTCTTCTCCAATCTGTGAAATAGAGAGTTACTGTAATATATGTATTGGCCTGTGCATCGCTACGAGCACAAAAAGTCATATTTTTAACCAAAAAAATCATAAGCATGGATCGAAAAACACCACCGAATGGTCCTAAGATACTTGCAATAGTACAAATGATACAACTGGCACACATCTCTTTTTATATATTAGAGAATCACATGGTTCTATGTTGTTTAAGTCTATCTTATTTTGAGTTGAATACTCTGACTCTTTTTAGATAAGCCAAAAAAATCAGCATATCAGTTAGCACTGATCGTTCTCTCTTTATACTGAACAAAATCACTGTTTTAGAAAGATAAATTTATTCCATAGTAAAATGAAGAAGTGAAATCATCGATTTTGTTTAATTTCCATGGAGCAGTTAAAATATTTTGGATACCACCCCAACCACCCATATGGCATTGAAACTGATTATAAATGAAACAGGGCCTCAATTGTCTATTGTTCACTGCTTATCTAAAAAAAGAGACAGCTACACATTAATATTTGGAGTCACATAGCACATGAAAACACTCTCTGTGGTAATAGCTTACAGGCTTTTCAACAATCTCTTATTTAAAAAGATAAAAAAGCATTAGGAAGTCTACCTTTGCTAATGGATGCATCAGCTTAATTTTACTCTGGTTTGCTTGAATTTGCATAATTTACCTACAAAAGGTCAGACTATTTTAAATAATTCTCCAAAGGATGTCCGTTGATTCAGATTCTGAATCACTACACCTGAAGTCATAGATGATTGCCCTTCCATGGATCGAGTAGGTTTGCATAATGAAACTATTGCCAATTCACTTTATTCAGTTACACCAACATAGGATCAGTCATGTGTCCTGGTAAAGCACAAGACAGACCTATTCTTACTTGCAATCATGCAACATAGGATAGGTTCCAGCCTGTAATTTTTCTGAACTTCAACAGATACAATCATTTGAGTTGAACCATCAAAGATCCGCATATTGAAGTAATGACAGATAAACCTAGCAAGATAGATTATCCTAGCACACTAAATTATGAAAGTTCAAAGTGACATATGGTGCATCCAAATTTCATTTATAACTACTGAAATACAAGATATTGTGCTTTGCCAGCACTCAGCAACACCTTGCAATTGTAGATTCAAATATGCTACCAACTTTAACACTAAGACCCTCAGAGTCTAACGTTCAACAAGAGAAAAAATTCTGAATATTCACCTAAAGAACCTTATGTGCACCCTTTTGTCCCTCCCAAAAATGATACAGAAACAATAGGTACAGGTGTGATCTTCGGCTCCTGGATTTTCAAAAGAGACATAAAGGCAACAGGTGATGATTGCAACAGCCAATTAGACACGTATGAACATTCATCCAAAATGGAAATCAAACCAAGCAGATTGAAATCACAATGCATTGAGTCCTTGAGGATAATCCAACAGGCTCCTCCATGCCACGACCGGGAACTTGAAATCACAGTGCAATTGCAGGCCATTTCGAATTAAATTGTCACAACGATTTAAAGTTGTAGTTGATTAGTGTACCAAAAACTTGATGGCTTTGACGATGGCCAGGGAGATGCCGGTAAAGTCCTTGCCTGGATCGTCGCGGGCAGGGATGGCTAGCTTGGAGGGATATGAGGAACCATTTGCCGATATCCCCTACTCCCAATTTGGATCCCATACCATGCAATGTTTTACCTCCTGCAGAGTAGAAAATTGATTCACACTGTATTGTGGGCACACAAAAAAACACATCATAATTAACACAACTTTTTTTCATCATTTTTTGACCATATAGTAAGAGAAACCGACCTTGCTGAAACAACAACTGCAATTTGAGGACACCATTTTCTAACAATCTTTTCTTATCTACATAACTTTAACAAGTAGATAAGAGCATACAGTTTGACACATTTTAGAACCTCTACTAAGGCATGACAGTTTGGCATGAGCATGACACGAAAGCATTGCGATATCCTACTTCTCAGTGACCACCACTGTAAATTGTTCATATGCATCTTGGTTTTCTAATGCCTTTTCAAAACACATGATATCAGAGTCCTACCATAGCTCTACAAATATACACCTAACACCTAAATTTTCTCAGTTTGTCATTGTTTAGTTCTAACTGCTAATGCTAAACTACTGAAAATACAGATAATTCATCCATGCATCTGCAAAGTTCCCATTTAATATATATAGGTAGGATTCATTCACTAATTATGTGCAGAGAATAGCTCTTTTATCTATTGCAAGGAAAGCCTGGCAACCTGTAGCAGGGCAAAGCATATCAAGCAATTCATCCAAAAAATGTGACATATGAAAAGGCCTTTTTGATTTGGAAGGGCAAGTTAACTCCCATACTGGTTGGTGCTAGATGGATCGGAAGATGCAAGCACTGACCTAGGCATGTGGTGTTGTCAAATTTGCTAAAGTAACGCAAGGCTCGGGTGGATTCGTGGAGGAGGCGGTCCACATACCTGAACATGCCTTTCTTGGCCAGCGCTGAATGCTCTTGTCCTCTTTTTTGCCATTCCGATCACTGTCGCTGCCATTTCTAGCCGACGTCTATGAAGCACGGCAACAACACAACCTGTTGTGTTATGGTTCTCAGAACAGCACAAATAAATCACCATCAAAACCGCAATCACCACGGATCAAAACCAAAAACCAATGAGAATGGGGAAGAGACGGGCAAATCGAATTGTACCTAGAGTCGAGAGTCGCAACTGCTGGATCAATGTGGGCCGTTCCAAATCTCGGACTCCAGGCAGCGACGGTGCCAGCCATCGTCCATCACACGTTGAGGCCATGGAGGCACCCGCCCCCTTGGCCACCGTGTCTCCAGGCGACGGCACGCCCCTGGGCCGCCCGCACGCTGAGGCCGCAGCAGCGGCGCTAACCCTTGCGTCGAGTCCCGTGCATCGAGGTGGGACTGGGACAGCAGCTCCCCCTCCGATGTAGATCCAAAGGAGGGAGGCAGGGCAGGCCGCAGGTGGAACGCTCGGGGTGGCTGGGTGGGGGCAACGCACGGTCCACGATGGTGGCGGTCGGCGAGTCTACGGGCTCCTCGTCCTCCATGGCCACACCGCTGTCGCGAGCTCCTCCAGCGTGAGGCCGCGCAGCGGCGCAGGGCGGGCGGAAGCGGCCTGTCGAGGTCGTTCGGCGGCTTCGTGGTTGCGGTTGTAGGGGGCGCACGGATCGTAGGCTTCCGGGGTGACGGCGACGGAGGAGGAGGGAGCGGAGCGCGGAGGATTTTGGGCGATTTGGCACTTGGGCAGGCGGTCCGACGGCTCAGTACTACGGGATTGGAGGAGATTGCGCGGAGGATTTTGGGAAGGTTTTTGATTTTTGAACGCACGGAGGGCGCAGATGGAGACCGAGGTTTCCGTTTCCTTTTGAGTTTCCCGTTTCCTTGTTGGCAGCGTGGGGAGAGGGATCGCAGAGGGAGAGCCTCGAGGTTACACCAAGCCTATGTCGCACGAAATAATTGTCTTCCTTTCTTTCTTTTAGTTATAGGATAGGAATAGGATTCACATTCCATTAATCAACCACACCAGCAGAAAAAACTTTAATATACGCGAGCTGGTTCTCTAGTGCTGCGGCGCGTCAAAGCTTGCCACCGGCACCGCTCCGACGTGTCGCTGATTCAACAAGCACGAGTTCACTTCAAACTTATCAACAACGGACCTTTAATTGTTACAAATCAATGTGCAAAAGAGTATACTGCTCCCTTCATTCTAGATTGTAAGTCACTTTGGCTAAACTTCTACTATGCATCTAGCGTGGCAAAAGCTATATACAATCTAAATGGAACGACTACGTACCAACGTGTTGTTGATATATTATGGGCTTGGGCCATATAATATTTAATAAATTAAATAAACTCTATGGCTCACAATAATGTGTGATATATGGTTTAATACAGTATGAATTTTTGACTGAACGTTGACTCGGTTTATATGGTTGGATATTGTACATCTATATTGAGAAGCTGAGAAAAGGACGTAGGTGTGTCACGCGCACGCCGCCGCCGCCGGCGGCGGCAGGGCCGTGGGCGTGGCGGGCGGGACAGGAGTGGTTTTGCCACTCAATCCACATAATTATGGGAGTTACTCTCTTATGTGGGTGGTGGCTTCATTGCAGGAGTTTTGTCGCCATCTCCATGTCTTCTTCGTTTCCTGATCTCCTCCCGAGTCTCTTTGCTTCCCTACCGCGAGAATATATTCCGAGCTTCTCCGTTTGTCATTCCTCTACTTCGTCCCCGAGACATAACCACATCTTCCGCTGCTCTCAAGTTCTCCTCGTCTCGGTTCCTGCGCGCATAGGACCTGGGAGAGCAGGCCTTCGGAATGCTTGCCGTCTTCGAGTTCGCTTGCTCGCGTGAAGGGCGGCAATCACGTTTTTGGGGAGTGTCGCTTGTGGCACGACTACTTGCTACGTCTTCTTCCCGGCGCCGACGTGATTGGCACTGCTTCCCGTCTGCACTACAACGAGCGGGACGACTACACCTGTCACAGAACCTCCTAATTATGATGGCCCACAAGTACACGTCATTGCCATAATGACCTCTGACGGTCGTACTTATGTTCACCATAACTTAAAAGGCCTGCTTTCCTCCGAACAGGATCCAATCACAGGAGTATTGCAATATTACAACAGTTTATTCAAAATATTCAACAGAGTAAAGTAGCGGAAGTCTTACAATAACTTAGGTTACAAACCAGTTTTTCAAATCTCCAACCTTATGTAACATTATTACAAACCATTAGTAGGAAAGTATCGGTAGTAACTTTATTACACCAAACAAACGAGATGCCTTGCCCAAAGGCCACACAGTCTACTCGTCGTCACTTTCTTCAACCACAACGGTCATGCAACAAGGCTCGAAGCAGACTTGTTCATGAACCGCACCTGCAACAAGGGGTTCAACCAACCCTGAGTACGAGAGTACTCAACAAGACTTACCCGACTAAGACAAAGACTCCAAGGGCATGCTAGCTTTAGGGAATCAAGGTACGGGTAATCAAAAATTAAATTTTCTTTTGCAGAAAAGCTTACTAAGGTAAATCCTTATCTTCAACATTTTACTTTTACCATTGATAGTTCATTAACCAAATCTAGGTGATCCTAATCTAGATCAAAGTAATTATCATCAAAACTTTTCTCATTCTTTCTTTTAATTCTAGTTCTTAACTACGATGCAGGACAGGTGATCGAGTCTCCATAACCGAGGAGCAACGACGATTCGAACCGATTATACCCAGCTGGGGATCCCTAACATCACGACATATGTAGAACCGAATCTGCATATATCAACCCTCATTTAGATCTCCCAAAACCAGAACGTGTCCATCGCCACCCGAGAGTACAGTACTCCTCGAACCCGGCCCGATTCTAGCCCCGAGGGTACACGCTACTCCCGCCATCTCTCCACTCCCAGTGCGAGGTTAGACGTTCTCGTAATGGAATCACCAACATTTTGGGCTTACCCAAGGCATGAGGCTAGTTGCAAAGTCTCGAAACACAAGCGGGCCATACAACGAACGGTCCTTAACTAACAAGGCGGAAACAGTACATTGAGACTCCTTTCCCAATGCATGTTAGCAGTGGCCAAACCACCCGCCCGATCTTTCAAATTCATTCTCATATTTCAGTATTCATCAAGTATGCCGTCATGGCTATTTAAACATTTCATTTAAAAGCTTAACTTCTAAGCATAGCGAAGCATACTACGCATTTTCAATAAAACAGGTATCAAGGTTAATATCACAATAATCAAGGATGATAATGCAGCAATTAGGTTATCACTCAACTCCTAATTACTTAATGCAATAAACCATAATATAAATAATAAAACATTTGTAAAATTCAAGGTAGGGTTTAAATGCACCGGGGCTTGCCTTGCTCAGACACGACGACTGACTCAGACTCGGAGACTCCAACGTCTGGTCCGGAACCCACTGACGATCGCTCTTCTCCGGAGACCTGCTCGACGACTTCGGCTTCTTCGAAAGCGGAAACTACACGAGTACATAACATGCTTTAACATGATGCTCGATGATAAACATGATGCTTGATGATAAACATGCCACGAGTTACGACTTGAGTACAACTACCCTTCACGGTACAGTCGCAAACCGAAAACCTACTAACTAGTAGCGGCGATTTCCAGCGATACCAGCTTTTAACCTAACAAGTTACTAACGAGCTCAATTATGAAATTAAGGTGCCAGAGATCACCAAAGGGTAGTGACCTAAGGACATCACTCAATCAAAAGGCACACAACACTTAAAGTTCTCAAATTAATATTTATTTACTATTTAAATAATTAGGGCATAATTAGAAGTTGATCAAACTTTATCAAAACAAGCTCAAACTTTTTCTATGGGTTAACAATGATTTATAACAGTGTCATAATAAAGTTCATAATTTTTGGATAAATAAATTAATTATTAAAATTACTGGAAGTTGCATTTAATCTTTAATGGAACCAATTAATTCTACTGTCCAAAGTATTCAAATACATGATTTAACATTTTTCCTAGATAACTTATACATTGAGAAGCTTATACAAAAATTTTCATGAATTTTAGAAGTCTACACAATTTTTAATGAAATAAACAAATAATAGCACTATTCATTTATTTGAAAAAGAAAAACAAAAACGAAAAACCGAACTCGGGCTGCTTCCCTCGGTCCGGCCTAGCGAACGGCCCGCGTACACGCGCCCGCGCCCACACGTGCGCCCGGCCCAGCTGCGCGGCCCAGCAGCGCGGCCTGCCTCGCACGCACCCGCTCGCCCTCTCTCTCTCTCGCTGACACGGCGTCCCCACCTGTCATCTCCTTCCTCCCGCTCACTCTCGTTCTCTCGCGTGCCCGCGCGCTTGCCCGCGGTGGCCGGCCGGCGAATGGTGCCTCGGTCGACCAACCGAGCTGACCAACACCTTCTACACGACCCAGCGAACCCGTTTTGCTACTAAACACCCTAGCTCAAGCTCTAGCGACAGCTCACCGACGACGGTGGCGGCTCGACGGGAACGGTGACCGGCGACTCAACGGTACAACGCGGTAGCGATTAAAGCGAGTGGTCAGGGAGCATCAGGGGTGTACCACGATCACGAAGGAGTGATCGGTTGAAGCTGAGAGGCTCTGGAGGTGGCTGGCCACGGTGGCGAGGCTCGACGGGAACGGCGGTGACCCGAGGTGGAAGACGACGGCTCCCCGGCGATCCAGGCGAAATTAGGATAGCTCAACTGGTTCACGAGGTGCGCAAGGATGAGGCGGAGCTAGTGGTGCGGTTGGCGTGGCCGGAGACGGCTTGGTGGCAGCAGCGGCGAGCGGCGGAGCTGCGGTGGCGACGGTGGCGAAAACGGAGAAACAAAGCCAGTCACGGTGAACTCACGTATATATAGGCAACGACCACGGTTACTGCACTGGAAGACGCGCGATGTCGTGCTGGCGATCGAGGGCACGCCTGGAAGCTGGCCGAAGCCGTCCGGCGTCTCGCCGGCGCCCATACCGCGCGGTGGTTGGCGGTGATACGTCGGTGCACTGTAGCTGTCCCCCCCAACTTTTGAAATTCAAACTAATTTTTCAAATTACTCTCAAATTTGTATAACAACTTGAAAATCTTCCAATGTATGAAATCTTTAGATTTTCAAGCTCTACAAGTTTGATATTGAACACTTTTTCAAATTCTTACTGGATTTTGAAATTTGAGTTTAAATTCAAAAAGGGACACATTTTGCAGATTTGGTAATTTAGAAATTACTTTTGATTTTATATTGAAACTTCAAAATCTCCAAACATCAAAGTTGTATATCTTGACCAGACCAACAACTTTGCTGTTCAAAACCTTTTCAAATTCCGCCTCCATTTTAAAATCTTAGTTTGGGGACAAAAATGAATTAAAACTGAAATTTGTTTATTTTCAAAATTGCTCCACATTTTACACTAAAACTTTGAAAACTCAAAACACCAAAGTTGTAGCCCTTGAAAAGTTCTACAAACTTGGTTTTAAACTTTTTCCAAAATTTTGCTTAGATTTTGAATTAATTCAAAAGGGGTAAAACAGGGTTTTGAAATTTAGGGTTTTCGGAGGGATTTTAAATTGGAATTTGTTGCTACTTTGATTTGTGATTACTTAGTGATCAAAACCTCACCCAAGGGCATCATTTGGACCAACATGACATGGTTGACCAAATGCCACTCTTGGTTGACCAATTAGCTTTTGAAATTCTTTTACATTTCTCCTCATATTTGAATTTAAATTTGAATCAGGAAACTCGTGACAAGTTTTGGGACTCCAATTCAAACTCAAATTTGGAATTTTATTTTAGATGTTGTACTTGAGTTCATACCCTACACTTGACACTAGTGTGCAACACAGTCGCACACCTTAAATTACGCAGGGCATGGACTAAGTATTTGCGGTGGTATTCGAAATTAGGGTTTTCGGTTTCGGAGCACACCACTGAGAAACACATTCAACCTAGATAAGTAAACTTATTTTAGTTGATGCATAACAAGGTTAACCTAACAGGGATGCTTTGCAATGCATTATGATGACATGGCAGATTAATTAGCACTATAACACCCGGGGTGTTACAGCCCTTCCCCCTTAAAGAAATCTCGTCCCGAGATTTAAAGCCTTGAGTTAAGTAATGGAAAAGGAAACGTGTCAAGCAAACACGTCCAAGACTTGTCTACAAAATAGGTAGTGGTTTTCTGCATTACAAAGATTTTAAAGGATAGGTTACAGTTTAAAGAAGAAATTGCAACCTAGATAGAAGCAAAGAACTCCAGAAAATTCTCCAACAGATAATCTTCCGATTCCCAGGTGGCTTCCTCTTCTGAATGTTGATTCCATTGCATCCTGTACCATTTAGTTGTTCTACTTCGGGTAACACGATCTTTTTGATCCAAAACTTAGATAGGATATTCAGAATATGTCAAATCAGGCTCAAGTTCAACTCCATCAACATCAACAACTTGATCAGGCACTTGAAGACACTTCTTCAATTGCGATACATGAAATACATTGTGCACGGCTGACAGTTGTTCAGGCAACTTTAACTTACATGCTACCTGTCTACATTTTTCAATAATTTGAAATGGGCCAATATAACGTGGTGCGAGTTTGCCTTTGACTCCAAATCGGTTAACTCCCTTCATGGGTGATACTTTCAAATAAACATAATCCCCTACTTGAAATACCAAAGGTCTACGCCTTTTATTAGCATAACTCTTTTGTCTGGACTGAGCAACTTTCAAATTATTCTGGATCTGTCTAACTTTTTCTTCTGTTTGTTTCATAAGATCAACACCGAAAAACCACCTTTCTCCCGGTTCTGACCAATTCAAGGGAGTTCTGCACCTGCGGCCATACAACGCTTCAAACGGTGCTATTTTTATACTCTCTTGATAACTATTATTATAGGAGAATTCTGCTAATGGTAAACATTCATCCCATTGATCTCGAAAAGTGAGAGCACAAGATCTCAACATATCTTCTAGGATTTGATTTACTCTTTCAGTCTGTCCCAAAGTCTGAGGATGATAGGCTGAGCTATGTATAACTTTGGTGCCCATTGACTTATGTAACTCCATCCAGAATTTGGAGACGAATTGTGGACCTCTATCAGATACAATGGTTCTTGGTACCCCATGAAGACTCAGAATCCGCTCAAAGTACAATTTTGCAAGTGTCACAGTGGAGTGCTTCACTTTTACTGGAAGAAAATGTGCTAATTTAGTAAGTCGATCTATAATGACCCAGATTGAATCAAACCCCCTTGAAGTTGTGGGTAAACCAGTAATAAAATCCATGCCGATATCATCCCACTTCCAAGACAGAATGGGCAATGGTTGCAACATCCCTGCTGACTTCAGACGTACAGCCTTTACTCTTTGACATGTATCACATCTGGCAACATACTTCGCAATCTCAATTTTCATTTTGGTCCACCAGAATCTCTGTTTCAAATCCTGATACATCTTATTACTCCCTGGATGAATAGAAAACATTGTACTATGTGCTTCATCAAGAATGAGCTGACGTAACTCTGGAACCTTTGGAACCACTAGCCTGTTCTTAAACCACAACACATCTGCATCATCAATGCTGAAATCTGTCTGTTGACCTGTTCTAACTTTTTCTTTGATGTGAGCTATTCCGGAATTATTTCTCTGAGCAGATACAATCTGATCTTTGATTGTTGATTCTACTGTGACATTAGTCAACTGACCTTGTTGAACTATTCCAATATTCAACTTTTCTAATTCGTAACACAAACTGTAATCCATTGGCTTCACAGTCATACAATTGCAATGATTCTTCCTACTGAGTGCATCAGCAACAACATTCGCTTTTCCAGGATGATAGTGTACTTCTAAATCATAATCCTTTATTAACTCAAGCCACCTTCTTTGCCTCATATTCAATTCTGACTGAGTAAAGATATACTTTAAGCTCTTGTGATCTGTATACATGTGGCAAGTATTACCTAACAAGTAATGACGCCAGATTTTCAATGCATGAACCACAGCTGCTAGTTCAAGATCATGTGTCGGATAATGTTCTTCATGGCGCTTCAACTGTCTCGAGGCATAAGCAATGACTCTGCCTTCTTGCATCAATACACAACCAAGGCCAATACCCGAGGCATCACAATAAACATCAAATGGCTTTTCTATATCTGGTTGTGCCAAAACTGGAGCAGTTGTCAATGACTTCTTTAGAATTCTAAAAGCTTTCTCACATTCTGGAGACCATATGAATTTAGTTTGATTCTTCAACAACTCCGTGATTGGCTTGGCTACCTTTGAAAAGTCAGGTATGAATCGACGGTAATAACCCGCCATTCCCAGAAAACTTCGGACTTCATGAACTGAGATTGGTGGTTTTCAATTCAGAATATCTTTCACCTTGCCAGGATCTACTGCTACTCCTTCGGCTGACAACACATGTCCTAAGAATTGCACTTCTCTTAACCAAAACTCACATTTACTGAACTTGGCATACAGTTGGTGATCTCTCAGACGAGTCAGGACTACTCTGAGGTGCTCAACATGCTCTTCTTTACTTTTGGAGTATACCAGAATATCATCAATAAAAACAACCACAAACTTGTCAAGTTCTGGCATGAAAACTGAGTTCATCAGATACATGAAATGTGTCGGTGCATTGGTGAGACCAAAAGACATAACTAGGTATTCATACAGCCCATATCTGGTGGTGAATGCAGTCTTTGGAATATCTTCAGGTCGAATCTTGATTTGATGGTACCCTGATCGAAGATCGATCTTTGAAAATACCTTTGCCCCCGCAAGCTGATCAAAGAGTAGATCAATGCGCGGCAACGGATATTTATTCTTAATGGTTACTTCATTCAGTGGTCGATAGTCAACACACATCCTTAAAGTCTGATCTTTCTTCTTAACGAACAGAGCTGGACATCCCCATGGTGAGGAACTGGGTCTGATAAAACCTTTGTCACGTAACTCTTGCAACTGATCCTTGAGTTCTGCCAATTCATTGGGTGACATTCTGTAAGCTCTCCGGGATATTGGGGCAGTACCCGGTTTTAACTCAATCACAAACTCTACATCTCTGTCTGGTGGCAGACCTGGTAGATCATCTGGAAACACATCTAGAAATTCACAGACTACCGGTATATCACAAATCTCTTGTACTGAAGTTGCACATAACCTTTCAACGGTTCTCTTTGGGATAGGAAGTTGGATAAGAAGATGAGATTTATTATCTGGCAGGTTCAACCTTATAGTTCTGTGCAATGCATCTATAAGGGCTCCTCTTTGGTACATCCAATTCATACCCAGGATTACATCTATATCCTGTTTCTGTAATATTATCATTGAGGTAGGGAATATATGCCCACCTAACTCTATAGGTACGTCACGTACCATCTCCTTAGTACACAGTCGTCCCCCGGGCGACTGGATAAAGAAATCTTCTTGTGTTCCCATAATTGGAATGCCATGCTTAACAACAAAGGTGCGATTTATGAATGTATGCGATGCACCTGAATCAAATAACAGTACTGCTGGATGATTAGCAACAGGGAACATACCCATCATAATAGATTCTCCCTCTGGGATTGCACTTGCTTGAGTGTAGAACACACGTCCGGTCTTCTTCTTCTCACCCTTACCCTTCTGAACATTCAGATTATTGTTCTTGCTCTGAGGTTGTTGCTGTTGTGGTACGGGAGCTCTGGGATAGTTGGGATTGTACTGCCTTGGATACGGGCAGTCCTTGGAAAAGTGGCCTGGCTTTCCACAATTGTAGCAGGGAAAGTTATGGGTTACTGGAGTCTGGTTTCGAATACCAGGGGCATTCGGCTGTTGTATAAATTGCGGAGTTGCGGCAGGACGGAAAAACGTCTGCGGCTGAGCTTGGTATTGCGGTGGACGATAAGTTGGGCGGAAATGGTTCTGAGGGTGGTAAATAAACTTCTGGCGCTTCTTAATGCCGCCAGACGGGCTAGAAAACACTGGCTTCTTTTTCTTCGACTCTTTATGCAGTCGGGACTTTTCTTCTGACGCAATAGCCACATTGACGATCTCATGGTATGTAGCATTATAACAGGTGACTAATGCTTCCTGGATTCGGGTACTCAAACCTCTCATGAAACAACTTTTCTTCTTCGCATCAGTGTTCACATATTCCGCTGCATACTGGGACAAATGATTGAATTTACCCACGTACTGCAGAACTGTCTGGTTCCCTTGCTTCAGCGAGAGAAACTCCTCTAGCTTCATGGCCATGACACCATCTGGAATATAATGTGCTCTGAAGGCTTCACGAAACTCCTGCCAAGTGACACGGTGGCCAGCAGGCCGTGCGGCGACCAGATTCGCCCACCACGCCCCTGCGGCACCTCTAAGCTGCTGCGCTGCAAACACGGGCTTCTGGTGCTCCGTGCACTGTAACAGTTCAAACTTCTGCTCCATGGTACGGAGCCAGTCATCCGCCTCTAGCGGCTCATCTGCCTTTGAGAACACTGGTGGACGGGTATCGGTGAAATCCACATAAGTGGTTTCCCCTCCATTGTTACGGCCTCTACGACCCTAATTTCCATTCTAATTCTGATTCTGATTCTGATTCTGAGCCAACAGGGTAGTGGCATTAACCAGTGCGGCAATAGCTTCTGCCAAGGTGGGTGGAAACGGTAGGGGATTCAGAGCATTGTCCCCATCCTGGGAAGTTCCAGTGCCGTCCATCTGTTGTACACAAACCATATTTATTTACATCGCTTTATTGAATTAAAAAGCAGTTAGTACAGTACTTGTATACACACACAAACTTATCTTACATTATTTCATTACAAACTTGCTCGCAAGCAAGAAACTACCCACTAAGGTTCTTAGAAAGCAGGAAAGACTACTATATTACATAGCCATCCAGGTCGACACTTCACTCCTCATCATCATCACTGATCACGATCACTCCATCCTCAACCTCTGGAGCACTTGCACCAGTGACATGACTTGCATCATCCCCACTTTCCATCATGGGTTCATCTTCCTCCGGATCTTCTTCATTGTCCTCTCCATCAGGAACAACCACGGCACCAACATCATCTTCCACTGCCTGGGGCTGATGATTGGGATTCATCAGATCATGTAGCCTATGGACCTCCTCATGCAGAACAGTATTATACTGCTCCAGGTGTGTCGCATAAAGCTCTAACTCACGAACACGAGCCCTGGCCTCTGTCTCCTTTTCTAGAGACTCGTTCTGGAACTGTTTCAAAAAATGCATGTTGCGCTTCAGTCGCTCCACTTCTGATGTAAGCCTTGCAACCTCTGATTTCGAATCCGGGTTCGGATTGCGGCTACTGCTTGCTCCATCACCTCTGGCAGCCAACTGATGACGTAGCACTCCTTGCGGTCCACTTTTCTTGCGAGGAGTCGTCTTCACACGTGCCATCCTAAAGCAAGATAGAATTAGGACGATGAGAACAGATAGGGGGATCTGAAGGTTAGCATGAATAGGATTGAACCTTACTTAACCCAAACCACTTTAAAAGGGAAGGTAACTTAAGCAGGTTAATTAAACATGATGCATGCATCGTTCTTACGATCTAACAGAAAGATTTAAGTAACACATGCAATCTTTATAACATAGGGCACTATACATGATACTTCACTACGAAGCTTTCAAATATGAGCTAAGGAAACTATAGAATAGATTAAGATAAGCAAAAGTAATTTGGACCCAAAATACCAATATTAAGTTTGTTTGACCCAAATTATTTTGAAGTTTTGCAAAGTAATACTACAATAACTCGAGTGATTATGCTCTGGTACTAGCTGTCACAGAACCTCCTAATTATGATGGCCCACAAGTACACGTCATTGCCATAATGACCTCTGACGGTCGTACTTATGTTCACCATAACTTAAAAGGCCTGCTTTCCTCCGAACAGGATCCAATCACAGGAGTATTGCAATATTACAACAGTTTATTCAAAATATTCAACAGAGTAAAGTAGCAGAAGTCTTACAATAACTTAGGTTACAAACCAGTTTTTCAAATCTCCAACCTTATGTAACATTATTACAAACCATTAGTAGGGAAGTATCGGTAGTAACTTTATTACACCAAACAAACGAGATGCCTTGCCCAAAGGCCACACAGTCTACTCGTCATCACTTTCTTCAACCACGACGGTCATGCAACAAGGCTCGAAGCAGACTTGTTCATGAACCGCACCTGCAACAAGGGGTTCAACCAACCCTGAGTACGAGAGTACTCAACAAGACTTACCCGACTAAGACAAAGACTCTAAGGGCATGCTAGCTTTAGGGAATCAAGGTACGGGTAATCAAAAATCAAATTTTCTTTTGCAGAAAAGCTTACTAAGGTAAATCCTTATCTTCAACATTTTACTTTTACCATTGATGGTTCATTAACCAAATCTAGGTGATCCTAATCTAGATCAAAGTAATTATCATCAAAACTTTTCTCATTCTTTCTTTCAATTCCAGTTCTTAACTACGATGCAGGACAGGTGATCGAGTCTCCATAACTGAGGAGCAACGACGATTCGAACCGATTATACCCAGCTGGGGATCCCTAACATCATGACATATGTAGAACCGAATCTGCATATATCAACCCTCATTTAGATCTCCCAAAACCAGAACGTGTCCATCGCCACCCGAGAGTACAGTACTCCTCGAACCCGGCCCGATTCTAGCCCCGAGGGTACACGCTACTCCCGCCATCTCTCCACTCCCAGTGCGAGGTTAGACGTTCTCGTAATGGAATCACCAACATTTTGGGCTTACCCAAGGCATGAGGCTAGTTGCAAAGTCTCGAAACACAAGCGGGCCATACAACGAACGGTCCTTAACTAACAAGGCGGAAACACTACATTGAGACTCCTTTCCCAATGCATGTTAGCAGTGGCCAAACCACCCGCCCGATCTTTCAAATTCATTCTCATATTTCAGTATTCATCAAGTATGCCGTCATGGCTATTTAAACATTTCATTTAAAAGCTTAACTTCTAAGCATAGCGAAGCATACTACGCATTTTCAGTAAAACAGGTATCAAGGTTAATATCGCAATAATCAAGGATGATAATGCAGCAATTAGGTTATCACTCAACTCCTAATTACTTAATGCAATAAACCATAATATAAATAATAAAACATTTGTAAAATTCAAGGTAGGGTTTAAATGCACCGGGGCTTGCCTTGCTCAGACACGACGACTGACTCAGACTCGGAGACTCCAACGTCTGGTCCGGAACCCACTGACGATCGCTCTTCTCCGGAGACCTGCTCGACGACTTCGGCTTCTTCGAAAGCGGAAACTACATGAGTACATAACATGCTTTAACATGATGCTCGATGATAAACATGATGCTTGATGATAAACATGCCACGAGTTACGACTTGAGTACAACTACCCTTCACGGTACAGTCGCAAACCAAAAACCTACTAACTAGTAGCGGCGATTTCCAGCGATACCAGCTTTTAACCTAACAAGTTACTAACGAGCTCAATTATGAAATTAAGGTGCCAGAGATCACCAAAGGGTAGTGACCTAAGGACATCACTCAATCAAAAGGCACACAACACTTAAAGTTCTCAAATTAATATTTATTTACTATTTAAATAATTAGGGCATAATTAGAAGTTGATCAAACTTTATCAAAACAAGCTCAAACTTTTTCTATGGGTTAACAATGATTTATAACAGTGTCATAATAAAGTTCATAATTTTTGGATAAATAAATTAATTATTAAAATTACCGGAAGTTGCATTTAATCTTTAATGGAAATAATTAATTCTACTGCCCAAAGTATTCAAATACATGATTTAACATTTTCCCTAGATAACTTATACATTGAGAAGCTTATACAAAAATTTTCATGAATTTTGGAACTCTACACAATTTTTAATGAAATAAACAAATAATAGCACTATTCATTTATTTGAAAAAGAAAAACAAAAACGAAAAACCGAACTCGGGCTGCTTCCCTCGGTCCGGCCCAGCGAACGGCCCGCGTACACGCGCCCGCGCCCGCACGTGCGCACGGCCCAGCTGCGCGGCCCAGCACCGCGGCCTGCCTCGCGCGCACCCGCTCGCCCTCTCTCTCGCTGACACGGCGTCCCCACCTGTCATCTCCTTCCTCCCGCTCACTCTCGTTCTCCCGCGTGCCCGCGCGCTTGCCCGCAGTGGCCGGCCGGCGAACGGTGCCTCAGTCGACCAACCGAGCTGACCAACACCTTCTATACGACCCAGCGAACCCGTTTTGCTACTAAACACCCTAGCTCGAGCTCTAGCGACAGCTCACCGACGACGGTGGCGGCTCGAAGGGAACGGTGACCGGCGACTCAACGGTACAACGCGGTAGCGATTAAAGCGAGTGGTCAGGGAGCATCAGGGGCGTACTACGATCACGAAGGAGTGATCGGTTGAAGCTGAGAGGCTCTGGAGGTGGCTGGCCACGGTGGCGAGGCTCGACGGGAACGACGGTGACCCGAGGTGGAAGACGACGGCTCCCCGGCGATCCAGGCGAAATTGGGATAGCTCAACTGGTTCACGAGGTGCGCAAGGATGAGGCGGAGCTAGTGGTGCGGTTGGCGTGGCCAGAGACGGCTTGGTGGCGGCAGCGGCGAGCGGCGGAGCTACGGTGGCGACGGTGGCGAAATCAGAGAAACAAAGCCGGTCACGGTGAACTCACGTATATATAGGCAACGACCACGGTTACTGCACTGGAAGACGCGCGATGTCGTGCTGGCGATCGAGGGCACGCCTGGAAGCTGGCCGAAGCCGTCCGGCGTCTCGCCGGCGCCCATACCGCGCGGTGGTCGGCGGTGATACGTCGGTGCACTGTAGCTGTCCCCCCCAACTTTTGAAATTCAAACTGATTTTTCAAATTACTCTCAAATTTTTATAACAACTTGAAAATCTTCCAATGTATGAAATCTTCAGATTTTCAAGCTCTACAAGTTTGATATTGAACACTTTTTCAAATTCTCACTGGATTTTGAAATTTGAGTTTAAATTCAAAAAGGGACACATTTTGCAGATTTGGTAATTTAGAAATTACTTTTGATTTTATATTGAAACTTCAAAATCTCCAAACATCAAAGTTGTATATCTTGACCAGACCAACAACTTTGCTGTTCAAAACCTTTTCAAATTCTGCCTCCATTTTGAAATCTTAGTTTGGGGACAAAAATGAATTAAAACTGAAATTTGTTTATTTTCAAAATTGCTCCACATTTTACACTAAAACTTTGAAAACTCAAAACACCAAAGTTGTAGCCCTTGAAAAGTTCTACAAACTTGGTTTTGAACTTTTTCCCAAATTTTGCTTAGATTTTGAATTAATTCAAAAGGGGTAAAACAGGGTTTTGAAATTTAGGGTTTTCGGAGGGATTTTAAATTGGAATTTGTTGCTACTTTGATTTGTGATTACTTAGTGATCAAAACCTCACCCAAGGGCATCATTTGGACCAACATGACATGGTTGACCAAATGCCACTCTTGGTTGACCAATTAGCTTTTGAAATTCTTTTACATTTCTCCTCATATTTGAATTTAAATTTGAATCGGAAAACTCGTGACAAGTTTTGGGACTCCAATTCAAACTCAAATTTGGAATTTTATTTTAGATGTTGTACTTGAGTTCATACCCTATACTTGACACTAGTGTGCAACACAGTCGCACACCTCAAATTACGCAGGGCATGGACTAAGTATTTGCGGTGGTATTCGAAATTAGGGTTTTCGGTTTCGGAGCACACCACTGAGAAACACATTCAACCTAGATAAGTAAACTTGTTTTAGTTGATGCATAACAAGGTTAACCTAATAGGGATGCTTTGCAATGCATTATGATGACATGGCAGATTAATTAGCACTATAACACCCGGGGTGTTACAACACCGACATGCACTATGTCGACTAGTGCATCCGGCTCTACCGCTAGGTATGTCTCTGTTCTTCGCTATCCAGCAAGGTCTTGTATCAATAACTTGTTGGTTAGTATCATCTACATGGCGTTCATGCTTAGTTCACACAAGCACATATATGATGTCACTGACCATTTTATTATCGCCATTTTCTGGATTAAATTGCTATTGAAAATGCCTAATTATCTAACAATCTAAAAACGTGATAGACAATTTTCGGTAGTTGGCTTTGCGGGTATGCTGAAACCGAATATTTTTGAGGGCACTCACTATAAGAGGTGGCGGCAGAGGTGCATATTATGGTTGACTGCTATGTTTTGCTACTTTATTGCTGAATCTAGGGCTATTGGGCCACATACTCCTAGCAATTCTGAGCGTGCTAGGAGACTCCATAGTTGATGCATAGATGCCGCTACAGACTGTTAAAGAGATGTGGGATGCACTTGAGGCCAAATATGGAGTTTCTGATGCTGGTAGCGAGTTGTATGTCATGGAGCAGTTTCATGACTATAGGATGACTGATGACCGTTCTATAGTGGAACAAGCTCATGAGATATAAACACTGGTAAAAGAGCTTGAAATTTTTGGTTGTGTGTTGCCTGATAAGTTTGTGGCAGGTTGTATCATTGCTAAACTGCCACAGGCTTGGATAGATTTCGCTACTTCTTTGAAACATAAGAGACAGTAGTTTGGTATTGCCGAGCTCATTGACTCTTTGAATATTGAAGAGAAGGCGAGAGCAAAGGACGTCTGTGGCAAGAAAATTGTTGAGGAAGGTTCTATTGCCCATGTGATGCAGAAAAATCCTCAACACTCCCACAAGAAGAAATTCCAGCAAGAACTAAAACAAAAGAACACTACACTTTTTAAGAAGAAGAAGAATAACAAGGAGAAGAAAAATTGCTTCACTTGTGGCAAGCCCGGGCATTATGCTAAGGATTGCCTGAATGCCAAGTGGAAGCCTTAGAAGAAATCTGCAAATATGAATGAGGCTGATGAAGGAACATCGAGGTATGGTAATTTATTATCTACAGTTCTTTCACTTTTTCATTCACCTGATTGGTAGGTTGATACTGGAGTTAATATTCATATGTGTGCTGATATCTCTTTATTTTCTTCTTATCAGGTCAGGCGGACTTCCTCCTTGTTGATGGGGAATGGGACACGCGTGACTGTACGTGGTGTTGGTACGGTCGATCTGAAGCTTACTTCGGAAAAGACCGTGCAACTAAAGAACGTGCATCATGTCCCCTCGATAAGGAAGAATCTGATTAGTAATTCTTTATTATATCATGATGGTTATAAACTTATGTTTGAGTCTAATAAGTGTGTACTCTCTAAGTATGGAACATTTGTGGGAAAAGGCTATGAGAGCGGAGGCTTGTTCCGCTTGTCTTTAAATGATGCATATGATAAGTCTATGAACCATGTGAGTCAGAATAATGAGACAAATGTTTGGCATTCGCGTTTGTATCATTAATTTTGGTTGTATGACTCATTTAGCTGGTTTAAATTTAATCTCAAAATTTGATTTGTTCAAAAGTTCTAAATGTCATGTATGTGTTGATTTGGTCAAAGGCTGTTGTGGCGAGAAACCTGACATCATTAGAACTAATTCATTCCGATCTGTGCGAAATGAATGGTGAATTGATCGAAGGTGAAAAAAGGTATTTCATGACGTTTATAGATGATTGTACTAGATTTTGCCATGTGTATTTACTAAAATCAAAAGATGAAGCGTTTAATTATTTTAAGATCTATAAAGCTGAAGTAGAAAACCAAATTCAGAAGAAAATCAAACGGTTGCGCTCTAATCGCAAGGGAGAATATTTCTCAAATGAGTTTTCTGAGTTTTGTGCTAAGCATGGTATTTTCATAAGAGGACACCGCCACACTTACCACAGTCCAATGGTGTTGCAGAGAGAAAAAACCACACTCTAACTGAGTTGGTTAATGCCATGTTAGAGACAGCGGGACTATCTAAGGAATGGTGGGGTGGTGCGATATTGATAGTTTGTCATGTCCTGAATAGAGTGCCTGCTAAAAACAAAAAATTACACCATTTGAGGAATGAGAGAAGAAGAGATTAAATCTCTCTTACCTAAGAACATGGGGTTGTTTGGCAAAGGTAAATATGCCAATCAACAAGAAGCGAAAGCTTAGTCCAAAAACTGTTGATTGTGTTTTTCTTGGTTATGCTATTCACAACGTGGGTTATAGATTTTTAATAATAAATTCTAAAGTACCTGATATGATTGAAGGTACAATTATGGAATCAAGAGACGCTACATTTTTTGAGAGTGAGTTTCCTATGAAAAATACACTAAGCACTTCTAGTTATGAATCTATTCTTCCTGAGATGCATGAACTGGTAATTCAAGCTAATGTTGAAACCCATGTGGAAAATCTAGAGAAGGATAATAATATAGTCACTCGAAAGAGTAAGAGATGAAGGGTTGCCAGATCCTTTGGTGATGACTATCTTATATACCTCATGGATGACACTCCTAAGACCATAGAAGAGGTATATTCATCGCTTGACGCTAACTTATGGAAGGAAGCTGTTCAGAGTGAGATGGACTCTATTATATCTAATGGAACTTGGGAGGTTGTTGATCGTCCTTACGGGTGCAAACCTGTGGGATGTAAATGGGTGTTCAAGAAAAAATTTAGGCCTAATGGCACTATTGAGAAGTACAAGGCGAGGCTTGTGGCAAATGGCTATAACAGAAGGTGAAGATTATTTTGATACTTATTCACCTGTTGCCCGTCTAACGGCTATACGGATGCTACTTTCCTTGGCTGCCTCACTTGGTCTTCTCGTTCATTAGATGGATGTTAAGACAGCTTTCTTGAATGAAAAGCTTGAGGAAGAGATCTATACAGATCAGCCGGATAGATTTGTAGCGAATGGTCAAGAGGAAAAGGTTTGTAAGTTATTGAAATCTTTATATGGCCTAAAACAAGCATCTAAGTAGTGGCACGAGAAGTTCGATAGAACTTTAATATCAGTTGGCTTTGTTGAGAACGAAGCTGATAAATGTGTTTATTATCAGTATGTTGGAGGAGAAGGTGTGATTTTGTGCTTGTATGTAGATGATATTTTAATCTTTGGAAGCAACATTAATATGATCAAGGAAGTGAAAGATTTTTTGTCAAGTAATTTTGAGATGAAAGACTTGAGTGAGGCTGATGTTATTCTTAACATAAGCTACTAAGAGAATGAAAGGGTGGGGTAACACTTGTGCAATCCCACTATGTGAAAAAGGTGCCAAGTAGCTTTGGATATAGTGATTACACACCTGCTCCAACTCCTTATGACCCAAGTGTGCGATTAAGAAAGAATCACAGAATAGCACGGGATCAATTGAGATATTCTCAAATTATTAGCTCACTTATGTATTTAGCTAGTGCAACGAGGTCTGATATCTCATTTGGTGTGAGCAAACTTAGCCGATTTGTCTCAAATCCGGGAGATGATCACTGGTGTGCTCTTGAGAGAGTGTTGCGCTATCTAAAAGGGACTGAGCTACGACATTCACTATACCGGGTAGGGGTATAGTGATTCTAATTGGATATCTGATGCTGATGAGTTAAAAGCCACAAGTGAATATGTGTTCTCACTTAGAGCTGGCGCTGTTTTATGGAAGTCTTGCAAGCAAACCATCATTACGAGGTCAACAATGGAAGAAGAATTAGCAGCATTAGATACCACCACTGTTGAGGCTGAATGGCTTCGTGAACTCCTTATGGATTTGCCAATGGTTGAAAAACCTATCCCTGCAATTTGTATGAATTGTGACAATCAAACGGTGATAGTCAAGGTGAATAGTTCTAAGGATGACATGAAGACAACTAGGCATGTGAAGCAGTGGTTGAAATCTGTCAAAAAACTAAGAAACTCCAGAGTAATAGCGTTGGACTATGTCTATACATCTAAGAATCTGGCAGATCAGTTTACTAAGGATCTGTCACGTAATGTGATAGAAGGTGCATCGAGGGAGTTGGGCTTGAGACCCACTTGAGGTTATTCCATAGCGGTAACCTGTTCTATGTGATCGGAGATCCCGTAAAGTCCTATGTGATCGGAGATCCCGTGAAATAGGATGGTGAAACAAGCTATTAGTTGACTGATGGAGAGACCCCTTATTTTAAGGACCAAATCATTTGAGATGCACTGTTTCTCCTATGTTGTATGGCAGGTTGGTTAATTCCTTTATGTGATCCGAGTGGCTTATTTAAGCAGGGATGTTGTCCTACATAACATCCTAGAAGAAACACACCTATATGAGTCCGACTGTTAGTCATAGTCTATGAGATCTGGGTAATCTCTAGATACTCATGAAAGGCCCCGAAGTGTGACTTATATGCTTCAAACAGAGGGGATGCTTATAGCAGCCTAGTACCATGATAAGAACTATGGTGAATCTCAATTCGCACAAAACTGTCAATTTAAGGTATAGTCCATTGTTCAGTCATGAATGAGCCTAACTCTTGTTCTAGACGGATGTTCAACTTAACAATCTTCGTTGAAACTCTGGTATATCAAAGAAATGTGGTTTTGAGACTATTTTACTATGAACCCTAGAGTTTGGTGGGGATTGTTGGATATATTATGGGCTTGGCCCATATAATATTTAATAAATCAAATAAACTCTATGGCTCGTAATAATGCGCGATATATGGTTTAATACCGTACAGGATTTTGACTGGACGTTGACTCGATTTATATGGTTGGATATTGTCCATCTATATTGAGAAGCTGAGAAAAGGACGTAGGTGTGCCACACGCGCGCACGCCGCCACCGCCGTCGGCCGGGTGAAAGGTCCTTGTTTGATTTTGGTAATTGAGTGACAACTTAGGTGGACTAATTGTGTTTTATGTGAGATACACAGGTGATTAGTCCACAAGTATATGTGTGTGAGTAACATATGCCATGGAGGTGGAAATGGCATGAAGATGTTGCAAAGCTTGCACGTGTGATGATGGAGGAGCTTATTGCACGTGAGACATGACATTGAGTCATGTGACCTAGGTGGAGAAGATCAAGATGAGACTTAGCTGGATGGACCGGTTGCAAGTGTGAAGGGCAAGTCGGAGGCTTTGAAGCGAGGGACCGCGTGTGACGGTGAAGCTTAAGCAAGACTTGGCGCCGATGGACCAACGCAACGGTGAAGAGCAAGTGAGGTCAAGATCGATGAACCGATATGGTCACGTGATGTGATGATATGAAGTGGATCATATCATTTGGTGATTGGTTGGTGCATGTGTTACATCAACATCGAAGGAGATGGAATGGAATACGCAATGCAAAGGTATAATCTAGGGTATTTTATTTCAGCGGTCAAAGGTTGTGTAGAGAAGTGCATGACCGGGTTTAGGATAGATGGTCGTACTATCAAGAGGGACAAACTTGTTTGCATATCGATCATCTAGTGCCACTCGAGTGATCTAACTTTGCATCGTTGCTAGGATCGAGTGGCATGGCAAGTTGAGTGGTTAACTCCTTTAAAACGATTGTGAAAATTCTAACACACATGCACATGGTGATGTACACTTGGTGGTGTTGGCACATTTGCAAAGGAGGTGTCATTTGAGAGGTGGAGAAGTGTGGAGACTCCCTCTCCCTCCTGCCGAGCTTGCGAGGCAGGATTCGGCGAAGAAACGGGGGCGAACGGAGGTCACTGGTAGTGACCGGACGGGGTCAGGATATGACCAGACGCGTTCGGGACGCTCGATACTACAATCTAAGATTTTTAATTAGGGTGTATGTTTTGATATTTCCAACTGTGAAGAGATGTAATATGTGTTTTTTTACTTTATTTATGCTTATTCTAGAACTTCTAAAAATCTGAATTGATGCGGACATTGAATCATTACCCTCCTATTTGCGTCTTCCTCCATTTTCAAATTTCAGTTTTATGATTTCTGTTATTTGAAAGGGTACTTGTTGTAATGTTAAGTTTTATTTTTCTGATGCATGTGAGAGTTATGTGAATGCCTATAGTCATTAGTCATTTCAACTTATTTGTTTGTTGCACAAATATGGTATGGCTACAGTCAAGTCATTAGTCATAATTTTCATTCGATTGGTAATTCAATATGTTCGATTTAGGTTCAGGTAATTATAGTTAATTGTATTTTGATAGCAATTTTTTGTTTTAGTTAAAAAATTTAGTTGTTCCAAGGTGACTTTGTTGTGGTCTTTTTGCAGGGGTAGGTGATGTAGGTTCCATACCATATTTTTTGTGATAGTAGCTTGGTTTTTAAGAAATTAACTATTGATTTGTTCAGTCTTTTTGCTCATTTCAGTTTAGTTTTAGTTTTATTTAATACTTGAATGCTAGGCAATGCCCGAATGATACTAGCTATTGCATTGATGTGTCTTATTTTTAGTTTTAATTTCCAGTTACCCTGATACCCTAATAATTGAAAGGTAGCTGATTTTACTTTTAAGTTTCAGTTTTCTAATGTTTGACTACTTTGGTTCCCCCTTCTAATCCTTTAAACTTGATGTAGAGGAATATGAATATGTTTTTTCTACTGTTAGAGACTTTTGATTGTACGTACTGATTTTTACTAATTTTTTTAGAGAACATGGCTGCTAGGAGGAAATGCCCCCGTGTTGGAAAGGAAAATAATCGAAGAGACCATTGTCATAAAGGAGATGAACCTGTAAGTGTTTGCAGTACTAGTTATATATGTTCTATTTTATATGTGTATTTTTAGGGTTTGATTTCTACTGCAAATATTAATTCATTGGAGCAATTTGTTGTTTTTTGCAAACCGAAGGTATTATTTTTACTTTTTTTGTCATTTTTGTAACCAATTTATTGTTTTCTACGTTCTTATAGAAAATGAATGAGCATAATGGAGCCTCCCAAGGAATCAATAGAGGTGAATCAATTGGATTAAGGGACAAGCTTAACATGTATTTTGGCGAGTTCTTGCCCGCAAATGTAAATATTTTCTAATGTTTTTCATTATTAGTTGATTATTTCTTTTTATTTTCTTAATTTTTTTGTTTTTTAGGTGATTGACGAGTTATGCAAGCTTCTGCAGGAGAATTCATATCGAAAGTGTAGTTTCTGTTTGTTGCCTACTGAGAGTCTAGTTCTCAGTGTTCTTCAGATTCTGTTAGATGTTGCATAGAGTGCCAATGAGCTGAAAGAGAAGAATGTTGCTGCTCCTACCTTTGTTCAGAACAACAGAGTTTATGATAATGATAAGTCTGTTCCATCTTTTCCAAGAGGTATTTATTTTTTTAATATCTGTTGCATTGAGTGTTTTTTTTGTTTGTGTATTTTTATTGTTAGTGAAAATATATTTTGAATCGATCATTTAAGACTATTTTTTGTGTTTCATGGTTTGCCTTTTTATATTTTCAGTTTTTGCATACATTTTTAAATTCTCTTTAACAACACGGATAATCGGTACAGTTCAGTGGTCAAGGAGCAGCCTAATAGGCGCAGTGCTGAAGAAATATTTCTAAGCCACGAAGCCTATAGAAGATCCAAAGAACGGTTACACCACTGTTTCTGGCCCAAAGGGCCTAGTCTACTGTTTCTTTTTTTAGTGTTTTTTTACTGCTTCCAGTTTTGAACTATTGTATATTTTATTATATTGTTTAATATTTAGTTTTTTCTTTTTATTCCAGAACTCTATTGCATCTAGAGGAGCTTTAGTTTTTGCAGATGGCAGGTTAATGAGGAATCTTAATTTGGTCCTCGACACTCCTGTAGTTATGCATCAGGGCAACTTGAAGTTGATGAGTTTGTTTCTGTTCTAGGTTTTATTTTTTATGTCTTCTTCCTTTCTTTTTTTTTCTTTTTTTAATCGTTTGTCTTTCTATATTCCAACAAATGTTCCTATTATGAATAAGAAAGTTAAAATTGAAGCTCCTAAGGTAAGCAATCATGTTTTTTTATTTTTTATTTGTCTTTTTGGATTATTTTTTTGAAGCCTCCATTTGATGTTGAAGTTTGGGGCGTGTCAAGTTTCAAAGATCGTTGCATGCATTTAGAAAAGTTAAATGATGAGCTATATAATAGAAGAAATTTCAGTACTATGGCAGCCCGTCCAATAATCTATTTAACTAGTGGTATTCCAGAAGCCAGACGATTTTTAATTACTGATGAAGAAAGGTCTTATTATAAAATCATTTGTGGAATTGCTTACAACCAATGGAGTTGGTATTTTTTTGCTGTTTTTGTTTGTGTTTGTAATTATTGTAATTATTATAGTTTCAGTTTCAGTTTGTAATTATTGTAGTTATAGTTCAGTTTCTTTTCAGTTTCTTTTTTTCAGTTTGTTTATCAGTTTCTTTTTTTTTTGTTCAGTTTTAATTTTTTCCGTCATAGCTTCTATGTTAGCTAACGTTCTATTATTTGTTAGAGTAGTATCCATGAAATTTTTCGTAAATGATTTTCCCCTGTTCAAGTGTTGAGATATTAAAACTACTGATAACATGCTGTTTTCTTTTATTGATGTCTTTTTTGGGTTAGAATTTGTTAAGAATAAGATTTTGTTTTTAGCAGGAACTGATTGGTGCTACCTTTCTCATGTGTGTTTCTTCTCAATTTTTGTTTCACAACAATTTGATTTGGCTGCAAATGATAGATCTGCGCCACACTGCCACTTTGGAGCTGAGCTTTTACTGGTTATAGATTCAGGTTTAGATTCTAAATCTTCGTTATTAGCTATAGATCTAATTCAAGAGGTTGTATATTGTTTGTTCCTTTGTTTCAATTATTTATTAATTGTTGCACCTTTTATAATGACTTATATGTATAGTACTGTTATGTTGATTTTGCGATTTAATTATGGTGAGTTGCATTTTGTTTTCATGATGGTAGCAGTTGGTGTATTATTTATGTGTACACTGTAGTTTGTGTCATTGGATGCCACGGTAGCATGCTATCAATTGGTAATTTATAATTTTTTTTTTGTTTTTAGATGGATCCTATGGTGGGAAGGTTCATCATGGAGGAGAGGAATGTTTCTAGTTATGTTTTAAAAATGCTTGGTATGGATGTCCCTATGGCTCAATGTGTTGGTGCCCAGGCTCAATTGAAGGCCGTTAGGTTTCTTAGAAAGTTAGATGATAAAGATAAAGTTATGATTGTTGGTCGTGCTTTGAAGCATATTCGTGGACAACATTTCGTAAAGAATTTCAAAATTTGTTTCGACGAGGTTGATGGCGTTGTTTATATTTTATCTAATGATATGACTTTGCCCTATTGCATCGTGCTTGGAATATTGTTGTTGGTTCAGATGGTGTCTGTTTTAATGAAGTGAAAAGTATTTTTTTAAGGAAGGACTCACACTGATTTTTTTTGATATTGCAGTAAGGATCAAGGTATGTGCTTTCTCTCTGATATTTTGTTTCTATTTATTTTCCTGTTTTTTTCCATTGTAGTGTAATGATATATGTAGCATCTTTTTTCTCTGTTTTTGTTTTTCCAATGAACCATTAATTTGAACTTCGATTTCTATATTTAGCTTGCCTCAATTTCTGTTTCCACTTTTCTGTTCAATTTTGGTTGTTGGAGAGCTGGCCATTCTTGGCAAAAATTAGTTTGTTTTTTTGCCACTTTTTATTTTGAACTAGTTGTCTAAATCCTAAATTTGTTTTTTATTTTTTCTATTTTTTTATGATTAGCTGGTACCATGCTGTGTACCTATCTCCTATCTTTTACATTGTTGATTTTAGATTTTTTGTTTCTGCTTTTCTATTTTTTATGTTAATATATGTGTTTGTTAATTTGATCCTTATATATTATGTTGTTTCTCCAAAAAATTAAATTGTTCCTGATGCTGCAGTCCCATTCACCTTGTATAACGAAGTTGTATCGCTATTTGTTATTGAATATTTGGGTTTAGTTCCTAGTCAGCAAACCTGGCTTATTGCTGCCAAAGGTTTGAGCAGTGTTAAACTTGTTGCTCGGGCTGTTAGACAAGAATTTCTAGCTATCTATAAGTTTGTCTTAGATTCACAGAATGACACCGTTTATGTTTTGGTCAAAGACGATGAAGATACAAATATGATGTTTGGCCATTCATTCCTGGTCGGTGGTGGAGGAATATCATTTTATCGTGTCATGAGTATTGGTGTGAGCTAAAGCTGAAGATTTGTATCAGAGTTTTCGTGTTGATAAGATTTGGCCACTCAGCGAACATGCTTGCTGATCATAGCAGTTTGAGTTAGTCAGGTATCTCTTGGTTTTCTAAGAATGGCACTATGTATGTCTAGGTGTCTGAAGAAGAGGATGCAAATATAATGCTGGGAGATAAATCTTTTGTTTAATTGTCTATTTCTGTTTGTAATAATTGAACAAGTTATATTTCTAGAACTAGTTGGTTGTATGTAATAATAAGCTGTTATATATGTGTTTTTTTGTTTATATGTATGTGTGTTTGCCTGACCGTAGTTGTAGTAGATGTTCTAAGCTGTCAATATCTTTAGTTTTGTGGATTTCTTTTTTTTTTTACCATTTCATGTTATGCTTTATTTATGAGGTGTGCTGTAATAAGAGCTACATTCATATCAGTGTTGTTTCATAAGATTTGTCTATGCTTAGATTTACTTCAGTTCGGTTTTAACTTCCTTTGTGCTCATTTTTTTGTCACTTTTGTTTTTTAAGATCATCATGATCTTCCGGTGAATAGTAAAAGTAGGTAGGAATTGAAGAAAGCAACTTTTTTCCTTTTTTTTCTGCAGAGTTGCCTTAGGACTGCAAGTGATACTTAGCAGACACAAGGTTGATTTGCATAAGGTTAGTATTATTTTTGAATATTTTGAATAGTACACCATTTGGTTACCTTGACGGTTGTTCTTTTTGAATTCTCTGTTTGGGTTATCTATTTTTCAAATTGACCATTTTATTGTTTTATTTATCTTGTCTTATTTGGTTGTTTTTTTGTCTTTAAAACAACCGGTTGCAAGGAAGCCTCAAAATCGGTTGTTTCTTGATTGCTAGGCAGACACAAAACAACCGTTTTTTATTTTCTTTATTTTTGGTTGTATTTTCTTTTTAAAATAACTGGTTACTGAAAGACAAAAAAACAACCGTTTGTTCAGTAGGCAGACTCTTTTTTTTTCTTTTAAAAGAAAATTCGAAGACTGTTCCCGTCAGGTTTGATTTGGGAAATAGTAATAAAAGTGGTGTTCTCCTCAGGCAAGGCCCCACAAAACCAGAGGCCAGCGTCTCACGTCGCGCCACGCGTGGGCCCACACCGCCAGGCGAATGGCCCACATCGTCTTCCTCCGCACGGCCGCTGCCGACCTCACCGCCGGGAAGCCGCCGCTGCGGGGCGTCCCGGCGTCGGCGCCGCTCTCTGCGGCAGCCGCGGCGATCCCGGCGTCGCAGGAGGCCGACGTGGCCGTCTGGCGCGACGGCGCCTCGCCCCTGGCGCCCGCCACGGCCACCGTCATCGGCCTGCTCAGCTCCCTCGACGTCGTCGCGTTCCTGGCCTCCCACCTCGGCGACGCGGCCGCGGCGATGAGGACGCCCGCCGGCGACGTGGTGGCGCACGAGCCGGCGCTCGTGCGGGAGGTCGAGCCCCACACTAGGTGACGCGCGACACATTATTTGGAAAAAAATCAACTCGGTCGTTCCCTCCATACCTGATCCACGCCATTTCTTGCCACATTTCATCGCATTTTCTTTCGTTCACCCTGCAAAATGGGAAAAATTTTGTCGATTGAGCATTCTTCCAACATCGTAGGCACACGGCATTCAGATTTGTCGTTGTACAATCAGGGCAATGCAAATGCCATTGCGTGTCAATGTGATTCAGCTTTCAATTCGTGCGTGCAAGGTTGATCGAAATAGTGGAGCTAATGAAGCAAGGAGCAAGGCGGGTCCTGGTGCGCAAGAACATCACCGAAGCGTGCACCGTCGTCGACAAGAAGCCGTTCGCGCCATTCTACAAGGCCGTGCTGAAGATCACCGGGACGCCGAGGGCGGCAGCCTCGGCGAAGGCCGTCGGCCGGCCACCGCCGCCGTCGGCGTTCGGCTGCGACAGGTACTGCTGCCTGACGCGGGAAGACATCATCCGCTTCCTCATCAACTGCCTCGGCGCGCTGGCGCCGACCCCGCTGCAGTCCATCTCCTCCCTCGGCGCCGTCAACCGCGGCTACGCCCACGTGGAGGCCTCGTCGCCGGCCATCGAGTCCTCCTGGAGGGTCCCCTCCGAGCCCCGCGCCGTCGCCGTCGTGCAGACGAACCGCGACGGCTCGCACAAGGTCCTGGCCGACGTGTCCGCGCACAGGCTGTGGCGCCGCGACTACGCGGCCGCCGCGGACTCGATGGCGAGCCTGTCGTCCCTCAACTTCGCCGCGGGAGTCGACGGGCACGGCATGGTGGCGCCGGATGACGAGTCGTCGAGGCTCGGCGGCAGGAAGGCTGCGTTCGAGTCCAGCCTCGTCGGCCAGATGATGATGGCGAGCCACGGCGGGAACGCGGCGCTGAGGTGCAGAAGCACCAGCTCGCTCGCCGCCGTCATGGCGCAGATGCTGTCGTACAGGACCACGCACATCTGGGTAACTGAAGGCGAGAATGACGTCTCGGTTGGCGTTGTTGGTTACATGGAGATCTTCAATGCGGTCACCAGGGGTGTTGCTCCTCCACCTCCAGCTTGAGTGTTCATTCTGAGTTTAGGAATTGTTTGAGGGACATTTGATGGGGTTTGCTTCATTGATTGCTGATTTTCTAATTTGAATTTAAGTAGCCTTATAGTTCTCCCAAGTTTCAACGTTTTCCCTGTTGGCATTAGGTGACTGAGTGAGCAACTGAGCATATACATTTTGGGTCAAAAACATGATGCCCAATGAAAACTCGTCTTTCTTCTTCTTCTTCTTTGAACAGAGAAAGCTTATTTCTGCTATCTCCATGCTCAAGCAATATATCTATTCCTTCGGTAATAAGCAATTCAAAAGGCTCAAGAAGGTGTCTCATCATATGTATATCAGATAAAATGATGAATTGTTGCTCACAAAAAAAGATAAAATGATGAATTACAATATCTTTATAATAATCTCCTGCTAGAATCAACAGAATGGAAATTCAAATACACCTTTCTGTTTAGAGGAAATTCAAATACAGATATCTGACAGTGAAAACAAATGTCCTCATGCATAACAACGGTAGTGCCATTACACAGGAACATTACACTAAGTCACTAATCCTTCCTCAGTTCAATGCACTCTCGGTGTGTGCCAGAGCTGTTGATGACAACGATTTCCAATCTGTCGCCCTGCAAATTTCATGGAACAACAATATTGGATTCAGAAATTTGGTTAGTCATCACTAGTAATCTCTGGAAATCTAGAGTACAGTAAAGTATCATACAGTGTAGATGTCTCGTTCAGTGGCTGATGCAAAAACGTCCTTCACCAGATCAACCGCATCAGATTCAGACAAGGGTGTCACTGCATCCTGAACGAAAAGCAACATTGTGTTAAAAGTTCTGTTCATTAAGAATGATGCGTTACAACTCATATACAGTTCTTTGTTCTCATGTGTTTATCATTGGCTCCTATAGGCCATTGCAAGGCTAACAAAACATCCATATAAGTGGGAGTAAGCAGTTCAAATTTACGAGAGCCTTTCCTTTTGAAATTGAAATTTGTGAGAGCTAGAACTCACCCGAGCTGGCAGTAGGAGAGGACTAGGGGATTTCAACTGGTTGTCAAGAACAGGCATCATCAACGCTGAACCTGTTCCCTGAGCACTATAACCTGTCCTCTCATAAGACCCAACAGCATCGTATGTAAAGACACATCCTTTACCTGTCAGAGGAGAAGTTATGCTAAGAGGCATGATCACATTGAACTGTCAATGTAAATTAGTACTCAAATCATACTCTACCTTGGGTGTCCAGTCCGGCCAACACATTGAAAGCATAGTATGGGAAGAATCTCTTGTAGTAGAGCGTGTTTGACAGAAGTTGAGCCATTGCTGGGCAGCTCATCTTCTTGTTATTGTTGTGTTCATAGATCTGGAAAGGTGCAAATGAAAAAAAGCATCACAAACCTGTACTGATATAGTTCAGGATGACACAACATCTATCTGCATTTTTCTAGCTAGCTACATTGCCAATGTAGTCATGATCAAAGCTGAATAATGAGCTGTTGAAAACACCATTCTTAGGAACTGGTGGTCCTTTGCTCGGGGAAGTTACCACAGAGTTTTCTTTCTTAGGAAAACACGACCTCTCAGTTTTTAAGTTTAAGAGAAAAATGGAATACATGAGTACATGACACTCAACACTCTCAACATATAATTCATCTTAATATCAGGCTAGGATTATTGCAATAGTAAGGTTGGTGTGGTCAACCGCAAAAACACAATAAGCTTATCGGAGGTCTCACAACTAGTTCAACAGCTCAAGGAATCAATAGCTTTAGACTTTAGTGACTTACTAATTCCTTGGCAGTCAGAGCCTTCTGCAAAGCTTTGATATCACCTTGGAACCCAGACGAGGCCAAAACACATTTGTCTGCCCTGATCGCAAGGAAGCAGAGAGAACATTAACAATTCAGCACATCCATTGACAATATCAGAGAGGTATTTCTGTGACTATAAAAATAAGGCAGGTTCACTTTGGAAGACAATTTGCCGAGAGAATGCCAAATCATCAAGATGCGGTCCAAAACAAATATTATATGATGGTTACTTCAAAATTTTGTGTATAAAGATAGATACTTTGGACTAATAACATTTTTCCATCTGTAAATATAAATCCCATTTAGGACTATGTGCCATCCTTTGTTCTGTTTCCACAATATAGTTCAAAAAATACTGTAGATCATTAATAGCATCATTATACAAGTTTCTTTATATTCATTCATTTAGGAAATACCATGATAGCACCACTATAAGAGCCATCTTAGAACACATGCAATAGGACCTATGGCAATTTTGACAACTTAAATTCAAATTTGTGGTTAGATTTATGTTTCGAAGACCATTTGCACATCCAGAGGCACTCGAAATTGTGGCCGGATTAGTAGCACTAAAGTACAGCCTAAAGAGTTGCAAATTCTAAACAAACTGAATACTGAACACTAAATTTCAGAACAGGATTACTGATTTCCAGCCGTAATGAAACAATTGCAGAGGAGGCACAAATCATAATTTGGAGCACACGCGAGGCCCTACAAGACTAACCGAACCCAAAGCCGGGGAGCGGGATCTCAATTCAGATCTACCGAATCCGACCCAAGTCTGTATGGACTCTGAAATCAACAACAATACACACATGGGACGGCAAGAGAGATGTTCAGAAACATACAGCTGGGCGATCTTGGAGTGGTCGCGGGACAGGATGCTGTAACCGACGGAGAGGCGGGTGTCGGCGGCGACGACGCAGTAGTCGGCGCCGGCGACGGCCACGCACGTGCCGCCGTTGTTCTCGTACGGGTCGAACCTCGCCATCGCTTCTGCTCCCGAGATTCACTGGTGCCCCCCTCACGCCCTGGCGACGCTGCTTGTGTGCTTCGGTGGCGGTCGGATCTCTTCTGAATTCTGATAAGGCGCGGTCAGGGAAGGGGAAGCGGGGGCTCTCGATTCCCTTATAGGCGGCTCCGGCACCGGCAACACCGCGGGAGTCGAGTTCTTCTCGGGATCTCTCTTCTTGTGCTGCAAGAAGAGAATCCGGCTCGGTCGCTTTCTTCGGGATGGACTCGTGGTGGGCTTAGATGGGCCGGATTTCTGACTATAAACTCGTGGCAGTGGCCTAATAGGCCTAATGGGTTAAACGGCTAGAATATATGTGTGATTTGTAATTTCTAGGGCGTTTGAATCCATCCATATATAGGAAGAAGATTGCGGATGCAAACTAGCATAAGCATCGTAGGTTGAGGAATTAATCTTCAAGGGAACTGGGCTTGATCGATGGGAACTTTTTTCTTTACCGCGTGTTGTTTTAATCTTTTAAAGACGATTGGTTTGGTCTTTTTGATAATGGCTACATGCGCTCTAGACATCTTCAATTCTTACTAGAAAATATGGCCGTGCTTTGCAATTGGAAAAACACATCACACTGCCGCTTGTTTTCTATTTGTTACAATAATCATTAACATTTTTATTTGTTGCAGTGGGCAAGCTTTGTTTTTTTATATAACCTTTTGATGATAGTTTTTTAATTTCTCATCATCATGTGCATATGTAAATATTTTTAGCCTGAGACATAAACCAAATGTAAAAATGAAACAAACAATATGAATTTGTGGCAATTGAGCCGTCCTTATGTAGATATGGTCCTGTTGGGGAATCCTCATCATGAATTGGCATTGAGGAGAGTAATTGTTTCTACTGAACAAGCCCATATGTCATAAGTGCAGCTTAAGGAAGTGGACCAACTTTATATACAGATACTTATTTTACATCTTGGGTTACAAGAGAAGGGGAGAAGCATCTGGAAACACACAACACACCCGGAGAGCAGTTCAGTTCAGCTCATTCGTGAGCACCAAAGAGAGAAGAAAAAGAGAGGGAAAAGAGGATCTTGCAATAGATCAACAAGGGTTCGTCCCTAAAGTTGTGAAGCTGCAGATCCAAATTCTTGGTACCTATAATATGAGTTCCACCATTATTTGGCGAGGTCTTTCTTCACCCTAAGTAGCACTCCCAAATCTTATTGTTGTTGTTCAAGATCTGTAAATCTTTGTATAGTTGACTCTAGTGCTATCGAGAGATGAACTAGTTGTAATCCTACTGGCTTGATCTTGTGGTTTTTACCACGATTTTGGGGTTTTCCGCGTTAAATCCGGTGTCTTGTTGTTGACTGTTGAGGTGAAGAGTGGCTGCAACTAGTTGCACCTGCATATAGAGTGATCAGCTACAACTAGTGTGACTTTATTTTTATGTTGTTGTGATCAGTTACAACTACAATTGATAACTTGATGTGATGACAACAAGTTGCAACTAGTTGTGACTATTGCTATTTCCTCCATTTATATATGTGATACATATGTTTCCTTTCGTGAATAGATGATGATCTTGGGTTGTTTCATATAACAGTGAAATTAGTGCTTTTGCTGTTACTAGCCAACTGTGTTAGTGTGGTAATTCTAACAAACCCTTTTGTGCCTATACAACACACAAACAATCTATTCACCAATACCGATCTCATTCTCGTACGTTGATAACCACAAATACGTTTAGAGTCAGGACCCACACTACATGCACGAGTATTATATTGACCAGCAAATATGTCCGTGTGTTGCAACAGAACCCAATACATATAGGAATTGGACTCTGCATTATCGCTAGATGTGAGTTGTTCTAACTTGTATGAGCAATAGTCACAAAGTCCGAGTCACCTGCAAGATACGAAGGGCGCGACCCAATACATATAGAAATCATACCCTATACCCATTGTCGTTACACACAAGTTGTTTTAACTTGTATGAGTATGGTTCATCATAATATAAGTCCAGGTCACGAGAAAAAAGTAGGACAAAAGAAGTTCTCCACTGCCCGATTAGTTAGGGGAGGTGGATCAAAAAAAATAGATGGAATCTCGAAGCTGCCGGCGAAGCCAAAGCCAAAGCGGCACTAAACAGCGCCTTAGAGTCAAACCCTTAGGCCAGTCAAACCCTTAGGCCAGTCTTAGTGAATAGTTTCATAGCGTTGTTTTTAATACTACCGTGTCATATAAAATGAAATAAAACTTGGATAAAACACTCTTTCTCAATGCAAAGTTTCATTCTAGAGTTTCATAGACATTTAATTTCATGACTCAGAAAGAGTTGGTAATCATGCCAAGAGAACCACTTCTTCTCTCTTCTTAAATACTCCCTCTGTCCTAAAATATCTGTCGCTTTCGCTTCTTGAGAAACAACTTTAAGAAAATATATATTAAAAATATTAATATTTATGATACATAACTGGTATCATTGGAAAGATATTTAAATCTAGTTTTTTAATAAATTTATTTGGAGATACAAATGTTGCACGTATTTTCTACAAATCAAGTTAAACTTGTGGCACGAAAACTGAAAATAATAAATAAATTAGGACAGAGGGAGTACACTACTATATCATAAAAAAATGCTTATGTGGCAACCTATTTAATGCAAATAAAAGTCACATGAAACTCCCACAGAGACCGGCCTTAAGAGATCTAGTGCTTCTAGAGGCGTTGGAAGAAAAAAACTATGTGCTATTTAATGTTAGTGTTTTTCTTTAAAAAGGGTTACTTCTATTACTTAAAAAATGACATTCAAATAAGCACGAGGCGATGGATTTAATAAGCCAAGCACTTCGTATGCGTAGAGTACGACGCCTAGCAGTACGTACGACCCATATGACATCAACCTTTAACCAAAAAATCACTGCATAAAGTTTAATTTTGGGTTGCCGCCTGCCGGACTTCCGAGTAGGGAGAACAAGCAAGGACGGTTCGTACTCACGTCGTACACTAAAAAAAGTATCTACGTGTCGTCATTTCGCTAACGAAGCTTGGTGTGAAAATGAAATGCTGCCTTTTTTCCCCCTTGAAATACAAATCTTTGGTTCACGAATCTTTGCTAATTCTAGGACCCATGAACAATGCATGTTTTTCGTTCACGAATTGAGATCATCGTCCGGCATGAGTTGCTCTCGCGTGCAAGTAGAATGAGTTCGGTTCGCCTTTTTTTTTCTTAGAACAGACGCACCCTTCGTAATCGTCTAGCCGTTGTCTTGGGGAAGTGCTACGCAGAACGTCTTTGTGGCGAAGAGATCCAACTCAAGTTAGAAACCAAACAACTTAGCTAGGTTTGGTCTCCAGATTGAATGATCCGGGAGAATCATTTTGCAAACCAAACAAATTCTGCCCTTAGGGCAGCTCTAGCAAGAGGTCATGTCATCAACTGATTTTTATAGACGCATCTTAGTATTTTGCTTACGTAAAAGATAGAAAGAAAAAGAGAAGAGAGAAGAGCTGACTCCTATTCCCATATGTGCTAGCGCTTAGACAAACTCCAATGCGTGCTCATGGGTCCTAGAATTAGCAAGGAGTGGAGCCGTGGCTCTCCCACAACCATGGTCCCCGCCCTCCCATTCCATGGTCAACCATATCCCACTTCGGCTGGCGCCACACATGGCTAATGGGGTGAGGGGTGAGCGTAGATGACTTGGGGAGGGGGGTGGAGGGGGCGAGCAGGACCATGGGTGGTGAAGAGGAGTTATTTGGATGGCTCTGGCAAAGCGGCGCTGGGTTGGGCGGATGGACAAAAGTAGCGTATGCTGAGTGGCGTCGCTTGCCTATACATAGTGTACTAATGGGCTGTTGTGCTGAGACTAACATCTGGGACCCACTCGGGTACTAACGGATCTAAAACTACCATCCATCCTCTCCCTCTCCATCTCTTAGACCAAACACAGAACAAGGACTCTATCAACTCAACCAAGTAAATAAAATGTAGTCATCGCAAACAAAAAGTTAGATGATGTGAGACAACATATGAGTAAGTTTGCTTAACTATTAAGGGTGCCCTTAGCGCTAATGCTCGCATGTTGTAAGAGGAGTCACCACAACACAAATAGGCAGCTAGTGTGTGTTTGCTCCTTTAGTTTCCCTCTTTAACTTCATCATCATCATCACAGCCCAAACATAATAAGCTTGTATGAGTACTAATTAAAGTGCTTAATTAGAACCGTTCTTTTGCTTGAACCCTCTCTTCTCATCATAACTTTATATATCTCTTTAGCACCTCGATCAATTTATATATCTCTTTAGTTAGTCATTAGTCATTACCGAAAGAAAGGCTGTAGCAGTTGTTGCATGTAGTAGCTAGACGTGACCTGGTATTTGTATTGTGTGCACATATATGATATATATGCATGCTGTAGCAAACTGAGCGTACAATAATGCTTAGGTTGGTTCTAGTTTAGGCATTGGGTGATTGGATTTTTCTGTATCTATTCTAGGAGAAATGGCCCTATTGTACTTGTACATATGTACTCTATCAATCTCAGAATCTGTCAAGTCAGTCTCTCAAATTTGTTCATCGTCGGTTAAATAAAGTGTGTATGTGTGTGTTTATATACAGGAATAAGCGTGTGTGTAGTGTCTCTATATATTTTGATAAAAAAAACGAAAGTAAAGTGTATATATATGCATGCTGACTGCTGAGCGCATGCGCATTATTGCGGTGACTTTACAGTCACAAGTATGGTTAAGAATAGAACGTAGGTCATTCACCGTGGTTGACGTGGTTGACGGGGTAAGAGCAACTCTAAGAGCTCGTCTAAAACTAATAGCCAAATTCTTTGTTTTAGTCATTGTGTAAAATAGAAAAGTCTAAAAAAAAGACTCTACAACAGCCTACCTATTTTGCCTCATGTATATTTAAAAACATGCTATTTTTGGATAGCAAGAACATAAATTCATGCAGAAAGGTGAGCGCCGAACAGAAATTGACGCAAGAAAGAGGAATAGCGAGCGGCCACGGCGTGCTATTTCTAGATAGCGAGAAGTGCGGGATACATGGCTTCTTATTTTGGATTATGGGATACAATACTTGTTGGATTCCTGTTTTTTTCTAAAACAATCTAAATTTAGACTCCAACACAAATATACACCATCGTTGGAGTTGCTCTAAAGGATGTAGAGAGGTTGCTGCATGCAATGGTGAAAGGTCCAAATGGCTAGAGGGGGGTGAATAGCCTATTTAAAAATCTACAAGCTTCACTAAACAACCACGTTAGTATAAAAGATGGCTAGGCTAATTCTAGCACTAGCTCAACTATACTATGCAAGCCACCTATACAATTCTAGTGAAGCAAGGCTATGATCTCTAATATACACCAACAAGACTAAGTCACTAAGCTACTTACTCCTATATGATAAAGGCTATACTAAGCAAACTACACTAGGACTAGTACAAGAAAGTAAAGAGCAAGTGACTTGATTCTTATACCAACGATGTAGAGAAGTAATGCACTCGAAGAATCAATCACAATGAGCAACCACAAGAGAAATTCTCGGTAAAGAGATGACACAAGATTTTTACCGAGGTTCACTTGCTTCCCGGCAAGCTACTCCTCGTTGTGGCGATACACCCACTTGTCGGTTCGCGAGCTAATCGACTATCAAGAGTCGAGCCCTCGGCGGGCGCCGCACAACCGCACACAAGATGGGGATCCTCCAAGCCACGAGCTCCACTAGAGTATCCAATTTGCGAACTCCCGCGGGGAAGGATTAAGAACCCCTTTCAACACTTGGTGAGGGCTCCAACAATCTTCAATTGCGAGCTCAATCACCATCGCACGTGACCGGACGCGTCCGGTCGCACGTGACCGGACGCGCCGCGCGTCCGATCGGTGCTTCCGCTGCGCTCTGCTTCTCTGGACACCTGACCGGACGCTCCGGTCCCGTGAGGCACCGGACGCGCCGGTCGCGCGCTTAACTTTTACGCCCGGTTGAACTGACCGGACGCGCTGGTCAGGCCAGACCCGCGTCCGGTCACAAACCCTAGCACCGCGCCGCGATGAACTGACCGGACGCGTTCGGTCAAACCGAGACCGCGTCCGGTGCAGCGTCCGGTGCAGCGTCCGGTCACCACAGTGACCGCCGTTCGCCTCCGTTTCTTTTCCGACTTCCGGCGCAATAGAAAATAGGCGTTTCACCTCTCCAAAAAGCGTCGAATCCCGCCTCGCAAGCTCAGCGGGAGGGAGAGAGGAACCCAAACCCTTCTCTTCCGCTTAAACTCCACCGCCTTCGCAAATGTGCTAACACCACCAAGTGTACACCATCATGTGCATGTGTGTTAGCATTTCACAAACATTTTCCAAGGCGTTATGTTAGCTCTCAACTAGATTCTAATGCATATGCTCAAGACATTGATCTAGTGGCACTTGATTTCCGAGCTAACCGTGATTGCCCCTCTTGATAGTCGGCTATGTATCCTAAACCCGGTCAATCACTTCTCTACTCATCTTAGACCGGCAAACGGAAAACCCTATGGTTATACCTTTGCCTTGCGCTCATCGATCCTTCTCCTCTACTTGAACATCATGTCCATCATATTATGTGCATTCCCACCATGATCAACATTTCATGTCCATGCACCATTTCTTTGTGATCTTGTGGCCACCACTCCTTGCCACGTACACCTTCATCACATGTGTTGCTTATGCCTAACTCAAAACACTTAACACATGGCATTAGCAACATGGTGTCATTAATTACCAAAACCAAACTTGGGCTTTCAATCTCCCCCTTTTTGGTAATTGATGACAACCATCACAAAGATATGAAATGAAATCAATTTTCAATTTCGATAGTACTAGCTCCCCCTACATATGTGCTTCCATGAGTTTGGTTCAATTGTGCACATATGTATGGATTTGAATTTTGGGAGAGTTACTACTATCAAATTGATGCTAAGGTATATAGAATGGACCTTTGAAGCGTGATACCAATCGGAGTTGCCTTTATATACCATCCTTAGCATCGATGTAGCTAGACACCACTTGTAATACATCACTTGTAAAGATCACAAACACTAAAGTACCCCGTGAGATCAACATTATAAGCAAGGGTGTCTAGATACCACTTGTAAAGCTACTCTTAACAAAACATCATTCAAGTTCTAATTCTAGCAATCACCATACAAACATGAATATGAATTTAAGCTTTGCAATGCAACAATACATCATGTTAATGCACATACAAATGCAACAAATAATTCATGAGCTTGCTCCCCCTACTTGTGTGCTCAATTTTAATTGATCCCTTTCCAATGTTTTATCTTATGATTTCTCTCCCCCTTAGTAACTTTCTCTCCCCCTTAGTAACTTAACTTTTTATCTTTGTGACTTTTCTATCTTTGTGACTTTTCTCTCCCTCTTTGTCAACAATCACCAAAAAGGTGCTAATTTTAGTGAGAGTTAAGTCAATCAATATGAGGGAGTCCAAATTATGGTTCAATCTAGATCACTTGCCTAGAATATGTAATTCGGTTTGATCCAAGGACAAGCTTCTTCACACCTCATAAAGTATAAGGGTTATCTTGACCATGTTGAATTACACATCATGAGCTCATTTTCTAGATTCAACACTAGGTTTGCAAGCCCACAAACATGTCATATGCTACCACTAGATCAATCAAACATAGAAGCAATAGTGGTACCATATATACATTAAACTCATTTGATTTTCATGAATGAGCCTATTTGTCATGCAAATATGTCTAAATGTTCTAAACATGTCCTTAGCAAAGTATGGATGATATGTCAAACAACTTTACCTTGCTATGTCGAAGGAGAGGCATGTCATATAAGAATGTGGGGGTGCACTCATTTCAAGTTGGAGAAGTCAAGTATGTTCAATTCATTCTTCAACTTGTAAAATCTCTTCTCATCGAGTGGCTTTGTGAATATGTCGGCTAGTTGATCTTCGGTGCCAATGCTCTTAATGCTAATATCACCCTTTTGTTGATGGTCTCTTATGAAGTGATGCCTTATATCAATGTGCTTGGTTCTTGAATGTTGAACCAGATTTTGAGTCATCTTGATAGCACTTTCATTGTCACAAAACAAAGGCACATTCTTGAATTTGATTCCAAAGTCATTCAAAGTGGCCTTCATCCAAAGTAATTGTGCACAACAACTACCGGCACTAATGTATTCGGCCTCGGTGGTAGATAGTGCAACACTATTTTGTTTCTTTGATGACCATGAAACAAGAGACCTTCCAAGCATTTGACAAGTGCCACTTGTGCTCATTCTATCAATTTTACATCCACCATAGTCGGAGTCCGAATATCCAGTCAACTCAAAATTAGACCCCTTGGGATACCATAATCCAACATCATGAGTGCCCTTAAGATATCTCAATATCCTCTTGGTTGCTTTCAAGTGACTTTCTCTAGGTGAAGCTTGATATCTTGCACACTTGCACACACTAAACATAACATCCGGCCTAGAAGCGGTGACATATAGCAAACTTCCAATCATAGACCGATATTGCTTTTGATCTACCATGTTGCCACTTGCATCAATACCCAATTGATCATTTGTGCCCATTGGTGTACTCATTGGCTTAGCATCTTGCAATCCAAACTTCTTGATCATGTCCTTGATGTACTTCCCTTGACTTACAAAAGTGCCATTCTTCATTTGCTTGATTTGAAGTCCAAGAAAGTAACTAAGCTCTCCAATCATAGACATCTCAAACTCTTTTGCCATCATATTTCCAAACTCTTCACAAAAATCTTGATTGATTGATCCAAAGATAATGTCATCCACATAGATTTGCAACACAAACAAGTCATTTCCAATTTTCTTGGTGAAGAGAGTTGTGTCAACCTTTCCCATCTTGAACCCTTTAGAGAGAAGAAAGTCCCTCAATCTCTCATACCATGCTCTAGGTGCTTGCTTCAAACCATACAATGCCTTCTTTAGCTTGTACACATGGTCGGGTTTCTTGTCATCTTCAAAACCAGGAGGTTGCTCAATATAAACTTCTTCATTGATGTAGCCATTGAGAAATGCACTCTTGACATCCATTTGATAGAGCTTGATGTTGTGTGCACAAGCATATGCTAATAAGATTCTAATTGCCTCCAATCTTGCAACCGGTGCATATGTTTCTCCAAAGTCAAGTCCCTCAACTTGAGTGTATCCTTGTGCTACTAATCTTGCTTTGTTCCTTACAACCATGCCATCTTGATCTTGCTTGTTTCTAAAGACCCACTTAGTGCCAATCACATTGTAGTTCTTTGGCCTCTCAACAAGTTCCCAAACTTGATTTCTAGTGAAGTTGTTTAGCTCTTCATGCATGGCATTTACCCAATCGGAATCCTTCAATGCATCTTCTATTTTCTTAGGTTCTTCAAGTGACACAAATGAGTAGTGCTCACAAAAGGATGCTAGCATTGATCTAGTTTGAACACCACTTTGAATTCCACCAATGATTTGGTCCAATGGATGATCTCTTGCAATACTAGTAGGTTGGAGTATTGGGAGTTGGTTGCTTCCACTTGCTTGACTTTGATCTTGCACTTCATCATGAGAACCACTAGAGCTTGCTTGATTTGTATCAATTTGAACATTTTGGTTGATCACATGAATATCATCATCATCAACTTGCCTCGGCCTTATGTCACCAATGTCCATGTTCTTCATTGCATTTGACAATTGATCTCCTCTCACATCATCAAGGTTTTGAGCTTCATTTTGAGATCCTTGGGTTTCATCAAACTCAACATCATGAACTTCTTCCAAGGTGCCATTTGTGAGATTCCAAACTCTATATGCTTTGCTTGTGGTAGAATAACCAAGTAAGAACCCTTCATCACATTTCTTTTCAAACTTGCTCAATCTAGTGCCTTTCTTGAGAATATAGCATTTGCAACCAAACACTCTAAAGTATGCAATGTTGGGCTTTCTTCCATTCAATAGCTCATATGGTGTCTTTCCAAGCTTCCCATGGCAATAAAGACGGTTGCTACAATAGCAAGCCGTGTTGATAGCTTCACTCCAAAATGAATGACTCACATTGTATTCACTAAGCATTGATCTAGCCATGTCAATCAAAGTTCTATTCTTCCTTTCAACTACACCATTAGATTGAGGAGTGTATGTTGGAGAGAATTGATGTCCAATACCGAGATCATCACACAATTCCTCAATTCTTGCGTTCTTGAACTCACTACCATTGTCACTTCTAATCTTCTTGATATTTGTCTCAAACTCATTTTGCACTCTCTTAACAAAAGACTTGAATAGATCATAAACATCACTCTTGTCATAGAGAAAGAGCACCCAAGTGTATCTTGTGTAGTCATCTACTATCATAAAGCCATACTTGTTGCTACCAATGCTAGTATATGTTGTTGGCCCAAACAAGTCCATGTGCAATAGCTCAAATGCCTTTGATGTGCTCATTTCACTCTTACTAGGATGTTTATTTCCAACTTGTTTGCCGGCTTGACAAGCACTACATGGTTTATCCTTTTCAAAAGTCACATCTTTCAAGCCTCTAACTAAGTCATGCCTCAAAAGTTTGTTCAATTGTTTCATTCCAACATGACCAAGCCTTCTATGCCACAACCAACCCATACTAGATTTGCTAAGCAAGCATGATGTCAATTGAGTCTCACTATCATTGAAGTCAACCAAGTATAAACTACCATGTCTAAATCCTTTGAATATCAAGTTTGATCCATCAACACTTATGACTTCAACATCATCACTACCAAATATGCACTTGAATCCAAGATCACAAAGTTGTGCCACCGACAAAAGATTGAAATCCAAGCTCTCAACTAGCAACACATTAGATATGCTCATGTCATTTGAGATAGCAATTTTACCAAGCCCCTTGACTTTGCCTTTCTTGTTGTTGCCGAAAGTGATAGCATCAAAACCACCATTTTGACTTGTATCAATTTATTTGAACATACAAGAATCTCCGGTCATATGTTGAGTGCACCCACTATCAAGCACCCAATGCCTTCCTCCGGCTTTGTAATTGACCTACAAGATAAGATCAATTCTTTTTAGGTACCCAAACTTGTTTGGGTCCTCCAAGGTTAGTGACCAAGCTCTTTGGTACCCAAATGGCTTTCTTCTTTGAGCCCATCCATGGTGTACCAATGAACTTAGCATGAACACCATTTGTACCCTTAGTAAGTATATAGAAAGAATCAAACTTAATTGAGGATACATTAGCATTGGATTTCTTGTTCATGCAATGTTGCTCTATGTGACCAACTTGCTTGCAACTTTTGCAATAACTACCCTTGTTCTTCACAAAACGAGTCTTGTGAGGAGCAAAAGCGGCCTTGCCTTTCTTAGGGTTATAGCCCAATCCCTCTTTGTAGAGAGAAGCTCTTTGGCTACCCAAGCACATAAGCAAGCGGTCCTCACCACCATAAGCCTTAGCTAAGGTGTGATTGAGCTCTTTTACCTCCTTCTTGAGATTTTCATTCTCAACTATAAGTGAGGAGTCACAAGTGAAACCATCACTACTAGATGAGGATGATGTAGATGCGCTACATGAGGGGTTAGTAGGAGCAACAACAATAGGCTTATGACAAGATTCATCAATTATATCACAAGATATGCCTATGTTGCAAGTTTTAGCTTTCTCAACATTAGTTGGCATGTTTTCACATTTTTCAACTAGAGAGGAATGAGCTTCTTCAAGCTTAGTGTGAGACTTTTGAAGCTTCTTATGGTCTTCCTTTAGACTCTCATAAGATGCCCTAAGCTCATCAAGTTCTTGCATAAGATTTTTCTTTTCCTTAAGCAAGCCCTTGCATTCCTTTCTAGATTCTTTATAATGTTGAGTGCAATCTTCTAGCATAGTGATTAGTTCATCTTTAGTGAATTCTTCTTCGTCACTATCACTATCACTATCATGATCACTCTCATCATCGGATGATACCTTAGCGGCCTTAGCCATGAAGCACGATGGAGTGTCGAAGAGGGAGACCTTCTCTTGGATGGCAATGCTAGCATGTCCCTTCCTCTTGCTCTTGTAGTCATCCTCATCATCACTAGAGGAATCATCACTATCCCATGTAGCAACATGAGAATCATTCTTCTTTTTATGAGAGCTCTCCTTCTTTTCTTGCTTCTTCTTTTGTTTCTTCCTCTCCTTCTTGATAGCATCTTCATCATCACTATCATAAGGACACTTTGCAATGAGATGATCTTTGCTATGGCATCTAAAGCATCTCATGGTATGCTCATTCTTCTTAGATGAGTTCTTCCTTCTTCTTGCACGATAGCCCTTTTTCTTCATGAATTTGCCAAATTGCTTGACAAAGAGAGCCATCTTCTCATCAATGTCATCACTATCACACGAGCTTGAGTCTTCATCACTTGATGATTCAATCTTGGATTTGCCCTTGGATGTGGTGGCTTTGAATGCCACACTCTTCTTCTTCTCATCATCCTTTTTCTCACTTTCCTTTTTCTTCTTCTTGACCAACTCCTCTTTCTCATCATCTTCTCTATATGAATCATCGGTCATCACTTCTTGAAATATTTGTTGAGGAGTTGAATCCTTCAATGTAGTCCTCACTAGCACGGTGATCAATGTATCAAACCTCTTGGGCAAGCTTCTCAAGAACTTCATAGAGAATTGATTGTCCTTGACCTCCTCACCAAGTGCCTTGAGCTCATTGACAATGACTTGCAACCGGTGAAACATTTCTGGTACACTCTCATCATCTTGCATCTTAAAGCTTGAAAATTTTTCTTGCAAGATATATGCTTTAGCGGTCTTTGTGCCTTCGGTGCCCTCAAATGTTTCTTCTAGCTTGGCCCAAGCATCATGAGCGATCTCAATGTTCTTCACTTGCTCAAAGGTCTTGTCATCTAGTGCCTCATGAAGAGCACTAATGGCAATGTCATTGCATTGGAGCTTCTTCTCTTCCACCGGTGTAGGTGCTTCCGGATTAGCAATCTCAAATTTTGTTTCGGTGACCTTCCACACTTCTCTATTGATTGACTTGAGGTGTGCGGTCATCTTAACCTTCCAATATGCATAATTTGTGCCATCAAAGTGAGGTGCCTTCTTGGTGTTGTTGATGTGCAAACTTAATTGAGCCATTTCTTCTTCACCGTAGGTTGTTAAGCCTCAAATAAACGGTGCCTCGGCTCCGATACCACTTGTAAGGTCCAAATAGGCTAGAGGGGGGGTGAATAGCCTAATAAAAACTTCTTCAAAAATTACTTAACCACACGTTAGTACAAAAGGTGGCGGAGCAAAATGCACTAGCTCTAACTAATTAAGCAAGCCACCTACACAAGTCTAGTACAAGGCTATCCACTAAACACAACAACAACAAGCTAGAAACAAGATGTAATACGAGAGAAGAGCTTCGAGAGAATATACCGCCGTGTAGAGATGAGAAGTACCAATCAATCAATCACACAAGAGAAATCCTCGGCAAAGGGATGACACAAGATTTTTTACCGAGGTTCACTTGCTTCCCGGCAAGCTACTCCTCGTTGTGGCGATACACCCACTTGTCGGTTCGCGAGCTAATCGACTATCAAGAGTCGAGCCCTCGGCGGGCGCCGCACAACCGCACACAAGATGGGGATCCTCCAAGCCACGAGCTCCACTAGAGTATCCAATTTGCGAACTCCCGCGGGGAAGGATCAAGAACCCCTTACAACACTTGGTGAAGGCTCCAACAATCTCCAATTGCGAGCTCAATCACCTCCGCTGCTCCAAGCCGTCTACCGTGTCAGGAAACACGGAAGAGTAACGGGAAATCCGCAGCAACTCGAAGATCAAGTGCCTCTAGAATGCAACTCTCAAGCAATGCACTTGAATCTCACTCAATCTCACTCAAGATGTGCAACCAAGCAAAGAGATGAGTGGAGGGGTTGTTCTCTAGCTCAAAGGATGTCTCTATATCTCAAAATGTGCAAGAGTTACCCTCAAACCCCGGACATCCTCTATTTATAACGAAGGGGTACGCAGCTAGCCGTTACAGACGACGCGGTGAAAATCGCGCTGACCGGACGCTCCGGTCAGGGTGACCGGACGCGTCCGGTCACTACACGACAAACGTGAACAGTGCGCGTCAGAACTAGCCGTTGCCCTGACCGGACGCGCTCCTTCGATTGACCGGACGCGACAGTGCCAGCGTCCGGTCGCGTTCCAGTAAGCTCCAGCTGCGACCGGACGCGTCCGGTCGCACGTGACCGGACGCGCCGCGCGTCCGATCGGTGCTTCCGCTGCGCTCTGCTTCTCTGGACACCTGACCGGACGCTCCGGTCCCGTGAGGCACCGGACGCGCCGGTCGCGCGCTTAACTTTTATGCCCGGTTGAACTGACCGGACGCGCTGGTTAGGCCAGACCCGCGTCCGGTCACAAACCCTAGCACCGCGCCGCGATGAACTGACCGGACGCGTTCGGTCAAACCGAGACCGCGTCCGGTGCAGCGTCCGGTGCAGCGTCCGGTGCAGCGTCCGGTCACCACAGTGACCGCCGTTCGCCTCCGTTTCTTTTCCGACTTCCGGCGCAATAGAAAATAGGCGTTTCACCTCTCCAAAAAGCGCCGAATCCCGCCTCGCAAGCTCGGCGGGAGGGAGAGAGGAACCCAAACCCTTCTCTTCCGCTTAAACTCCACCGCCTTCGCAAATGTGCTAACACCACCAAGTGTACACCATCATGTGCATGTGTGTTAGCATTTCACAAACATTTTCCAAGGCGTTATGTTAGCTCTCAACTAGATTCTAATGCATATGCTCAAGGCATTGATCTAGTGGCACTTGATTTCCGAGCTAACCGTGATTGCCCCTCTTGATAGTCGGCTATGTATCCTAAACCCGGTCAATCACTTCTCTACTCATCTTAGACCGGCAAACGGAAAACCCTATGGTTATACCTTTGCCTCCTCTACTTGAACATCATGTCCATCATATTATGTGCATTCCCACCATGATCAACATTTCATATCCATGCACCATTTCTTTGTGATCTTGTGGCCACCACTCCTTGCCACGTACACCTTCATCACATGTGTTGCTTATGCCTAACTCAAAACACTTAACACATGGCATTAGCAACATGGTGTCATTAATTACCAAAACCAAACTTGGGCTTTCAAAGGGGTACGCAGCTAGCCGTTACTGGACGACGCAGTTAAAATCATGCTGACCGGACGCACCGGTCAGGGTGACCGGACGCGTCACTATAGGACAAGCGTGAACAATGCGCGTCAGAAGTAACCGTTGCCCTGACCGGATGCGCTCCAGCGTTTGACCGGACGCGCTACACCCGGTGTCCGGTCGGAGTCCAGAGAGCTTCCGCCGCGATCGAACGCGTCCGATCGGCTCTACGACCAGCTCTGCCCTTCTGGGTGCCTGACCGGACGCTCTGGTTCCGTGAGGGACCGGACGCGCCGGTTGCAAACCCTAACACCCGCGCGCCTGACAGCAGCGGAGAACTGATCGGACGCGTCCGGTCAAACCATGACCGCGTCCGGTGCAGCGTCCGGTCACCACAGTGACCACCGTTCGCCTTCGTTTCTTTTCCGACTTCCAGCGTAGTAGAAAATAGGCGTTTCACTTCCCCAAAAAGCGCCGAATCCCGCCTCGCAAGCTCGGCGGGAGGGAGAGAGGAACCCAAACCCCTCACTACCACTTAAACTCCACCGCCTTCGTAAATGTGCTAACACCACCAAGTGTACACCACCATGTGCATGTGTGTTAGCATTTCACAAATATTTTTCAAGGCGTTATGTTAGCTCTCAACTAGATCCTAATGCATATGCTCAAGACATTAATCTAGTGGCACTTGATTCCTGAGCTAACCGTGATTGCCCCTATTGATAGTCGGCTATGTATCCTAAATCCGGTCAATCACTTCTCTACTCATCTTAGACCGGTAAAAGAAAAACCCTATGGTTATACCTTTGCCTTGCGCTCTTTGATCCTTCTCCTCCACTTGATCATCATGTCCATCATTTTATGTGCATTCCTTCATGATCTTGCTCATCATTTCATGCACCAAAACATGTGGTTTTGTGACCATCTCTCTATGCCATTTGCTCCTTCATCACGTGTGTTGCTTATGCCTAATTCAAACCACTTGACAAAATAGCATTAGCAACTTGGTGTCATTAATTACCAAAACCAAATTTGGGCTTTCAAGTGGAATACACTCTCGACGCACGCATGGTTAATGTTGGCCACTGAGACATGAACTACGGGCTTGCCTTGGAACTGGAAGAAGAAAAAAAGTGACCTTGTATTTTTTTTTGCGAGACCCAGTTATAAACGCAGATGCTCACATACACGAGCGCACACTCACCCATATGAATGCACACACGCACACCCTACTGGCTCGGTTTTAAGAGATGTTTTTGAAGAGAATCTGGCTTTGATTCTCCTATCAAACAGGTTTTTCTTTTCATGGTTTCTATAAGAGAACCGAGAAATATTTCTACTTTTTAGAATCTCAGAATCAACTGGTCGAGATTCCCTATAGAAACCACTTTCTTTCAATTACTAGGGATTCTCATGTTTCTAAAGAGAAATAGCTTAGATCAGGATGCCTATCAAACACACCTCATAAGCTCGAAAAATAAAATCTATATCTAGATCGAAATTTCTCGTCTCCAAATTCTCATCCTAGAGCAACTCCAAGTGACTCTTTACATCCTTTTGCATTGATAGGAATAGAGATTTTTTTTTTGAAAAAGCCCTCTGACAACTTCAATTAGATCTCTAGATATTGTCATCTTTTATTTCGGAGAGCTGGGTTGGCTCTCCAAAGTGCGCATAAGGCATAATAAGTTGTTTGAGAGTGAAAAGATATAAAGAACGTTTTTTTCAAATGGCTCTACTAATGATAATTTAGAGAGTGATTTTAAGAAAGACAGTTGGAGATGCTCTAACTCTCTCCCCCAGCCCATGTGTCCCTCCACTCCCTGGCCCAAGCATAAGAGTAATGGTCGATTTTATTAAGAACAATATATATGGCACGTCAATTATAGATTAGAGTTCTAATTGATTTATTGTGTTGTCAGTGACCCAAATTCATGACCCGTGCTCAGTGGTGGACATAGGGAGGGGTAGACGGCAAAACTCTCCCAAGCTAAAGTAATTTCCATAGAAAATTTTCAGACTCAACCTATTTTTGACAAAAAAAAATGCAGGTTGGTCTACCGTAACAACAGAAAATTCGCATTTCTAGCTCCAACACTGCTCGTACTCATACGAGTTAGTATAGCACGTGTCTAGTCACAATATAAAGTGTCATCCAAAAACGTGTTGGAACAAATAACACGAGCTATGGTTCCATTGCAACACACGTGCATTCATGCTAGTAAAATATACATAAAAGAGAAACGAAAAAGCTATGACGTGTAGAGCAACTAATTTTGTCAGCGCCATTTAATTAAACTGGCTTCGTGCATTAGCACTCATAAATGAATCCTCCTACCGCTATCAGCGGGTTCGCCGTACACGTAGATTTGAAAAAGAAAAGGTGACATAGGGCAAAAGGGAGCTTTTATCCACAGAAAAGTTACCAAGCTGGTTCTACATCAATACCGTAGTGTCACACTTTGTTATCTGCAGCAAGTACTGCACTTTCCATTTTTTTTGGATAAAATAGTATTCCATTATCCCCCCACACAAGCCACAAACATCCCGGCAGAGATCCGCATTATTGAAGCAAACATAGGCACGCCGACAAAATCAGCAACTTGTGTGCTCCTGGGAATAAGAATTCCAGTCCAGTTCCACAGATGCGTCCACTATTATCTTGCTCTGTCCCCCCTCCCTCGCACCCCCACCCCACACTCTCCCCCCCCCCCCCCCCCCCCCCCCCCCCCCACCCCAACCCAAAAAAAAGTTTAAAACAAAATAAACATTTTCCATTTTAACTAAATTTACAAAAAGAATAGTATAAATATTTACATATTCAAATTTGTTGGGTGTCTGTATGAACTGAGCTTGCCAGCGTTGCTCCTCGCAATAGGCGGTGAGTTCAATTCAATCACGGACATGTAACAAAAAAAATCTCTTCTCCTTAATAAAATATGGGTACAAACCCGCTCATGAAAGGCGAAAGAATAGTTCGCTCTGTGTGCACCGCGCCCCCACAACCGTCAGCTTCCTTTGTTTGGGACAGCTATGCCCCACAACTGTCAGCTTCCTTTGTTCAATTCTTGATCTGGCTCTTGATGCAGGGAAGAATTCAATGTCGAGTTAACCTTCTCACCAAGAAGGTTGTGGAATCGGCCACTTGTGAAGTTTGTAATCAAGAAGATGAAACTGCGGACCATATCATCTGGGGTTGCCCGTTTGCAAAGGAGTTGTGGGAAAAAAAAGGGGGTACATCAACACCCTACCAACATCAGCCAGCTACACAACGCGCAACGACCGGTGGGTGTTCCACAACAATTCTTCAGTACCTTCATTGCCATTTGCTGTTGGAAGCTATGGAAGCGGAGAAATGGATTGGTATTGAGGTCTGAACTTGCTACCATGCGTCAAGTGATGAAAACCTGCATGGCGGATGCAAACCCGTGGACGTCTCGGCTCCCGAAGAAGTCCAGTGCAAGCTGATGCTTGGGTTGGTCTTTTTCGAAATGTAATGTAATAAAGTAGCCCAGATCATAGAACCAGCGAGAAAACGATGTAACTGTAATCTTTATTGCCTTTTGGCACTGATGAAGCAATACAAATTCAGGTGGGAACACCAACACCCACAAACACCCCCACCACCCCGCCCCCCCACTCACGAAAAAATGGATTAGTGCAAAAGTTATAATTTAGTAATGTAGATGTTAAAATTTTAAATATTTATTAGTTAATTTTAAAATTATTTGCCTACTTGAAAGCAAGAATTATATTCTTCTAGAAACGAAGGAAGTAGTATATATCTATACTCCTTTCCATCCATTCAGCGTACGGACATCTCTCTCCCCCCCTGTCACCGTGTATCCTTCGCGCTGATTCGTTTCATCAATCCAGCAACGTACAAGTCTTATTTCGTCACACGAGATATAGCCAGGTGCTTTTTGCGTTGTGCTACGTAGCTCTCTTGAGAACCAAAACTTCTTCCCTGTCGATCCCTGCACATCCATCCATCCATCCAGTACGTGTCGTCCATACATTCCTCTCTCTCTGCTGCTGGATGCATAGATACCCCTCTCTCTATATAAATGATGGAGCAAGAAGCTCAACGACGACAAGGGCATCCCATCCGTCACTAAGCTAGTAACTGGGTGATCTGCTAGCTCTAGCTGTTTCAATTCCTCTCTTGAATTCTTATCTTCTTGATCGATTCGTCACTAGAAGAGAGAAGAGATCGAGGAGCTAATCTAGTACGTAGGATGATCGCGTGGGGTGACATCTACAAGGTGGTGGCGGCAATGGCGCCGCTCTACTTCGCGCTAGGGCTCGGGTACGGCTCGGTGCGGTGGTGGCGGTTCTTCACGGCGGAGCAGTGCAGCGCCATCAACACGCTGGTGGTGAACTTCTCCATGCCCTTCTTCACCTTCGACTTCCTGGCGCGCGCCAACCCCTACACCATGAACTACCGCGTCCTGGCCGCCGACGCCGTGTCCAAGGCTCTGGCCATCATCGCCGCCGTGGCCGCCGCCTGGGCGGGCTCCTGCCGCGCCAAGGCCGGCGCGCAGCCGTCCTGGGCCATCACGGGGTTCTCCCTCGCCGGGTTCAACAACACGCTCGTCGTCGGCGTGCCGCTGCTCTACGCCATGTACGGCAAGTGGGCGCAGGACCTCATCGTGCAGATCGCTGTCGTGCAGTCCCTCGTCTGGTTCCCGCTCCTGCTGCTGGGGTTCGAGCTGCGCAAGGCGTGGGTCGGCATCCCCGCCCAAGGCAGCGGCGTCAGCCGTTGCAGCAGCAGCGGCGGCAGCGATGACGACGACTCGGCAGGAGGCCGTGTGGGACCGGTGTCGTCGTCGTCGTCGTCGTCGTCACCGCCACCGTCGCCGCCGCCCAAGAAGGACGCCGCCGCCGAGAAGGACGTCGAGATGAACGCGGAGGAAGCCGCCGCCGCCGCCGGGACGATCCGGCTGTGGCCGTTGGTGAGGACTGTCGGGCTGAAGCTGGCGGGGAACCCCAACGTGTACGCCAGCGTGCTCGGCGTCGTGTGGGCGTGCATCGCCTACAGGTACGTGTTAGCTAGATCACGGTCGGTCTCCACCTGCACGTACGGTCAAGTGTCACCCGCGCGCCGCCGTACTCGCGTGCATGCATGCACTCCCTGCACCATCGTCGTCGTGTCACACACGTGTGTGTGCGCGCGCGTTGCTTGGCTGACGTGTCGGAACTGTGGCGTGCATGTACATGCAGGTGGGATCTCAGCATGCCAGGCATCGTGACGGGATCGCTGGACGTCATGTCCAAGACTGGCACGGGGATGAGCATGTTCAGCATGGGTAAGACGCGACCAAGTAGCCAATGCATGTCTTTTTGTGGCCTGTGTTCATGGCGCAGACCAACTGACGATGCATGGTATTTTGGATCGTTCAGGGCTGTTCATGGCGCAGCAGAAGAAGATGATCTCGTGCGGCGCGGGACTGGCGGCGCTGGGGATGGCGCTGCGATTCGTCGCCGGGCCGCTCGCCACGCTGGTCGGCGCCGCCGCCTTCGGCCTCCGCGGCGACGTCCTACGCTTCGCCATCATACAGGTGTGTGTGCCGTACGTCGGCGTCATGCTGCCCTGCACTCCTTTGCACTTATATTCAGAGACACCAGTACAGACAGGCAGATGAGTCGGCTGCATGCATGGACTGTTTCTTTTTTTTAAAAAAAAAATTATTACTGATCGATCGATCCTGCAAGGTCTCTGCTTTCTGTTTCGACGAAAGCTTGGGCAAAGTGACAGTGCACGCACTTTTAATTACATGCTCTTTAGTTAGTTTCAAAACGAAAATACATGCCTCTTTCTGTGTGTCAACGAGATCAGATAGGGCACGCATATGATGCGTACGTGTAAAAGTGTGGTGCACCGAAAAATCACTGTGCACGGCAGGCGTAAAGGCAGAGTGCAGTGGCCACATCCTCTTGGCCATCTGCTTGCATGCGGTACCTCCTTGCGGTGACCAAACTAAGGCTCTGATTGATTCATGAATGATAAAGTTTAACTCCTATCACATTAATGTTACGGTAAATGTATGGAGTACTAAATATAGATTAATTGCATGTATGTCGGCACAGATTAGGAGTAATTTACGAGACAAATCTATTAAGCCTAATTAATCTAAAATTGGAAACTTTTTGTCAAATAAGACGAAAGTGCTACAGTATGCATGCATGCAAGGCATATTCCAGAGGATCTTTTGCTTGGAATTTTAGATTTTTTTATTAAAAACATGAAGTTTTGGATATTGTATCTGGATTTTTGGACGGTGTCCGTCCGTAGACAATGTTCATTTTTTAAACAGTTCAACACGATGTGTATATTGCAGGCCGCACTACCTCAGTCTATCGCGTCCTTCGTCTTTGCAAAGGAGTACGGACTTCATGCCGACGTGCTCAGCACGGCGTAAGTCTCTTACCTTGTGTGTTACAGTAATTTCGTTCAAGAACTTACCCAACGTTTGTACGTACGTAACTCGGTCGAATTATATAGTGGTGCTCACAATCTTGCGTGGCGTTGCATGCATGCAGGGTTATATTCGGGACGCTGGTTTCTCTGCCGGTGCTCATTGCGTACTATGCAGTCCTTGGCATCTTGTGAAGTTGTGACGAACGGAGAACAGCATGCAATTCATTCATGCTTTGAAGCATGCAGTACCACCTCAGACGAAAACCAATGGGGCGTTGTTTAGGCACACCATGATATGAAAATTTTGGAACTTTGTTTGAGGTTAATTTGGCTAATTGGCAAAGCCATATGATCGAGTATTTCTATACTATAAGCACATCATGGTTGATTAATAAGGGTGTGTTGTTACACGATTTTTTTAATAGCAACTTTGTTTAAGGGACGGCAAGAGAATTGTTGTAATTTTTATTATTAGACGAGAAAAAGAGTTTGACTAGGTTTATAAAAAATATTAGCAGCATTTGGATCTCCAAATAAGTTTATATTATGAAAATATATTCAATGATCTATTTAATCATACTAATTATGTACCATAAATATTAATATCTTCTTACATATTTTATCAAAGTTAAAAAAATGTTTTACTTTTCAAGAAATGAGTGACACTTTTTGACTGCGTGTGCTCACCTGTTGGCCTGGGCCATTCTCTCCCTCGGTGTGTGTGGAAGCAGGAAGGGTGAGCACGTAGAAGATTGAGAGAGATATGGAGTTTTCTACAAATGTATGTTAGATTTAAGGACAAATAAAGGGGTAGGAACCTCCTCAACATCCAATGTTGTAAAATACTTCATCCTCCTCAAAACAGAGTCGTATATGGCTTTGTGCTGATCAAATTTTTTAAATTTAACTAGATTTATAGAAAGTATTTAGTAATATTTTTATCTATAAATAAGTGTATATCTCTAAATTAGTAATTTTAGTCAAAGTTAAAAATATTTAACTTCTCGGGAAGTAAATAACACTACTCTGAGAGCGTGTGAGTAGATCGACTGAACAGGACCACCAAATTAGGGCCCAAATTGCTGCCATTTCCCAACCGGCAATAGCCTAGCTCATCAGAGTAGTTGCAATTTACTCTAACGATTCTTTTCTTTCTCGTGCAAAGAAAAAGAGATCTAGTGTAGTCTAAAGCACTAATGCTCTTTTTGGCTCATCATAGAAGAAAAGTAAAACTATTCTTTTTATATTAAGAACCGTGGTGTTAGCAGGAAGCCAAGCCACCATATAATATTGGGTCCATCTTGGAACCTATTGTTTTTCTCACCTGCCAATCACCTTTTTACATTGGGTCTACATTGAACCATCTAGATCTACTTGCAAAACAATTTTCTAATTAAGATTCAGTGCCTTTTTCCTTGAGTGAACCATTCACATTTTGTTTAATCATAATATGTACAATGCAACCATATAGTACAAACTTGATCCAATAAATTTCGAGATTGATGAAGTCATCATAGTCGCCATCACTTACCACTTAAAGAAAATCGTCGCTAAATCCAAAAAATTGAATTCAGAAAAATGTGGACACGGACACGCCAAAGTCGAAGGCTTAATCTGAACAAACATGTCTCACTACAAAAAAAAATGACAAGTTGAGCTATACCCAGAATAGCAGAGAGCATTATTTCTATAGGAGGATTTTTTTTATTCTTCTTGAGCTCCAAATTCACAAGTTAAATCGGTAGAGCATTTGTCAAATTCGCCCATTGAATACGTAACATATCACTCAGCTGATGCTGAGCAAATCCGCATAACATAACGTTCGGAGCGACTTGAAAAGAAAACCCAAAATTGTTGTACGAAGAATTATTAGCAATAGAGTATGGACAGTGGTGGCCTCAGTTATTTTACATTTTGTAGTATCACACGAGCACATGTGCCACGCCTCACTCTCGGGCGAATGTCGAATTGTCGATTAAAACAAGAAGAATAATCCGAGAGACCGATATGTCGCCTCGTGCTCTCTGCCACCGGCATTGTCCCATGTCGAATTGTCGATTAAAACAAGAAGAATAATCCGAGAGACCGATATGTCGCCTCGTGCTCTCTGCCACCGGCATTGTCCCCGGCCGGCTAAGACTACCGTCGGTACTTAAAACGATACTCTAAAGCCTTAGAGTATAAATATAGAGTAAAAACTGCTGCACTGGGTACTCTAAAACGATACTCTATCCTTTCTCTCACTCTATATTTAGAGTAGTACTGTGCTTACTCTATACTCTATAATGGCGGGCCCCACTAGCTAAACAAATGAAAAAAATGCTATAACTCACAAACCAAAAATCCAAATTAAATTTCGATTGCACCATTAAATTCGTCTCAATAAATCCTTCAAAACTAGATCACACATGGATATATTTAGATAAAGTGACAAATGGGTCCCACAGCGGATAGAGTGGATAGAGGATGATACAGAGGATGGATGGGTGCGGGAGAATTGAGTATAGAGGAGAGAATCTTGCTGACCAGGACGTATAGAGGATGAATATAGAGGTCCATGAGTGCGGGTAGTCTAAGTGCAGACTCAGTATCTGACGCGTTCGGTTTTTTTTTTAAGAATAGACTCGTTCGTTCCGATCAGGCATCCTAGGAATAGGAAAGGTACCAATCGTGCCGCAAAACTTTTCCTCCTCCCCGCGCCTCTCCGTGGTGCGCACCTTAGGCTAGTCTCAATGGAGTTTCATCAGAGTTTCATGGGCATTAATTATGCTGATGTGGCACCATATTAATGAAGAGAGATGATAAGAGTTTCATGGGAGCAGAGAGAGTTTCATGGAGATGAAACTCTTCTGCACTGTTTCTAAAATCTAGATGTGTTGGAAACAGTGATATGAAATCCCCACTGAGACTGGCATCTTAGAAGTTTTCATTTTTGAAATACATGTCCGTACGGAAATTATAAAATATAGCCTGATCTAGGAAAACTTTTCAAAATATCTAATTGCACCCTAGTGGAACAACTTTGTAAATCGCTTTATGGTGCTACATGAATTTGCTTAAAGTCGTATGCCCATAGAGCCCCAGTTTAGTTAATTTTGTACTACGGCAAAACGATATTACTTTAGCATATAGAAATGAACGAACTTGTTCCATGGCAAAGCGGAAACCCAAATTTGTTAAGCCACTATACGACTTTACATTTAACGTATCACTGATAAACAACAGTAACAAAAAATAGCTTTGGCATAAACAAAAAATGATAACGGTAAACGACATTAACAAGAAGACAGCTCTAACAAGAAAACTTTTTTTTCATTCTAACAATATTGTTTAAGAAAACATTTTTTTGGGGGGTACTAATTTTAGTTACACGGTTTAAAAACGAAAGAAGAAAAAAAACTATTTTTGGCCTTGTGTTTGGCCAAACAACTCTAAAACTAAGAATCTTTAACAATCAAACTATCGAATATCAGACATATTTGATCATCTAGCAGTTTTAAACATGATTTTTTTATTTTTTATAAATAATCTAAAAAATTTATAACTAATTCTTTTTACATCCAAAAATAAGAAATTAGTACTATTTTTTTTCTAAAATATAGAGTATTATTGATTGTAGTCGTGCTCATTATTGGTGCCAGAATTGGAGTTATTTGGACCTTATTTGTACTTGTTTCGAGTGTTTTATTGCATGCCCTTTATCTAAATCATTATTTTGTGCTAAATAGAATACCAAATATGTTGGAATCCATATCCAAATAGAATACCAAATATGTTGGAATCAAATTAACGAAGTTCTTTTTGGAGGGCCAGAGATGTCATAAAATGCCTAAATAAATGGTCTATACATGTTGTGGGACATGGCACTGTGAGGTTAGGGTCATTTTTCCGATCTTTGGTTTATTTGTAGTCTGCTATGGATTATCTTAGAGAATATTGAATACAATATAATGCAAAACTGTGATTTAAATAGGTAACAAAAATGGTTAAAAGCAATAAGACACTAGAGGACACATAAAAAACAGCTAACTCCAAATAGTGCACCTAGAAAGAATGCATGCATATTAGGTTCATATTTTTTTGATTTAAAATGATTTATTTATGAATATTAGAAGAAAAACTAGTTTTATCGTATTTAGAAAATCCAAATAAAACCACCTTAAACCATATCTGTCCGCAACTAATAGTTTAATGATCAAAGATTCCTGAATTTAGAGTCCTGTGATCAAGAACAAACTTAGTAGATGGCTAAAAAACGGACTTCAATCCTTATATGATATTGCTAATGTCATTTACTAGCTAGTGATATGATATTGTAAAGTTTACGATCAATTATGGAACAACTTATTTTTCTCTTACCCATGGAATAGTTAAGAAGTCACCATTTTCATTTTTTTATATGCAAAAAAGTAATGCCATTTTTCAATAGATCCAGATTAATCAAATTTGTACTGTAGGGCATACGACTTTAAGCACATCTATAAAGCGAATTCACAAAGTCGTTCCACGGCAGTACGACAATATAATGTTTTTTAATTTCCTGGATCAAAGCTATATATTTTTCATAATTAACATACAGAAATGCATTTATAAAATAAAAAAGCGCGCTCCGTACGGTCGGCGCCGCCGCCCTTTACGTCTTCCCGGACGCCGCCGAACACAAGCCGTTCCAAAGGATTCCACGGAGAAATCATCGAAACGCACTAGTTCCTTGCTGGCTCGCTGGACGAGTAGAGCCATCTAGCATATATGCAGACGGTGGTGACTGTTACCACTTGCAGATAGCAGCCTCTCGCCGGCGGCCGGCCGTCGTCGACCCGGTCAATCAATCTGCACGCCTAGCTAGTGGACGTGTAGGGTTTAGGTAGCTAGTGGTCATCTGGCTAACTGGCTTCCATCAGTTCAGCTGGTATGCGCGTCGTCGTCGACTCGTCGTGCGGTCTGGCAATAAGTTTATGCACGAAGCGAGCGGCAGGCGGCGGCAGCGCTGCAGCCTGCATGTGATGGCCGCCGGGGCCTCTGCGCCTGCGCGGCACGCCCCGGCCCTCTCCGTGCACTGGCCTACACGCACGCATGCAAACTGCGGTTTGTTGCCCGGTCACCGTCGAAACAGCGGACATGCACATTGCTTACACGCACGCAGACCGGCAGACCGCACAACCATTTCGATCGTCAAGCTTTTCCTAGGTCGAAAAGCAAGCAGCTTTTGCATGCAGTGATGCAGACGCAAACTTTTACCGCCGGCGGCGCCGACGCCGACGCGCACTCTTCTTCGTCGGCTCGGCCGAGTTCATGGCCTCATGCGTGGCGCACTACTGCGCGCAGCATAGCGTGCTCGCTCTCCACGGTTTCGCAAGAGAAAAGAACGATCGACATCGAGCGAGTGCGCGCCAACTGATGATGGCACCCACGATTCTACTCGAACGTAACGAGTCCTGTCCGTCCGTCCGGCCCAGAGCGCTGCACTTCCATAGCGTCTGGAATCATCGTCAGGTACGGTGGGCAGCGGGTAGCGGCATGGCGATTCGTACACTCGTGCCACTAACCCTGTCGTGTTGTTTATTATAGAACTAGCTAGGATTAATCTACGGAACAGCACTTTGAGCAGCGCAGGGGGGCCCTCTCGCCTGCGCTTTCGCCTTTTTAGTTCATCGCACAATACATGGATTAACACTTAGCAGCAGCTAGCACAACTAGATAGTTTAGTGTGATGATTCAGTGCGCAACTTTTGCTTTAATTTTGCCGGCAGAGAGGCACACCAAACCGATGTCGTTCACATCTGGTAAGGTGACTGGTGGTCGTGGCCTCCTGCCTCGGCCAATCTATGTTCATGGCAGTCCGATTTGAGTAGCGTCCGCTAACAAGGTGCATCGACACGGCAAAATCTAAGGCATGGCAGGGTCAGGAACTCAGGAGGAAGAACCATCTCGTCGGCACTCTATACTTGTAGTACAAACAAAGCATTATTACCTAAGCGGAACTTTCCCAGATCCCAGTATTGGTTCCGGCTGTAATGCCAATCTAGGTCGTGCCGCCGCCGCCGGAGGAGGAGGAGCCAAGCGAGCGCCGCGTCGGTTAGAGCAAATAGTCAAGAATGAAGGGCGACGACGTAGCCTCCTTGTGGAGGAGGCTGGCAGAAGCAGCATCACTGCATGAGAAGCCAAGTTTCAGATAAGGAGCAAATGTTGAATTCAGATTTCAGACTGCGTGAGCAACGTCAGCGGAGCAGAGGAAGAGGAATGTGCGTCGGGGGGGTACGGCCGGGGCCGAGGGCGAAGAGGCTGCTTTGCAAATGGGCTTCAAGACACGTTCAACTCGGCCCAGGAAGAGGAATGTGGCGGTCTTTGGGCACGATTGGGTAACTAACGGCCAGTGCGTTGCTAGGAGCAACAACAATAGAAACCCAATTTATTCATATGCCCAATTTATTCATATGAATGATAAATGAGCAACAACTCAAAATCAAGTAACCAAAAACTCATTGAAGTACCAAGGCAACAGTATTATATGTATAATATTTAATCTTTGCTAATGAGTTACATAATGAAGTTCCAAAAGATGTAGACGAACAGATCACTCTGACGAAAATTTCTTTACAATTACAACTTTATTATTTTCTCGAGAACGCAGGAAAGGTGCGCTTAATTGTATTAAGAATTGTATTAAGAAGAAGAAATTACAATTTTATTATCAAGAGACACAGTTTTGAGATAGTTGATAGCAAAGACAAAGATGCACATATGTCACTGTCATGACCACTGCCAGCAAACAGCACTTGCACCTCCTATTCTTATTATGGGTTGTTGCACTATACGCCTATACCCAAAGTATTGTCAATCCACTGAATATGAGAGCAGCGATCGCAAAACGTAACCCTACAATTGTTGTAAAAAGCCTGGATGGTAGTAAGATGAGTCAATCACAGGTGGCACGTAGGTAATTGGTTCTAAGAGTAAAGTAAGACAACAAGGTTGATATCCACTCTGACCCAAACACGAGAACTGAATACAATTATATAAATTAAAGAAATCATTAGTGTTTTACCTTCCTTCTAACTTAACTTGGCAGTGAACCATCTCAACCTTATGTCAACAAGAGTCAAGAGGAGCCGGTGTAAGGGCCCTGGCAAGCACCAAAAAAGACAAAGGTAATATATTTTAGAATAGAAATAAATGGATTTGGACAGGTAATCTACATTCTTTGGAATATGAGCAGATACGCTTCAGGATATTACTCAAGGTGTCAACCAAGAAAAATTGTTTCTAGCTAGACTTACTATGCTAACGAGAAAAATAAATTCTAAACTAACACTCAGTTTATCAGTTGGGTATTTGGGACTGAACTAAACAAGCTTGTTGACATTGACTATTTCAAGTATGATATTACGGTTTATCTCAAATATTGGCAACATCTATCAACACTCATCTAATTAATTGAATATGGCAGTTTAGATTCTTTGAATTTCATAACAAACAAAGTCTGAAAAAATTACAGCGACTATTTCAAGTATGATACTACAGTTTAGCTTAACATCAGAGGAAATAAAAGAAACCACGCTATGAGTATAGGTCAAACCATGATACTTCACACTGGTAGGAAAAAATTGTACATTGCATGAAACTAATATTTTCATAGTAGAACACCAACGCTATGGAAAAGAACAAACGATTGAAACTAACATTTTTAGAACAAAACATATGATCTAAAACTAATAATTTCATAACAGAACAAATGGTTTCAAACTAATATTTTTAGAACAAAACAACTGGTAACTATTGACCATGATTCAAAATGAGTGAAACAGATGCATCAAACAATAATTCAATTATCTTTTTTATTCGTTATGTTCCCTGTGAAGATTGGAGCTCTATGTGCAATGAATTGTTTTCTTTATTGGACAACGTCATGGACTCCAGCAGTAACTTTAAGAGGATATCGAGTGTGTTGGGTCATGACTATTTCAAACATTTATACGTGCAGACAATAACCCTTGTATCCTAGGGCCGCTGAAGTTCTGAACTTCAACTTCCTAAAACAAAAGGCTAAGTGGTTCCAATTTTGCTCCCTTTCTCATTTCAACAATTGCAAGGCATTTGCTCAAAATGAAGTTTATGGTAAGAGAAGAATTATTGAGAACATAATCTATTTGGGGTAGGAATCCAATGCACATATAAATAGAGTAATCAAGGCTATCATGTCTAAAAAAACTCAATACTGAAACAAGAGTTAGTACTCGCAATAATGGAAATCTAATCCTTCACTTGTGTGCTGCTGCTAGCATAACCCATGCTCATATGGTTGATGATTAGTAGTCCAACACGGACATTGGCATCCAATACGCGGTTCTCTCTAGTTCTTGCGTAGGGCAGATTGAATTCTTTACCATGTACACGTTGAGATGTCATGTATCTTTAGCTATAACCTTTCTCTTGTAGTTCTTTAAGAATTTAGTCACCTATATATTTTTCACTATGCTGTGAATTAAGAGATCAAATCATCAATTAGATGAAGAAGCCCTCATAAAAGAAAAGGAAGAAAAAAACTAGGGATAGTAACTAGCATAAAAGAAAGATGAGTTTTTGGGATATTTATTTACATCAAGCTCAATTGAGCAACTTTCAGTCAGCGTGTGAATGGATTCAGCATTCTGAATTTTGATTCAATATACAACTGCAGCATGCTCGTTTTCATGCATCAGTCATCCGTAACTTCCCAAGTCTAGTTCAGCCAAAGTAACTCTGAAGTCCAAATGACCAAACTAAAGCTAGCACAAAAATGTCACTGATTTTCTAGAAGTTTTCTCCACCACTTTTACGATAGATAGATCAGTCACATGTACGATGAGCAACTTTCAGTCAGCCTGTGAATGGATTCAGCATTCTGAATTCTGATTCAATATACAACTGCAGCATGCTCGTTTTCATGCATCAGTCATCCGTAACTTCCCAGGTCTAGTTCAGCCAAAGTAACTCCGAAGTCCAAATAACCAAACTAAAGCTAGCACAAAAATGTCACTGATTTTCTAGAAGTTTTCTCCACCATTTTTACGATAGATAGATCAGTCACATGTACGATGTATAGCATCTGAAGTTTGTGCTTGTAAAAGATTCAAGGACAATCCACATGAATTATTAGGGGAGACTTTGATGCTGTAGTTTAATCTTGTCATAATAACACATATCCAACTTTAGCTACCATCCAAGAGAAGTTGAAGCTGCATAGTGATAAGCAACCAAAGACAAGATAAAATGGATACACCAAATTATCAATACAATACATATAATTTTTAATTGATTATTTCTATGTATTTGATATGCCATCTTATCTTAAGAATTTTGTTTTACAAAATAAGAAGAATTACATGAAGTTACTTGATTATTTGTTTCAAAATAATATGGTTTTGTTTATGACTATTCAAGGGTTAAGTACACACATTGATGAGCCTGTATTTTGTCTAAATATTGCAGGATTTTCATTTTGCGTTTAATTATGATGGTCATAGATTTTTTTTAACAACAAGTTATGTTTTGATTGTCTTACTTGTGATGATATTATGATAGATCTAAATTATGATAATGTGCCAAAGTAGTATCGAGTTTAAATATTGTTATTAGGACAACTGACAACTTGTGAAAATAATATTAAAAGGTATATTGTCTCACTCTCCTACATTTACAAATGATTTTAATGAGCTTTTGAATTTGATGAGGAATGATGGACATAAAACATTGACATAATAAGATAATATCAGAGAGACTTTTCTAAGAATGCATTTAGAGTATTTTGATCTCAAGCATTCTTCCTCTTCTGACTATGCCATAATTTCGAAAGGAATCGTCTTCTCTGCAGATTGAGAGAGAAAGGAATCATCTTCTCTGCAGATTGAGAAAGTAAGATACATTTCAACCAACATTTGTGACCATACTTCATTTTGGGATAGAATTGAGAGTCTTTTCTAAGAATTCATCTAATTTTGGGATAGAATTGAGAGATTTTTCTAAGAATTCATCTAGAGTATTTTGATCTCAAGCATTATTTCCCTTCTCACCATGCCATAATTTCACAGAGAATCGTCTCCCCTGCAAATTGAGAAAGCAAGATACGGTTCAATCAGCATCTGTGATGATGCTTGATTTTGGGTAGAATTGAGGGGATTTAGGGTGGATTATTTTGTGGAACGGCTGCCCTAGAGAGAGGGGGTGCGGTGGCAGTAGAGTGTTGTAGCCGTCTAGGCGCAAGGAGGGCAACATGGCTGCTGGCAGCTTAAAGAAAGGAAAGGGGAGAGAGGATTAGGTTTTCCTTAGATTATTCTTGCTTAATCTCAATAGATACATCTCCCCTTATATTTATAAGGAGGACCCAAACTGACTTATACATAGATGGATTTTGCATCACACTACAGTATCCATGCTACTAGTCTGTCTTGGGCCCAACACCTCAGTGGCCCACCAGGGCTATTTAGGCCCGTGGCAGCATCTCATTACTATGTACGACAAAAGGCCTCCACATAAGAAGGAAAAAAAAGGAGAAAATCTGGCAGATGGGACTGGAAATCTACACATACCAACACAAACACCTACAAGCGGAACAAGCAAGGTTGTGCTGACGCAAGCAACAGGGGCACAACCCACTCATTCATGGTTAGCAATTGAATCCAATGGCCCTGTTCATCTGGCTTATAATCCGTCTTATTCAGCTTGTTTTTTTAGCCGGAACAGTATTTTTCTCTCACAAAAAATCAGCCAACAGTGTTTTTCAGCCGGCTTATAATTCCAGCCGAACGGGGCCACGTTCTTATGTGGGGTATTTGAAATAGTTCAAATCATCTCGACAATTATCCATTTGATGTGTTTTACCAAGGAGGTCTATGGTTCGTTCCATATAGCCCCAATATATATACGTCTTTTTTCATTTTAGTATGGATATCTTATGTTATAGAATATAGAGGTAAAAACATTACTTAAAATACTTTTTGTTTTAGTCTTCTAATTTTTTATAGAAAAATAAAAACATGTCATCCTAGAACATCTTTGTCGCTTTTTGCTCTTTTGTTTTGCCCTAAACATGCTATTATCACTCTTATACAAATGAACGAGCATCTATTTCCATGTGGCACATATGAAGGGTAACAAGTAATTTGATCCAACTGTTAATATTTGTGCACAACTCTAAAGATATATATTTCAAATATAGGGTAATAGCTTATTGATGATTTCATTTTAATATACAATATTTGTGTTTAACATGCAACTCATGGATTATTTTCTTTTTATATATTTTTTTGAGCAAAATTATTTTCTTTTTATATGATGTTTGCATTTAACAGGGGAAGGCCCAAGCTTAACAGGCCTCGCAGGTGGTAATGCTCGAGAACATCTTAGCAGTTTTTTTTTTTACTTGGAGTGTTGAGGCATCAAAAAAAAAAGGCCCTACACTCGGTGGGATCGAATGTGCTCAATACTCGTACAGCGTTTTTTTTATGTTACTCGTACTGTCGTACACTGATGCTGTGAAGATGTATTGCTACCAACACTTTGACCCAACATTTGCTGAAATATACTAAGATTTTCGTGTGAATTACATGCCCAGATACTCCGTTGCAAGAGATGTTCGCATTTCTTCAGAGCTTGCTGTTTGTGCTTGTGTTGCTCTTTGTTGTCCCGATAGGTGCCATCCACTGCCTGCAGATTGCCACCAGCTCACCGGACTCTTTCTTCCGCACCTCCGCCGTCACAGCCACCAGCCTCCCCTTCCGGCCCGGAACGAGATCTTCTGCAGTTGGCCACAAAACTGGTCTCTGCAGTTGCTAGATATCTGGCCGTTCGCTTGTATCCAACGGTGACTGGGACTGTACGCTGCCCCCACGCTGCTTAGCTGGGCTTTGGCCCAATATCAGCACGGCGCCGCTTCACTTAGAGGCTCGGCATCACTGTTCGAGACGGAGGGGTAAACGCCGGCGTTGAGGAACGGTACCAGTACAAACTCCCACGCAACCATTTAGGAACTGAACTCAAAAAATTTAAACCATAGTATTTTTTTTAATACTCAAACATACTTTGGGTGTGTTTAGTTCGCGAAATATTTTGGGTTTGGCTACTGTAGCACTTTTGTTTGTATTTGTCAATTAGTGTCCAATCATGGACTAATTAGGCTCAAAAGATTCGTCTCGTGGTTTTCTACCAAACTGTGTAATTAGTTTTTTCTTTCATCTATATTTAATGCTCCATGCATATGTCCAAACATTTGATGTGACGGGGAATCTTAAAATATTTAGAATTGTAGCATTTCGTTTGTATTTGATAATTATTATTCAATCATGGACTAACTAGGCTCAAAAGATTCGTCTCGTGATTTATAACTAAACTATGCAATTAGTTATTGTTTTATCTACATTTACTGTTTCATACATACATGCAAAGATTAATGTGATGGAGAGAGAGTGAAAAAATTCTAACTTTTCGAGGCAATCTAAACACGGCCCAAATAACTTTGCTCGTAGCACCGTCACAGGATCAGATGTTTCCTCGTACCTTTTACACTACCGTGCAAAAAGAAGATTCCCATCACATCAAAATGCCGGCGTACTAAATGTAGATGAAATTAAAAACTAATTACACAGTTTTGTTGTACTTTACGAGACGAACATTTTGAGCTTAATTAGTTAAAGTTTAGATATTTTTTACCAAATACAAACGAAATACTACAGTACATATTTATTGCGCACTATTCCAACACGGCCCTTGTTCAGAGCCGGAATTGGGGCTCCCGAATTGGTACCGTTCCTCAACGCCGGCGTTTACCCGTCCGTCTCGAACAGTGATGCCGAGCCTCTAAGTGAAGCGGCGCCGTGCTGATATTGGGCCAAAGCCCAGCTAAGCAGCGTGGGGGCAGCGTACAGTCCCAGTCACCGTTGGATACAAGCGAACGGCCAGATATCTAGCAACTGCAGAGACCAGTTTTGTGGCCAACTGCAGACGATCTCGTTCCGGCCGGCCCCCCACTCGCCCGTCCATCTCCACCTCCTCCTGCAGTTGAGGCCGGCCGGAGCAGTGACGCAGAATCAGGTGTCGTCGACATAAAAATGGAAGATAGATAGATTTGGTGTGGTGTGGTACTGTTGAGTGTTAACTATGCCGTGGTGTAGGCACGCACGTCGTGATGGGCGGACGAGAAGTAGGACAGGCCGTACTGGACGGTGAGCACGTCCGCGCCCAGCACCGTGAACACGGCCGCCGCACACACGTTGTCCGCCGCCGTCGCAATGGCCCCGGCGTGCCACCTCCCCTCCGCGTCCTGCATGCGCACGCGCGCGCGTGAGAACAAGAAAAGCACCAGGTCGGATCCGGGCTCAGAGAGCATCCAAGACGCCCGTTCGCGTCGGCAGGCAAGGCAACGCACGGTGAGCGGCGCGCGCAATCGGAGCGAGCAGACGATGCGGCCGGACTCGGCGAGCGAGACGCGGGCGCCGGCAGTCGCGAGCGCGGCGAGCGCCTGCCCCCCGCTAGCTACGGCGGGGTGGACGTGGCCTTCGCGGTCGACGCTGACGTCCTCCAGCCACTTCCTCGCGGTGGCGGGCAACCGCAGCGCCCGCGTCTCGCCGGCGTCGCCCATGTGATCCCGCGTGCCGGCCTTGTTGTCCACTCGTCCTCGGGTGCCGGAATCCCTCTAGCTCCTTTGTTGAGTTGCTCCAATGTCTCGATCTAGCTGTTGGGTACAACGATCGCGAAAAAAATCTAGCTGTTGGGCGTTAGCAATTATGAAATTACTAGCAGGGGCCCCGTGCAAAGCACGGGGCAGGACTGTTTATGAGGACCCGGTACTGTGCATAACGGGCGGGACTATTTTATGATGCCCGGTAGAGACTATTCATGGAAACCTGGTACTGTACATAACGGGCGGGTACTGTGCATAAGATCCGGTGCTGTGCATAACAGGTTGTTACTGTTCATGAGACCCGGTACTGTTCTTAGAACAGTAATGAACAGTAACTGTGAGTGGGGGGAGTGCCACCAACTTTATAGATATAGTATAGATTAGCTACAAAAGGTGCGCAGTGCGCCACGTACGTAGAGACCAAAAGGTGCGCGGTGCGCCACGTACGTAGAGATTTTTTTTTCTCGATGGGGGATATAGCCCGTTTTTTATTAAGAGAAGTGAATTACAAGTCAGCTACGAGAATCTTTATAGCACAGATTACAGACCATTAAGATAGTAGTGAGTAACTTGGGATAAACATAGGAACAACAACAATAAAAAAAGATACAAAGAGAGAGAGAGCGACCGCCCTCAACACCCTAGACCTGCCACTGTGCCTGCAATAAAAAGAACACAATGGTTTTCTACGTAAAAGACCAAGCCGTAGTGGCAAAGCATCCACCCAGAGAACGAGCAAGTAGCAGCAGCGGCGGCAAAGCATCCGCCAACGAACCGAGCGACCACGGCGGCAAAGCATCCGCCAAGAAACGGGTCAGCACACTCTCGGCAGCAAAGCATGTACCAGAGAGGTGGCCAAAGAGCCAAAGGCGACAAAGCATCCGCCAGGGATCCACAGACGGACAAGCATCCGTCCGGGAAGAAGACACCCCCTACGGCAAAGCATCCGCAGCGGGGGGCGACCAAGACACTCTCAGCAGCCAAGCATCTGCTAAAGAGGGGCCAGCAACAACGACGGCAAAGCATCCGTCAATGAAGAAGGCACTAGTGGCAAAGAATCCGCTAGAACGACGCTGGCGAGGTCAAGTGCAGCAGGACAAACCATTGCGGAAGAAAAAGACACGCACAGACACAGCAAGGGACTTCTCCAGGAGCTCGCCGCACGGCAAGAACAACGGACGCGACGACCAAATGGGGGGCAAGCGACGGGCCATACGAGATTCCTCAGCGACACCAACAAGAAGGAATTGACGCCCGAGGGCACGACCCTGAACGCCATAGTCGCTGGCCTTAGATGCTTCTAAGGCTGGGCTTTCGCCCGGAATCCGGCATGTGGGCACAGAAGTATGAGGTTCAGAAGCGACGCCTTCAAGAAGGTCTGTGACGCCTGAGGCGTCACCGTCGCCCGCCCGGCAGAGACCGGGCCGAGCTTTCGCCGGGAACCCATGAACTGCAGCCGCTTCACGATGAGGCCCAGAGCACCGCCGCACCAGCCCCAAGTCTGGCCGGCTAGGCCCCGCCCACCGACAGCGCACGGGATGGCTTCAGGAGGCTGGCGTCGTTGCCGGGGGAGGCTGGCCGCCCCAGCCCCAGGGTGGAGGTGACCACAGCACAGGCAAGCACAGGCAAGGAAACCAGTCGTACCGCCCCGCTGTGTAGACCAGCCGCACATGCGCCGTCGAGGGTGCCCAACGTAGGCTCTACCACGCGCGGCGCGGCCTCAGGTGAAGAGCACGAGCCACCGCGCCCGTCGCAGATCCGGCGAAGGGAAGAGCTGATCCGGCCCCGGGGCGCCCGGATCCAGCCCGCCGGCCGACCTGGCCGCCGGAGAAGCCAAGGGCGGCAGGCGCCCCCACGGCCGAGGCGAACCGAGTAGCACGAGCACGGGCGACCGCGCCCGTCGAGCATCTGACAAGGGAGAGGGCAGATCCAGACCTGAGAGGCCCAGATCCGGGCCCTCCGGCCGTCCTGCCGCCGGAGAAGTCACTGGAAAGGCAAGGTGGTGGAGGGGAAGGAGAGGGGAGAGAGCCACGACGGAGCCCTTTTTTGGGACGCCACTGGCCGTCGCCGCACGCAGGAGGGCAGCGGCGGCGGCCGGAGAGGAGGTGGATGCGGGGTGGTGCTGGCCGACCGGCGAGACGCCCCCGAGTCGCCCGCAGGGGGGCGCTCGGGGGGAGAGACGCGACCCGCAGTGCCGTGTCGTGACTCGTGAGAGATGAAGAATCATCGATGCTTGCAAGCCATGAAGGAGCGATGCTTGGAGCAATATATGTTGATCTCGATGCTTCAACTTGCCTCGATGCTCGGTGTTGCCCGGTGTAGGTGCGTCGGACACGTGGGCAGCCAAGATTGTTCGAATACTGCTGAGAACAGAGAGAGCTCAAGAGATGGAGAACATGTTTTCTTGGGGGCTAGGCTAGCGCCACGACGTCTGGCCCTAGGCCCGCGTCCAAATGCAGCTCTGTGCGCCCTGCGCTGGCTCCATGCGCCACGCCTTGCCCATTCGGATTTCGCGCCACTTTAACGACTCGCCCCACCCACGCCATCCGCCCCCATGTGGCCCACACTGCTCGAACACATCACTAGCATCGAGAAGACGAGGAGACACCGAGGCGAGGTAGCAGAAGGCGAGGAGGGAGATGCAACACCCGATCTATTTTTAAAACATCCAAATGAAACATTTACAACGTATGTTTCAAACAGTTAAAACACTTGCAACATACATCAGAAACACTTGGCAAAACACTTGAAAACGCTTGAAAAGCCATTGCAAATTATATGCAACATCTAGATAAAACACAATGTGTGAAACACATGCAACATATGTGTGAAACACATGCAACATCCAGATAAACACACTTGCAACATACGCCTAAAAAACACAAAACATTTTACAATAGACGCTTGCACATATGTGTACAACCATTGCAACATATGCAACATCCCAATCTAGTTTTGCAACATCTGTATTAAACACTTGCAACATACCTCTGAAATATCTGAAACACTTGAAACATACGCTTGCAACATGTGATTTCAGATGCAACATCTACCTGCTGCTTGGACGAAATGGAGGCTCGTCTCGGCATGTGGAGTCCACCGGAGGCAGCGGTCCGGAGGTGCTTGTAGGCAGCGGCTGCGTGACACAATAGGGAGGTAGCGGCCGCACGACTGGGACAGGGGAGCCAGATCTGCCAGGGAGCCACTCGTGTCGACCCGTGTTGGTCCGCCCGTGACCGGGGCCGTTGGCGTCGTTGCACCACCGTGTCGAGGGCCCTGTGTCATGGGCCGCTCGTGTTGAGGCCACGTCGAGGCAATGCATCGCCATGCCAGGATGCTCACCCGCATCGCAAAGAGAGAGGGGGGAGGGAGGAGCACTGGAGGCACGCGAGAGAGAGAAGCGGAGATAGGGAGAAGCCGCCATGCTGGGAAGCTCCCCGCACCGGAGAGAGGGAGGGAGAAGCGCTGGAGGCACGTGAGAGAGAGAAAAACGGAGGCAGGGAGGCAAGAGAGAGAGAGATCGCTGATATTTTTCACGTGCGAACCAATGGGTCGAGCGGGCGGCACGGGGCCAGGGTTTGGATGGACGGACGGATGCCCTATAGGTATCATTATCATTTTGTGGGGTATGGAGAACATGTGTGTCTTGACTCTTATGTATACTTGCTCTGATCATTTGCGCTCCAATAATACCTACCCTATCCATTCTAAATTATAAGACATTTTCGCTTTTCTAGATATTCGCTCCATTCTAAATTATAAGACGTTTTGGTTTTTTAGATACATTGTTTTTATCCTATACATCAAGACATACTGTATATCTAAATAAATAGAAAAATTATGTAATTTGGAACAGAGTGAGTACATAGTTTTTCTATGTACTTAGATATACACTATGGTCCAGATACATAGTAAAAACAATATATCTATAAAAACTAAAACATATTATAATTTAGAAGAACGGAGGGAGTACTTAACTAATCATAGAATACATGTCATCATTCTTTCCTATGTGAAGGAGAGAGAAGAAAGAGAGGAGCTAGCTCTTCATGATGAGGGCAACCTCAAGAGCAAAGTCAACTTGATATCTTATGTGAACTTTAAAAAAAAAGACAACAATAGAGTCACCCGACAATGCTATATACATGGACACATGAATTAGGGGTTGTTTAGATGCTTTTGAATGGCAAAACTTTTGCCTCTAATCTTTTGCTGTAAAACTTTTGTCATTTGGCATTTGGTGTTTAGATGCATGGTAAAACTTTAGCCACGCAGACACAGCACGCGCCCCAAGATGTTTTTTTTTTGCCCAGTTTTAGGCCTTTTGGGTCCCAAATACCAAAAGTTTTGCAGCCTAAGTTTTACTGCTTTTGCCTATAGTGTTTAGATCCATTTTGCCAAAAAAATGAGAGAAAACAGCAAAAACTTTGGTCAAAATGGGGAACTAAACAAGCCCTTAGTGTGTGAGCTTAGCTCTTTAAGAAGAGTTAAATTATTATTCTCTCTCCTTCTTACTTAGGGTGTGTTTAGTTCCCCATTTCATAAAAAAAATTAGGTTTTGGCCCATCATTTTATAAAATGGAACTAAATACCATGCAAAATTTTTGGCAAAAAGGTATCCATTCTCCATTTTGGATTTTGGCCTCTTGAGGCAAAAAAAAAAAAGACAAAAAGCCAAAAAGCCCTCGCCATCCCATGAAAAATTTAGCATTTTGGATAGAGCTAAACACACCTATAAAAATTTTGACATTTTGCATTTCATCATTCCAAAATAGTTGACATTTTGCATTTTACATCTCATGAGGAACTAAACACAGCTTTAGTAAAATATTCTATAAGCTAGCCCTTTGAACATTGGGAGCTGCCCTGAGTTAGTGTTTTGCACACATCTCCGTACATTATATTTGGCAGATATCTAACACGTTAAACGCCTGCAGCCTGCCTCTGTAAGCGGCCGGAGCTTCACCAAGCAGGGGGCGGCGGCGGACGGAATGCTTGAAGGCGACACTGTTGTCGCACTCACGAGCGAGCGAGAGAGGTTGAGCGGAGCGGAAAGAAGAGGCTGGAGGAAATAACGTTTGGGCACTTTGGCGGTGGTAAGTGTGTAATTTTCGGTCCAAAGCTGTTGGAACTTGGAAGCCACCCGAGATGAGCTTTTGAGCTTCCAGTATATTCTTTGCTTTTGGCGTGTTTTCTAGCTTTGCAAAGCTGGCTGTTTGTTTCAGCTTTGAGCTTTCGACTAACCACAAGCTCTCACAAAGCCTAAACAATGGCATATAGAACTCGATTCATTTACGAGGTATGGCATATAGAACTCGATTCATTTACGAGGTACGTTAGGAGCGAGCGAGCCTGCCTGATTACTTTCACGACAACGGTGTCTACCTTCTGCTGCACTCATTCAGTTCTTGTTTGGCTGCACTCGTATCCACAATGTGTTGGGAGTGAATTAGAGTGAAAAATTAACTAATTTGTACCTCAATCCACTCAAAACACACATGACTGAAGTGAATATAAGTATATCCAAACAAGCCCTGAGGTGTACCTAGCTCAAGCCTGTAACAAACATTTTTTTCTACTACATTTCTACTGACTCCGGCGAGAAACTCATGTAGTTTCAACCGGGGATGCTAGGATAGTTTACAAAAGTCGGAAAACTGCTGAGAAGAGGACACCAGACAACAGTTAGTTTACAAGTATTTCAAACATGACATTGGATATACATACTGGATACGGTAATCGAGCTGTTGTTAAGTTGCTAGCATAGGTTAAGACTTAAAACTCATGCTTCCATATACTGCTGCCGACATTACAGAGATGGTCACGGACCAGTACAGCTGCTCAAACACACGAGATACAGTACAGCAGGGTCCAAAACAGCTGCTGAAACAGCAAGGGGCAAATGAGAGCCAGTACACCTCCGACCCTTCTGAACACGGACTGGAAATTGAGGGAGCCAGTGTGCCTATTACTTCCTCAACATGCCCTCTCGGTCCCTAGTTCCCTCTAGGAGAGCAAGGAGACCAGCGAAACGAACTCCGAGGTCATTCTACCTTTTGATCTTGTGTTGATGACAAAATGCTCTGGGTACTTTCTGAGCAGTGCCAAAAGGCCAAACCAAGGTCTGCCCTTCGTCTCTGTTGGTGACCAGTCGTCTTGTGTTAAGTACTTTCGGACCCTGCTGGGGTGCCACACGTTGCCAAACTGATCAAGAAGCTGCAAGTAATCAAACACAGTTATAATTTGGATGTGGCAACAAGTATAACAGTTAGACGAAACAAGGAATTTAGGAAAATGCATATCACATGCTGTATTTGAAAGCAAAACCTAAAGGTATTTAGTAGATAAAACGATAAAGAAAAGTTCCATCCATGGCAAGTGGAACATCAATGATGGCCTATATGGGCGTCACAAGGGAGCAAATTAAAAGCAACTATATAAATTCTTCAAACAGATACTGAAGGGTTCTTAATAACATAGTAACCATAAATCATAACTAAGAAACCACCATCTCATGTAAAAGAGGACCAAAGCTTCAGTTTCTCGGTGCTGCCATGCTGGTACAAGGTACAAACTGCACAACTGAAAGGCATAGGTTCTAAATAATAGATAACCTTACTCTGCCTGATTTTAGCCCTGAATTTTGGACTTGTACCACATATCACTCCCACATGTGAGAACGGACAGACAAGATGCTGAGCAACTAATAGCACATCACATCACTTTAAGGAGACCAGGGTATATTTAGAAATTGGTTAGAATATTACTCCCTATGCGGATCAATGTATTGGGCGTTATTTTGTTTAAAAAAAGTCAGACTTCATAAATTTTGACCAATGATTAGTTACATTATATGCATGTTCAATGTACAAAGGTTGCATCATTAGATTCATATTAAAAAATTAAAAACAATGTTGATTTTGTAGCAATTGGTAACATGATCTAAGCGAAATCAATAGTCAAACTCTACTTTTGATAACTTTCTTATTCTAAAATATAAATTACACTGAAGAACAGAAGGAGTACACTCGGATGGGGAAATAAGCATTGGGGATGGAATAGAACAATCTCTCTTTGCTTGCTTGCTACTGGATACATTACAATACCTTGACAGGGATAACTTGTCTTGAACCAAAATAAATAGTATTGAAACCTAAGAAAATCAATCACTAGTGCACAGAATATCTATAAGAAAATAACCCAACTAAAAATCTGCATTCATAAATTACTGCTTATTGTGAAAAGGATCTTGCCACTACAACAGCTCGGTGCTACATTGCTTTTTCAGTAATTTCTGTGCAACTGCAGCGGATGTTGGAGCCACGCCCACAACATACTACAACAACAACAACAACAACAACAACAACAACATAGCCTTTTGTCCCAAGCAAGTTGAATTGTGTTTCTTAATAATGTTAGTTGTATGGGTCTAGGTGCTAGCAGACAAAGTAATGAGTAAATATACTAGCAGTTTTGTAGCCTACAGGCACAGATAAAATGATTCTAATGTACTTCAGCGTTTTTCTCAGGTCAGTTGTATACGCCTTGAAGAAAGCTTTGGGCATGACAATGGATGCTAACACAAGATATAAGAAAAAGGCAACATAACCTAGGCTAAAGTCCAAATAATGTGTGCATTAGAATTGTGCTGCTGATGATCTGGATTATCTATTTCAGATGGAAGCATAGGCTATTACATGGTGATCTTACAGGGTAGGAATGCTAGCATTTTGACTAACATTTCCAATTGGCTTGTGCCCACAAGTTTCGCATAGTCATTTATGTAGTCAATCCAAATTCCATTTCCTTAATGATGTAGCCCTATGGTTCATCCATCAGTTTATAAACACATGATAGCACTAGTATGTTTGCCTTGATGATTTGGTTGGTTAAGTAGCAGGAGACAATTGGGACTAATCAGGGCAAGAGATAAAAAAATTGACTTCAGCATCGAAATGGCTGAGGTATATATTTTTATTGATTTGCATAACAAACCTCTGTATGGAGTTTTGCCATGGGCATCCATTCTCCAGGGCCGCAGAGGTCAGATAACACTGTGGCAACAGATGACACAACATCCTTCTCTTCTGCTTGAAGGGCTTGTTGGTTGTCAATATCCCTGTCACCCCTTGATCTTATTTCTGATCTACTGTCTGCAAAACAAAAGGAAGACCATTGAGGTACCATGAAATGAGCTATTTCAGCACTGTGGATAAAAAAAATCCTCCCAATGGAACTAGCTCTAAAAGTTAAGAAGTACAAGTGTTTCCAACTGAAGATCTATAATTAGCAACAGCGAAAAGGGACAGCAGGATTGACAAACTTTCACTGCATAATTTACTGATTTTTAATCCCCAAAATAATAAAAATATTATTAGTAATTTACTGTGGGTCCCAGTATACTATTACTACTATCCAGCCAAGGTAACACATTCAGATCGCTAGAATTTCATATTAGGAAGACATATATAAAAGAGATACAACTACATTTGAACATAAAAAAGACTTCCAGTTGTGGGAGAATACATATATAAAATATTATAAGGTACTCTTGTAACAAAAAAAAGTTTTTTTAGCACAGGATTTGCATCAGCATTCACAAAGTGCTATATTTCTGTAAAGAAAGTATTAATAAGCATCCTTCATTGTAAGTAAGAGTTACCAAAGTTCCCTTAACCATCAAGTTTTGTTAGGCTGTGTATATTCTATCCTATTCACTAATATGGAATGTTGGCATATCCTTATTACAATGTGTTCTGAAGTCAATGCACAACTAGATTGAATGACTGTCAACAAACAATCACCATTTACACATTTACTATATGCTCCTTTCACTATACAACAGGAGGATGAGGAACATAAATCATATCCAACAGAAATACACATATATAGTATAGATGGTACCTTCACCTAGTGTTCCTATTGGTTCCACATTGATTCTATGGCCACCATAGATATCCAAGTCTACAGAAGACTTCTTTTTTCTCTTTATCAGCTTTCCCCTCATCACAGTTTCATTGATACCATTCCCAATCTCATCAACCTCTCGACCATAATCACCTTCGAAGGAGCGATCATGAAACTCTGACAAACGAGGGCGGCCTGGCCGCGCATGTGCATAAGATGGTGGAGGAAGCTGCGGTGGAATAATAGGAGCATGCCGAGCAGCAGCAGCTGAGGCGAAGATAGACCGTGTTGGGAGTAGGAAGTAGAACTTCTTGTCCCCAATCTGCAGCAGATCCTGAGAATCAAGCTTCACAGGTGGGTTTCCTGGAAGGTGCAGGACACCCTCAACAAGACACCCGTTCTTGCCAATGACGTCGAGCGCGAACCTGCGGCGCTGGAAGTCGTAGAATATCCGGGCGTGATGGCGGGAGATGTTCATACCCCCACCGAGGCTCGAGAGATCCACATCCACTGTCGATTTCTTGCTGTTGCGTCCCAGCATGATGGAGTATGTCTGCATGTAGTACTCGAAATCCTCTCCCTGCAGCTTCGCAAATCCTGCATCCACTTCACCATCTGCACCTGAAGACCCGCCGGGCATTGCACCGGCGCCCAAGGGACGGTCTGGGCGTCAGGGGCGGGCACAACGATAATTGTTGCCACAGAAACGAAGTTAGTAGGCATAATACATGCATACACATAAACTTACACTTGAGACTAGATCAGATCCGAATACAGACAGCCAAATAGCTAGTTAGGGTTCGTGCGCTCAGTTTTGCACGCAAAGAAGGGAAGAAAGGGGGGCGGGCATACCTGATGCAGTGGGTGCTCGTCGCCAGCAAAGGATCCGACGAAACCCGGGAAGCTGCGAATAGGGCGGCGCCGGTCGTCAAGGGTGTGTCCGGTCGCCTGGCCCCGTCAACGGCGAGGTGAACGGGAGAAGAAAAACAGCAAGCAGGAGAGCACACCTCAGGAGAGCAATTCTTCCATGGCTACTGGGCCGACTGATTTTTTTTTTCTGCAGTTGCACGCGCATCACTACGCTGGTTCGCTGGGAGAGAGCGGCCCATGAGACTGGTTCATTGTTTCTTTCTTTCTTTTCCTTTTTTTCTTTTGCTTCTAAATACTTTACTTATTATAAATCTTATTATAAATCTTTTTATATTAATAATAGTTTGTTATAAAAGGAAATGCAGCATAACTTAAAAGTAGACATGATTGCAACATGCTAAGTTTTTCTTTTTCCTTTTTTTAACATAACTCAAGTGGAACATGGGCCCTCGAGTTCAAATTATAAACTTGGTACAGCTTACGAGAGTCGAGTGCTCTTATTTTTCTAAATCTATTTTATGAAGAAGCAACACTTTTTATTTAGTGGTACAAGATAGGACGATCAATGATGAGGCGCTTGTGATAACTTTACCAATCTCAATATCTGATGACTAATGTCTTAAGGTGTTCGCATGGCCCGGGGTTCAAGTATGTGTTTCGTAAAGATAGGTGTAGGTATTTGTATAAACATCTACTTCAATACTACATTTTTGAAGAAAATATTTTTTTTTTGAACTTAGCAGCTATTATGATCGCGCTTAAATACATATACTCCTTTGTTTGAAAATAACCTCATAGATAGAGTCACACAATCAAAATTCTCTAGAAGGGGAGAAATACTACGATCATAAACATGGATATTTCTCTCTCAGCCTTCTTTGGAGCATTTAGAGCTTTTAATTTAAAAAACAAATATAAAAACCCATCAAAGCTGAGTTGTACTACATACATAAAAATAATTTTGAAAATTTCGAATCAAGGGGTTTAAGTTTCTTTTTTGAAATATTACAAGGGGTTTAAGTTCAAATGCAAGGTCACATGAGCATCGTTGAGAGTATCCCATCCCAGGAAGAAAACAGGGGGTCACAGGAAGAAACCAGGGGGTCAAGGTGGCAGCAATAATCATAATCAGGACATTGACAAATGACATGAGCACACACTGTGTCACGTTCGGTGTGTGAGGCCCGGCCACGCCTCGACTCCCGTCCCCTTCTCTCAGGCTCAGCACGCCGAAATCGAAACCAGTCCACACTCGCCGCGCGGCGTCGCCGTCCGTGGCCCGCCGCCGCTCGCCGGAGTAGTACCAGCAGCCGTAGCAAGGGGCAGGCAAGAGGCGCCGGATGGGGATCCTGGGCAAAGGCTCGGGGTGGTGCTTCTGCTCCCGCGGGGCCAAGCTGGAGCGGATCAAGTCCAGCCTCCTCGCCGCAAAGGGCGCCGCCGTAGCCGCCGTATCCTTCCCCAGCGGCGGCGGCGGCGGAGGAGGAGGAGGAGCTGGAGGCAAAGGCGGGAGCGGGTTCCTCATCCACCGCGGCCTCCTGCTCACTACGCACGGCACCATCCCCTCGGCCGCCGCGGCGGGCATCGCCGAGGTCCGGCTCAGCCACGGCCGCCTCCTAGCTCGCCTGGTGCCGCAGAGGTATTAGAACCCAGCGCATTTCTTGGTATCCCCTGTTTAGCTTCCTCATGTCTTTGTTTGAAATTGCGATTTGGTGTCTGGCGATTCGATTTTTGGGGATGAAGCTCATCGCTCCCCGGGAATCTCTAGAATGGATTTTTGGTTAGAATGTGCGTTTCGGCAATTTATTTGTGCTGCACTCGTACTGGGACCTTGAGTCCTTCGCCTTGGTGTAAAAGGATCTATTTTTACAGTGAATTGAAAGCTGGTAGTTGTAATTCTCTGGCGCAATAGCATTCGCAGCAATACTGCTGTAAATAATTAGTTTTTTTTGTGATCTTTTCCGCTGTTGTCTGCGATTCTATCGAGAAAAGAGGTTTTGTTTGCGTGGAAGCTTGAGATTTGGGGGGCATTGTGCTGGGGTTGACTTCCATAAGACCATATGGTTCAGAAGATTATTTTTGGCTTGTGGTCACGGACTTATATAATCTTTACTATGTCGTTGTTGCGCTTAGTTATTGTGGCAACACTACATGCGAGTATTGATTCTAAAAAAAACAGTACATGCGGGTGGGGATAGGATTTCCATTTTGTTGGGTTGGTGAGGAACAGATATCGCCAATATAAATGCATTCTGGCATTCTGCTACCTTGTTGATAGGAGTTTGTGAGACTAAAGATCAATGAGTGGCAGATGTATGGACCAACGTAGTATATATGTAACAAGAGAGATGTATGCTCACTATTGCATGCTCTCAGCTTGACTGCACGACATGTAAGTCAGAAAGCTTTGCTGCCATTCTGTAAGGGACGGGGGGCTAAAGCTGGTTTGTATAAACTGGCATAAATTCTTTTCAAATTTAGGTTGTCTAGCATTGGAATGCCTTTCTGTTTCTGTACAATCTCGCATAAATTCTTTTCAAGTCTTGCAGATGGCTACTGGGTACATAAAGAACCTGTGGCAAGTAATATCTCCTGAAAAGTGGTCCTTGGATCTATTTATTCACTTAATTGATGAGCACAGTACATGTTTTAGTGCATTCTTAATTCAACATGGGATGAACCTAGATTTTCCTCTGGAACACTTTATTGGCCAGCAATTGAATATTCAAAAGATCAGTTGTATGAAATGATGAAAGGATATAAAATATTTAAAAGAAAATAGTGCAGAAAAAAAGATACTATAATGTTAAATAAGTGTAAGTGCTCCGAGATCTTAAGGAGTGGAATATCTCCAAGGATTTAGCTATGGACAGGAGCGCTTGGAGATTGGCAATCAACGTGCCTAAACCGTGACCTCTTTTTGTCTTGTGCTCTTTATGTCCCTTTATGTGTCTCCCTGTTTCTCGTCTCTTTTGGGTTTCATCTCTAGCCTACCCCAACTTGCCCGGGACAAAAGGCTATGTTGTTGTTGTTGTTGTTTTTTGTTGCTCTGAGCTCACATGGGGCTTTGTTTTCCATGCCTTTGCCATGTTACTTACTCTCCACATTGTATTTCTTCATTTCAGGTTCTTTATTACCAGTTCTATTCTTGACCTTACAATAGTTGGCCTTGACATTGTGGATGATGACCTGAGTTCACATGGGCAACAGCCTCATTTTTTGAAAACTTGCTTGAACCCCAGCTTGGACCTTGGCAGTACAGTTTTGCTACTGGGCCACAACAGAAATGATTTGGCTGTAGGAGAGGGGAAGGTTGTAATAGCAACAGACAACCTTATAAAGTTCTCAATTGATGAAGTCTTGTGGCATCCTGGATCTGCTGGGTTTGATATGCACGGCAATCTAGCTTTTATGGTCTGTGATCCCATGAAGATTGCACCTTCTACACCTAATGGGTATGCTTCTGCATCATCAGCTGCCCTTTGTACATCAAGAAAGGATGTGCCCGCACAGTTTGGGATCCCTATCCCTGCAGTATGTGAATGGTTAAAACAACACTGGAATGGTAGCTTAGAAGATGTTAACAAGCCAATGATGACTCCTGCACGATTGACAACCTCTGGAGAACGAAGTGGGCGTTCTTCCCTTGGTCATCTTCGTTATGTTAAGACCACACAGGTAGAAGGTGGTGATGTCTTGTCATCATCACAGATGCCACCAAGACCAACATGGCAGCATGGAGCATGCAGTTCAGCATCTGCCAAGATTTCACATGGCGAAAAGGATTCAATTAGCTCACATTCTTTCCATGGCCAACATGAGCTGACCTCAAAAATTTGCAAACCTCAGAAAGAGCAAGCTACTTCACTTGTGGAGCATTCAAGATCTATCCGCCTACCCTTTCCCTTAAAGCAAATGATGCCTGCTGAGAACAAGAATGAGGCGAACAGGCAAGCTCCTCACAGAACACAACCATCTAATGTGCAAATGAACTGTGGCACTCTTCACAATGTTGCTTACCATGAAAATTGCTGGAGTGAGGTGCAGTCCAGTTCCTCCCCACTTGCGATATCCGAATTAGGAGATGAGAGGAATGGTTTTAGCAGCGGGGAAGAGACAATGTACTCCGCTGAAACAAGGGAAAGCCGGAACATTCCAAGTCCAAAGGAAAAGAAAACCGAGATGGTTGGTAGATCACAGAGTTTTGTGAACCATAGCAAATGGGACTCGCCTAAAAGTGTTGAATCTTCAAGAGGGTTTCCCTCAAAGTCACAGACCTTCATTCCTTTAAGGAAACCACATCTGCAGGCTGCAGCCATTTCACAGAAGAGCCAAGACTATTTCAGCCCGACTGTCTCGTCAAACATGAAGAAGAGGAACATGTCCCAAACTCCCATGAAACCCAGGCAGCGTGCTCAAGTTACCTCAAAGTGGATTACTTGATGCATTCGCCTGCCCCAGGAATCATACAAAGATAACATCTTTTAGTTTACTCAGTTCCATTCTGCATTTCCTTTTCTTTTCCTTTATCCTTTTTAGTTGCATTTGTAAATGCATTCTAGTCATGAACTGTGCTCTAGTCATTCTTTTCTAGGGTACCATATGTTAGGAAATGCTGTTCTTTACCCTGTAATTCTCTACCGAAGGGTTAGACAGGTTGCCATCACAAAATACAATTTTTTCCCTCCTGACACCCGTAGCTAAGGAGAGGTAAAAAGTGTGGGACTTGGTCTTCTCAAACTCTCAAGTCGCAGTTCAAGGGATAATTCACAGGAATGCATTGCCCTTGCATTGCTGGATTGCTCTTGAAGCTCTCTGCTCCGAAGTGCAACTGCGTTGTTTACCTTTTTGTGGTTTCTGCGACCTGCCCTATTTTGTGAAGCATGGTTCGGCTCACTGCAAACCTGAAGGTCTGGAACGAATCAATAAGAACATTTCGATTCCATTCCTTCAGCTCACAGCTCAGCCCCTGGAGACGTAGTCGTCTAGTTCCATGTCCATGGCTTGACAACTTGTAGCGGCGTACCTTGTGCTTCATCAGTCGGAGATCCCCATCCCTGTCGCCTGGGCCTGACGGAGCCATCGCGACGAGAAGAGCTAGCACCTGACGACCTGGACGGCCATCAGGAAGAGAGCAAACCGTGATCCCCTCTTGCTCGGCGTACTCGATACCGATGGTCCTGCAAAATCTGCCGTTTCCCAGGTAGACCAAGCCGCCGGAGGGGCTTCGCATGCAGAATCCGCTGTGCTGGCACTTGCGAGGGCACGACTCGCCTTGCCTAGCAACATTGTTATGCGACAGCAAGAGGGTGTTTGTACTGCTTCATAAACTCTGCTTCACAAATTTCATCGTGGAGCAGCTTTATAAAAGATCGGAGTTTGTGGAGAATCTCTTCAGGTGCTCTCACAACTTCACTCTTTTTTCTCGAACAGAGTGCGAGAAACTAAAACCGTGTAGCTAAAAAACGTGAAGCGGAGCTGAAAAACGTAGAACGGAGCAGTTCTAAACACCCCATAACTACTACGGCTATGGTACAAGTTTCACTTTATATTTAGTAAAATGTATAAGATGGACATAATTAATGCATGCAAGAATAGTATATTGGAATAGATTACAAGACAAACAAAAATCAGGAAAATGACATTGTAGGACGAACAAATCTAAGTAAGAGCACTGTCACTTTGTTAAGACACAGAAAAAAAAGAAATATATATAGCTCTTTCCATAACATATTTGTAGCCCAATAGCAGTGAACCAACAAGCGAAAGAACAATCATTATACTGGAAGATATAATATTAAAATTATACAAAAAAAACTCGACTCGTGGGGGTAAGACATCCCCTAGGCATTGTGCTTAAGAATGAGACACATAAAAAAAAGAAATATATATAGCTCTTTCCATAACATATATTTGTAGCCCAATAGCAATGAACCAACAAGCAAAAGAACAATCATTATACTAGAAGATATAATATTAAAATTATACAAAAAAATTTTGACCCACGGGGTAAGACATCCCCAAGCATTGTGCTTAAGGCTGTCTACACCGCGACCTGTATATCACCCGGTAAACGAAATAGAGGAGCAAATAGCGATGGAATATGTTGCAGCACGGTCCGCTACATGCTACGCTATGCAGCACCATCCGCCAAATCTAGCGCCTGTACCAGCCGTCCGCTACCCTGCGCATGGAAGGAAAAGGTGACGGACCCTACTATTTCAACCACTAAAAAATGTTATAACTCACAAACCAAAAACCCAAATTAAATTCCGTTTACACCATTAAATTTGTTTCAATAAATCCTTCAAAACAAGATCTCACATAGATATATTTAGATAAAGTGACAAGTGGGCCCCACTGTGAGTAGTTGGTATAGAGCATGGGATATAGAGGATGATGGATGCGAAAGAAAGGTGTATAGAGGAAAGAATCTTGATGACTAGGACGGATAGAGAATAGATTTAAAGTACGACGAGTGCAGATAGCCTAAGAAGGAGACCTTCTCACGCAGGTTGAGAAAACCTCCGAACCTCTGCCCTACCCATACACAGCGGTACCACAGCTTTCGTGAGACTGGACTGGCCCAGACCTGTGCTTTGGTGTGGGGTAGAGAGGGGATTTTTTCAACGCGTAGATAAACTGCGCCTCCTCCGGCCAAGAAATCCGTCCCCGAGAGGGTTCGAACTCTGGTCGGCAGGGTGCAAAGCGCACAACCAGACCAACCGGTCTAGCATTCGCTTGTATATTAAAATTATACAAGGAGATACCAATGGTCATGTTTGAGAAATAAAAGAGATAAATGTAACCATTATTTCGTTCTTTTTATCTACATGGTTGTAGAGTAATTATAGCCGATAGATTGTAAGAGGCGGCACACAATGCTCCATGAAATGATACCTGGATAAAAAAATCAATCATCTAGAATTGTTGGAATTGTAGAGTCTATGTATGATGGGCCACTAATTTATTTTTATATTTTTATGTACTAAAATATGACATTGACAAGAATTTAAATGAATTAGTGATGAATGTTATATTACTAAATCATGATGGTAACCTTCTCCTAAACCTCGTGGCTATCCACTCATCTCTTCTTCAAAACCTAGTGAGCTCATTGTTCCATGGCATCGTAGGAAAACAAAACATGAATTTTGGATAACAAAACACAAAATAATCACAAATTTTAAGTATCCTTTACCTAATGTATTTTTTTTTATTTTGCCCAATACATTCGAGCCTCCATTATCTCTAAGATGTCCAAGCTTTTCTACACCAACTTGTGATGGCTGCATACTCATCCTGTGCATTGTCACTGATTAGAAAACCATACAAAACACCATGAAATGTAGAATTAATAAGCCATTTATTGTCTTGTAAATTACCGCAAGTACTAAATGGCAATGAGTGCGATGGGGACAACCATTTGGTTTTACTGTCAAAAGACATGCCACTATGTAATATTATTCTACAACCGCTATTGCAAATATAGTATATTTGTCTTTATTTATACAAAATATGGGTTTTGTACCAATCTCAGAGATGTCTAAATGAAAAATGTAAAAAAAAAATAATATCCTGCAACCACCACTGCACAATTTGAGAATAATCTTTTGTATCTAAACAAAACCTATGAGTATTTGGCAAGTTAAGGAAGTAAAAATTTTCTCCTATGCTTGAGATTACACCTCCTCCCATTCCTAAGGATCTTAAATTTGAAATCAAGAGTGGAAAGGTCCGAGCTCGTACCTACATCATCTTCACTATCTCTGGTGACAAAATGTTAGATCATTGGTGCTATGCTATTGTTGATGACTTTGATGAACATTTTTTTTCCATATTGGAGTTCATTTAATATAAAACGTATTTTCATGTGTCATAGATATGCAACATGCTTTTTGTGCTGCCATGGCCCCTGTGTATCTAGTCCTCATAAGAATGAATAACTGAATGAAAAATCATCGAATAACTGAAATGTTGGATATGGGGCAATTGTCTAAAAGATTGCATGTTCAAAAGCATGAACCTAGGATTATTGACAATAACAATTGGTAGGAGACTTTGAACTATTTGAACCTAGGTAAATGCAGTTCACCCTCCCTAAATCAAGAAGCTTGTGCAGCGACCATGGCCCCCCATGGCCCATGAATAGGCAAAGGTCCGTTTGGTTGGAGTCCTTCGAGGCAGCTTCCAACTCAAGCAACAATGTGAGCCTCACGCCTCCAAAATTGGATGTGTGAGATTCATATCTAGGCCAGGGCTTAAACCGAACAAGCCCTAAGTGGCGAGCACTTGACCTCTTCGAGTGCTCTCGAGGCCATGACCCATGATTAGGTAGGTGTTGAATAAAAATTTTCTTTTCTCTTGGAGCGTATTTTTTCTTGCCTCCAAAAGACAACTCTATTGTCTTTCCTCTAGAAATTTTCTCTTTCGATTCCTTTGCTCTAAACACATTCCCTGCTTTTCTTTCCTACGAAATTGAAACCTTCATTTTTATTGTATGTTCTTCCTTCGTTTCAAACGGGGATGCACTTCTTTTACGTTCTTAAGGTTTCATATTTCTGTTAAAACATTTATGGTTCAAATTCCCTTGAGAAATATTTTTATGATGAATTAGAGTCACTTCATAAAACCGTTAAGCTAACTCGCTAGATTCTTAAAACTACAACTAGAATCAGAAGAAACCAGATCTTAGGTGTTTCTCTGGGCGGTAAAAAAACAAGAATCGGTAACAAGTGATTCTCTCTTCTGTGATGTTTGGCACCAGTTCTAGTAATTTTACTCAAGAATCCAAAATGTTTCTCTCGTGGAGAAACGCATCCTTATTCTCTCACCACCTCCACGTGGTTCCGTGCTCTCGCCGTCCCGGCCTCCAGCAACCCAGCTCCACCTCTCTACCGCAGCGCCAACGCGCATCCAACAAGGGATAGACCGATTGGCGATCGGGGCCTTCCCTCAGCCACAGCCCACGCCGCCGAACGGCCGGAGATCCGGTACCTCCGCCCCCCACTCCCTCTCGCCGGACAGCTGCAGATCCGGTCAAGCCGATCCGTGTCGGATTCGGTGGTAGCAGAGGAGGAATCCGCCGCCTATCGATCGATCGATCGATCGGGGGAGATGCGGCAGCAGCGGGGCGGGGTCGCGGCCGGGAGGAGGGGGGACGACCCTGGGCTCCTCACGAGGGCCGTCGACAGGGTGCTCCGCTTCGTCCGCCTCGCCGAGTTCGAGATCTTCTTCGTCCTCTTCTTCCTCATCGCCTTCTTCCTCTTCAGGGACCTCGTAAGCGCCCACACCAACCTCGCGTTTCGGCTTCGCTGGAATTGGGATAGGATCGAGTACGCATGGCGCGTTTGGTCAGTTTGGTACCGTGTAGCCTTGATTGTTGAAGGACTCAGCAGAAATCATAGAAGATTTGCAATGAATGAAGACGCATCTAGAGGGATTAGAACTTCCCCTAGTGCGGGGGGGGGGGGGGGGGGGGGGGGGGGGGGGGGGGGGGCGGGCGGGCAGGGGCCTGGCCCCCCTAATCATGCACAATTTTCATTAGTACCTCTCATTAGTTCTTACAGATCACTAGAAACTAAATAAACAAGCCTTCTTAGTCAATTCTAAAACGCCTTTTCAAATAAATCTCTTAATTGTCTAATGTTAAGTGTCTAAATATAGTAAATATGATGGTATCGTTGACCTATGAACAACCTTTCTATTTTCAATTTAGACATTTAGCATTTTTCTAAATAAAAAGATTAATAGCATCTCTATGAATTTGGTATAGTTTACTTGCAAAACTAATAGATTTAGCAAGTTAACAGAAGAAATAGGAACCTTAAATTTTGTCCTTCTCCAATAGTCTCCTATAATAGCTTCTAAACGATTTTGCATGGGAATCCCAGACTATTTTTTACGAACTAAACCCCTTTTTACCACTTTCTCATGCGTCCAATTTACGTCGATCTCCAGAGAAAAATGCTGAACAGGGAGCGAATACGGAGTTTCACTTGACTGCAGAAACTTACACGTTGTAGAGGATATTTAGTAACTTTTTATTTTTAAGGAGCCCTTTTACCGAACAGTTGGAGGGCACCTTTTTGCTTTTTCTAAAAATCCAAAATGGGAGTTGTTTTACAAAACTTCTGGACATGCTCTAAAGACAATTTATTATAATTTTTTAAGCCAACATCAAAATGATAATTTTTAAACTAGCATCAAGATTTGATAGTTTTCTGTGGACATTCGATGACCCGGCCCCCCCTATATCTAAATCCTGGATCCGCCCCTGCCCTAGTGTAGATGATACTTGGCTACAATGGTGGTATTTTCATCAACATTAGGTCTTTCTGCTATGTCTAATATACGATACAATTGGAAATTTGCCACTGAAAACGTTTGCACCCTGATTATGACTGAGACTGAGTGTAATGACACGCGGGTCACCTGAGTCTATGAATTGTTTGAGTGTTTGGCAGAAACCACTAGTTTTGACTTCATATGCATTGTCGCATTGATGTGATGCGGCCATCCACATAATTTGATTCGGAGACCTAGCTATTTACCTTGTCGTGATTATTAAGAAAATAAGAAATCAGCTGACATCATAGAACCTATAGAAGCTTACTGAGTGCAAATACTGTCCTTCACACAAATCAGGAAATTTCAGTGTTGATTGTACCACGCTTGCTTTCTTAAAAGCAGAGTTTTAAACTCTTTTAAAAATTGAATGGCTGGGGATGCATTTCTTCAGAACAGGTAGAATGCTAGTATTTTTGTCTGATTTTTTAGTACAAGACTACATTTAGAATGTAGATATAACCGTCATGCTTATTTCCATGGTTCAGTCACCCAGATTGTTTGATTTCGAGCCATAGTTATTACATTGGCATGGCTCAGTAGGAAATCATGTTCTTATGCGATTTCATTACCTCAATATGGAGGAACGTAGTATGATTTTGCAGATTGTTTTATCTGGTATTTTGGAATTCGTGTCTTACACCTATTGTTGGATGAATTTTGCTGCAGATGTCACGGCCTGAATACAATCAACTATTTGTCAAGAAGCCTGATCTAGATGACCCATGGCCTTAGAGAGTATAGAACTACAGATGTATAAGTTGTAGCCTGGTCTTTTATTTGAGTTGTGATGCAAGTACATTCCTCTTTGAAGCCCTGCGTGGCTCCGCCCCCCCCCCCTGTTGTCAGGAGCATGTTTATGATTACTCAGAGTATTCTTTCTGGTCACGATGAATATATTTAGCTAGTCATTTTCTTCACTTAAAGAGGAAAATTTTCATGTCAATATTAGTATGCGGCAACTGTGGTTGATGCCAGCAGTTATTGTTCATGCTGTTTATGTGTTGTGAAGTCCCATGAGTTCGAGGTGAGATGATTATATGATGAGTGCAGTTCATTTTAAATGGCATCTGAATTGATCCATCATCCAGTGTTTCTAATAGTTGACAGATAATGCTTGCTGGAAGACAAGATCACTGCTTTATAACATCAGATCAGAGGTTATTGCCAGAAGTTCAAATTACAGATTTGGTTAGATCCATGGATCGTGCACATCTTATCGTTGTACTGTGCTTTTTCATGACAAACTCTGTTTTTGAAAATTATGTGAATGTGATTCCTTCCGACACGGTAAGAACTGGAGCTGGTTTGCTGTGTCTTTGTTAGCAGAGTATTATTATATTCAGTCAAGTCAGTTGCTGGGATAAGGGGTGTACGGGAAACCAATGCCATTTCCATTACACGGGATAGATGGACTAGCATAATTGAGGCGATACAATTAAGATGTCCGGACGGACGGACGCCTCCCTTAGCTTGTTCCTGCACCCGCTCATTCTTCCTGACCCCTTCTCCCACCGCGGCATCTCCGCACCCGTCGCACCCATGCCACGACGCTCCTCTGTCGAGCCGTGCCCCCGCTCCACCCTCACGCGCGTCGCCCGAGCCACAGCCCCGCTGCCTCCCTCTCCCTCCTCCTGCTCCGGTGTGGCGGCGTCCCCGGCGCGAGCACGAGCTCTGATCCAAGCGGCCACCCCCGGCGACCCTCTTCCTCTTCTCCGGCTAGCCACCCCCGGCCTCAACTCCGGTGTGGGGATGGGTGAGACCCCGGCGGCGGCCCCGGCGTGGGCGCACAACATTGCTCCGGCACAGGACGCACAGCTCCGGCTCCGCGGCGTCCCCGACACGGGCGCGCGGCGTTGCCCCTGTCCACGCCTTCCACCCGCTCCCCATCTCAAATCCCGCCCTCCGATCCGGCTGCGACTATGGTGGGTTCGATTCTCCTCCTATCGGGGCAGCAACTATGGATCAGAGTCGGCGGGCAGTGGAGTTGTACTGGCCATTTGTCCGAGCAGTGTTTGCGTTTGAAAGTGCATGTTGCAAGCGTTTGTTTTAAGTGTTTTAGATGTTTCATAGGTATGTTGCAATTGTTTCATGCGGATGTTACAAAAGTATATCGTAATGTTGCATGTGTTGTAATGATTGTACACATATGTTGCAAGCTTTTGTTCCCAATGTTTCATCTGTTTTTTGCAGACGCATATTGCAAGTGTGTTTATCTATATGTTGCATATGTTTTCACACATATGTTGCAAGTGTTTTATCTGGATACTGCGTATGTTCTGTAATGGTTTTCAAGTGTTTTTTTAAGGTGTTTTTGCTTGTGTTTTCGATACATGTTTCATGTGTTTCATCTGCCTTAAGATCAATGGTGGAGCATGAGGACAAATCAAGGGGGGACCAATTTAAGGCTAAACTGAATGTCATGTATTTGCATATTTTGATCCAAGACCCTTAACCAGATAAGAGTCTGCAGCTGCTGGCTATTGTAATCAGAGTGGTCTAGTAGGTCAAGAAACGAAGATGCATGAGCCCTAGATAGATAGCTATTAGTACTATTGTGTGTTGTATGCAGTATGCATTTCATTGTCTTTGAAGAAGCCTGCCAAAAGAAAAGGTGGAAGAATATAGCAGCTTGGTAATACAGAAAGACAATGAAGCTATAATGGTGAGGCTGCATGCATGCCATACATGCTAGCACAGCAGAGGTCCTTGGAAATTGTGCCACAGCAAGGGGGCCAAAGCCCAGTTTGGCCCCAACGTAGCTCTGCCGGTGCTTAAGATGTACTCTCTCCGTCCTTCATTCACAGGCGTAATAGCATTTTTTATCAAGACCAAGGAGAACTTAATTGCTGCAACCTCTAGCCGCAAACGCTGCAAATCCCTTCGTATCCTACGCTGACCATCACTCCCTACATGGCTGCATGCAAGAGCATTCGTGAGTACGCAAGATAGAGTTGCAGGCTTCCCGCGGCGGTAGGAATAAAATAGGGAGGAAAGTTGGGAAGGGAAGAGCAAGTTGCATGCATGCATGCAAGTGGTACTCTGGAAGCGAGGCGTCGTAGTTACTCTGCCACGGGAATGCAGAACGTGCGCGCAAGCTCCCGATGCAGCAACGGCTTAGACGCCGGTGATTTCACAAACCTTTCCCCAAGTGAATACGCCTGTGAATGAAGGACGGAGGGAGTACGTTGCAAGTGTTGCATCCAGATGTTTCAAAAGTAGATCGGGTAGTGCATCTTGATCCTCACTTTCTGCTGCCTCTCCTTCGCTTCGGTGCCTCCTTCTCCCGGTGCTAGCTGGGCATCCGCCGCCCCCTCCCCCTCCCCCTCTTTTCTCGATGCTTGTGTAGCCACCTGCTACACTTAGCTGCTGGCCGCATGCATGTGTGCGAGCAACGGTGAGGGTGTGAGCGGGGACTCCATGCGTCCAGTCGAGCGGTGCGGGTGACGCAGGAGCCGCGGGCGTCCGTCCGTACGTCCGATAATTGAGGGGATTCGGTTCACAGTCACAGTCCACGAAGAAGCAAACACGTGCCCAATGACCAAATCGAAGCAAATCCCTCTCGATGCTGCGGTAGCTTGGGAGTGAGCATCGCCGGATTCGTCGCCTGTTCACGTGTGCGTGTGCGCACGCGTCAACATCGTTACGTGAGGTCTAACCTAACGGAAACCTCAAAGTGGCGCAGAAATTAAAAAAAAAAAACAAAGAATCGTAGAGTAGCAAGTTCGGCAGGGGTTGGCGTATCCCAACTCAATTCAAGTGCTGGAGGCACTGAAAGAAACATGTGCTACTATATTGGAGTAGAATTCAACCTGAGTAGACTTACTGGGACGTTTTTCTGATCAAATTTGGGGGTTTTGCGTGGCTGCACTTTTTTCTGTGTACCGATGCTGTCTTTCGAAATCTGACCAAATTCAAAAAGGAAAAAAAAGGCTCTCGTGTTCCTAAACCGAGGCTGAATTTTTTGTCTACAAAGAAAGGACTGGAGGATGAGTGGGGCAGTGGGCAGTCGGCGGCAGGCTGGACCGCGAGCGCGACGCAAATGGCACGGGATCCGGGAAGGAAACGGGCAGGGGGGCCACCACCGGCCACGCCCACGCGGGTCAGCCGCAGGTCCACGTCCACCTTGGGTGGGCTGGGCCGGGCTGGGCCCATCGCTTCCGTTCTTTTAACTCCTTGGCCATCCCGACGCGCACGCGGGTCGCCCGGCTGGCTGCCCCCCCTTCCTCCTCTCCTCCGAGATACCGGCACCGTTCCGCTCCGCCGCGCCGACAGCCCCCCGCTGCCCCGCCCAGACTGCGGCATGCGCAGATCTCGCCTCGCCTTCCGCCCCGCTGCGATGCATTGGCGCGCCGGCTTCGCCTTTGCCGCCGCCCTTGTCCTCCTCCTCGCGTTCTCCGTCTCCGCTGCCGACCAGGTGAGCATTTCCAACCACATCCCCGCGCTTCGCCCGTTTCCTCGTCCGTCCCGCAAGCCTCGTGTCCGACGGTCTCACGCTCCGGGTCCCTGCATTTCTGCTGTCAGGTTGCTAATGGCGCTGCCGGGAATGGCACTGGCGTCGGCGCCGACCGCCTCGACCGCCGCACCAAGGTGAGCGCGCCGGGCCCCGGCGGGGCACGCTCCGTGTCTGTGTCTTGGCTCTGACTGTCTGAGACTGGGTTGCTGTATCACTGAATGCGCCTCCCGTCTGCTCTGCTTCCCAGATGTTCCTCCACCACACGGCGGGGGCGCGGGCGGCTGGGGCGCAGGACACGGGGCTGGGGCTCTTCGACGCCTTCTTCGCCAGCCTGTCCATGATCGTCGTCAGCGAGGTAAGGCTACCGCGGGCGCCGCTGTTCCTGGGTTTTCTTCATAACTTGTCTCTGAATGTCTGTGGGTCTTCTCCGGGTGAAGATTGGCGATGAGACGTTCATCATCGCGGCGCTGATGGCGATGCGGCACCCCAAGTCGACGGTGCTCTCGGGCGCGCTGTCGGCGCTTGTCGTTATGACGGTAGGTTATGTGTTCCACTGAAGCTTTTGCAGTTCTGTTGGGGAAAAAAACAAGAAGTTGCTAGTACTTGCTAGTCTGAGTGTCTGACTGATCCTTCTGTGCCTCTGTGGTGTTGCGTTCTTAGGTACTGTCTACTGGACTAGGCAGAATCGTTCCGAATTTGATATCGAGGAAGCACACTAACAGTGCGGCGACAGGTATGGCTTATCTGAATGTCACCTTATTGTGTACTATTGATAGAGGTGATCCAAGGTTTAGAGATCCTAGTGGTTGGCAGAACAATGATCAAATCAGAGTAAAAGATGAGTATTATGGCCCCAAATGTCCCAAAAGCAATGATCACTATTTGACCTGCAAGTACCTGAACTGGTACACTAGATGTGACATACCTGCATCTAATCAGATTCAGATGTTAGATGCATATGCTTAAAAATCAATGCTCGTTTATAAATGGGGAGACATAGATGTTTTTGCAAATCGTCATATTGAATTATTGATGTAAGAAAATATGGTTTCTGACAGTAGCGTTTCCCTAATTTTACTTGCATCCAAGTGCATCAAAATTGGGGCAAAAATGCATAACAATCGAAGTTCTATCTTCTTCCCTTCCAATAAACATACCTAGTGGGTGCAACCATTTGCCAGATCACTCCCTTCCAGCGATAGTAATCATAACAGATTCAAGTTTTAGTTACTGGGAGCAAGAAAGGATATTCGTTGCTTGCTAGTGCAGCTAATCGCCTTCCAAGGTCTGATGGATGTATATGTACCATTTGAACATGAATATTCTAGTCTTATGATTCTTAAGATTTGTAACAATCTTGATCTCATATCGGTTCTGTAGCAAGTAGCAGTGCATTCTGATATCTCCTCTTTTGTTGTTTTGTGCTTCAGTCCTCTACGCATTTTTTGGGCTACGACTCCTGTACATTGCTTGGAGGTCAGATTCCAAGGCATCACAGAAGAAGGAAATAGAAGAAGTATTGTGATTTTCTTACATTTGTTACTTTCTTTTCATTTCCATGCTAAGCATCATCCATCTTTGCTAGATATAGCAAAAACACATTTTGAGTCCATAACTGATTGGACCTTTCTGACCATGGACTATTCTCTATTAGACCTGTTACAACATCAGTAGGATATACTTATGCTTGAAATATGATATTTAGCTGCTGGTGTCATGAGTTAATACTGCAACTCATTGTTCAGACTTGAGACTGCTCATTGGTTGTCAGTGACTGTTGTAACGTTCTTTTTCCAGACTATATATAATATATCTTTTGTTCCTTGAAATATACAGGTAGAGGAAAAGCTGGAAGCAGGCCAAGGGAAGTCAACATTTAGACGTGTTTTCTCGAGATTCTGCACTCCTATTTTCCTGGAGGTAGGTTTCCCTTTGTCTTTCTCCTCATCTTACACTTTCATTCTCTGAAACTTGCATTTACTGGCTTCTGATTTTGTGGTGGATGGTCAAACCTTGTGCGATCCTTCCCCTTCTTTTGGAGGATGTAGAATCCTTTCTGGCCTTGCATGTTTCTGTTAACACTAGATAATGTAACTAAACATATTGGTACTGATGCTGCAGCAGTGCAAGTGTATTGCTCGCTTTCTGTATGACGTATTGCCTATTGATTTCAGTCATTTGTGTTGACCTTCTTGGCGGAGTGGGGTGACCGAAGTCAGATAGCTACAATAGCGGTACGGTTCAATTTCCCTATTCAAATTGGAGTTTCCAGCTGTCTTTCATCCAACTTCATAACTGAATTTGAAGCATGGACGCATGGTCCTCAATGCAGCTGGCGACCCACAAAAATGCGGTCGGAGTTGCTACAGGAGCGACCTTGGGGCACACCATCTGCACGTCGATCGCGGTGGTGGGCGGCAGCATGCTGGCCTCCAAGATATCTCAGGGCACGGTTGCAACCATCGGAGGCCTCCTCTTCCTTGGATTCTCCCTTTCGTCATATTTCTACCCGCCATTGTAGTACCACCCTGCCCTGCCTGTCATCCCTGTAGGTGACTAGGTGTAATCCCTCTTGCGACTATTTGTTTCTTGTTCAGGTTCAGCCAGTCCCTAACCTCCCTGGCCCTTGTCAACCTTGGCCAGCATCCTCATCTGATCCAGTGACCCTTGCCCTGCGGCATGGGAATTTTTTGTTGTACCAGTAAAGCATGTATGGATATGTGTAGTAGGGATACGATACGATCAGTGCCAATGTATACTATACAAGTCATGAATTCAAAAAACAAACGGAAGATGTCCTGAATTCCTGATTGCCTTTAATTTGTCAGGAATTCAAAACATAACCTGTATATACACATCGTGTCTATCATCATTTCCTTTCCTGCATGCGTACGTATGCACCATCGCCAACGGAAGGGTTCAGTCGTACACCACGCACGCGCCGCCGATGGCAATCTGCTAGCTATCTAGTAGTTGAACCACCACCGCCACCGGCCGATGATCTTTCCGACATACTCGTGGTTGTGCGGCTTTTTCCGGCACATGGTGGGGAACAAGCCGAGCACGTGCTTGCACTCCCTGAGCAGCACGTCCCCGATCAGCGTCTTCTCCCGCCCCTGCGAATGGGCGTCCGGAGACGGAGCCGGAGCTAGTGCCGGAGCTGTTGCTGGAGCCGGACCCTGACTCGGACCAGGACCAGGACCAGGACCAGGACCAGGTGCGGGCGCCTGTTCTTCGGTCGTCTCCTCCACCACCTTCACCCTGTGGGCCTCGCTGTCGCCGCTGTGCTTGCCGGTGACGAGGAACATGTGGCCGTCCTGGAAGAGGTAGCGGCAGCCGCCGTTGTCGACGCGGCAGTGCGGCGCCCAGGCGGCGGAGCTGTTGAAGACGACGACGTCCTGGAGGAAGTTGCCCATGTAGCCCCACTTGCAGAAGAGGACGTAGGGGTCGGCCTGCGGCTGGAAGAAGGCCCGCTGCGGCTTGTACGGGTCCAGGATGAAGTAGTGGAAGTACTCCCAGTTGCCGGAGAAGGCGGCGCGGCAGCTCAGGATCATCTGGCCCCCCGTCATCGTGCTCAGCATCGACACCGAGTGGTTCTGCCCCGGTGGCGCCGGCGACGACCCATTCCGGGGCTCCGCCGCGTGCGGGGACAGCATGCCCACAATGATCACCACCGACGGGATCGCCACGAACACGAACGGGATCGACACGATCGTCAGCTTCCGGAGCAGGTCCTTCTTCTCCTCCATTGCTTGCTTGCTTTGTCTGGCTCTTCTCGCTCTAGCTTCCTCTCCTCGTCACCTCTAACCTCGATAACGTTAATTATACAATTGCCCTGTGTAGAATTGTAGAAACGAACAGATATATACGCATCATTTGCGCTAACTGCTTATATTTAGAAGAGTGGGATATGTTTAGGGCATGTGTTCATCACAAAGATGGTTTGGATATGCACATTTGAATCCCCATGGATATACGAAATAGTTACGAATTAACAAATTTACGATAGAATGAGGAGTCTGGTTTGAGGAATCATTCCATTTCTAATACCCATACCAATTGTTAGGTTGTAAAGAATGAGGAGATGATAATAACCCAATTTCATTTTACAAACCAAACAAAAAAAAGTGAGGACAGAAAGGACAATCGACTAACTAATTCCTCAAACCAAACATCCTATTAATTGGAAACAAAAAAAGGATGATGGGCTATAAATAAAATTGCACGTGTGGATCCAAGAGCATGGGAAACCATAAATAATGTGATGTTTATTACCTTTAAGGACGGTCTGGTCCGAATTTTGCAGGAATTTCACATGAAACGACTCAATTCCCCACACGAATCTAGACAAAGAAGCACACATATCCGAAAATGAGATATCAATTGATTGGATAAATGCAATGACCGTGTTAGTTTGCTCGCCCTTCAATGACACCTTTTTTCAAGATGGTGAAATTTGTAAGCTGCCTCTGCATAGATAGAAATGACAAGGCTCCAATCCAAGGAATGATGGAGGGAGCCGGATGGGAAGAAGGTAGGGGTCGACGATGTTGTCCTCGCGCAGCCATAGGAAGAGAATAGCCTTTTTATATATAGGCATGCGCATGCATTTCACATGAAACCGATTCTGACGTGGTTTGGCGATGCTAGTTTGAGGTTGTTCAGAGGATGTTTCTTGTTCGTATCTCAGCACCTTGTTAGCTCGCACGACTATTGCAAAAACAAATATTTGACATGCCAATAAGAATTCTAATACCCATTCACCCAAAAAAAAGAGTTCTAATGCCCATTGGAGGATGGGAGAGCATTATCTGTGCTGGCTCTAAACCCTCACCTGTGATGATCTTTAGGGCTTGTTTGGTAGAGTTCCAAATTTGAAATTCCTCTATAATTCTCCTACTTTATTTCTCAAGAATATATAGGCATGCACATGTCTTACATATGAACCTATTTTGACGTCTCCGGCGATGGCAATTTGAGTTATCGAGGATGTTTTGTTTGTTTCTCAACACTTTCTCAAGTTAATTCTACTACTATACTCATTGTAGGATGGGAGGGAGACGCCCATGACTTCCTCAAGATGGCAAATTTGCAACCCATTGTTTTTTATGCACAAAATTAAAAAATGTCCTTTATTTATACTATATGGATACAAGCTACCATCCATCTCTCTCCCGGAAACACTCCCAATATTTATCACAGAATCATGGCATCAGCATGTGTATGGGTTATCTCTACCTAATTTTCAACATGAATATTCCGTGTATTTGTGTAGGTCGTCTGATGCAATCGCGGCTCGGCCTATCTCGGCAAAGCCACGACTGCACGGGTCCATCCCCGGCCTCGTGCGCACGGCCCACGGCCTTCTCAACCAACGCGCCCAAGTCCGCAGCCCACCGTCTCTCCCCACAAAACCCCCACCACTGCCCCCAGCAAAACCAAACCAGCGCGAAATCATTTGCTCCTCTGCCGCCCTCCCTCTCCAAACCCCCGTCTCCCTCTCCCTCTCCCTCTCGGCCTTGCCGCAGCCCGCAGGCTGTTCGACCCCGAGTTCCATTGCCGTCGTCTTCCGGTAAGCTTCCCCCCATGACCTTCCTTCCTTCTCCGGTTATGTTGTTCGTCGCTCGATCGATTGGTGTTTTGATGGTTCGGATCCCCGAATCCACGGTCACTGTTGTTGATCCCCCGCCAGAATGGTTTCCGTTTCGCGCGTCTTCTCGATCGATTTCATCGTATCCCCCTCTGTATCCCCGCCTCTGAAATCTCTCGGTTCGATTCTATGGCCCGTTGGTTCTTGATCCTCGCTACAACGAACGAATGCGGCTTCGGTTGTTCTGGTTCGAATTCTTCTTCTCTGGTTCTCCGCCCGTTCGCTCTAATGCTTGGTTGGTTTATCCCTGGTCCATACGGTTCTGGGTAGCGGTTATTGATCCTCAACAAAGTGCTCGATTTCCCATCGTCTTCTCGATTCTCGTATTTGCCCGCTCCTCAATTTAGCTTTCGATTCTCGGGTCATCCGCAGGTTTTCTCGATTGCTGGGTGGTCTGGGGTTTAATGGATTCACGCGACTCTAATTTGTTGTGGCTCTTGTGTGTTCCAGGCAAGCACGATGGGGAAGACACCCCCGAAGGAGAAGGAGGCGGATGGAAACCCCCGGAAGAAAGCTCCGCGGGTGGACGACCCGGCTCTGATTACGGCGTCGGCACCGAGCCCGACGGGGAAGACGCCACCGAAGGGGGAGGAGGCTGAGGAGAGCCCGTGGAAGAAAGCTGCGCGGCTAGGCAATGTGGCTCTGGCTACGGTTCCTATGGCGTCGGCATCGAGCCCGACGGGGAAGACTCCGCCGAAGGGGGAGGAGGCGGAGGAGAGCCCGCGGAAGAAAGCTCCACGGCTGGGCGACACGGCTCTGGCTACGGGTCCTGGGGCGTCGGAGCCAAACCCGACAGGGGAGGCGCCGCCGAAGGGTGAGGCGGAAGGAAGCCTGCCGAAGAGATCTCGAAGCCCGCGGAATAAATCTCCGCGGCGGCAGGGCAAATGGCCCGCGGCGGCTCTGCCTCTACCTACGGTTCCTGAGTCGTCGGATCTAAGACTGATTGCATTGGGTCCTGTAAAAGGATCCGGTATAGCACATACAGGAGGAAAAATGCTGCAGCGCGGGCCTGTAAATGATACGGTAAGCTACCAGACGGCCGCGCGAACGCCAAATTTGGCGCAGGTAGCGAACGTACGCTAAACCGGGGCGCGGGGCCCGGGCTTGTCCTGCGCGTTCACACGTGGCCGAGAGGGGAGGGGAAAAGTGGGGGAGAGAGAGCATGCAGGGTGGGTCCTACTGTTTAAACAAACGAAAAATGTTATAACTCACAAACCAAAAAATCAAATTAAATTTCGATTACACCATTAAATTCGTTTCAATAAATCATTCAAAACTAGATCTCACATGGATATATTTAGATAAAGTCACAAAGTGGGCCCCACTGTTGGTAGTTGGTATAGAGTATGGAATATAGAGGATGATGGATGCGGAAGAAAAGTGTATAGAGTAAAAATCTTGATGACTAAGACGGATAGAGGATGAATTTAGAGAACGAAGAGTGCGGCCAGTCTAATCGTGGAAGGGGCGGGGCGGCCAGCGATGAGACGCGGTGCAATTGCAATCACGTCATCAGTTACAGTGCTATCATGAAAATGGCTCGATTGCTCGAATCCAAGGACGCATGGACTTGCTGTGGTTGTCAGCGCGAAAAAGACAAGGGGATCGTCAAAACCAGGCCCGAGAAGAGCAATCTCTTGATCTGCGTGACATGCTACGACCATCTCTGCTGCGGGGTTGGGTCAATTGCTTACCCGTTTGGGCACTCTCTAGCACACGCCCTGAAGGAGAAGCACTGGTTTGCTGTTCTGTACTGTGATCCAGAAAGAGGATACTGCTTCAAGTGTAATGATGAGGTGCCAATGCCAGTCAAATTTGGGGAAGGTGACAACGAGGTTGGTCTTCAAGTGATCCGCTCTATTGTCAGTCGAAAGTTACTGGCTCCCCCGGCATCTGTTGGTAAGCTTTCCCCCGACATTGCTCTTTGTGGTCCCATGACTTTGCTTCTTGAATCCTTGGTGCCGTTCTTGACTTCGCGCCAGTGTTTCATGTTTTCTGATTTTTTTTCCTTCTATGGTTGTTTGCCCCTGATTTTCCTTGGCCTAATTACTGGTCTGCACTGTTCTTGGTAGTGGTTCTGGAATGTTAATACTTGCTGAAGTTTTCGATGTTTCATCTTATTGGTTATTACACCCAGAGGCAGAACCAAGACTTTTAATTAAAGGGGGGCGGGGGGCGTACAATATAATGACACCTTATAAATGTGATAAATATATACATCATGTGTATATTTCAATAGTTGTTTCAATGCTTTTACGTATATATTCATTATTCATACTAAAAAGTCATAATATTATCATAAAAATAAGTGAAATGATAATTTTTTTTCTTTAAAATTGAAATATTTATAAGGTATTTAAACTTTTTTACTGTGTTGGGGGTGGCCATGGCCCCTGCTGGCCACCCCCTGGTTCCGTCAGTGATTACACCCCCGCCCCCCGATCCCCCGACCCCCCCTACTTATTTGGCTTTCTTGGATGATCTGCATTCTTAGGTCAAACTGAGGCGGAGGTCAATCCAAAGGTGGAAATGGCGGGCAAAGTTCAGGCAGAAACCCATCCATCTGGATTTGGTTTGGATCTTGCAGACAAATGGCCTAGCTATGAGTCCAGATCATCTGATGCACAAGGCTATGCTATCAGAGGGATACCAAATCTCGGTAACACATGCTACATGAGTGCAGTATTGCAGTGCCTATTTGTGCTTGGAAAGCTGCGAGAAAGGATGTTGGGGGATCGTCCAAAAGATCTCCTTCCCGAGCTACTCAAGGAGCTATTTGTGCTTGTGGAGGCAAGTGCTGCAGGAGACGTGCTGGACCCAAAGAAAGTTTTGGAATGCGTAGGCTTTTGCAAAGTGCCCTTTTTCAAAGTTGGAGCTATGGAAGACAGCCACGAATTTCTTATGGCCTTGCGCGATATTTGGATTGAAGGTGAGAAGATTTATAACAGGCAAAGTGATGCCCCTACAGTGATTGATACCATTTTTAGGTTTGAGATACTTCAGACACTATCCTGCAAAAAATGTGGCCATTCGTCTCCGACATCCCATCCTTTCTGGGACCTGACAGTGGATTTCCCATCAAAGTTGCATCCAACTAAAAGTGCTGCATTACCACAAACAAGCGAGAGTCCCAGATCTCGAAAGAGGGAGATTGCTGGTCAATTATTTCCAGAAGATGTGCAGAGAAACTTGGAAAAGATGGAAACAGTTTCTGCAAGTTGTTATTCTCATGTTATTGGTTCAGATGTGATTGTGGTGGAAACACAAAAGCCTTTGGAAGCTGGTGAGTTTATGATTGCTCCTGCACTTATTAAAATGCCTAGATTGCAGATGTCGGAGGTACTCTAGAGTCCTAGGTCATTCCACATTTGTGGATTGAAAATGCTGGAACTACGGAACACTCTGAAACTGAAATTCTTATTGGTTATCTTGCTCAACATAAGAAAAACGTTTCATTTTTTGGAATATGTATCCTACACTTGCTAAGAGGAGAAAATTGTTTGAGGGCCCTTTGCACACATGGACAGAAGAAAAATTTCAGGAAAACCTTTGGGATGTGTATACAAAAGTGAGCAGGATCTTTCAGAAGTGCTAACACGGCAAAGTTGTTTGTAGTGTAGTAGATAAAACTGCCACTGGAATAAATAGCTTGAGACGTTGAGTCCTTGTCGTCGCATAATAAATTGTTGCTCCACTTAATCACGTGCGGGGATTCTCGAAAAGAAAGCTATTTCGAATTTGGAGGATAAAGATCTAAAAAATATGTAGAGGATGCCAGTTGCTGGTTGCATGATGTTGATACTGCAAATAAAATTAAATATTATATATGCTTGGTTCTGCAGATTCTACTCAAGCACAATGTATCAGTCAAAGCAAGGATGTTGTACAGAGACCTTTGCAGATTCAGGAGGGCAAGTCTGTTGATTCACTGACAGAAGATTCAATATCGATCGAAGGCTTCTTATTGCTGTTTTCTGAAGGTCAGGTAAAATGGCGCTGTCCTAATTGGCTAATTGTGCCAAGGATCATGAGGAGCCAAGTGCCAGTCAAAGTAAAAATGGTGAGCAGATAGTGGGAAGCGTCAATGAAGATGATGTTGGAGATACTGTTAAGATTCATCGTTTTACCACGCTTCCACCTGTATTAGCTCTTCACCTTAATATATAGAACTTCTCAACTTAAGGGAACTGATGGGATCAAAATAAGTGGCCATGTGAGATATATGGAATACCTTGATGTTAAGCGATTCATGGACCCCAGGTACCAATAGTTCCTCACAGTAACACCTTATACATCTGTGCAGTTCTAACTTCTAACAAGTTTCTAATTGTTTAAGCTTTTTTGTTTAGTTCATTCCTACTAGCTTTAACTATACACGACCTTCTCTAAACAAAGTTACAGAGACTTAAGAACACATGGCATTGTTGGTGCATGATTTTTTTTACCCGTACTTCAGTGTTCTCATTTGTGATCATGTGGGCTTTTGTAACCATATACTCGTTAGAATGTTTTTTCCAGATCAACTAGTACAGTTTTGAAATAAGTATGTGATTATAGTGTGTGAAAATTAATCCCATATAGATATAGAGTATATGTTAATTTCCTGGAAATTTGGATAATTTCCTTCATTTGCATAGTGGTAATTAAGACGATTCTACTTATATCTATCTCTGCAGATTAACCTGATTCAGATTAAAGAAATTATGAACAGCCAAACCAATTGTTTACTTCCCTTGGAAACATGTGTACTTAACACTGCATAATGGGTAATAAAAGAAGGTAAAATCTTTCACGTAATTTATTATATTCACTAAAGAACTGTAACATCATAATAGTAAAATGAATATCTTGTCTTTTTTTTCGCGATCGGGCCATTCACCCGTTTTTCATTAAGAGGAAGAAAGTTCTCGTTACAAACGTGCGCGATCACGCAAGCGAGAAGCCTTCGTGATACAACGCACACCACACCACCTAGCTACTGGATTCACTTAAAAGCAATTACATAAGAAAGTTTTTCGACCAAAACGGCAAGACCAAAGCGACCGTCTAGGCCTGCCACTTCGCGCCCAGGAAAAGGGCCTCCATGGCTTCCCGCGTCGTCGCCGACAAGGGGAGGGTGAAAGCGGTCTGGAATTCGTTAAAGGAAGCTTCATCAGGTAGCTCAGTCTCCACTTCGAGTCCTAGACGTTTCATCATCACCTTCCGCGCCTGAGCCTCCGGCTTCGGTTCCCTGTGCCTGCTCTTGGCGGCAAGCCTAGCGCTCCTCTTGGGGACGAGCTCCGAGTCGTCTAGCTCCCCCGCTCGCAACCTGGCCGCCCGAGTTCGCCTTAGCCGTGGAGGCGACAACAGGACAGGCGGCGTGAGCGGCTTCTTGAATGTAGCGACGAAGTCCTCGATCGACATTGTGGCCGTTGCGACAGGTGCACCGCCATCAACAGGCAGCATGGCTGAGCCGCCTCCATCTGCATCTTCCTGGTAGCCGGGGAAGTCGACCTGGACTAGGGGTGGGGATCCCCCAGCCTGTTCCGGCTCCAAAAGTGAGGGCCTAGGTGAGGTTTGGCCCGAGCCGCACTCGTCTAGGCCTGAGAGGCACTGGTCCACCGCCTGGGCCACCTCAGACACGTCCTGGCACGTGAAACCCACCTGAGGTGGCCTATCGGTCAGACAAGCCTCTACCTCAACCAGCATGGGATCGAAGACCCAACGCGGAACCTCCAAGCAACGGTCCACTGCAAGCTCAGGCTCGGGGTGCACTGCACATTTATGCAATTCGCCTCCCTGCGTAGCGACGGTCGACGAGACTGTCATTGACAGCACACCGCACTCACAGGACATGGGGTCCCAAGGTCTGTCAGCCATTGGCATGACCACGGCCTCGAGATCCTGTCCTAGGGTGATTGACGACGAGGTGCCACCACACTGCAAGGCCGCCTGGTGCCTCAGTTGACCAGCTGCCAACAAGCCATGACCAGCTGTGAATGGTGCCAGCGGGCATGTCAAGGATCCCACCAAGATGGAAGCACATGGGCTGGGCGACACTGCGCGGCCTCCAGCCGTGTCAACGAGTTGGCCAGTGGCGGCGGACGTACGCCGTCGCTTGCAGTCGCGTGCGATGTGCTGAAAACCACGGCAACGCAGACAGCGTTGCGGTAGCTTGCAGGTTGCCACGCGGTGGGAGGAAGAAAGACAGTTGAAGCACTTGCCGCGCAGGGCCTCGGGGATGCACCTCGACCGGCGACAAGGCGACCGCACCACAGCCGGCTTTGGGATGCTGTTACCGGCCTCTGTCACGTGTGGCAACACGTCGCACCATCCGTCCGCATCAGGAGCAGAGATACGGCGACGACGTTGGCGAGGGGGAACTCGAGGACCGAGTCTCTGATGGGCCGGCACGCGGCCGACGTCATCGCTCGCGACCCATCCAGCATGCTCGAGGCGGGTGGGCAAGCACCTCTGACGACAACGGCGCCGCCTACGAACACCACTGCGACTTGCGCTGCCCGTCCCTTCGATCTTCTCACTGACGCAGCGCGCCGACGGCCGCGCAGCCGACCTCGGCAGTGCCCTACGGCCGCCGAACGCACGCCGATGGCGCCGCCTCGTCAAGGGGTGGGCACCTTCCACAGCAGCGGCGCCCAGCGCCGCAGCCGGAGTGGGGCGGGACCGTGTCGACATCCTCGGTGGCTGCGGCTCACGAAGAACCGCGTTGAGGTAGGGAGTAGGGAAGACGCTCAGCGGCTCATCGGCATCGAAGTCGTCGAGGTCAGCGCTCGCCCATCGACACGCCTTGGAGCGTCCCGCCGATCTGCCACCGGGAAGGAAGGGGGCAGCATGGGGGGAGAGGGATTTTGATGGTCTTGTAGAAGGGCTGCTTGTCGGCCGTGACAAAGGTGACGCGGTCGGCGGCGGCGGCGGCCGTGCAGCATGCACGCCGCGGACGCATGCCGCAGCAGCAAGACCTGGCGGCGGCGGGAAGACCTCGACTCCGGCGACCGCACAGAGGGAGGTGACCGCGGCCATAGGATCCGGCGTCAGTGGCACCGGCGACAGGAAGGTAGTCCCCACATCGTCATCATCGTCCTCATCCTCGTCCTCGCCATCCAAGACATCTTCAACGAGGACCATCGACGCGTCCACCAACAGCTGCTCCACCGACTTGGGCGAGGCGCGATGTGGGGCCGTGGCGGCGGAACCCGACCCAGCCGCCGTGGGGGTGGCGCGGGGGGTTGCGTCGGGGGAGGGGCCCGCCGGCGCCGGGCAGACGGCCGACGGCGACAGCGGCGCGGGGTGGGCAGCGGCGGCCATGGGCCTGCCCAGGGATCCCCCCACCTCTCCCGCCGCTGTAGTGGAGGCTACCGGCTCCTGGGAACCGCCCACGCATGGCCCAAGTGCCGCAGCAGCAACCTTCGCGGATACGGCCACACCGGGCGAAGGCCACTCGACCGGAAGAAGCCGCAGGCTGCCCGCCGGAGGTGAAGCACCCCCACACCAACAGCCATGACCAAAGTCCGACGGAGGGGAGGCGCCCCCACTGCCGCAGCCAAGACCGGAGGAAAGAGACCCGCCAGTCGACAGATCAGCATGAGGAGGGGGCGGATCCGAAGGTGGAGGAAGGATTCGAGAGGGATTGAGGGAAGATTTTGGTGGATTTTTGGGAATTTGGAGAGGGGGCGGACGAGCACCCGAGGGGAGTGGGTGGAGCTCTAACGGCTCCATCCCGTCCGTGCGTGTAACTTTCAGAATGCAGAGTTCAAAGAGTAATGAGTATCTTGTCATCTGAGCATGGAGAAAAAGGGAAAAGTTTTATATGTAGAGGAAAAAAAACTGTAGCAGTAAAGAAAGGTTTGAGAAGGGGGAAAACGCCATAAAATAACAGTGCATATGAAAGTTACTGGCATCTTGTCAGATTCAAAATGCATCGCCCTTTCATAAACGATGGGAATGGGACACTGGGTCATATGGTACTCCCAGTCCTAGGACATACTATTTGGAAGTTGGAATTATGTGAAAGAATTATACAAATGCCATCAATAACTTCAACATGTCTAAAAAGGTGTACTTGTTGGAGCCTGTGCAGCTCTAGAAATTTACAAAATCTGTATTTTTTTTCATTAGAGAGAAAGGAAATGAGAATATGAGATGCCAACGCAAATAATCCAACTAGGTTTTTAAATTAGTTGTGATTCCAGTTTGGGAAGCAACTGAATTAAGTATATTTTCTACAGTCCTTTTTCCTGAGGATACACACAAGGGCTGTGGATCTTTGTAGTTCTTTTCTACAGTCTGATTGATCAGAGCCTTGTTCAATCTACATCAAATAATCTTGTCTTTTGTTGGAAAATACTGTAGTGAATCAGTTGTAATTGAGTTTGTTTGCGACAGAACTGATCACATTTGAATAGAATGGAACACACAGATCGTCTGCTACAAACCCAATTCACTGGCGCACTGTATTGCTTACTTCACTGTAAAGAGCTCAGTATCTATTTGCGTCTAGGTGCATTTTAAATGCCTTTTTCTTTGTTTGAAAGTTGTATGTTAGCTACAGTTCTGACTTATGGTATTGGTATTTCAAATATAATTGTTTTTTTAAAAAAAAGGTAAATGTGTATGGCCTTCTTAATAATTCTAGAGCCTTTATTTGTTGAAATCTTCATTTTTAGATGATTGATCACTTGAGAAGGGATCATGGGTGTTTATCTAATAGAGGGTTCTTGTTGATAACGTTCAGTTATGAGGATACATGACCAAGAAAGGCATGGCATTATTTGTAAAAGGTTGCATTAATTTATATCCTGCATTTGGTCTACTTCTGTTTTGTTTTCTCCAATATTCAGCTCTGTCGACAAAGGTAGCACCCTCTATCGTCTAGCTGGTCTTGTAGAGCACATTGGCGAGGGATCCTTGAAGGAGGAGGACGGACACTACATTGCGTACGTTAGAGCAAGAAGGCTTGGAAATCAGCAAGAGGGTAGCAGTTGCTCTTCCTCATGGTTTTGTGCAGACGACCGTTGGATCAGACAAGTCACTCTTGAACAAGTTCTCAACTGTGAGGCCTATATTCTTTTCTATGAGACGATTGAAGACCAAGACATTTCTGGCATAAGACGTCAGAACTAAAGAATGCAGTAATAGAACAAGCAGATGAGTGAGATAAACAAACCTTCTCTCGACCGCAAGGATCCAGTCAGTCAGTGTTCATAGTAAATCAGGCTCTTGACCAAGCTCAATTTTGTCGCTGGGCTTCAAACTTACTGTAACTTTGTACCAAATCGGAGTTTTTTTTTTCTTTCTTTCTGATCTTCTCACTCAGCTGATCTGGTCATTCCATTGCTTTGCCTTTTAGGATGAAACTGTGAATAGAATAGTGGTGAGATTGGTAAATCGGTGATACGGGCTTTGTAAAGGTTCTGTTGGATGCTGTTGTTACATGATAATGGTTTACATTGCCTTGTGGAGAGATATAGGACATATTCCTCTTGATGTTTTGAGCTTTCCCTGAAATCGAAAACAGCACCTAGTTTGTTCTTTCCTCCCCTTATTTTTTTTCGCGAATACGCAAAAGATTTGCGTATCATTATATTAGGCAGAAGAGTTTAGACAAACATACAACGCGCTTCTACGAGCGCCGAAGGAGGTCAATATAACACAGCCGTAGCTGGACCATCCTTGCCGAAGATCTCTAGGTCGATATTACATAAAAAAAGAACAATCAATACTTATGCGACGGCGTGACCTAGGAGCTCGTCCAGCGCTTCGGCATCGTCCGCCGTCAGGTCGCCTTCGAAGAGCTTGTCATATGCCGCCAGCCCTGACGCGGATAGCACTAATGGACCGTTGATGAAGCCCATACGCTGCATGATCAGCACTTCCCCATGCTTAGAAGCGGGTTGTGGCAGAACCGCCTAATTTAATACCCTCCCAAGAGTACTTGTCTTCCATTAGACACTAAGTACTCAAGGGAGAGCACTAAACTCTGCGATTCCGTCGAGCACACCCGAGGGAGAACTCGAAAATCCACATTTTTACCTCAGGATCATAAATGAGAGATAAAGCTTACAACATCTTTACCATTTCTTACATCACTTTTAGTACAACATCAGGGTAATCCATTGTTTAATTATAACAGCAGAAAATAAGATGTTATCAGAGTTCAGCGGAAATGAAACCATTTGATGATGAGTTAAATATTATCATGATGAACATTTATATACAAGAATTCATAATAGGTGGTAAATCTTTCCTTTGTAAACATTTTTGGTGAGAGTTATAAATCAACTCTATATCCGCAACGTAAGGGAAATCCTCACTGAGCCCACCAGGAGGTTTCCACACATAAAAGTCAGCTTCAAGAACACCTGTCACCTGCAACAGGGTAGAACAAACCCTGAGTACTCAATTGTACTCTGCAAGACTTACCCGTCAGAAGAAAAGAAAAGACTCCAAGGATATGCAAGGCTATCTGGCTTGTGGGTCATTGCAACTGCAGGAAGCATTACTAAAGGTGCATCCTTATATTTAACTTTTATTAGCAGTCATCGGTAGTTCATTAACCCACCATTCTAGTAAGCACCTGTTCTACTTTCAAGCAAAGGTTGAGCCATTAGAACCATTTTTCCATCTTTCATCTTTCATTTCTTACTACGGTGCCAGAGTGCAGTCAAGTCATACCGTCACGTAGAAACGGCGATTCGCGAATCAATGTGCCCAGCTGGGTACCCCGAAAACACACGCCTCGCTCGCACCCCAGGCACGAACGAGACCAACCCGTTCCACTCCTGTCACAGGTTCCAGGTCCCCGTCCAAACTTGGACTCCAAGCCCCCACACTTGAGGCCCGGCCTCAAAGTGGTGCTTAGACCTCCACCTATCCCCGCCTCCAATCAGTCGGTCCGGAAAGAGCCGGAGCCCATGACAAGAGAGTAACAAGTCTTCCTAGCCCCCATCCGCTAGTATATGCTCGGGATAATAAATCTGTGACTTGACCGGGAATCCAGTGCAACGAACGGTCCTTAATCGACACAGGCGGGACAAACGCAACCAGAGCCTCGCTCGGATTGCCCAACCAAGTCCATATCCAATTCCAAGTATAGTCCCGCCCGGTCTCCAATTATTATATATATATAATCTATGTGATAGTAACATGATAATAGTAGCAATAATATATTTCCTATCTCTCGCGAGTGACAGGCAATCACTCGACTTCTACCGGAGTCCTGTAGCATAGCATTCTACACGATCTTGACATACTAGTAGGACTCATGGGATCAGGATATATATATGCAAGTGGGTTTCATTCAACTCCTTAAAACTTAATGCACAAGCATAAATAAAGTGCAGCATAATAGAGGTTATGCACCGGGGCTTGCCTGGGTAAAATATAACCAAATGTTAGTATGCCATCTCCGGGGTACGATCACCATGGCATCATCTTTTGGGTCAACGCCAAGTCCTCCGGTTGATCCATCGATCCATCATCGTTCCTATTATGATTTACGCGAATGCAATGCAGAGACATAAGTAAAAGACAGCAATCGCAACTCTCGTTGTACGACTACGTCTCGCAAGCTAACGAGCTAGCCACACAGAAACTCACTAGGCCACGTATCCACGTTGTCGATTCAAACGTTATTTCTTAACAAGTGTTTTAGTTATATAAACCCGAGATGTCGCGTTATTCATTTTATCGATTTACTACATATTCAAACCAGAGCTTATTAATTATCCTAACAACTAATTATAAATGTTGTACAAGTTTTATAATTTTCAGATAAGCATATTATTTACTAGCGATTAACAAAGATTTCATATCGATAAAAACATGTGACAAAGATAAATTAATAACTCAGTAATTATACAAGATCTGGACCTCAAATTTTTATCCTAAATTAAGCATCACATGAATAACATGCCATAAAATTTTCATCCCATTTGAAGCATAGCATCTACCGGTATGAATTTCTCTATAATTAATCATAGGAAAAATATAGTGCAATATTTTTCTACTAAAACATGCAATATTATATATCTAATGCATAGAGATAAACGCAAGGGTTCTAAAACATCTTGATTTTCTATTTTACGAATTTTCTATGATTTACTATGAATTTCTAAAGGTTCAATACATTTAAGAAAAGACAAGAAGCTAATGACATAATTAACTAATCACATAATTTCAAATGAGCTTTAAAAATTATGAAATTAATATGGAAGATAGAGTTTGATTTTAGATGAATTTAGGAAGAAGAATTCCTGGAATCCGAGTTGATATGATGGAGATATAAAATTCGCAAGATAGCTGTTCAGGTAAATAAACACGAACTTTTGAAAGAGACGTACATGGGCTTGCACGTGAAGCTGAGTTTCGTACTCGCGAGGCACGTCCGCCATGGATGACCGCTCGAGCTAGTGGATGCAAGTAATTAGAGGGAGGTGAGTGGCAGCTCGGAGCTCTGCTCGACCATAGCGGCCATGGCAGCGTGCTCTCTGGCGCGGAAAAACCAGGCGAGCGTGTACTGGACATGGAGAGAAAGCGAGGCAGGACGGTGGTGCCGGTGGTCGAGCATGGGAAGGGACCGAGTGGAGGAAACGACGGTGGCCGAGCTCGAGCACGACGATGGCCATGGCTGGCGCTTGCGTTTAGCGAGCAGAGCGAGAGAGAGGGCCGAGGACAGAGAGACAGCGAGGAGTTGTGCGCATAAGCCTCCTCCTATAGCTAGGTGCAGCAGCTCTTAATGCTCGGATGAACAGTGTTTTCTGCATGCTACAGTAACTTCCGTGCTGCTACAGTACACTTCTGCGTCGCTACAGTAACTCTGCTCTGCTACAGTGCATTTCTGCGCGCTACAGTACTCTCTGCCCCCTGCTACAGTGATTTGTCAAGTTCAGTTATAATGCAGACCATTCAAACATCCAGAAAAACCAGCCTGCAGATCATGCTTTGGTTGGTTTGCATGATTAGATAAATTAAAGCTTTGGACTGACCAATAAGTATTTCACGTAATCGTCCCTACTACGTACTAACCCATAGGAATAAATATTAAGCACTATTTAATTATTTTGCTCAATATAATTTGTTAAAAATAGCACTCTTAATCCTAAGTTCATTCCCTTGCCAATGCAACGAAAGGACTCATTTTTAATTTTTGGATTTGGTTTCTTGCAACCACAAACATGCGTCACATAAGAGTCGGGTATCATTTCATGAGCGATTAAAATTTTAAAACCCGAGAACTCGTTCTGCTAATTTTTAGGCCTTAATCGCATGCTAAGCAAGTTAGTAACACCAGGGGTGTTACATCCTTCCCCCCTTAAAAAGGATCTCGTCCCGAGATCCGGAACAAGAACAAAAGAGGGAAGCACGATTACATTTCACCGATCTGAGCTTACATAGGAGATTACACGACTTCAAACGCTAAACCACTCTGGAATCTAGAGATAACACGGCTAAGAACAAATCTAATACAACTCACAACCTCTCTAGAAAACGACGAAGACGGGGACAGTGGAAGAGCAATAAGAAAACGATTATCCAGAACATGGCGTATGCCCAACAAAGCCAGAAATTGGAGACTGGTACAAAGATCATAGCGAACTCTACAACCCAACTAACCAGGGATAAACTTGAATTTCTCCAACAGAAACCAGATCCCTTCTTCAAGTTACACCATCGCCTCTGACTAGCAACCTTAGATCTGCGAGCAACGGCTGGATCTCGTAGCTCAGCCTCCAACCACTTCTTCTCGACTGCTTCTCGAGCTTCTCCCACCAGAGCACAGACGGAGGAAGTCGATACTATGAGCTCTACTCTGGACCTGGGGGTTGAATGGAGGAGAAGCAAGCAAGGTGGCATTATAAAAGCTTGGTGGGCGGAGGTGGTGATGCAGTGCGCCGGAAGCGGAGGAGATGGGAATCACTGGGGTCACAGGGTGGGGAAAAGCGTCGGCCATGGTGCGCTTCCTGTGCGAGCTTGAGTGGGGAAAAAGAAGAAAGGAGGGGATGGGGTTCGCTCGACCAGACGGCGTGCGAGCAACGGGGCCCCAAAGGAAAAGAAAGAGGGGGGGTCCGGTACGGGGACGAGAGCGAGAATCGAGAGCCGACACGGGTGCCGGGATCAGAGGGGCGTACAGTGCGACAAGACGAGGCGAGTGCGGCACAACGCCGTGGCCACGCGAGAACGGCACACGTGGGCCCCACCACAAACGGCGTCCGCAGGGCACGCAGTGACAACGACCCGGCGTATGTAGCGTGACCGAGCCGATCACAGGAACGACGTCAAATCGGGCGATGCAATTTCTCTGACCTACGTGCGGGCTAACTTTCCTGTTGCTTTTCTCTTTCTTCTTTTCCTTTCTTCAAAAAAAAACCTTGTTACCCCTGTTACTTTGACAGAGCACAATTCCATCAACCCGTTGTGGATTTCCCGTTTGAACACAAGGATATTTTTACCAAAGAGAATTTTTATAGCAAGAGCGATACCGCGGTGTAACTCGGTAAAAGCACTTGGTCAACAACCTCGATACCAGCGCGCGCCGAGCAGCGTCACCATGTGGCAGCTGTTCCACAGGTGGCCCTCGGTTCCGTCGCGGCACCATAAGCTATTAACTAAGTAACTATTACCAACTTACTCGCAGTAAAAACAACGGGTCATAGACCACATAATCAGAGGAGTAAGGGAAAATTCAGGCAACACAGGTTCCTTTCAAAATAAGGAACAAGTAAAGTAAATCCCAAGGCGGATTTAAATCAAGGGAATTCAAGTGTTCTGCTGGGACATCCACAATTAGTGATACAGTGTCCTCTGTTTTCCAATCACGGCCGATCTGTTGCATCAGAATAGTTGTTCCCCTTGTAACCTGCTTATTGTCGTCTCAAGAACCCTAAGCAAATCGAACGAGGTCTAAGGAAAAACGACGTAACAAACACAACGGATAAAGCAAATACTCAGCACCAACATCCTTACACGGGGCAACATACAAGCATACACTCTCCCACACTCGACACATCGCTCGAAACGTACAACCAGGCGGCCTTAACAACTACGGCTGCGGTACAACGGAAAGACTACAACACTAGGGGACAACGATGAAAAGCACTACTAGCAACAGTTACATCTCCCCTAGGACAACTAATCTACTTCGTCGGCCCAAACGGCTTCCTTCCTGGGCTCCTGGGGTTCTTCTGCTGCACTAGGTTGTGGATCTGCTCCTTCTTGTGGTGGTGGCTGGGTGAGGGGAAGCAATGACTCTACTTCTGAGGCTTCCGTGGGCGGGGGTGCTGCAAAACCAGTTCTCCTTCTCTCCAGCGGATGGACAGGGATCCCCTCAAGGATTAAGGGTTCCTGCCTTTCCGTGGCGAGCGTCCTACGCTTGGCCCTTGTGGCAAGATAGGCGTCCTCCAGCTCCTGGGCATGACGGTCTTGGTCCACCTTGACGGCCTCCACCATGGCAGCCTCTCGACTCTCAGCGGCTGCTAGATTGGCATGAGCTTCAGCAAGTTGCACTTCGAGCATCCTGGAGAAGATCTCGGCTTCCTCAGCTCGGTGGAGACACTCTCTCAGCTCCGAGGCCTGCCGGTCGTACTGCTCATCCAGAGCGAGCAAGTACGTGGTCAGGTGCACCACAGTCGGGTTGTCCTCTTGCACGTCCTGACCCCGTAAGGCCTCCATGCGAGCCCTCCATACCCGCCGATTCTTGTCCAAAGGTGGAAAGAACCGCATGGGGGTACGAGCAATGGGCTGCTCATAGATCTGGCACAGATGCCGCAAGGCTTTGCGGGCCACAACCTGGTAGGTGTCGCCGAAGCGAAACCCGGTTGCGGTCACATTCCAGGCTTCAGTGACGTCGGGAAACTCCTCACTCTTGCCGATGTAGATGGTGACCTTGCATCGCTCTGTGCCATGCTTCATGTACTCACGACCCTCATACTCAGGACGCTCCCGAATGCCGAGCTTTTGCAGGGTAGCATACAGGATTTTGGGAAAACCCTCGGTGTTCAGGCAGTAGCTGCTAACCCAAACTCCTGCCATCCTGGGTGGGTGGTGGTTGCAAGGAAGGCTTGGGAGAAGCTTGCTCAAGAGAAAAGGGCTAAGCGAGCTGGAATGCACTGAGTGGTGACACAAAGTGGCTGGGCTTGGCCCCCTTAAGAAGGCAGAGCGGCCAGTGGTCCTGGCGCAGACCACCCTCGAGCCATGCGTGGGAACCAGTAACAGTACAACAACAGGATTTTTTTTTTTAACGCACACGAGGTGGGCGGTGTCCGAGGCCATAAAGACTAGCACGGTTGCAGGGCAGAGGTCCGACAAGGGCGCAGAAGGAGTGCCGAAAACGTAAGCCCCGACAGTCGTGATTTACGAGCGAATGCGAAACACGAAGCCACCGTACCACAGTAACTCCGGGACAGGGACGCGTGGTACCTAGAACAGGCACCTGCAAGAAAGACTCGCACGATGACTATAACAATACAGCGCGTCTGACTTTAGGACCGCACGCTACACACCAGTTAGTTTACCGGACGAAAGCCTACTTAAACTTATTCCGAAGACTTAACTATAGTAATAGGGCTACTTATATAACTTCGTATGCAAACGCCCTAACTTTTTGCAAAAATGTGTTGTCAAATTTTAATTTAGAAAAGGATTTTGAAGCTTTATTTCCTCATTTACGCTCTGGTACCACCTGTGGCAGAACCGCCTAATTTAATACCCTCCCAAGAGTACTTGTCTTCCATTAGACACTAAGTACTCAAGGGAGAGCACTAAACTCTGCGATTCCGTCGAGCACACCCGAGGGAGAACTCGAAAATCCACATTTTTACCTCAGGATCATAAATGAGAGATAAAGCTTACAACATCTTTACCATTTCTTACATCACTTTTAGTACAACATCAGGGTAATCCATTGTTTAATTATAACAGCAGAAAATAAGATGTTATCAGAGTCCAGCGGAAATGAAACCATTTGATGATGAGTTAAATATTATCATGATGAACATTTATATACAAGAATTCATAATAGGTGGTAAATCTTTCCTTTGTAAACATTTTTGGTGAGAGTTATAAATCAACTCTATATCCGCAACGTAAGGGAAATCCTCACTGAGCCCACCAGGAGGTTTCCACACATAAAAGTCAGCTTCAAGAACACCTGTCACCTGCAACAGGGTAGAACAAACCCTGAGTACTCAATTGTACTCTGCAAGACTTACCCGTCAGAAGAAAAGAAAAGACTCCAAGGATATGCAAGGCTATCTGGCTTGTGGGTCATTGCAACTGCAGGAAGCATTACTAAAGGTGCATCCTTATATTTAACTTTTATTAGCAGTCATCGGTAGTTCATTAACCCACCATTCTAGTAAGCACCTGTTCTACTTTCAAGCAAAGGTTGAGCCATTAGAACCATTTTTCCATCTTTCATCTTTCATTTCTTACTACGGTGCCAGAGTGCAGTCAAGTCATACCGTCACGTAGAAACGGCGATTCGCGAATCAATGTGCCCAGCTGGGTACCCCGAAAACACACGCCTCGCTCGCACCCCAGGCACGAACGAGACCAACCCGTTCCACTCCTGTCACAGGTTCCAGGTCCCCGTCCAAACTTGGACTCCAAGCCCCCACACTTGAGGCCCGGCCTCAAAGTGGTGCTTAGACCTCCACCTATCCCCGCCTCCAATCAGTCGGTCCGGAAAGAGCCGGAGCCCATGACAAGAGAGTAACAAGTCTTCCTAGCCCCCATCCGCTAGTATATGCTCGGGATAATAAATCTGTGACTTGACCGGGAATCCAGTGCAACGAACGGTCCTTAATCGACACAGGCGGGACAAACGCAACCAGAGCCTCGCTCGGATTGCCCAACCAAGTCCATATCCAATTCCAAGTATAGTCCCGCCCGGTCTCCAATTATTATATATATATAATCTATGTGATAGTAACATGATAATAGTAGCAATAATATATTTCCTATCTCTCGCGAGTGACAGGCAATCACTCGACTTCTACCGGAGTCCTGTAGCATAGCATTCTACACGATCTTGACATACTAGTAGGACTCATGGGATCAGGATATATATATGCAAGTGGGTTTCATTCAACTCCTTAAAACTTAATGCACAAGCATAAATAAAGTGCAGCATAATAGAGGTTATGCACCGGGGCTTGCCTGGGTAAAATATAACCAAATGTTAGTATGCCATCTCCGGGGTACGATCACCATGGCATCATCTTTTGGGTCAACGCCAAGTCCTCCGGTTGATCCATCGATCCATCATCGTTCCTATTATGATTTACGCGAATGCAATGCAGAGACATAAGTAAAAGACAGCAATCGCAACTCTCGTTGTACGACTACGTCTCGCAAGCTAACGAGCTAGCCACACAGAAACTCACTAGGCCACGTATCCACGTTGTCGATTCAAACGTTATTTCTTAACAAGTGTTTTAGTTATATAAACCCGAGATGTCGCGTTATTCATTTTATCGATTTACTACATATTCAAACCAGAGCTTATTAATTATCCTAACAACTAATTATAAATGTTGTACAAGTTTTATAATTTTCAGATAAGCATATTATTTACTAGCGATTAACAAAGATTTCATATCGATAAAAACATGTGACAAAGATAAATTAATAACTCAGTAATTATACAAGATCTGGACCTCAAATTTTTATCCTAAATTAAGCATCACATGAATAACATGCCATAAAATTTTCATCCCATTTGAAGCATAGCATCTACCGGTATGAATTTCTCTATAATTAATCATAGGAAAAATATAGTGCAATATTTTTCTACTAAAACATGCAATATTATATATCTAATGCATAGAGATAAACGCAAGGGTTCTAAAACATCTTGATTTTCTATTTTACGAATTTTCTATGATTTACTATGAATTTCTAAAGGTTCAATACATTTAAGAAAAGACAAGAAGCTAATGACATAATTAACTAATCACATAATTTCAAATGAGCTTTAAAAATTATGAAATTAATATGGAAGATAGAGTTTGATTTTAGATGAATTTAGGAAGAAGAATTCCTGGAATCCGAGTTGATATGATGGAGATATAAAATTCGCAAGATAGCTGTTCAGGTAAATAAACACGAACTTTTGAAAGAGACGTACATGGGCTTGCACGTGAAGCTGAGTTTCGTACTCGCGAGGCACGTCCGCCATGGATGACCGCTCGAGCTAGTGGATGCAAGTAATTAGAGGGAGGTGAGTGGCAGCTCGGAGCTCTGCTCGACCATAGCGGCCATGGCAGCGTGCTCTCTGGCGCGGAAAAACCAGGCGAGCGTGTACTGGACATGGAGAGAAAGCGAGGCAGGACGGTGGTGCCGGTGGTCGAGCATGGGAAGGGACCGAGTGGAGGAAACGACGGTGGCCGAGCTCGAGCACGACGATGGCCATGGCTGGCGCTTGCGTTTAGCGAGCAGAGCGAGAGAGAGGGCCGAGGACAGAGAGACAGCGAGGAGTTGTGCGCATAAGCCTCCTTCTATAGCTAGGTGCAGCAGCTCTTAATGCTCGGATGAACAGTGTTTTCTGCATGCTACAGTAACCTCCGTGCTGCTACAGTACACTTCTGCGGCGCTACAGTAACTCTGCTCTGCTACAGTGCATTTCTGCGCGCTACAGTACTCTCTGCCCCCTGCTACAGTGATTTGTCAAGTTCAGTTATAATGCAGACCATTCAAACATCCAGAAAAACCAGCCTGCAGATCATGCTTTGGTTGGTTTGCATGATTAGATAAATTAAAGCTTTGGACTGACCAATAAGTATTTCACGTAATCGTCCCTACTACGTACTAACCCATAGGAATAAATATTAAGCACTATTTAATTATTTTGCTCAATATAATTTGTTAAAAATAGCACTCTTAATCCTAAGTTCATTCCCTTGCCAATGCAACGAAAGGACTCATTTTTAATTTTTGGATTTGGTTTCTTGCAACCACAAACATGCGTCACATAAGAGTCGGGTATCATTTCATGAGCGATTAAAATTTTAAAACCCGAGAACTCGTTCTGCTAATTTTTAGGCCTTAATCGCATGCTAAGCAAGTTAGTAACACCAGGGGTGTTACACGGGTACTCGAGAGAGGGGCTGAGCCGCCAACCGCCTGCTCCGCCACGGCAACACCGGTTTAGCAGAAGGCTGCTTTGGAGGCTCACGAATAAGAGGAGAGTCCCTCTTACGCATCACTTCGTTGATGAAGTTGTCGAGACGGCGTTTGGCGGTGTCATCGCTGACCTCACTCGGGGGTGTCCACCGGCGGTGAACAGGGGGGACAGCTACCGTCGGAGAGCCCACCGCCTAGTGAATGGGGGCGCGGAGGGGAGGTCCGCAACGCACAGGAGTCCACCGCTGTTGGGTCCTCGTCCTTCAGCTGGGTGGCAGCTACGGTCGGGTCCCCTTGATTTTTTTTTGTCTTGGTTTCAGCGTTAATGTTTGATTATTGGAGCTCCATGCTGGAGGTGACCCTCCTAAATTGGAATTTGCCCTACATGCGATTTCTCATTCTCTGGGAGTAATTCACGATAGCTTAATTTTCTGCCTGACATGCTAGTATTATCAAAAGCAAAAGTCTCGAGACATTGGTATACAGTCTGAGAGACAGACGTTTCTTGCCTGCTTTGCATGCACGTCCTTCGGACGGGGCCAGGGAACGCTGCCCTGTGGCCCCTGTTGGAAAATCATGATTGCCTGATGAAATGAACACAGCATTTATTTTCAAACAGAGATGGTATCTTCAGATCCGCTCATACTGAATTTTTGTAGTCGAGTTGGAGTGTCCATGGCACTGTTCATGTCACTGCACACTGTCCAGCACAGCAGCCTCCATTTGCACACGGATCAAAGGTAGAGACAGTTGAGGGATGTCCAGGGGTTGGGAGGTTCTCATATCATTTGCACAGCCACAGGAGCCGGGGCCCGGACGCCCGGTCAGAGGATTGGGCTATTGTAGGTTCTCGTTCGACCAAAATGGGCCTGTACAAAGCCCAGTATCAGCCCAGTCGCAAATCTCCAGTAGCGACCACACGCGCGCAAAATCACTCTCCAAAACCCCCTCCCGGCGTTGCCACGGCCCCTGAACCCCGGCCCCGGCATTGGGCTGGTTCGGCTGGTCGAAAAGCCGGCTGAATTCGGCTGGTTCAACAGTGTTATGTGAGAGAGAATAAGCTGAAACAAGCCGAAACAAGCCGAAATCTGACCAGCAGAACAGGGCCATTCTCGCCGCCTTCCCGGTTTCCTTTTCTTCTTCTCCCGTTTCCATTTCTTCCTCGAACGCTTGTTGATCTCTTGTTTTTTCACATGGGGTTTCCTTTTCGATCCGCTTCTCCGCCTCTCCACCTTTCGGTCCAATCCCTAGCCGGCTAGCCCGCAGGCTCCTTCTTGATCATCGCCACTCGTTAGAATCGTTGCAATCTTGGTTCTTCTTCCTGCCCCGGCCCGCTCCCGATGGTTTTGGTCCTCGAATCCGCGGCGTCGTCTTGATCATAGCCGATCCGTAGGGTTCTTGCTTGCTTGCTTTGTGGTTTATTTCGGGTTTAATAATGGAATTCATCATTCATGTGACTCTCTTCTTACTTGTGATCCCTTGTTTCCTTCTAGGCCGGCGTGATGGGTGACACGAGGCCGAGGCTGTGGGAGGCAAATGAGAGCTCGCGGTCGTGGGACTCCAAAGCTCCGCGGCTGGACTTGCTGGCTGCAACGGCAACGGTGGCAGCGGAGGTGGACGATCTGCTGGGCTCTCGCCGGGAGGACTGCACCGAGCTGACCGGCAACGGCGACGACGATCGGTGCTGCGATCACGTCCCCACGAACAGCGCTCACAAAGGATATTCTGAGCTGGTCCTTGCTATCCGACGACGCGGGAATGTGCGAGGACTGCTCGCGCGAGGAGGGGGCCGGCGGCCGTCTCAAGTATCGCTGTATCCTGGTGTGCCTGGAATGCGGCTGGCATTCTTGCGGGGATTCGAGGAGCTACCTCCCGTACGGGCACGCTCGGGATCACGCTAGGCAGGAGCAGCACTGGGTCGCCGCGCTGTTCGACGATCCACAAACGGGATTCTGCTTCAAGTGCGAGTGTGAACGACCAGTGTATCCAGAGCCAGACGACGAGCTGGGGACAATCACCGGCGAAATTCAGGCGGGCGGCGGCGGCGGCCATGTGTTTGGATTAGACATGCCCCGCGATCTCGCCACCGGGTTGCTCAATCTCGGAGACGCATGGCGTGCGGCTGAGCTCGGATCGGGGAATGCCCAAGGCTATGCTATCAGAGGGATTCCGAACCGCGGGAACACATGCTACATCAACGCGACGGTGCAGTGCCTCCTCGCGCTCAACAAGCTGTGGGCATGGATGTTAGGGCCAGATCCTCCGCCGGGTCACCTTGGCATGGCATTGAAGGAGCTTTTCGTGGAGGCAAGCGCTGCTGATTCTGCGGGACGCCTTCTGAACCCAGATAGATTATTGATAAGTGTGCGCTTACATGCTGGCAAGTATGAAGCCTACAAGATGCATGACAGCTACGAATTGCTTGAGTCCTTGCGCAATGCTTTGCGGGATGAGGAAAGTGGAATTGAGAACCCTTACAGGGAAAGAGGTGCTCCGCCAGTTATTGATTCGATTTTCAGGGGTGAGCTGTTAGAGACACGGTCCTGCATATATTGTCAGTTTGCTTCGGCTTTCCATGGACATTTCTGGGAGCTCTCACTGTCGCTGCCATCAAAGGAGGATCTAAGCAAGAGTATCAAATCTCAACCCATGAAGGCTGCTACTCAATTACTTTCAGCAAGTGAGAGTAACTTGGGAAAGATCGATGCCAAAAGTGGCGATTCTCATCTTCTTTTTTCAGAATTTAATGATTTGGTTGCAGACAAAACATTAGACCCTATGGAAGTTGGTGAGTTTTTGCAATCCTGCACCTATTCAAAATTCCTAACATCTCTAAGAGTTTGCCAAATCTACTTGGCATCCATCTATTTTTGGCAAAACAGGAAAAATTGTGCTCCAACAGTTTGGCATCCAACTTGGCAAATTTTAGCAACTTAGCAAATCTCCCCCCTCCACGCGCATATTTGCGCGCCGAGAGCGAGCGCGCATCCGGCTTCGCGTGCGGGGCTCTTCGTTTCTTAGCGGGGCTCTTCGTTCGCTTAGCGGGGCTCTTCGTTTCTTAGCGGGGCTCTTCGTTCGCTTAGCGGGCCTCTTCTTATTTTACCAAATCCAAATGGCAAACTCTTGGAGAGAGTCTATTTTTTCACTTGCCATATATTTTAGCAAGTTGCCAAATCATGATATTTGCCAAGTGAATTTTGGCAAATTCTTGGAGATGCTCAGCCACGGGTAACGGGGTATGTCCTAGACCACGAATGGTGGCGGAACCAGAAATTTTTATCAAAGGGGGCCAGACAATACGATGACGCCTCGTAAATATATAAATACATACAACAATCAATAGCCTTTCAATATTTTTACATATATTTAGTACTCATAGAGGAAAAAAACACAGTATTATCATCAAAAAATGATGAACAATATTTTTACTATGCAATTGAATTTTTTATAAGTATTAAACATTTTTCACTGTGCTTGGGGGGGGGGGGGTTGCGCACGGCCCCTACTGGCCCTCTGGTTCTGCCACTGACCACGCCATTGTCGAGGAAACCAAAATTGCAGAAAATAGTGGAACATGCTCAAACATTATCGTTGTACTTGTTGTCTATTTTTATCAACCTAAAAAAAGTGTTATTTTTCTAAGTGGGTCTCCTACACTTGCTAAATGAATAAAATTGTTAAGGACTCTTTACACTTGCTAAATGCAGAAAATTTCTAACATATAAAATTTATTGGAATGTACAACAATCAACATATTAATCTGACAATGTTCGTTCAAAAAATATATTAACCTAACAAGGTTTTTTGTTCTAATGTATAGTAGTTAAAAAATTCACTGAACTATAGCCATCTCTTCGTATATCATTTTTTCGCTAGAAGAGGATGCTTAAATTAGGGCAGATTCTAAAAAAAAGCTACTTTGAAAGTGGAGGATAATAAAGATACTAAAAATTGCGTAGAGGACGATAATTACTTGTTGCATGACACTTTATTGTGGTTATTTTTTTTGTTTAAAAGAACGACAGGAGTTCTGCCAATCTATCTATTGATAGAGAAGAGTATTGTCGCAGTTAAAATTAAGTATTATATTCTCATTTATGCAGATTCTGCTGAAGAGCAACACACCTGGCAAAGCAAGGATGTTATTGTACAAGATCCTTTGTACACCGAGGAGCCACTACATTCTGTTGGTTTTGTTCCTCATAGCATCTCTGATGCTAAAGTTGAGCAAATGGTTCAGATGACAACAAATTCCCCCTATCCAGAAGATATGGGTCAACCTCCACTTGTTGCACTTCTAAAACATGATGCATGGACGACGTCGTGCAGCTATGTAGATCAAAATGGCAAGGGAATAGGGGATAACAGTTGTATACCAACAATCGAGGAGTGTCTATCACTGTTTTTTAAAGACGAGGTGGTAGAATGGAGCTGTGATTGTTCCAAGGTACCAATGGAGTCAAGTAATAATCAAAGCAGAAAGGGTAAGCAGATGGAGGTAGGTACCAATGATGGGGTAGCAGTTAATGGGGGCCGTAATGAACAATCATACAGCACAACATGCCCAAATAGGCAACCTAGTGAACTGAATAGTTTGTTAGTAGAATGCCAATCTTCTTGTTGTAGACAACAAGATGGTTCTGATGCAGAGAGTGAAATTATACAGATGGCAGATACAAATACTGTTGGAGCAAATTCAAGGATGAGTTGTGGCCATAAGGAAACTGAATATCAAGAAATTGCATGTAGTTTCCTTTCGATTGAGAAACAATCCAACCTATAGAGAACCCAACACAATCAAAATCTCATCCCACCAAATCAAGACTTGAGGAAGCAAGTAGGGTTGGATCTTAGTGCAAACCAGTTAGGAGACAACCAAAATGAACAGAAAGAGAGGAGTGGACGTGCTATTCAAAAGCCTCATATTATGAAGCTGCCGCCTGTATTAACCCTTCATCTTAAGTGGTACATCAAGAATGGCAATGAGTACCATAAAAACGAAGCTCGTGTGATCTATAAGGAGCTTCTTGACGTAGGACGATTCATGGACTCTAGGTACTTCATTCTTCACATAACTAAATAGTATTTCTATGCAGTTCTAACAAATGTCTGATTTCTTAAGTTCTTTTCTTTGTCACTTTACCAAGCTTATTGCTGCTATAGAATGTACATATGTCATTGTTTCTGCTAGTAAGTGGTCTTTTTTACTAGGACCAAAATGGTTTTCAACTCATTTTGGTTCAAGTTTGAGAATAAATTCAAACTGAGTTTAAGTATCTTTTTTCCTATGATATGATTGACCAGAACCTCTACATTTAACTTCTTATTTCAATCTTGTCCTCGAATGAAAATTGTTATAGTGATTTATTTAATTTAGACTATTTTAGTGAATTAATTTCAGTATATTTCCTTGTACATAGAACTATCATATCTGAAAATATGAATATAATGGACAAATTATCTACTACAGAACCCATTCACATTAAGTGTGTATCACTTTATTGTGGGATATTTAAAAAACATCTTTTCAGATCTCATTATTTCTTTGTGTGTGGTACCTTTTAAATGCCATTTCTAATGGAATTTTATTTGTTGTTAAGCTGGTTAATATGGTTTCTGGTGTTGGTGATACAAATAAACCTAGCATTCTTTTTTATGATGGCCATCTTTATATTTGTGGAGCTTTATACGATGACCTTTTTTTTGTTACATATAACTTGTAGTTACTTGAAAGAGGTTTATTTGTAGAGGCTTCTTGTGAACAATATTTTTTGAGGATATATGATCAAGGAAGGCATAGTATGGTTGATAACAATTTACAATAATACATCCATACATTTGATTTTAACTTTTTTTTTCTCCAATATTTAGGTCTGTGGACAAAAATAATACCATCTATCGTCTAGCTGGTGTGGTAGAGCACCGTGGTGGACCCTTCATGAATACGGGACACTATGTTGCCTATGTCAGAGCATGGAAGATTAAAAATCAGCAACAACAGAGCAGCTGCTCTTCCTCATGGTTTTGTGCGGACGATAGTAACATCAGGGAAGCCACTCTAGAAGAAGTTCTGAAGTGCAGGCCTTATGTTCTTTTCTATGAGAGGATGGAAGACAAGATGACTAGTGAGATTAGCTAGCATTCTTTGGTTTGTCATTGATTCAGTTACTGTACATGTTAGGCTGTTGATCATACCCAGTTTGTCACAGGGCTTAAAGTTTCCTTCAATCCTAGAGATTGAAGTTTTTGGCTCGTCTAGACAGGCTGATCGATATCTTCTTTTATACTATTTGGCAAATTTTGTCTTTTAGGATCAACCCATGAATGGAATGGGGACACATGGCTTAGTCAAACTGGTTAATTTATCATACAGGCCTTGCAAGGTTGTGTTGGATGGTAGTGTTACATGCTAATCATTTACATGCATTGTAGACAAGACTGAAGAGGACATATTTCTTGATGCATTGATTTTTTTCCCTAAAACTTTTAGCTTTGGTCGAAGCCATTACCTTAACATGCTTTAAATAACCCTTGCTGAGGCTTCAATTAGAGGTTTATTATTGCTTATTTTCATTCTAGAAGTACAATTTGCAGCATCACAGAGATAGTACCAGTTTTAGCATTGATGTCACATTACAGAACTTTCTGCGTCATTCAAGGAAGAAGTTCGACAATCAATTTTTTGTTCCAGCTTTCTCACAGGAAAAGTTCAACCACATAGGGCTTTCGCAACACAGTGAGCTGGCGTGCTGCCCCAACCACTACATAGGCAACGAGCATCCATCTCATCTTGGTAGCAGTCTCGCAGAGTTCCCATCTCATCTTGGTAGCAGTCTCGCAGAGTTCTGTAGAATCCTGCAGAAGAACTAGTAGCTTGGTCTAACAAAAAGGGGAGGATGCTATTGAAGCGCGCATTGTGAGGCAGAGGAGAGTAGCCTCAGACACTGTTTGCTAAGGGGACCATGTCGTATAGTCAGAAAGGTTGAAAAAAAAAGGACAACTAAAAGTGATGTTTGGGACTATGGTAGAACGAAAGGATAATCACTTGCGTTGTAATAAATATTGTACGTCTCAATTTATATAACCAACGTGTAATCCTAAGACCACCATTGGCATGTGTCCGCGTTGGTCAAGCCCTTACTACTGAAGGCGACACTTCTTTCTTTTTCTCAGAACACGTTTCTCCTTCCTGTCTGGTAGATCTAGCATTCTAGCTTGCTAATTTTGAGTGTGCACCACCACGTTAACATTCTGACTGAAGCAAAATCCTCACCTGCATGTCCATTCTGGAGCTTTGTCAGCCACCATGCAAGTCTTTCAGAAAGCGTCGTCCAGTACCAATGCGTCATTGCGATTTCTACATTTTCTATAGGCTCGTACCGACTACCGAATTTGCCTGAATTGGCACACCCATTTCAGTTGAGGAAAAGAGTAGTTGGAGAGGCAAAGCCCAACATGTGGTTGTGTTTTTTCTGCCAACCTTCTGAAAGATGTTACAACCACCGTATACGTTGCCGTTGACAAGCGTGATGGTACTCTGTAAACTATAGAACGTTGAGCAGGGGCGTGCGCGGTCTAGTGCAGCCAGAACCGTGGAGCGTGGACCGTAGTGAGGACGCGAGGTGAATTTTGTGCAGCGGCGCCCGCGAGCGGCGGCGATGTTCTGCAAGCTGTGGGTCCAAGGCGACTCGGAATTTTCCTTTCTCGCCGATGCCATAATAATGTCGCTAGTTCCTCTCTCTTTTGTGTGCGTCTTTGTTTGTTTGCTGGACCTTGAGGAGGACGGAGCATGCGAACACGCCCAACACCAGGCGAGTAGCCCGGTGTGTCTCTGTGTTGTGTTTCGCGGTGTACTCGCTGTCGCTTCACTGACAGGACAGCGGTCAGTCCGCGGCGCTTGGAAGGTTCGCTTCACTGACAGTCGGGCGTTGTTGAGCTCAAGCAGCTGGACCAAAGCTGGCACGCGGCCCAGAGTCTCTCGCACGGCCGGACGGCCCAACAAACGCGGCCGCCTCCGTTGCCAGCCAAGCCGACATGGCAGTAGCACCTCGTCAGCTCATCCGGCCCAGACAGACCCCCGCACACCTTGCCATCAGCGCACGTCGTGCCCGCTACGCGCAGCACGGCCCGGCGGACGGGCGGCTCCGCAGTCCGGTGCGGTGCCCCGGGCGCACAGCGCTCCACTCCACTCGGCACGGCACACCCGACAAACGGCATCCAATTTTACCGTGGCAGATCCGCAGCACTCCCCCGCCTGCGCCGCTCCGCTGATGCAGCCCCACCCGCCCGGCAGCCTTTATTATCCCTCCCCCTCTCCTTCCACTTTGCGAGCGCTGCTGCAGCTGCACTGGCACTGGCACTGGCACTGCAACCTTGCAATTCCCATTCCCAACTCCAAAGCGCCGAGCCGCGCACGGCGCACATACCCACCCACCCACCCGAGAGGGAGGCAGAGCGAAGCGAGCCCGACCGCCCGAGCCGTGCAGGCGCTGACACGCAGAAACCTCCGCAAAAACCAGCCATTTCCGCCCCCAAATCAGCGAGTCACGCGGCGCCTCCGCCCTCACTGTCCTCCGCACGCGAGATCCAGACGAGACGAAGCGGAACCCCCGCACACCTCCCCAGGCGGGCACTCACTTATTAGTCCACACAAGCGTGCCGCTGCTGCCCGCCCGCCCGCCGCTTAGAATAGGCGCTTTGGTTCCCCTGCCTTTGTTCGGGGCTCTAGCTCCCCGGTCTCCTGTGCGTGCGTGGACGTCGGCGAGCCGGCGACTTACTTGGTGTCGGGGGGATGGAGGGGCGGGTGCTGCGGCGCAGCGTGACGCTGGCGGACCAGCTCGCCGCGGTGGGGCCGGCGCCGTCGGTCGCGGTCGCGGGGCCCGGGGCCGCCGCCGCCGGGTCCTGCAACCTCCGCGACCTGCTCAAGCTCCGCGACGAGGACGACCTCGCGTCGGCCGGGCGCCGGGCCGCGGTCACGCTCGCCTCCGCCATGGCCGCAGAGAGGCAGGTCTCGGCGCCGTCGCCATCGCTGTCGCCCTCGCCGTCGTCCTCCGCGGCGGCGGCGGCCGCGGCACGTACCCTCCTCGACATCATCCGCGACGACCAGCCTCCCGCCTCGGGGCCCGCCGCCGGCGCCGGCGCCGTTGACCCCCTCGTCCGCCGCGCCGTGTCGCTCCCACCCCCGACCACGGCCACGGCCTCCCCGCCGGCGCCAGCACCCGCCGCCGCCGAAGCCGCCCCTGCCCCGCCTCCGCCTCCACCGCCCGCGGCCGCGGCGGCGGATGAGGAGGAGGAGCAGGAGCAGGAGCAGAGGGTCTCCCTGATGGCGCTCCTGGAGCAGACGGACCGGCAGTGGAGCGCCGTCCCGGGCGGCGCGGCTCAGCCCGAGCCCGAAGAAGAAGATTCAGCGACGTTGGAGGCGCTGGAACCGGCGGACGACGACGCGGAACCGGAGGCGGCGGGCAGGAGCGTGGTCGCCGGGTGCTGCTGCGTGTGCATGGCCCGGGCCAAGGGCGCCGCCTTCATCCCCTGCGGCCACACCTTCTGCCGCGGCTGCGCCCGCGAGCTCCTCGCCGGCCGCGGCCGCTGCCCGCTCTGCAACGCCGCCATCGTCGACGTCCTCGACATCTTCTGACCCACCCACATCCCCCGACCGACACCTCGTCCGGCGAAATGCGCGTCGCGCTACAAGGACCGCCCTCTTCGGATCGTCACCCAATCCGGTGCGCCCGCGACTGAAATAGGATCCAGCCGCCATAGATAGATCTCCCAACTCTCTCCACCCTCTTCCCTGCGCTCTTCTCGTGCTCCCGCTGTGAAAAGATTACAACATGTTCGACTTTAATTGCTGCAAGAAATCAACATTTCCATGCTGCACATTTCTCTTCTTCCCTCCGCTCCCGAATCCAGAAACTGTACTGGATCGATCGAGCGAGTTGTTTCTTGCGATTATGAACGAAGGAACGAACTAACCGATCTCATCAGAGTCAAAAGTGAGCAACGACCGTGGCTGGTTAAAAGTAAAGAGGTGACGTTTGACCCGAGATTAGTACCCGGCTCATTCAATTACTCCTCTCTGCAGCTGCTGGCCAGCTAGCACGCACGCACTGCTTGAAGATCTCAAGGAATCGGGATACTCTACTGTCTACTCCCAGTCCTATACATACACTGCTGCTTGAAGATCCGCGCGTTGCGTTTCAAAATTTTTTATACTGCTATACTCCTAGTCCAAAATACTTGTCGCGTCCCACAGATGAATCTCCTCTCTGTATTTACACCGCATGAGTCCATTTACTGCTGGTGGAGGGCGCGCCTGTCAGCATTTCCTTCTGTTCTTTTTCGAAAAAAAAAAGGGAGAAAACTGTCAGCATTAGAACCTCCTGCGTTTTGTACGCATTGCGACGTGAGACGCTGAACGTTTCAAGCTCTGATTAGATGCGTGATGTCGGCATATATAAAAGAAAACCATCGGGATGGCGTTGTGGCTCTCTGACACCGACCGATGGAGAGAAACGCACGACACGTAGTCACGTACTTTGGAAATGCTACTCCGGGGCCGGTGGCCGGGCTTTCAGCTGTGTGATGGTGTGAGCCACTCGTACACGCAAACACTTGGCGCTAAGCACAAGCGCACTCGCAACAGTTATCGTGCGGGGGTGAACCGAACCGAACCGTGCAGTGCAGTGCTAGCAATGAATCAACCATTCAACTCCAGCCTCGTCAGCTCGTTGATGCGGACCCAACGAAAAACGGAACGGGGCCTCCTTTTTCGTCCTCGTAGCGGGGCAAAGGGCCAAAGGCCGAAAGGCGGAGTCGGGAGAGGAGGGTGGTTGGTCCTGGGCACTTGTCAATGCCGATGCCGCCGCTACCGGTGGACGCACGGCCACAGCCGTATGGTATGCCCGCCCGTATCGTACTCGGCTCCCGCTCGAGTGGGTTCCGGTTGGGTGAGCGGCTCACCTCCTCCTCCTCCTCCTCCTGGGCACTGGGCAGGGCCCGCCGCAACCGCTCGGTCCGACCACCACAGCCTTGCTCGGTTCAGGGGGTACGAGGTTGGGTTGGGTGAGCCGGTGAGGCCTGAAGTAGGGGAATGTTCAGACGGGGAAAACACAGGCCACTGGTGTGCGTGGCTAGCTCGGCCGTTGGACCAAACCAAACCAAACATTTGCCTGCAGTGCAACCCGGTGGGCTTGGGGCACGGCGAGAGCGACTTGTTTGTAATTTTTTTCCTTTTCCCATGCGATTAACGACCTAATTGGTGTCGCGTAGGCTGGGTCCATCGACGTGATCCGCTAGGCTACTTGGGTAAGCTACCTTGAGCGTCACAGCTCCATTATTGTCATATATATCGGGCTTATGACTGGGACACTCGCGGAATCAAATATCATCTGCCCGGATGTGGCCGTAGTCTAATCTGTTCAACGCCGATGCTCCGCTCTATAATAGCGCTTGTTTTTCTTTTTAGTGTACACGATACGACTCCCACTGGAATTAATCATTCCCGGCGGCGGACGAAGCTAGCTATAGCTATCCGTTGATATGCGTTTTGTTGTCATCATCGATCGCGGACGACGGACAGCGACATTGGGCGTGACGAGAGCGCCCGGAGCAAAGAAAACAGGCGGCCCGCCGGAAGCGGAACAAGGGTCCGCGCGAAACGCTCGCGGGACGGTGGGGGCTCTTGGCCGGGTCGTCGCGCGGGGGGTGCCGAGATTCCTGGCGTGCGGGGGCGAGCTGCGTGCGGCGTGCCAGTGCCCAGTGCCACGCGCGGGGTGTCAGCCGGGAGGGGAGAACGAGAACGTGGGAGAGATCTGCCACGGAGGCTTCTTCTCTCTGTGCCACGTTTGTAAACGAATGATAGTGAAAGAAAGGTAATCCTACCCTCAATCATATTAGTAGTACTGTAGTAGTATTTTGGAGCAAAGCACTGTTTAGGATGGTCATTGGTCAAAAGCATAATATAGACTCTGGTATCTAGAGCTACTACAAGTGTGAGAGTGACACGCTGTCAAGGACCAAAAGAAAAACTACTGGCCTATCTAGTCCGACACTCTCCCATCCTAGGCCAGTAGCCTGGTACACAGCGCTTGAATCTCGCGGTAAACTCCCTTGACACTTTTCTCTTGGAATTCTCTGCGTCCACGTTCCTTGGATTGGAGGCCCTGGTAAAGCACAAACCAACTTGCACGTGCTATCATCCCCCCTCACCACGCCTCGCAACATGCTCAAGTAACGTGCTGGTAAACTAGTACTACTACTCTATGATTTCTAGAATAATATAATCTTTTTTAATAAGTCAAACAATTTTAAATTTAATTAAATATACTCTTCGTCTCAAAATAAATACTTTTTAAGGTTTAAAATTTATCTAAAAATAATATTCTACAAAGACATTGTCCGCCTAATACGAAAGGTGGTCACAGGCTGTCAAATCCAAGAGATGTCTTCTAGGAAAGGAAAGAAGATGAAGGTAATCAATATCCAGAAATCTATCCTGAAATATAGTGTACTGTAAATTCTAAAACTTGTACTTAAATTAATGTATTCTACGTAATGACTATGCTTAGATTTAATAAAGTTTGTTAAAAAGGAAACCATAATTTAAGGATAAACTTTGTAATTAGGTTTAATACATAAGTACATACGTCATTTGAGTATTCCCTTTGGCTGTCTTAAAAATTCTAGCTAGAAGGCATTATATTACTGAGGGGGTACATCTATCGACTATCTTTGATTTATCTATAAGATTTTGAGAACATTATTTATTTTGGGACACAGAAAAATATTACTTACTCCACGAATACAATTCTCACTTTTGAGAAGTCAAATAGTTTTTAACTTTAATGATATAAAATAAGTACTATTAGATTAGTTTTATAGAATATATTTTCATAATAAATGTATTTAGAGACATAGATGCTAACAGTAACCACAAGTAGGTATGAAAATGAATCGCCTACGCATGTCAATATTTATCATGTAGTTTTGTCAGAACAGTGCTGGACTGGAACCAGGGGGCAGGAGGGGCCATCCCCCCTCCCCCCCCCCCCGCCCACCACCCCCCAATCAATGAAAAAAAAATAATACTCTTGCAAATATTACAATGCAAAACATATTTTGCTTATTTTACTCATATTTTATCATAATACTTTATGCAAACAAGGCCTCCAGGGGAACGGAAGCTCCAAAACCCGGCGGCGGGTCTGGACTGTGGTGGTCGCCGAGAAGTGAGCCGAGTGATGGATACATGGTGGCACGAGGCCATCCGTCTGAATACTCGAGAGAGATAGCGATGGACTGGGTGCTGGTTTTGCTACAGCAAGGAAGCACACCGAACAGGTCGACCGGTGGTTGAGTCGCGCTCTCCACTCCTCCTGCCATGCACTTGGTTCTGGGACCATGTGCAACCTAGGTTTTTAGGTTGGGTTGAACTCATATCTTGTTTGGTTAAGTGGTGTGTTGAACCTAATTTTTCGTTTGGTTGGAAGGATCAAGAAGGATGGAATGGATGACATGTTCACACCGTAGCTATTAGTGGGGCCCACATGTCATCTCTTTATTTTTTTGGGTACGTCATCTTCTTCACCCGTCTGCTGGAGGGCGCACGCCACAGGCCCGCCATCCCCGAGCACATCATCGAGCGCCGCCACCTCCTGAGGCCGAGGTCACCCGCTCTAGCCGCTGCTCGCCCCCGCCAGAGGTCCGCCATCTTCCAGCTTCACCATCGGCGGCCCGTGGGAGCTCCGCCATCTTACGTCCGAGCCCGTGCGCCTCGCCCTGGAGCTCCTGCTCCACCTGGCTCTGCTCCGCCATCTCTGTGCCGCTGCTTCGCCATCTCTACTGGCCTGTTCGCTTGGACTGAAAATAAATGGTTAAAAGTACTGTTAGCTGATTTGTTGTGAGAGAAAAACACTGCTGGCTAACTGAAAATAAGCGGCTAAAAGTTGAAGCGAACAGCCTATACGCCGCCATCTCCCTGCTCCGCCTCGCCCCGCGCCAATGGGCAGCGCGAGACCACGCCCTGCGCCAGCGTGCGAGACGGAGAGGACACGGAGTCGATGTGGGTCGGCACGGTCCGCCCGATTTGGTCCCAACCTGCATGTAGCAAGCATATTCCTAGTGGGTTGGACCAGTTCCACCCATCCCACAGACCAAACAGGCCATCTGGATCGGACCTGGCATATGCCGGTCCGACCCCCAAACACACGGCTAATCAGTTGCTCCCCTCCGCACGGACGGATCGGATCCAGTTGACGACGTACGCGCGCATTCATCGCTGCCCTGCCCGGCCGGGCGGACGCGGACCTCGGGTCGATCGCAAGATGTGTCGCCTTCCCCTTCTCGGACTCGGACCGTGCCTGCGATCACGCACGGAGCTAGGCGGCGGAAGAAAACGGCCAAGCGAGGCGGGAGGCGGCCTGGCATCGGATTCCATGTGCGGTGTGCCGGTGGGCGAACGAGCGTGCCGCGTGCGCCCATCTCGGGCTCGGCCAATCAGTCCGCCACTGCCCGTTGCTCGCTCGCTGCTGTTCTCCTCCGGTCCCAGCAGCACTGTGCAGTGGCGTCCCGTCCCATCCCATTCCCATCCGTGCCTGCCTTTGTGCCAGCCTAGGGCTAGGAAAAGCCTAGTACGTAGTAGCTACAGACCAGACCTTCTAGCTAGGGCTAGGCTCGCCTCGCTCCTGCTGCCACGCCAACGCTGCCGTCTCTCGCTGCGCCCATGCCAGGAAGAGGACCGTTGTGCTCGTGCCAGGCCGACGTCGATGCTCTGCCCTGCCCGGTTGGTCGGCTGCCCTTCCTTGCCCATCGATGATCGACCAGAACGGCTCGCTGCCGCCGCTGCTGTGTGCTGATCTGCTGCTACTGCCGAGTAGTAGGACTAGTAAAACTGTGACGTTCATCAGGTCATGCGTCCAAACAAACAACCACGTACAAGACGCCGCGTATACTCTTGTTGGGAGGCCTCGGTAACCTTTGTAAGACTCATTCTATTTTTCTTAATGAAAAACGCGCCTAGGCGTGATAGAAAAAAAAGACGCCGCGTATACAGTACATGGCCACATCCGTACATGCCGCGGAACGGCGGAAGCAGATCCCTTGCCTGTAGTAAGCAGCAGCAGCGGTACTCTAGACTCGTGCTGTAGCTTTGGAGTTATGAGAGCCCCTGTTTCGTATAATAATAAATAATGATAATAATCACATCCAGACGACCAGACCAGCAATGATCCAAGGACTACGAGGAGCTAGAGATCCAAGCTCCTTCATCTGCTGCCGTGTGATGTAGCAATGCTGATCACGCAACCAAGCGCGTTGAAACACAAAGCGTGAAAGCTTCACAGTACAGTTTTGTTGTGGTCATCCAACCCGCATTATATTGTTGCTGATTCTGAAAACGGTAGATCTACACACACGAGCTTGCGGCCTTTCAGAATGCTTCTAATGGCCAGATGATGATTAGTAGATCCCAGGAAGCCAGGAGCAGCAGCGTCAAGTTGCTGTGTTTGATTCCGAAGCCCCCAAGGATGAAGGATGCATATACTTTGGCGTGGTCCACATGCATTCCAGTTCCAGGACGTACTAGTCTAGTACGTGGTGACACCTCCCAATCCCATGATCCCATCCGCTCGCCAGCCCAGAATTGAAGCTCCAAATACTCCCTCCGTCCCCCCCCCCCCCAATTAAATGTTGTTTCCGGTTTTTATGCCCACAAGTTTGACTCGATTTATATAAAATATGTGCAACATTTATATTTCCAAATAAATTTATTAAAAAACTAGATTCAAAGATCTTTCCAATGATACTAATTATATACCATAAATATTAATATTTTTTTAATATATATTTAATTAAAGTTATTTTTCGGAAAGCATAAAGCGACAGATATTGGAACGTTGCAAAAGCATGTCATGTGCCGGCAGGCAGCTCGGGTCTTTTCCCCCATCCGTTCCCTCGCTCGCTCCATGAGAGAATAAAAGCCATTCAATGCTTTGCCCCCATCAGCAACACAACAGTCAGTCAGTCGCTGCCTCGCCCCTTCCCAGGCTGTGTACATCGTGGCTGGCCCTGGCCTCAGGCCTGCCTGCCCAGTCACAATGCAGCATCCATCCCCTGCCCTACACGGCTACTTCACGCATTGCCATCTGAGATCTGACACGTTTCTATTTTCGTCGGGGGTTACTCTGTACAACGTCACCGGCAAAAGGGACACAGATCCCAGTCAAGCCGTGACGGGCCGATCCGTTACAGTTTGAAGTCCGTTCCAGTGATACAGTACCATGCATGGGCTCGTAGGAAAGCAGACGAAGCAGTGATGATGCCCGTTCCGTTCTGTTCCGTTCACTTGGAGAGCAGCCCGAAGTAGGGGTTCTCCATGGCCGACGCGATCTCGACCCCGGCCGCGTTGAGGAGCGCCATGTCGACCTTGTCCCTCGGCATCACCAGGTAGCCCATGGCGCTGAGCCTCTGGAACCCGCACAGCTCCAGGAACTCCACGCCACCTTGCAGGCTGCCCACCCTGTCCTGTTGTTGAAGAGAGCACGATGTGTGAATTGAAGATACGGGGGTGAGATGAGATGAGATCATTCTGAAAAATACAGGTGCGCCTGGTCCTCTTGGTTTCTACCTTGAAAACAGGGTTGCTGAGCCGGATCCTCCTGAACTTTTCCTCTTCTGGGCTCTTTACTATGTTGGCAACGATCTTGAGCAATATTTGGTACGCTCTTGTGACTGCAGCAGGGTCCTCCTACAAGTAAGGTGTAGGAAAAAAAACATTCATCAATGATTTGTGGTGTTCGAGTAACATAGAGATCTAATGCCTTATCCAGTCGTATTTCTGTATTTGTTTAGTGACAAGCAATTTTTTTGTGAAACACAGCGACACCAATCCCATATTAGATCAAAAGACAGGCTAAGAAAGGCAAATGCTGAGCATGCCTGGAAGATTGATCTAAACCAAGTATATTCACACACAAAGCATCATATTCAGCATCGCCAATGCTTCTGTGCCAGATGAACTACTAAGAGCAAGATGGACCAAAATTAGCATCTGCAAGGGACCATTTTATACCTTGTGATTCTTCTTCAGAGTTCGCAGGCGGTCTCTCAGCTGTTCTGATGTTACAACACGTTCGACAGGTTTTACCTGCACTTAAAAATGTATGTGACGAATGTGCTTGGAGGTTTCACTCATGAGATGTAGAAGTATGGTAGAAAGAAATTTCGACCTTTGTGGGCGTTATGACTGCAGCTGAAGCACTAGGATTTTCCTGCGGCAAACCAAGCCGTCTCCTTCTTTCTGCCTGCACAGAAGGATATGACTTAGGCATCAGGACGCATATCACTAGAAAACTTTGAAGGAAATAGCCAAATGAGATGCAGTTGCTAAAGTATAAGAAAATGACGTCACTTTCGTGACAGCAAGCGCCCTTGAATACAATTCATGATTTAAAGGTAAGCTTGATGGTAACCAATGGGAACTACTTGGTTTAATAAAATCCATACAGTGCATAAAAAATATAAAGAAAGGCTGTGATGTTTCATCTGACTCTGATGAACATAGAGTCATGATTTTTCAATGCAGAAATCCAAGATAATAAAAATGTCAAAAATAAAGGATTTATTGGATAAATTATGAGCATGCTGAAAAAAAGTACAGTAAGGACTACAGAATTGTTGTATAAATTAAGCAGAATTTTCAGCAGGCTGCAACAGACCTTATCATCTGCTATACGCTGTCGTATTCTCTCTCTTGCTCTTTTCTCCTCTTGATCTGCTATCCGACTTTCCATCATCCTACAGTAAACAAAAATATCACTTCTTCAAGAAGCAATCTGGAGTTGGTAATAGTGCATGTGAGACATGCATATGAAACATACCGCTTTCTTTGATTTTCCTCAAGAGTTTGCTTTGCTTCCATAAGATCTTTAGCAGCTCGAATCCTCTCCCTCTATAGAAACAATAAGGAACATTCAGTGGACAAGAAAATGGCCACAGGATATACTTAAGAGAGTGCAATAAAGTATATTTTGTACTTCCTGCTGTAGTACATATTATTCATTTTTACTTCTTAGAATTATGAAAAAAAATCGCAATACCTGATCCTCTTGTAATTGATTTCGTATTCGCCCTCTTGCTTTTCCTTCCTCGTCTCGTTTTTGCTTGTATAGTGCTAATATCCTGAGAAGTACAAGTGTGTTACTAGGGTGAATGTGTGATAAACAAAATGCGAGCAGCTTACTACTAACAATGTAAAGCAAGGTACACACCTCTTTCTATCTTGTTGCTCCTGTTCATCTGCATTTGGTTCTCGTTCCAACTGGGATGTCTCCTAAGAGAGAAGTTTGGGTGTGACACAAAATGTTACGAAGAATGGAACACTAATTCCAGCCCATATGAGGCGAAAAGAAAGATGCTAGCAAGTGGTAGCAACACACTAAATCATAATATATTGGTAAGCGAACTCGTTGAATGTTAAAAGCATGATTACACTCCAACCATCTGCATAGCTTAAGCTTTTGGGTAAAATTTTCGGTGCATGTAACTAAATATGGTATGAAATTTTACTTCAAAAAAATGGTATGGAATTTTAAAGGAAATATTTGATATATCAAAAAAGAAGAAACTAAGTACATTCTGTCTTCCAGTTTCAGTCTGTTCTTCAGGTTTCTGCTCCTGCACAGTATCCCTGCAAGACAAGTATGCCATACATTTTACACTGCAACAACATAACATAGCAAGAAAAAAGAAATGTGGATCAATACATGCATCGAGTCATCCAAGTATATCTGACTACTGAGGAACACAAGCATTTAACAACTGAATGACTTGTTCCTATTAAACTTACATTATGCATAGAAGGTATATCATACTGATACAAGCACATTTACGAGAACTAACATGATCACTAATCATTTGATAATTCCATTTCCTAGTGAATGACACAGAAGTGTGAAAAAGTGTAGTCAAAGAAAGTGGGCAGGCTGAAGGACAGCAGCCCCCCCCCCCCCCCCCCCCAAAAAAAAAGGTCGTTCCATTAAAAAAAAAGGGAATGACACTCAATAGAAGGTCATCTGAAATCCCGAAGAAGAAGAAAAAAAATGAAGCTTTGACTTTGAGGTGGCAAAGACTCGGATCTTTAAGTGCTATTATATGACATCACACACTGACACTGTCATTCATACAAAATATTCTGTAGATTGCTGATTCCTCAATTGAGGTAGATATTCAACATTCTTACTTTGGATTTGATAGTTTTTCCACTGAAATGGTACTATGACATTTCCATAGCAAATTATCTATGAAATCATTTAAGGAACAGAAACAAACCTCGTTTCTTGAACATCATTTCTTACTTCATTTGATGTGTCACCACACTCAATGATTATTTCTCTTGTAACCTAGATCATACAAGGGAGCAATCAAAACAAATTGTTTCAAATGTAGTGATATTGTGACAGTAATGTTCACATGACTATATGTTAGGGATTAAGATTCTATTGATTGGGCTAACCCTAGGAGGGTAGCTATATAGGTAACCATACATGGGCCACATGGGCCTAGCCTCATGGGCCTAATACACATACACTCCAACACCCCCCGCAGTCTGAACTACTGTCGCAGCGGAATTTCAGGATGAACAAGAAAGAACACACACAACCCCCCACAGACGCAACTAGCCACCAGTGATGTTGAGGCTGGAGCGAAACTCGGCGAAGATCGAGGACGGGAGGCCTTTGGTGAAGATGTCCGCGAACTGGGAGGTAGTCGGAACATGAAGGACCCGCACCTCGCCCATGGCCACCCGATCACGGACAAAGTGGAGGTCGATCTCCACATGCTTCGTCCGCTGGTGCTGGATGGGGTTGGTGGAGAGGTAGACCGCACTGACATTGTCGCAGTAGATCAGTGTGCTCTGGGAGGGCGGAGTGTGCAGCTCAGCGAGAGGCTGCCGGAGCCAGGAGGCCTCAGCCACGCCGTTAGCGACAGCGCGGTACTCCGCCTCGGCACTGGACCGGGAGACCACCGGCTGGCGCTTGGACGACCAGGACACCAGGTTGCCGTCCAAGAAGACAGCGTAGCCGGAGGTGGAGCGTCGAGTGTCCGGGCACCCCGCCCAGTCAGCATCAGTGTAGACGACGAGGTTGGCGGAGGAGGCCTGGTGGAGAAGGCCGTAGTCGAGCGTGCCCCGAAGGTAGCGGAGGAGGCGCTTGAGAGCCGTGAGGTGAGGCTCCCGGGGATCATGCATGTGAAGGCAGACCTGCTGAACTGCATAGGTGATGTCCGGCCGGGTGAAGGTGAGGTACTGAAGGGCACCGGCGAGACTCCTGTATGCAGTGGGGTCGGACACTGGGGGGCCTTCAGCCTCTGATAGCTTGCCCTGAGTATCGACCGGAGTGGAGCAGGGGTTGCAGTCAGTCATCCCAGCCCGCTCCAGGATATCCCGAGTATACTGCCGCTGGTGAAGAAGTAACCCGGCAGGACGGTGCTCAACCGTGACCCCGAGGAAGTGGTGGAGCACACCCAGATCCTTCATAGCAAACTCTTGCTGAAGAGCAGCAATGATCCGGCGGAGAAGGACCTCACTGGAGGCTGTGAGGACAATGTCATCAACATAGAGCAGCAAGTACGCAGTGTCAGCTCCATGGTGGTAGACGAACAGTGATGTGTCAGACTTGGCCTCCACGAACCCCAGTGTCAGCAAGAAAGCAGCAAACCGGTGGTTCCACGCCTGGGGTGCCTGCTTGAGGCCGTAGAGAGACCTGTTGAGCCGGCAGACCATGTCAGGACGGGAGGAATCAACGAACCCCGCCGGCTGACTGCAGTACACTGTCTCGGTGAGAAGGCCATGCAGAAAGGCATTCTTGACGTCCAGCTGATGGACGGGCCATGACTGAGCAAGCGCCAACGAGAGCACGGTACGGACGGTGGCCGGCTTGACCACCGGGCTGAAAGTCTCATCATAGTCGACTCCCGGGCGCTGAGTGAAACCCCGGAGAACCCATCGAGCCTTGTAGCGCTCGAGAGTGCCATCAGCCCGACGCTTGTGGGTCCAGATCCACTCGCCGGTAACGACGTTGGAGCCCGGCGACTGGGGCACCAACTCCCACGTCTGGTTGGCGAGAAGCGCGGCGTACTCCTCTTCCATCGCGCGGCGCCAGTGAGGATCCAATAGGGCATCGCGGACGGAAGAGGGTACTGAGGAGACCAGCGCGTCGCCGGTCGAAGCCTCAAGGGCACAAGGCGGCAGTGTGCCAGCCGCGTGCCGTGTCACCATCGGGTGAACATGCCGCGGGTGTCGGTGAAGAAGCGGCGGGTGGTAGACCGGCGGTGCACCACGGGCTGGCGGGGACTGCGGCGGTGGTGTCGGTGTCCCCGGCGGAGAAGGGACCTCGAGTGGTGGCGGCCGCGGCCTGCGCTGGTACACCCGTACCGGCGCGGCGAACCGCGACAGAGGTGCCGGGGCAGGACCAGGCGACGGCGACCCGCATGGCCCCCCGGGGCAGAATCGGGGGACGAGGGCCCCGGGTCTGCGCCAACCGGAGAGGTCGGGGCCGCGCCAGAGGACGACGGGCCCGGACCCACCGAGGAGCCGGGACAGGTGGCCGGCAAGGAGCGCGGCGAAGCGGTACCTGCAGGAGACCACGGAAAAAGTGGCTGGGCCACCGTGTCAGCGGGAAAGAGGGATGGGGGGTCAGGAACAGGAGTGCTGGTGGTGCTGGAGAAGGGAAAGACGGACTCATCGAACACCACATGGCGAGAGATGAGGACCCGTCGTGAAGTAAGATCAAAGCACCGGTACCCCTTGTGATCCGGGGAGTACCCGAGGAAGACACAAAGAGTAGAGCGGGGGTCCAGCTTGTGGGAGGAAGTGGCAGCGGTGTTGGGGTAACATGCATACCCAAACACGCGGAGGTGATCGTACCGAGGAGGGGTACCAAAGAGGGCGTGATGTGGCGTGGGAGCGGGACAGGCAGCGGAAGGAAGACGGTTGAGGAGGTAGGTGCAAGTGTGCAAGCCCTCAGCCCAGAAGCGAGCAGGAAGAGAGGCCTGAAACAGAAGGGTGCGTACGGTGTCGTTGGTGGTGCGAATCATCCGCTCAGCCTTGCCATTCTGCGAAGAGGTATACGGACAAGACATGCGCAACTGAACACCGTGAGAGAGAAAGAAGGCACGGGAGGTGGAGTTATCAAACTCACGACCATTGTCACACTGGACGGCCTTGATGGTGTGGCCGAACTGTGTGGACACCCAAGTGAAGAAGTGAAGGAGCGTGGAAAACGTATCAGATTTCGCACGGAGGGGAAAAGTCCACGAATAATGCGAAAAATCGTCAACCACGACAAGATAGTACTTATAACCAGAAAGACTGATAACAGGAGATGTCCATAGGTCGCAATGTACAAGATCAAAAATGCGGGCCGCATGGAAAGTAGAACTATGAAAAGGAAGACGAACATATCGGCCCAATTGGCACGCATGACACAGTTGCTCATCAGGAGTCCGAGTACATGGAAGACCGGAACTACGACTGAGCTGCATCAGGGCATCACGTTCAGGATGGCCGAGGCGCCGGTGCCAAGTAGTAGAGGAAGAAGAAGCGACGAAGGCAGCTGACAAAACGGACGGCGAAGAAGACGAAGTAGCCATCGGGAAGCGAAGGGTGTAAAGGGGCCCGGAGCTGTCACATCAGAGCAGAGGACGCCGGGAAGCCAAATCCTTTATAGTAAGACCAGAAGAGTCAAATTCCACAGAACAGGAATTGTCAGCTGTAAAACGACGAATAGAAAGAATGTTGTGAACCATAGAAGGAGCAACAAGAACATCAGGAAGACGGAAGGAGCCATGAGCATCCGGCGGTACCCACAGACGTGACTGGAAGACACGAACCATTTGCGACCACAATGGACGAGGGAAGAGAGGAAGAGGGAGAGTGAAGAGACGAAAGTATACCGGGGTCAGGGGTGGTGTGGTAGGTGGCTCCCGAATCAGCGATCCACTCGGATTCGACCGGAGGTGTCAGGCCCATGGTGCTGAACGAGCGAGCCAAAGCTGCCTGGTCCCAGCCGGTAACCCCAGGTAGGGTCCCGGAGGGTGGAGCCCACGTCGTAGCAGGGAAGGCGCCGGGAGGAGCACCAGGTGGAGCACCGGTGAGCATGGCCGCCGGTGCCCCAGGAGCGTGGTAGGGCCACATGGAGATGCGCCCGGACCACGGGTTCTGGAAGGAAGGCCATGGTGCCCCCCTGCGGCCCACCCGGTGCCGGAGCCTGGGTGTGACCCCCCCGGCCACCCCCGCGACCCCCGCCCCGTCGACGACGACCGCCACGACCCCCCACCCCCGCTCGGCCCGGAGGGAGGGCCCAGGAGAGACGGCGGCGGTGGAGCGGACGACCGTGGTGGAGCAGGCGGACGCGGCGGAGTAGCAGCCAGAGCCGTCGAGGAAGACGAGGACCCCGGAGAAGCGGTGGATCCCGACTGGAGGCCCTGCGTGAGCTCCTCCATGACGAGATCGTCACGGACCTCCAGGAAGGTGGGGAAGGGCTTCTGACGGGTGATCCACGTTCTGAGGTGGGCGTAGCGGTCACTGAGCCCGCGGAGGACGTTGAGGACCAAGATGCGATCCTCCACGGGCCAGCCGAGGTCGCCAACGGAGTCAGCCATGCCCTTCATCCGACGGCAGAACTCGCCAACGGAGGTCACCCTGGACGAAGGTGCGGAAGCTCGCGTCGAGGCGCAGAGCCCGAGCCTCGACGTTGCCCAGGAACTGTCCCTCAAGGGCAAGCCACGCCCGGCGCGCGTCAGGGGAGGTGCGGACAAGGTCGTGGAGGTCTAGAGAGATCGTCCCCAGGATCCAGGAGAGGACGATGCTGTCAATACGAAGCCACGACGGTGTCTGGACGGCGACCGAGGCGTCGACAAGGACGTGGTCGTCGAGGGCGTAGCGGCGGAGAGTGAGAAGCACCAGATCCCGCCAGCGGGCGTATGAGGGCGACTCCGGCTCGAGGACGACCGGAACGAGGAGGCGAATGTTCTGGACCCCCCGGCCTGGTAGTGCAGCTGAGCCAAGAGCGGGTCGGCCGGGTCGTGCCAGAGGACGGCAGTGTGTGACACGCGGCGTCCCGACGAGGCGGAGGAGGTGGCTCCAGCGTCCTGGGCGGCGGGAGAAGCGAGGAGCTGCTCGGCCTCGGCGATCTGGCGGGCCAGGGCGTCGGCCGCGTCGCGCTCACGCTCCCACGTGAGGACAGCAGCGCGCACACGAGCCTGGCCTTCTGCGGCAGCCGCGCGGACAGCGACGAGAGCTGCGGCGAGGGCGGAGTCCGGTCCAGTCAGGTCGAGAGGGAGACCTCCAGGAAGTGCCGACTGGAGACCGGCAGCAGCACCCTCAGGCAACTGCTGTTGGGGCAGGGGCGGCTGGAGGCCCGCTGCTGCCGCCCGGCCCTCAGGCAGCGGCTGCTGGAGCAGCGGCGGCTAGAGGCCCACCCAGCCCTCAGGCAGCGGCTGCTGGGGCAGCAGTGGCTGGAGACCCGCAGCAGCCACGCCCTCCGCGGTTGCCCCCCCCCCCCCCCCCCCCCCCCCCCCCCCCCCCCCCCCCGCCCCGCGCTGGCTGTGAAGGCAGCAGCGGCGCTGCTGGAGGGGAGAGGCAGGGACGGGGCGCTACTGGAGGGGAGAGGCAGGGACGGCGCGGGCAGGCCAGAAGGAGGGGTGTGGCCGCCGTTGGGAGGGAGGGGACCGGGCGGCGCCCACATCCCAGGCGGAGGAAGCCGGCCGGCGGCAGATCGGGCGGTGGCGCTGCTGTACGAGGGGAGGTGCTGCACCGGCGTGTCCAGGACTGGAGACCAAGGGGAGGAAAGAGGGGGGAAATGAGTGTAGGAGGGAGGAGGAGGGAGGACGGCCAGCCATGGCCGGCGGCGGCTGCTCCAGAGGGAGCGCCGGCGGCTGGGCGGCGGCTCAGGCTGGGGAGGGAGAGAAAAGAGGCTGGCTTGATACCATGTTAGGGATTGAGATTCTATTGATTGGGCTAACCCTAAGAGGGTAGCTATATAGGTAATCATACATGGGCCACATGGGCCTAGCCTCATGGGCCTAATACACATACACTCCAACACTATACAACCTGATCGAAAATATAAATATAGTGTCAAGTATTATGATGCCAGTTGCTTCACAGCCACATATTAACAACATTTGAAAAGGTTCCAAGCTACAATCTCCAGACAAAATAATTCATGGTTATTTATATGTACAGGCTAGCTTGCTGTCAAATGCATGAAGTGAAAACTTCTTACAGTTCCCTCCATTGAGAATAATTTCATAACACTGAATTATGCTCATAAGAAAGGACTTCTGCTAATGAAGAATATTCATTGTTAAGAAATAACCTACCAATGGTAGTTGATCAATGTCTGGGTCACTGTCATGTTCCAGAAGCCAGTTTACAGCAGATTCAAGATTGGAATTACCTGATCAAGACATATTATTACCTCTCCAATTCATTGAACTTTTTTTTTGAACTACATACTGCACAAATAATATACTGAATATTTATAACAAATATGTTGCTAGAGCTTTGCATAATTTCCATTTTTATGAAATGGCATATCTATCAACTGCCAATTCCATTAGTGAATAGCGAAAACACACAAACCATGGAAGGATAGCTGGATGGGCACAAATTGTAGAAGTTAAGTCCTGCTCCCAGTTATCACTTAGTTATCTGTGCTTAATTATGTTTCTGCTATTAAGGCCTTGGGCAGCACAAGTGACTGTGCGAGTACCCAGGCAGTTAGCTGTTTAGTTAATGCTCTAATGAGCCATCAATGTAATCAATATGCTACTTATCTCCTATATATGAAAGAGCAGTCGCCTGGGTGTGTTATCCCTGGCTGAGTAGAAACACTCTGTGCCTCCAACAATTGGTACCAGAGCCTAGGTTAGACACCTCTCTCTCATCTTCTACTCAAGCCCCCTTCCCTGCTTTCTCATCCATGGCCTCGACATCTTCTGAGCGCCGAAGGAAGGCTGCCAAGGGCGACAGCAATGCGGAGGACTCCTCTGGCCGGGCCGCGCGCTTGAAAGCTGCGGAGGAGGCAGCTGCGCAGGCGGTCCAGGCGGCGCGGCAGGCGGCGGCGGCTGCAGAGGAGGCGGCAAGGACCGCGCGGGTGCTGAGGGAGGAGATTGCAGCAGAGAAGGAAGAAGAGGAGCTGGAGTATGGAGAAGAAGAGGAGGAGGTCAAGAGCCCGCGCCGGAGGTCTCCATCTCCGCCAGTCCGTAGGCGTGGCCGCGGTGGCGGGCGTCGGGAGTCGCCTGTGTACGACAGGGTCGTATACAGGGACTCGGGCAGCGGCACGAACTGGCCGATGCTGTCCAAGACGAACTACCACGAATGGAGCCAAGAGATGAAACTGCGAATGCAGGCCCGCGATCTGTGGGACGCAGTTGAAGAAGAGCGGGTCTCGTTCCGCGACGACCAGCGGGCTATGGAGGTGATTGTCGCAGCGGTTCCCAAGGAGATGGGGATTCCGCTCATCGACAAGCGGACGGCGAAGGAGGCGTGGGACGCCATAGCTGCTGCGCGCATCGGCGTGGACAGGGTCCGCCGCGCGACGCTGCAGCGCCTCCGCCGCGACTGGGAGAACATCAGTGTCAAGCCAGGAGAGAGCGTCGAAGATTTTGCCTTCCGCCTCTCAACTCTGCATCGACAGCTTGTCCTTCATGGTGATCAGGACATCGATGAGAGGCGTGTGGTGGAGAAGTATCTGCGTACAGTACCGCCGAAGTATGCGCAGATTGTGGTTGCTATTGAGCAGTTTCTGGACTTTGACATGCTCACGCTTGAGGAAGCCACTGGGAGGCTCAAGGCTGTTGATGACCGTGAAGAGCAAGCGCCTACCGAGCCAATCACCGTCGGCGGCAAGCTCATGTATACTGAGGAGCAATGGCGCGCACGCTGGAAGGAGAAGAAGGGCGGCGGGGATGATTCTGCTGGCTCTAGTTCAAAGAATCAGCGCGGCGGCGGCCAAGGCGGCGGTGGTGGCCGCGGTCGCGGCGGCTGGCGAGGAAAGGGCCGTGGCGGCGGCCGCGATGGTGGACGCTGTGGCGATACCTGCCACAATTGTGGCCAGGAGGGCCACTGGGCAAGGGACTGCCCTCATCCACGCCGAGACAGAGATGGTGACCGTGATGGTGGCGGTGACCGCGGCGGCGGACGGGGCAGAGGCCGTCGTGGCAGCGGCCGCGGTGGCAATCAAGGCCAGCACGCTGGTGGCCGAGGGGGCGCAGGCGGCGGTGACGGCGGCCACAATGGCCGTGTGCAGTATGCAGAATGCGAGGATGATGGGGCTCTGTTTCTGGCGCATGGGCTCGTTGATCTTGATGAGTGCGCGCCGGCATACACCTATGCTGCTCAAGAGGTGAATCTGGAAGAACCAAAAGTCCAAGCCTTCCTTGGTGCCAATGGCGATGAAGAAAAGGCAGATGTGTGGTACCTTGATTCAGGAGCTACACACCATATGACTAGACGGCGTGAACTCTTTTCTGACTTGAACACGGACGTGCGAGGCACGGTCCGATTTGGAGATGCGTCCAAGGTTGACATCAAAGGCATCGGTTCGATTGCTTTCGAAGGAAGAACTGGTGGGCATAGGGTGCTGCAGGGTGTGTACTATATACCAGCCCTGAAGAATTCCATTATCAGTCTGGGTCAGCTTGACGAGACTGGCTCCAAGGTGGAGATATATCACGGCGTGTTACGTATCTGGGAACACACTGGTCGTTTGATTGCCAAGGTGAAGAGAGGGGCTAACAGATTGTACACACTCCAACTTCATGCAGCCCAGCCACTTTGTCTTGCAGCACGCAGAGGAGATGTAGCGTGGCAGTGGCATGAGAGGATGGGGCATTTGAATTTCGATGCACTCCGCAGACTTGGGAAGGAGGAGATGGCGCGCGGTGTCCCAGTTATTGACCATGTGGAGCAGGTGTGTGACACCTGTGTCACCACCAAAATGAGAAGGCGCCCGTTCCCAGCTGTAACACAGTACCGGGCCAAACAGCCCCTTGAGCTGGTGCACGGCGATCTTTGCGGACCAGTGGCACCTGCAACACCTGGAGGAAATCGATATTTCCTGCTGCTCGTCGATGACGCTAGCCGTTTCATGTGGGCAGCGCTCATACCAAGCAAGGATGCAGCAGCAGAAGCCATCAAGCGCATCAAACTGAGCACAAAGGCGGAGAGTGGTCAGAAAATCAGGGTGCTTCGCACCGATAATGGAGGAGAATTCACAGTTGCTGATTTTGCTACCTACTGCGCAGAACAAGGCATTAAGAGGCACTTCAGTGCTCCCCACTCACCTCAGCAGAATGGGGTAGTTGAACGGCGCAATCAGTCAGTAGTGGCCATGGCAAGGGCACTGCTTAAGCAGAGGGGCCTGCCAGCTCGATTTTGGGGGGAGGCTGTGATGACAGCAGTCCACATACTGAACCGATCACCGACACGTGCGTTGAAGGGGATCACCCCATATGAGGCCTGGCATGGACGTTCACCAACTCTGGGACACATGAAAGTGTTTGGGTGTGTGGCATACACAAGGAAGCTCAGTCAGCTGCGCAAACTTGATGACCGCGGCGAGGCCGGCGTGTTTATTGGTTATGCAGAAGGAGCTAAGGCATATAGGGTGTTTGAGCCTGTGAGCGGGCGTGTCAGGATCAGCCGTGACGTTGTATTTGATGAAGAACATGGCTGGGATTGGTCCTCGCCGGAATCTGGGCCATCAGCTGTGAACAGCAGTGAATTCACAGTTGAGTATGTCTGGTCAGAGGAGGTGAGCAAACCAGCGCCACCGTCGTCGCCTCTGCTCCCAGATTCACCAAGAACACCCGCACCAAACAGCCCAATTGGAGTTGAAGGAGCAGAGGGCTCCGCATCAACTCATCCTCAAGCTAATTCTGCTCCAGCGGCACTAGAAGTGTCACCACCGCCACCATGTCCTCGGATTGAGCATGCCACGCCTCTGGAGGATGATGATGATCGACTGGATGCTTATCACGAGGATGAACCACTTCGCTACAGAACTGTCAGCAATATCATTGGCCAGCAGCCCACACCGCCACCTGCAACTCGCCTGTTCGCAGAGCTGCATCTAACGCACTCTGGCGAACCAACTTCGCATACTGAAGCCAAGAGAGATCCAGCGTGGTGCGCAGCAATGAAAGAAGAGCTGCGATCAGTAGAGAGAAACAAGACCTGGGAGCTTGTGAAGCCTCCTGCTGGTCACCGTCCAATCACCCTGAAGTGGGTGTTCAAATTGAAGAAGGACGAACACGGTAATGTTATCAAACACAAAGCCAGACTTGTCGCTCGTGGCTTTGTCCAGCAAGAAGGTGTGGATTATGATGATGCTTTCGCCCCTGTCGCACGCATGGAATCTGTTCGAGTCTTGTTGGCTCTGGCGGCACAGGAGGGCTGGTCTGTTCATCAGATGGACGTCAAGTCCGCATTTCTGAATGGAGACCTCAACGAGGAGGTATATGTGCATCAGCCGCCTGGCTTTGTTGTTGCTGGACAAGAAGACAAGGTGTATCGCTTGCGCAAAGCTCTGTATGGCCTACGGCAAGCGCCAAGAGCATGGAATGCAAAGCTTGATTCAACATTGAAGAAGAAAGGCTTCAGACAAAGCAACCATGAAGCTGCAATCTATAGGCGAGGTTCTGGAAACTCTCTGTTGCTTGTTGGTGTGTATGTGGATGATTTGATCATCACAGGGGCCAAAGAGCAGGATGTTGAAAGCTTCAAGGCTGAAATGAAAGCAACATTTGAGATGAGTGACCTCGGGCTCTTAAGCTTCTATCTGGGCATTGAAGTACAGCAGAGCACCGATGGCATCACCCTTAGACAGACTCACTATGCCAAAAGGATACTGGAATTGGGTGGTATGGTGGACTGCAACCCAGCAGCCACTCCTATGGAGGAAAGGCTAAGATTGAGCAAGAAGAGTACAGCCAAGGAAGTTGATCCAACACAGTACAGGCAGCTGGTTGGAAGCCTGCGATATTTGGTTCATACTCGACCTGACTTGGCATTTGCAGTCGGATTTGTGAGTAGATTTCTGGAGAGGCCCACCATAGAGCATCAGCAGGCAGTGAAGCGTATCCTTCGGTATGTGGCAGGCAGTCTGGAGTATGGCCTGCACTTCACCAAGGCATCCAGTGAAGCCAGATTCATTGGCTACTGTGACTCAGACTTGGCTGGAGATATTGACTCAAGCAAGAGCACTACAGGTTGTCTATTCTCCCTAGGCAACAATCTGGTCAGTTGGCAGTCCATTAAGCAAAGAGTGGTTGCCTTATCTAGCTGTGAAGCAGAGTATGTTGCCATGACTACTGCTGCAACACAGGCTCTGTGGCTGTCTAGGTTACTTGCTGAATTGTTGGGAAAGGAAGTGGAAGTAGTAGAGCTGCGAGTGGATAACAAATCAGCAATAGCACTTGCAAAGAACCCTGTTTTTCATGACAGAAGCAAGCATATCAGGATCAAACAACACTTCATCAGAGATTGTGTTGAAGAAGGCAGCATCAAGACTGAGTTCGTCGCCACAAATGATCAACTGGCAGACATTCTGACTAAGGCCTTAGGCAAGGCCAAGTTTGAAGACATGAGAAGCAAGATTGGGATCATGAAGATCAAGGATGGGGGAAGCAGGTCTTAGGGGGAGAACTGTAGAAGTTAAGTCCTGCTCCCAGTTATCACTTAGTTATCTGTGCTTAATTATGTTTCTGCTATTAAGGCCTTGGGCAGCACAAGTGACTGTGCGAGTACCCAGGCAGTTAGCTGTTTAGTTAATGCTCTAATGAGCCATCAATGTAATCAATATGCTACTTATCTCCTATATATGAAAGAGCAGTCGCCTGGGTGTGTTATCCCTGGCTGAGTAGAAACACTCTGTACCTCCAACACAAATACACAAACATAACTTTTGCAACCATAGAAGGGACAAAATGTCGTAGTTTCTATTTGGTGTATTATCGACCTATCTTTGGTACAGAAAAACATTGATGCAAACCTGTACATAGTAAGTTTGTTTGAAAATATATACCTGAAAAATGGAGTGCCCTAACTGAACGAGCAGTTGGGAATCCCATGGCTTCAAGTTCACCAAGCATTTTCTTGTCAACTTGTGGGACAGCCATCTCTAGAAGATAGATGAACAAAAATAAGCGCAGCCCAATTGCTAGAAAGGCAAAACTAGAGGGAATGGATAATGGGGGAAATAGATAGCCATCTGAAACTATTGGCTCAGTTCATGCACAACTAATAATTAACTAGACAAAATAGTTGCGTAAGCAGAAACAATTTAACAATTTACCAATGAGCAAATGTCCCCCATGATCTTACATAATTTAAGCTCTGTTTCAGGAGCTTAATGTGCAACTATTGTGTTCTATGTCTAACACGAAAGCTGTAATGTTCTACAATTTACATTAGAACTAACATTTGTGTTCTGTGAGGCATCTAGGACCTGTGAGTATGTTAATGTTAATAGTATGTTGTCCTTAATCATTATACATGGAAGAATAGGACACTAGAAAAAGCTAACCTGAAATTACAGGTCATAAAGCAGCGGCACAAGAACCAGAAAGTAGCAATGGAAAAGCACAAAATTGAACAAGTTTGATGAAGTATTCACAAGATCTCCAGGTTGCATTGAAATTCTGATGACAGAACAAGTTGATGAAATTATGAATAGCAAATTTACCTTTTCAGATCTCTTTCCGCACTTTGTAATCCTTGAGCCAAGCTGATGTATGATCCTCTTCCTCTATAAGTAGAGAGAAATGAGCAATGCATTACTGCAATGGAAAGGGGAGTACGAAAATTAGATGTAGAGGATTAGGTCTTTGCTTCTTCTGTACTTCATTCTTGTCCTTTCTTCCCAGATGGGTCTTGTGGTGATCTCAGGAGACTTGGGTGACTTCTTTCTTCCTGCAGTAACTTATACCTTCCTTCATGCTTAGGGTTTCCCTCTTGAATCAACAGCCTACTCACAGATAGATTGATTCCTTTGCTTTTTTTTTGTTTGTTTGTTTTTTTTTTTGACAGCAGATTGATTCCTTTGTTTGGGTTACATCTTACAAGATCATATAAACTAAGTCACTAAGAAAATCAACGAGAGTAATAAAGAGTAACACTGAAGTTTTGGTTTACCTCAAGCATTAGATGATGATATTCAGTACACAACTGAATTGTCTAGTCAGCATTTCCTTAGTTCATGAGTCATACAAGATACAAACAGAGGAAAATGTAATTGGTATTTCTGTCAAGTTGAATGCCTCCTGAGTCCTGAATTTTTTTTTGTCCTGAGTCCATATACAAAAGCTCATCACACATATCATTTTGTTAGAAAGAATATGAGGATTGAGAATGAAACTTCCAAACACATGGTAAGAGCCCTAAATGAGAACATATGGAGATAAATGGCAGGTCGTTTGGGCATATTGCGCACACGAAGCAGCACCAGCGTGTACCACCGCACAGCCATATTCTCCAAAAGTTGCAATCAGTAATTGAATAGTTTAAGGGATTAGCACAGTCACTTCTGCTATCCGCAAGTCTGATGAACCACCAAATGCCAAATTCCATCGCCCATAGTACTCAGAAGTGTGGTCTCATTGTGTTGGCCAGTGTCTGCAGAGCCTCATAGATCACCAAGCAATGTCAAGTGCCTATAAGCCTAAAAGGCATTGAGGCACATAAAAGTTTCCACGATTGATAGATTTCCTCTTTGAACTGGGAACCTGCATAGATACTTTGGTTTTTTAACTGAGAACTAGACAATGAGAATGATCGCGAGGGAAGGCACCTGAGCCGTGCCAAGGCTGTCATCGATGAGTACTCTCCATTGGCATTGCCGGCGGGATCGTGCCTAGCCCGCGGATGCAGTGGCCATGGAGAGTTTTGCAGCCTTTCTGATGCGCTGCTGCTTTCACTGTCTTGCAGAAATTCATCTTAAGCAAGATGACTATTTTAAAATTTCAGATTGCAGCTTCATCAGAAAACCTCTACATGATTTGAACTTCTGTTTGGTGAAATCTAGGATCTACAGGAGGAATTTGTGCGTAAAAGCCAGGTCAGGGGTCAGCAAAGAGTGAACAGAGGGGGGGAAACAGAAAAGAAATGAACAGCTGAAGCAGCAACTCTGCGTCTCTGCATGGTATTTGTCTCACAGAGCTTGTAATCCGTTTGAGAAGATTAGTGAGGAGCTTCTGCAATCTGGAACCAGCCATCCAAAATGCAGACACTATCAGGAACACGAGCATCGGACAATGCACACACAAGACGGAAAATAAAGCATCAGTTCACAGCTCCAGCAACAGCAGCATCTAATCTAACTGAGCATAAAACACAATGGTGTTGGAGCCTGGCAATTAAAAAATGATGAAGATGTAAGACAAAAACATAACCTTCAGATTCTGACACCAATAATCATGAAACTAGCATTTTATTGTTGAAGAACAGTTCAATAATCCAGCCAAAGGAAACACATATTGGAACGCATCAAAACAGAAGGTTCCTACAAAGCTAAGCTCAAACAGCAAAACGCTAATACAAGGACAACACCAGATCTGAAATCAGTACCTCATTGGTCCATCTTTCAACTTGTTGTATATCTTCACTGATCCAGTCATAAGGGGTATCTTCTCTAATATGATAGTTTTTGCTACATATAATATAAGGATACCCAGATTAATGTGCAACCGCACTGTAATAAACACTCAATCAGTTTCAATCAAACCAACAGCAGCAGAAAACAAGCAAATCACTGTGATAAACTCGTCATCATTTGGCATCCTGTTCAAAGGGGGAAAAGGTACTCCTTATAAGCCTTACAACTTTAAGAAGAAAACTATACATGTATCAAGCATTGCAACCATCCGAGCGTATGCATTAAAAGAGCACCTTAATATATACACTACAGTAGCATACTAGCATTACATCAAAGATCTGCAAGAAATGATGAAAAATCACCAGCGGCGCTTGCTCAGACGCCACGAGTTGGGCTCATTGTATCTATCATACAGAGGCTCGATCCTTTCTTGGCGCTTTCGCTTACTGATCTTCATTGGGTCCACCGACTTATAGAACCTTGGTGCCAACTCTACTAGCCATTTTGGGTCCACCGCCGTGACCTCCCTCATATACTCTTTCGTGGTCATAACAATTTCATGGTAGATCACCCACTGTGGCTGCTGGTGAAAGAGAGCGCTGCTCGGGTGGATATAAACCTGCTGATGATCAGCGAGGGTCCGGTACCCTCCACTGGGGTCCTTCCTTGCAGCGTGGAAGAAGAATCCAGCAGCAAGGGCTTTCCCTATCTTGGTGGAATTGTTCCCGGCAGAGATGACGTTGAGCTTGAACTTGTCCATAATCTCAAGAAGCTGTTTCCGCACGTCCTGTGCCCTCCTTAGTGAGTTTACTTGAATGAAATTCTCAACGCACCATGGTCCTGAAAAACCCTTTGCCTTCCATGCCTCATACACAGTGAGCAGGGTGAGATGATCACCTTCTGGCTGGAAAAAATTCGATCTCTTCCGATCTGCTTGTGCCTGCTTCTCCCTTGGTCGATAGAATATGTTCCCAGTTTGAATCATTGCAATGATCGTCAGTATTTCATCACTGCATCCAAGGTCTACACTAGCAAGGAGCATCTTAGAAAGAGGTGGTTCTTGTGGAAATTCGGCCATCTTTCTCCCTAGCCTGGTAAGAAGACCCTCTTCGTCTAAGGCACCAAGACTGTACAGTTGTTCCATGGCCGATATGAGTGCTTGAGATGCTGGAGGGTCCATGAAGTCAAATGACAAAAGGTCATTTATTCCCATTGCCTTCATATTAAGAACTGTCGACCCCAAGTTAGCCCTCTGGATTTCTGGAGTCGTTGTTGGTGGCATTTCATTGCGATAGGCACTCTCAGTGTATAGACGGTAACATTTACCTGGACCTGTACGTCCAGCACGCCCTGCTCTTTGCTTAGCTGATGCCTGAGAGATCGGTGTGATAACCAGTGAATCCAGCCCCAGTTTTGGGTTATAGACATTTAGCTTGGCAAAGCCTGGGTCAACAACATAGTAAATCCCATCTATGGTAATAGATGCTTCCGCTATGTTGGTGGCCACAACCACCTTCCTCTTACCAGGAGGAGCCGGTTCGAATATCTTTGACTGAACTTCAGTAGGAAGAGCACTGTACACAGGACAAATTATCAGCTCTGGTATGTCCCCACCGAATGCCTTCATCCTCTCATGGAGACGCTCGCAAGCATGATCGATCTCTTCCTGGCCAGTCAGGAACAATAGGATATCTCCTTCGGGTTCAGTCAGATGGATCTGCAATACCGTGATCAGTGCAGCATCCATGTAGTCACTCTCTGGCTGTTTTGTATGTAGTATCTCAACTGGAAACGTTCTTCCAGGAATCGTGAAAATATTGCAATCAAAAAAATAACCAGAGAACTTCTCCGCATCAAGAGTGGCTGAAGTGACTATTAACTTGAGATCACTTCTCCGCTTAATTAACTGCTTTAGCAAGCTGAAGAGAATGTCAGTGTAGATGGTTCTCTCATGTGCCTCATCAAGCATGACCACTGAATAAGAAGACAGGTCTCCATCCACCAAAATCTCTCGTAGGAGCATGCCGTCTGTCATGTACTTGATGACAGTTTCAGGTCCTGTGCAGTCATCAAAGCGTATAGAATAACCAACTTCCTCACCCACTCGACAGCCAACCTCCTCTGCTACTCGCTTTGCAATTGACTCTGCAGCAACCCTGCGAGGTTGTGTACATGCAATCTTTCCCTTTGTAGTATACCCTGCCTCAGCAAGGTATTGCGTAACCTGGGTTGTTTTCCCTGAGCCAGTCTCACCGATAACCACCAAAACTTGGTTGTCATTAACAGCATTGATCAGCTCCTTTTTCAGCCTGAATATTGGAAGGCTTTGTCTCTGCTCCTGAATCGAAAGCCTCGACTTCTGCCCATATGTTCCGGCCCTCCCATATGTCACCTTCCATTCTGGCACACTCTGTGCTGATAGTCCAGTGCCCACCAGCTCCTGCATCAGATACCTTCCACCACTTGACATGGGATCCTCCCATGACCGGTTAAGGTCCTTGGGGATTGCATCAACCATTCCTCTTTGCTCCTGGGTGCGAATATCACGCCTCTCCTTAGTAAGTGCAGACTGCAGTGCTGCCGCACGGCTCATTGACCCCTCGGGATTCTTTGAAATCCTCACTGGAGACATGTCAGACGAGGATCGCCCCTTTCCCCGCAAGAACGCCGGCTCATCCTCATTGAGTTCAATCTCAAGCTCCTCCACTTCTTCCTCCTGGTAAAACATCCCCTCCTCGTCCTCATCCAACACCGGGTAGTCCTTGGCATCCAACACCCCCGACGCAATCAGCTGCTTCACCTCCCACCTCTCCGGCGAGGTCATCCGCCTAGTTGGCCTGCGTGGCGGAGGACCAGCCTTGTCCTCGTCCTCATCGGGAACGAAAATCCCAGAAACCCCCTTCCTCCTCCCGGCGGCTCGAGCGCGACCAGCTGCCGGATTTGCCCTCGGCGCGTCCTCCTCCCCAGGGTTTCGACGCGTCGGCAGGAGATCCCTCCCGGTATCCTGATCGACGTCTCGCATCGACAGCCCCAGCTTGGCGCCGTCCACCGAGACGACCCTAACAAACACCTCTTGGCCGCGCGTGACGGTGGCGCCAGCGCGGCGGCGGCCGGGCATCTGGGAGACGTGCACGAGCCCCTCGCGGCCGCCGCCGAGGCGAACAAAGCACCCGGCGTCGGCCACCCGGGTGACCCTCCCCCGGTGCACCTGGTGCAGCTCCGGCTCGTGGTCCTCGTCCTCCCCCGCCGCCCTGTCCACGCGCGCCCCAGTACCGTGGGCACCACGGGAGGCGGGGACAGCGGGGGCCGGGACGGTGTCGGGGATGGCGGTGATGACGGCGTGGAGGGAGCGGACGAGGTAGTCCGGCAGCTCGGCGCCGTGGTCCCTGAGCGCGGCGGCGAAGGCGGCGGCGGAGGCGGAGGCGCGGCCGAGGTCGACGACGAACTCGGCGAGGACACGGTCGGCGACGCCGAGGTGGGACTCCAGCTCCGAGCAGACCTTGGAGACGAGCGAGAGCTGCGTGAGCCGACGCATCCCCTCGCTCACCGCGCCTGCGCCTGCGCCGGTCGCCGCCGCCATAGTCGCGCGCGCGGCACGGGGTTGGGCGCGCGGCAGGGTTGTGCTTGTGCTGCACGGGAACGGGGATGGGACGGTGAAAGGAAGGCGGTGCGGGGCTGCGGCCTGCGGCCTGCGGGGAGATGTCAAAGGAGGCGGCCCACAAGATATCCACGGTGCGGATCTGCCCGTGCTGCGCGTCGGCGTCCGACGAGTCCGACTCGAGCCGCAGCGGAACGAAACACCCTCGCACCGTCGCACATGCCCGATGCACACACGCACGTGAGAGATCCATTGGCTAAAGTTCGGAGACTGACTAGGTGAACTAAACATAAATTAATTATAAAACTAATTGCACAGGAGTAGACTAATTAGCGAGACGAATCTATTAAATCTAATTAATTCATAATTAGTAAATATTTTACTGTAGCACCATAATGTCAAATTGTGGACTAATTGAACTTAATAGATTCGTCTCGCAAATTAGCCTCAATCTGTGTAATTAACCTATATTTAATACTCCTAATTAGTATTAGGAGATTCGATGTGACAGGGGAGACTCTTGCCTGACAGGGAGAGGCACAGCCGCACCGCACAGGAAGCCGACCGGTCCGCCGCGATGGACCCGCCGCATTCCTCGAGTTGCCGAGTTACGCGTCGAGCAAATGTCGGTTCTCGAGCGGACGAGCACAGCTGTGAAGTAGCGGGGCACGACACGAGGCTGCCGCCTGCGTAGCGTAGCGCCTTACGACGAAACAGGCAGCGAAGAAAGCCACCGCCAGCTGCGGCCTCGAAGGGCAGTCGCAAGAGAAGGGCAGGGCAACGCATAGTAAGGGGAAACAATCCCCAAGGCATCATCAGGCATTAACCCAATGATCACCAAATATTCCGGAAAACACAGAATAGGTACATAAACAACCAGTTAGTTGCCTTCAAGCGCTACCAACATCACGGAGTTCTCTATTTATACACCGCCTCAGCCTTGATGGATAGGAATCTTGCTCGTCAGTGGAGTTAACCCTGCAAGTCTCGATGATGCACTTGCCCATATCCAAGATCAACAAATTGTCTAGCTACCACGCAAGCTTAAAGATGGATCAACTGGTACTGGTCGGCAATGACTTCGAAGACTTCCTCTTTCTGTGAGCCAATGCTGATAGTATCTTTTTCCTGGGACCCTGTAAACACGAAGCAAATGAATGAATATCCACAATAAACCGAAGTAGATTGAAATCAAATGATTGCTTGAGCTACTTCGGCTGCAGCTGCAGCAGCCGCTGCATTCGTCCAACTGCTGCTGCTACTGTTTAGCAGCCCAAATAGCACAGCCGATCAGGCATTGCTGCCACTTTTCAGTTGTACATTCAGTAGTAGAAAATGGAGAGAAAAACATGGAGTGCATATCAAAAAGACAAATCCGTATTTCCATTAACATGGCAATAGCTCGATGTACTATGCATGTGGGGCTAGCTGAAACACTGACTGAACATACCTTTAGTACCTACTTCCATTCCAAATTATAGTTCACTTTGGTTTTGTTCTAAGTCAAACTTCTCTAACTTTGACTAACATTTTAGAAAAATGCACAAACATCTACAACATCAAATTAGTTTCACTCAATTCTTCATGAAATATATTATCATGGTGCATTAATTTTGAACTTGTAGATAATAATATATTTTTCAAAGAAACTTGATCAAAGTTAGAGAAGTTTGATTTAGCCCAAAGCCAAAGTGAACTATAATTTCGACCGGAGGAATAGGTTCTTACTCTTTAGAGCATCTGGTTTAAATTTATGATAACCACAGAGAACACACAGCACCAACTAATCAAGGCCATTCTAATTCAGTTTACCAATCAAAGTTACTTCTCATTAGACAAACTGGGACTAAAAGTATGGATAAATGGTGGTCAGACTGCAACAAGTACAAAGCAGATAACAAAGGCTACACCATGGGTGTGACTCATTCAAAATAGTTTTAAAACAAAAAAAGTCATTAGCATAGTTCATAACTCATAAGTCAGTAACTCAATTGCTACAGTTTCACTTTTATGATGGCTCTGTCAATCTATAAGCAGGGAATTAATAAAATTATCAAATTCTACCACCTTAAATATATACATATTGCTTCAACCCAGAGTGGTCTCCTATTTAAGCAGAGGATAAGCATGCTAACCTAGTTGAGGAAACAAAAAGGCAAAGTAAGAAAAACACAAAGTCCTTGCAGTACCATTGGAATTCCTAAAGACTTCATATCTTCTTCATTCATGTAAACCAGTGCTTTCATATCAACCTGAAAGATGAATATCCATTAACAATATTTAGGGTCACTAGTCACACCCACAATATGAAATTGCCACATATATCAAACGTGCCTCTTCAGCCTGGAAATTTATCAAATACTTCTCTAGATCAAGAGACTTCAGTAAACTGTCAAGCGAAGCATCAACCTGCACATATCAAAGAAACAAATTATTACAGCATTGAAATGAGTGTTAATGAAGACCAAATTTCATACAAGAATTTATGCACAGCAGTGCCAGTAAGGGACTAGGCAAATGAAACTTTGGAATTCAAACATGCTAAAGAGCTAGAAGATTAATCATGCACTAGATCAGAATTTCATTTGGAACTCGAACATGCTAAAGAGCTAGAAGATTAATCATTTACTAGATCAGAATTCAAAACCAAAGTTGTAAAAACATCAAAGGGACTCCAACATCAAATGGTCATGTAGTCCATTATATTCACAGGACAGCGCCACAGCAACTGGAAAATAAGAAAAGATGATGGTATGATGTTTCCCATTCCAGAAGAACAAATAGTGGAACTGCAATAACTGATCAGGATACAATCCTATAAGAAAACACAACATAGATCCTCAACCATCTCACCTTGTCCTGGGATTGCTTTGGTAGTGCAGATGGTGCAGCAGTTGGAGGGGGGTCAGGTGCACTGACTTTCTTAATGACAATTGGGGCAGCAGTTGGAGGGGGGTCTCTCTTTTGAACAGGTTTGTCGCTCTTAATAACCTCTTTTACAGGTTTTGGCACCTGAACAGTACTGCTAAGTTGAGGGCGCTGACTCGGGACACCAGATAACTTTTCACGAAGATCTGAAACTGGTGATTTCTTCACAACCTCAATCCTTTGCTGCACTTGAGATTTTTGGTTTGATTGCAGATTTCTGGAAGTAGGTTCAGCTAAAACATACACAGTAGAAGCAACAAGATAATGGTAAATTATGAGAAGGAAAGCAGGAATAAAGGCATGTTCAGAATTATTCAAACAATGGCCCTTACATGAAGTTTGAGTTCCTCTAGAAGCCTTATAAAGCTCACGTCTCCACGTCCCATCATCCCGGCGAAACCTGCAAAACCCCGGCAGAGATATATAAACAATAACAATAAGATTATTCTCCTTCTGAATAACATGGGATATCTGAACTAACTGATCACATCAACAATTTGTAATTCTCAGGAAGTGAAAACACAACAGCCATTCAAAGCATTGCATGGTTAAGGCTGCAATAAGAAGATGTGGTCAGTGTATAAGAGTCTGTCTGGATCCCATGGCCTAACAACTAGCAGCTAAAAAATAGCTCTAGCCCATCCAAACAGGACTAATGGGTGGGCTAATTTTTAGCGAAGCTCTTGGCTAGTTGTTAGTCAATTAGCCAAACACAACTGTATAACAAGGGCTAACAGTTCATTGCTAGGATGTATGCAACTATTAGCTGGGGATCCCAACATTAACAGGCTAATAGTTAGTAGGCTAATTTTTAGCTAGCTATTTTCTAGCTCTGGCTAACAATTAACCTTAGCCGATCCAAATAGGCCTAAAATATAAATGCACACCAATGGGTAGGTAATGAGCAACAACAGGAGTAGGAAACATGGTTTCACCTCAAGCAAACCCAGTGTATTTCCATTTGTATAAGTGGAAAGTGGGCAAACCCATAAACTATAAAAAAACTGGAACCAAAATGTGCATCCACACACTTTGCTGGTCTGCCCATTAGTTCTACACGAATTAAGAAAGAATGCAGTGTAATTCGAAGCAATGACTAGATCACATTTGTAGCAGCAGCAACAGCACCACAAGCATCTATATATCTGCCGATTCACACAATCAACCACAAGCATTGCAAATACACTAACTACCGACTGGATCCCGTATACAAACAACACAACTGGCGAAGGACGAAGGTAATAAGCTTTTCAGCTTTTGCAAAAAGTACCAACAACACGAACCATTCGATTCCAAGTCCATAAACAACATTTCCGCAGCCAACACTCTCTGGTTATCGATCCTGCCCAGAAGTCGCGACCACGTAGCGCCAACAAGCACGGGAATGGCGAAGCGGGCAATGATTTTGAACCGGGCGAGCTCGAGGGCGTACCTTTTTGCGCCATCAGACCGCGAGCGCGAGGCGCCGCCCGACCCGAGGCGGTCCATTACAGAGCGCTTCCGCCCCGAGGTCCTGTCGGCGTACATCGCGACCGCAGCGTCGGCGGCGAGGGCTTGGGAGCGCGTGCGCGTAGGGTTTCGTCTACGAGAAGGGGAGGAGGAGGGAGGAACACGAGGAGGTGGGGAAGGGAGCGCTGGCCGCTGGAGTCGTGCAGAGAGCTGGAAGGGAACTTGGAGGTGTTTTTTCTAAACTTTGCTACGTGTCGGCCCGATTTGGGGCCTGTGCTTGAGCAGAATCAGCCCAATACTAGATTTCTAGGCCCGGACATTGGAAGTTTGGAACACATGAGGCCCATGGATTAGGCATGAACGTGATCCATTGGAAATTTGACGGCTTTGTGACTTTGTCCATGTGCAAAATATAAAATACCTTTTCTCTTCCTTGCAGGTGTTAGAGGACCAATTTGATTGATCTTTGATATAAGTCTTTATTTTTTAAGATCGTTTTGTTTCATGTTGTTCATCTTCTATACTAACCTTTGATATTAGAATCTGTTGGTTTAATCTTTCGGAAATGCCCATAGAGATATGTTGTATGCCCGTGCAAGGATGAGTATTTGCATTTGTGCTGTGTAATAATTCAAAAAAAAAGTAACAGAGTTCGGGACTTAGTACGGTGGTACGGTCCCGTCGAGATATGTATTTGGTCGCCTCCGTCACCCAACGCGGTAGCATGAAACATGCAGCTCTAGCTTCTCCCGGGCACAGTGAAGGTGCATGCAACTGGCCCCCAACGTGACAAGCACTTTTGTATCCAGCATTTGCCTAATTGTACATGTAACCAGAACTTGAGAAGCACCATGCGGACATGTGGTCCACTGGTCCGTGTCCGTCCACGGTTGTTGGTTGGGCGTGGTCGATATTTCAACACGTAGGAACCGAGCTAGTCACCCGGACGACTGCTCCCGCCTACCGGACATGGCTTCCCGCCCGCGCTCGTCGCCCCTTGTGTTGCGCTCTCAACCTCAGGCGCTCCGGAACGACGACCCCCGTGTGCCCTCGCACGCCCAGCCGAAGAAGCTGCCGCGTTCGAGAAGGGCGACACGTACGTACGCACGCTACGTACGCCGACGCGGACAAACAGACACGGACGACGGCGTTGAGTGAGCCCTCCCTCGATCGAGGCAGGAGCAGGAGAGGCGGCAACCAGGTCGGCACCCGGCAGGAGACCACGCTCCCAGGTCCCAACCGCGTACCGTGGTACTACCGATACACCGATGGGGAACCCCGTACGTGGGTGGCCGCCCCTGGACGACGGACGGATCACGGACGACGACCCGGCCCGCGTGCCCACTCACCAGTCGCTCCGCCGAGAAAGCCCAAGGAAAACGGACGACGCGCACGACCCGGCCCCGGACCCGGACCCGGACCGCGTTTCCCCACCAAACCATCGCGGACTCGCGAGCGAGAGCATAACCTGACGCCGACCTGAGAACCGAGAAAGCAACCGACAAGAAGCTGCCTCGACGGCAGTCGGCAGCAGGTGCTTGCCGTGCTGAGGTGAGCGCGTGCGTACGCCCAGACTCAAGAGTGACCCACGAGTACAAAAGCCAAAAAGGACTTTTTAAAAAACACAACTCTGGTATCTTCATACGTATTATACTAGTACTATCATGGTATAAATTAAGCACAAAGCAGCGTAACAAATCACCTACTGCCGCTACAGATTAAAGGATTGTTTGGGCAGCTGGAAGCATCCAGCTAACGAGCTCGGATCTCATTGGGTCGTTGCTGTTTGCTGTGCAACTGCAGCGGCAAATTGCAACGCCAGCAGGGAGCGGTCAAAGATGGACGCAGCGTTTGTTTTAAGTGTTTGATTATTTATGATCCGGTGTGGTGGACTGCCGCACTGGCGGAGCTGCATGCGTACGTTGAGCTCGTCAATCGTCGTCGTCAACGGTCCCGTTTGACTTGGCTTTTTCGTTTTGTACCCCAAAAATCATCCATCTTCTTTTTAAAAGGGTTGTGTTTTCAATGGTTTTTCTTTTGCAAAAATAGTAATATTTGAGGATTCTTTCGGTCAAAATTGTGTGTGGTTGTCAATTTTCACGGGGTATATCTGCTCCGATCCTAATAATTCCTAACAAACCTCTGTATTACAGCTGAGGCAGTTTGGTACGTCTGAAATGACAAGCAGAGTTACCCAAAAAGATACAAAAAAAAAAGCCACATGGATTCTATGGACGAAAGAATCTATCCTCTCCACTAATGTAATTTTGGTTTTTACGAGACAAACAATTTTAGATACTGATGTCTATGGTTTTATTAGATTATTATTATAAAATATTTTGTACTCACACTATCTACAAACATAAATGTTGGTACTGTTTTTTATAAATAAACTTAAATAAATTAACTTATTTGAAATTTAGAATTATATATTTTTCCTTTTGACAGAGAGTAGTATGGGATTGATTGATTGGTAAGAAAAGGTACCACCAGAAAAGAGAGGCCGGCGGCCTCGTGGCGCCTTGCATATAAGAATGCAACGCAACCGGCCTCTCTCCGCGTCATTTTCTTGGCGTTATAGTCCTGCCTGCCGGCCGGCCTTGAGGATCGATCAGCAAAGCTAATAGCCAGGCGGCAGCAGTGGCCAGTCGTCGGAACGAACGCACAGACAGCCGCATAAATCCATCCATCCCCTCCCTCTCCCTGCAGGCCGGCAGCCGTTGGAGCCACAGACGACAAGGCAACCCCGACCGAGTCTGATCCCTCTTCTCGTCTCATCGCACTGCGCCGGAAACGCCGCCATGGCTGTAAGTTCCTCTCCTCCTCGCTCGCCTTCCATGGCAACAGCAGCTTTCGATGCTTTTCGCGGTTGGTTTAGTTTCTTTCGGTTGTGCCTTGTAAGCCACAGCTGCTTTCGGTTAGAATTTGTAGCGCGATCTAGTTTGCATCTTCTACTCCTGTTTTGCACAAAAGAACAGACTCTTTCGCCACCAAGAACTGGGTGTCCATGGTTCTCTTGAAAGGGGCTCAGTTCGTACGTCTCCGTATGATGGTTTCCGGCAGGATGCGATATCTGAATCTGAATTTTGTCAAGGAACAAGATTATCCTGCGATTACTCTTCTCCTGGGCTCCTGGCACCTAGAGTTAGTTGGGACTGTTTCCTAAGCCAAACCAACCTTCTTTGAAGCAATCGGATTACAGCAAGAGCAATCGGATTAGAGCCCATTTCTTGCGTGAGCTGTTGAATATCTTGGCGTGTAGAGATCCACAACTGGTGAAGAGTCAGTCCCTCAAACTTGCGAAGTATCTTTCGGTCACAATCCATCGCCCTGATAGTCTTCAATCTCTCATAAATGATAGATGCACAAAGCTAGAGATGCCGCTAGGTTAACTGATTGGAATACGACTCCCAGTTTTTTTTTTAAATGAGAGCCCTATGAATGAAGATTGGAATACACCCACCATAATTCGAAACAAACTCATGGTGTAAGGCGTGCACGCACCCTAGATTCACCTAGTCTAAAATTTTGCACTTAGGTGCCGTTTGGTACAACTCCTCGAGCAGGTTCATATGCTGTATGAGATTGAAGACACCTTCATGTGCTGTCAATTTCGTTCATGGTAGTGGACATTATAAGATACCGTATGAATTTTTTTTAAGGGATACTGTATGAGATTAATTGGTCCAAGTGTAGTAGTACTATAGACCGCGTCAGGTAAAAACCTTGCATTATGTTTTCAGAAGCAAAGAGTAGATAGATGTACACACGTAAGATGCACATACTCTTGACCTGAATTTTCTCTTCCATTTGGGAGACTGAGGCAAACACCAGGCGTCGTCAGCCAGGCAGACCTTGGCTGTCAGTCTGCCCTGAGAAGCTTTGCAGATTGTCAAACCTGAAGCACCAACCAACCATTGCACTAGCGTGTCCCTTTTTTTTCGAAAGCGTACACTGCACGTACTTCATTAAGAGGCAATAGAGTTTTTTTTGTTACACAAGGGAAGACATGCTTGGCGAGCTGCCATGGCACGGCGTCCCGAACACACGAACACTGGTCGCCGGCTCAAACGGCGCCGCTAGGAGTTGTAATTGCTAAGCTAACAAATGCGCGACTAGAAAGCAGCGAGCACGACGTCTACTCCAGCTCTCTGAGCACCGACGCAAGGCAGCCGTAGCCGGCCTCCACAAGTTCAGCGAGAAGGTCCTTAACAGCCCCGAATACCTGTGTCATAGACCTCGCCGTCCCTCTAAAAATCATCGCGTTCCGCTCGTTCCAGATCACCCAGGAGGATTCCCTCTGATAATCCTAGCGTGTCCCTTTTGTCCTTAATTTGAACAAAGTGGCGTTTCCCCGTTTGATTATTTATGTTACCACATCTGTTCAATTTGACTAGTACATGCACTGAGTCAACGGCCGCAAGTCATGGCGTACGAGTTCCTCCTGTTTCCTTTGGTCGACCACGCCCCATGTCAACTTGAATTGATGTCCACGTTCTGCCATTGCAACTGGTCTTGCAATTCTGATGGCTGACTTCTCTAGAAGAAAACTGAAAACAGAAGGCATTGACCCTCGGTATTCTCCACTGTTTTTTGAAAGAAAAATCCAAAATTTACATTGTTTTTTGAAAGAAAAGTCCAAATTTGAAGTAGCATTGGAATTGTTCTACAAGTGTTGTCTTTGCAATTGTTGGAAAGAAAAAATGGCGGCTGATTCTTGTGGGACTGCAGCAGCAGAAGAACGCGCACGTGCCCAAGTTCGGCAACTGGGACAACGACGGCAACGTGCCGTACACGCTCTACTTCGACAACGCGCGCAAGGGCAAGGGCGCCGGCAGCAAGATGATCAACCCCAACGACCCCGCCGAGAACCCGGAGGCCTTCTCCATGGCCGCGCCGTCTCCGAACCGCTCCGAGGCGCCGGCGCCGACGCCTCCGCGGCACGAGCGCCGGCCCAGCGACGCGCCGCCGGCGCCGGCGCCGGTGTCGCCCAACCCCTACGCCGGGTCGCCGTACCACCACCGCCACGGCGGAAGAGGCGGCGGGCGGGCCGTCGGTGGCGGCGGCGGGTACAGCGTCGAACAGTCCCCCGTGCACCCGTACAGCTCCGAGAGTGCCGGGTACGGCCTCGTGGCCAACTCCGTCGACCGGTCCCGCGCCAAGGGCGGTTCGCGCGGCAACGAGACGGTGAGTGAGGCTGGCTAGCTCTGCCTGTTAATTTCACACCGCGCCGCCCTGCCATGCCAATGCCGGACGAGCTGATGATTGATTTAACGATGGATGCGATGCAATGCAGCCGACGAGGGGCTCGGCGGTGCCCAAGTTCGGCGACTGGGACTCCAACCCGGCGTCGGCGGACGGCTACACGCACATCTTCAACAAGGTGAGGGAGGAGAAGCAGACCCAGGCGGGGAAGCCGGCGGCGTACGGCAAGGACGGCGCGCGTGGCAACGGCGCCAAGCAGCACCACGACGACGGCTACGTCTCATCGGTGAGCGGCGCGCAGCCATGCGCAGACAACACAACTAAACTAGCTGGTTCTGTCATCTCATTCGAGCTTTAGCCTTGTTTAGATGACAAAGTTTGGAGGCAAACTTTGCATAGTAAGTGTCCCGTCACACTGTAGCAATTTTGTTTTTATTTGGTAATAATTGTCCAAATATTAATTAATTAGACTTAAAATGTTCGTCTCGCAAAGTACAACAAAACTGTGTAATTAGTTTTTGATTTCATCTATATTTAGTACTCCATATATGTGCCGGTATTTTGATGTGACGGGGAATAGAAATTCTGCATAGTGAATTTGGGAGGCAAACTTTGGAATCTAAACAAGGGCTTTGCATCTGGGTTTTGGTTGCAGAAATTCTCGTGCTTTGGATGGTGCAAGTAGAGATGGAATGCCTGATGAACGGTGATGATGATGGATACATACAAATGCTGGTTCCTCTGGGATGTAAATCTGGACAAGGAGGGGGTTGTGATTCGGCCTGGACTGAAACGATCTCCATGATCTTTTTTCTTGTGGTAGCTTTCACTTCAATTTTTGAAGTGAGACATAGACTTGGTGTCATGGTAGAGTAAGCATTGCATTGTTGTGTTGGTTTCTTCAGTATTGAATTGAATTTACAGTACATGTATGTACGACAGGATTGCACTCACTCTGAACTCTGAAGTGAATATATATACACAGTATGTTGTTGGCGTATGGTTTGTTTGGGCGAGAGGTAAGAGTTCAAATAAATCCAAGCCCTTGAATATTAGGAGAAATAAAATATAAAATAATTAGTAAAAAGAAAATAAATAAATAAATAACATGTTGCTTCCTTTTATCTGCATCTGTACATGCAATTTGTTTCCTTTTGGTTGCAACGAACGGCTACAACTTCAGGGAAGGCCATCGTGCAAGATAGTTTCGCAGTAAAAAAAATCAACTTTCCAAGACATGCTATTTCATGTTTCTTAATTAATTGGTCATGGTCACGTTACAACAAAAAAAATGTTACACTACAATCACACTATGAATTGAATAAGCTTTATTTTTTTCATGTTGAAAATGAAACGAATTTAAATTTCCCGTCCATTTTTTACAAAATCATGTTGGGTCACATATTATAAATCGTTGTGCTATATATACAATAAAATAAAATACGTACGGCTGCACATGTGTGAACTCTGTGTCCCACCGCTATACATGTGTGTGTCCATGTCCATGTTATTAAAAACTTAAGATCATGTTAGGAAAGTTAGATCATGCATGCATATTAGATATATAATACAAAGATATTTTCCTTATATATCCTATTACCTCTTAGGAGGTAATATATGATGATTGCTACTCAGATCGACGATTCACAGTTATTTGGATATACCATAGCAGGGTCCTTGTTTTTGGTATTATGCTCAAATGGTTACTGATGTACGGCCAGAAAAAAATTACAGTACTGGTTTCTTTTTTACTCTATATAATCGTAGCAGTAGTCACTGTTTAAGATTAGGAACGGACATAAAAGCACTCCATGACCCAAGACCACCTTTCGTCTGTGTCGCTAGGTGTGAAGAGACGACGAGTTACAAAGCCGTCAAATATATCATATACTATATATTTTTATAGTAGACATCGAGCGTCAAGACCATATTTTTAGTTAGTTGGTTATTTACCTGTGAGATCTGACTCCATATTGATGTCCCAGCCTCCATATGTTTGCTGATTTTCTACAGAAATAATAGATAGCTTGAGTAAGTAGATGTAAAAGAATAGCATGACAAACTAAGGACATTACAGCAGCTGAGCAGCACATAATCAATCCACATCCAGAAAAGTAGGAATTAAAAAAACTAGCATAGTCCACGGCTGACTTAATATAGTACGAGTACTGAGTATACTACAAACTAAATAATTAAACAACATTAAGAGTTTTTAAGATAACATTAGCTGTCATTCAAGCATTCAGCAGCCATCTAATTCTAAATAAGCAAATCATCATCCAAATTGAAGTCTCATCCATCTCCACCCGAGTCTCCATCCACCTCCATTCCTACTTCAGCATTAGATGCATCTGGCTGAACTTGTGCTTCATGGTCATCGTCTTCATCATCAATGACATCTGGAGTTGCGGCTCCAGCTGCAGCAGTCCTTGGATGCTTCCTGGTATATATCTGGTTGACAGAGGTTGTTGCACAAGCAACAGCAGCCTTACACAAGCTGCGGCCCTGCAGATTCTCAGATGCACCAATAGCTTCATCAACAGCAGCCCAAGTCGTTTCCTCACAATTCTCATCCACACATTCATTATCCCACTGAAATTCATCTAGCATGAGAGGGTTGCTCTTCTGTCCTTTGCAACTAAGCTCTCTGATTTTTTAAAACCTATTTGACATCTTTTTGTTATAACTGACATAGACCAATTTACTTAACCTCTTGTGTTCTAATCTGTTTCTCTTTTGGTGTGGAACTACATAAAAAATAATGAACAACACATTGGTTTGCATGCAGTATCGCAAATACATAGTTGATTTTACTTTGAACTAGCAGTGGTACTTACATGGGAAAAAAACACTCCAATTATGCTCACAACCTGATGCAGAGCAGCACAGATTAATAATTTTCTTTGCTAGACTTTGGAGCTCAAATCAGTGCCCACCATAGGAATTCCACTGGCAAACAGAAACACAATTACCTAATAATCAAATCATAACAAAACAAATATTGAGAATGATGGAAGGTTTTAAAATATCCAAAACTTATTATGCTTCATTTTGTCTCTATCCCTTATTGCTAATGGCATTGAGAAGCCTTTACCCTTAGACTGTTCATAATCATCAGCTTGAAGAGAAATCTTGGATTGTTGTAAGGTCCTAGATGGCTAGAGGGGGGGTGAATAGCCTATTTAAAAATCTACAAGTACCACTAAGCAAACTTGTTAGAATAACAAACGGCGTAAAGCGAGTTTTGCTTAGCCAAAGGTTGTGATGCAAGCCTCCTATCCACAAGTCTAGTAGTTTAAGATCTCTAGTTCACACAAGAGCTATGTCACTAAGGTTACACTAGTGAACAAGCTAACACTACTAGCAAAGCTACTACTAGAGCTACACAAGATAAACTAGAGAATGTAAATGCAAGAGAGGATTGTGATTATTATACCGACGGTGAAGTGAAGATGTTGCCAATCACCAAGATGATATACAATCAATCAATATTGACAACAACACAATATGAAGACCAATCACCGGGAGACAAGAGACACAATATTTGTTCACCCGGTGTTCACTTGTGCACCGACAAGCTACGTCACCGGTTGTGTCGACCAACACCTAGATGGTTCCCCGGTGTGACCCTCAAGTCACTTGCCCCTCAAGGCACGCCCCGCAAGGCACCGCAAGACACCACTCTCAAGTGAGGTAACTCAATGACACGCGGATTTTACTAGAGTTGCTTTTGGCGTCCCGCCGAGGAAAGCACAAGAACCTCTTACAAACAACCGGAGGTGGCCAAGAACAATCACCTTCTCTTGCCAACGCCTCCAACAATCTCCAAGCCGGCTAGGAGCGGTACTCTCCAAGAGTAACAAGAAATCCACCGGCTAAACCACCCACAAGTGCCACTAGATGCCCTCAAGCTATGCAATGCACTTTGGGATCACTCAATCTCACTTTTGATTTGCAATCAAGCAAGGGAGATGAGTGGGAGGAGTTGTTCTAGCTCAAAGGATGCACAAGTATGTTAGAAATGCCAAGAGAGCTCCCCAAGGGCCGGCCAACAAGTATTTATAAGCAACCCATCCAAATAGAGCCGTTACAACTCCACTCACGATTTTCGCGGGACCACCGGACGCGCCGGTGGTAACTCACCGGACGCGCTCAACCGCGTCCGGTGCCCCTGCGACGTCCACGTGTTCTCCGATTTCAAATTCGTCCGTTAGAACCTCCAACGGTCACTGCGCGCCAACGGTCAAACGACACACCGGACGCGCTGTTGCGAACCACCGGACGCGCCGGTGCGCACAGTCCCCGCGCGCGTGAAGACATCACCGGACGCGCTCCTCGCAACCACCGGACTCCACAGTACCCGCGTCCGGTGCGAGTCCAGTAAGCTCCCTGGACCACCGGACGCGTCCGATGGTGAGGGACCGGACGCGCACCGCGTCCGAAGACTTCGTGACTCGCTGTTCGCCAGACCGGACGCGCCGGTCCCGTGGGTCACCGGACGCGCCGGTGTCAAACCCTAGCCCGCGCGCCTGACGCCCGCGCTGCACTGACCGGACGCGCCGGTCGAAACAGACCGCGTCCGGTGCAGCGTCCAGTGCTCCGTCCAGTCACTTCCGTGACCGCGCTCGCCTCCGTTTCTTTTCCGACTTCCGGCGCAATGGAAAATAGGCATTTCATTTCCCCGAAATCGCCTGAATCCCGCGCTCGCACGCTCGGCGGGAGGGAGAAAGGAACCAAACCCCTCTCTGCCCGCAAACCACAGCGCGACCAACGCCACCTTTGCAAATGTGCCAACACCATCAAGTGTACATCTCCATGTGCTTGTGTGTTAGCATTTTCTCAATCATTTTCAAAGGTTTTCCAGTTAGCTCACTAGGCCCTACATGCAATGCACTTCATGAATTCACCTAGTGGCACCCATGCGTCGAATAACCGATAAGATTTCCCCTCTTAATAGTTCGGCTATCGACCCTAAACCACTCACACCCTCTATGGTGTCTTGAGTGTAAAACAAAATGGCCCTATAGTTATACCTTTGCCTTGAGCCCATTTTGTTTCTCCAAATGATATGATCCACTTCATATCATCACATGACCGTCTCGATCCATCGACCTTGACTTCACTTGCTCTTCACCGTTGCATCGGTCCATCGGCGCCAAGTCTTGCTCAAGCTTCACCATCGCATGGTCCTTCGCTTCGAAGCCTCGACTTGCCCTTCACCTTCACAACCGGTCCATCGAGTCAAGCCTCATCTTGGTCTTCACCATCTTGGTCACATGAGTCAATGTCATGTCTCATATGCAATGACCACCTTTATCTAAATCATCCACTTAGATACAAAGGTTAGTCCTAGGTTTCATCAATTAGCCAAAACCAAACTTAGGGACTTTCAATCTCCCCCTTTTTGGTAATTGATGACAACCCTCACAAAGATGATTTTGATAATAAAAGTTTTGAACTTGTCATACTTGTCCAATCATTTTGCTCATAAGTAAAGTTTGGACAATTATCACAAGCTCGGTTTTGGTAGCATTAGCTCCCCCTACATATGTGCATAGAGTTTGGATTGAAAGCTTTGCACATATGCATGGGTAGAAGTGTTGGGAGAGTAATTCTACCAAAATGATGCTAAGGTGTAAGAAATGGACCTTTGAAGCGTGATACCAATCGGAGTTGCCTTTTACACCATCCTTAGCATCATGAAGTAACTCGACACCCAACAAAGCTCAAGAACCTCGTGAGATCAACATTATATGAAAAGGTTCTTGGACCACTTGTAAAAACTTTAGGTAAGTCTAGATACCACATGTAAAACTATTCCTATGCATGCTAGTAGATCATTTCATCATCCAAGTTCTATACTAGCATTGCACCACACAAACATGTATATTGAATCTAAATACATGTGCAATGAGCAAGTCATATGAAAATGCACAAACAAATGTAACAACTTTGTTTATGAGCTTGCTCCCCCTACTTGTGTGCATCAAAAATTTTATTTACCCCTTTATCATGTTGAATCATCTTTTTCTCTCCCCCTTTGTCAACAACTTACCCAAAAATGAGATCAAATTGTGGAGAGAAGAAAAAAATGTGTGATGGAGTAGGTTAAAATTTTATCAAATTTTGGTTCAACCTAGAACACTTGCCAAAAATATTTAATTCGATTTGAACCAAAGACAAGCTTCTTCACACCTCATAATAAGGGTTATCTTGCCTATGTTGAATTAAACACTTGTAGCAAATCTTCTAGATTCAACACTAGGCTTGCAAGCTCACAAACATGTCATATGCCACCACTAGATCAAAACAAACATAGAGACAATAGTGGTAACATATATCCATCAAATTCATTTGATTTATCATGAATGCTCATGCATACCACTTAATATGTCTACATGCTCTAGCAAGTCCTTAGCATAGAATGAATGACATGTCAATCAACTTTACCTTGCAATGTCGAAGGAGAGGCATGTCAATAAGTGAGTGGGGTGCATTCAACTCATGTTTGAGAAATCAAGAATGTTCAATTCATTCCTTAGCTTGCAAAACCTCTTTTCATCAAGTGGCTTAGTGAGGATATCGGCAAGTTGATCATCGGTGCCAACACTCTCAACGGCAATATCTCCTTTTTGTTGATGATCTCTAATGAAATGATGCCTTATGTCAATATGCTTTGTTCTTCCATGTTGAACCGGATTTTGTATCATCTTGATTGCACTCTCATTATCACATAGCAATGGCACATTCTTGAAGTTGAGGCCATAATCCTTCAAAGTTGATTTCATCCATAGCAATTGTGCACAACAACTCCCCGCACTCACATACTCGGCTTCGGCGGTAGAGATTGCCACACTATTTTGTTTCTTTGAGGACCATGACACAAGTGATCTTCCAAGCAATTGACATGTGCCACTTGTGCTCTTTCTATTGATCTTGCAACCCCCATAGTCGGAGTCCGAATATCCAATCAATTCAAACTTTGACCCCTTGGGATACCATAGTCCAACATCTCTTGTTTGCTTTAAGTACCTCAATATTCTCTTTGCGGCCGTGAGATGACTCTCTCTAGGTGAGGCTTGATATCTAGCACACATGCAAACACTAAACATGACATCCGGCCTTGATGCGGTGACATAGAGTAGACTTCCAATCAAAGACCGATATTCCTTTTGATTCACCATATTGCCATCAAGATCACTATCCAAATTGCCACTTGTACCCATTGGAGTTAAAATTGGCTTTGCATCTTGCATTCCAAACTTCTTCAACATGTCCCTTATGTATTTCCCTTGACTCACAAATGTTCCATTCTTCAATTGCTTTACTTGGAGACCAAGGAAGTAGCTAAGTTCACCAATCATAGACATTTCAAACTCTTTGGCCATCATAGCACCAAATTCCTCACAATAAGCTTGATTGGTTGATCCAAAGATGATGTCATCAACATAAATTTGCACTATGAATAGATCATTTCCAATCTTCTTGGTGAATAGAGTTGTATCAACCTTGCCCATCTTGAATCCCTTAGAGAGAAGGAAATCTCTTAGCCTCTCATACCATGCTCTAGGTGCTTGCTTTAAGCCATATAAAGCCTTCTTCAACTTGTACACATGGTTGGGTTTCTTGTCATCTTCAAATCCGGGCGGTTGCTCAACAAAGACTAACTCATTGATGATCCCATTGAGAAATGCACTTTTGACATCCATTTGATATAGTTTGATGTTGTGTGCACAAGCATAAGCCAATAGAATCCTTATTGCCTCCAATCTTGCCACGGGAGCATATGTCTCATCATAGTCAAGACCTTCAACTTGAGTGTAACCTTGAGCAACTAGTCTTGCTTTGTTTCTCACTACAATGCCATCTTGATCTTGCTTGTTTTTGAACACCCACTTGGTTCCAATCACATTGTAGTCATTTGGCCTTTCTACCAACTCCCAAACATCATTTCTTGTGAAATTGTTAAGTTCTTCTTGCATAGCCATGATCCAATCGGCATCCCTCAAAGCTTCTTCTATCTTCTTTGGTTCTATGGTTGACACAAATGATGCATGCTCACAAAACATAGCCAACCTTGATCTTGTTTGCACACCACTTCTAATATCACCAATAACACTATCAATGGGGTGATCTCTTGCAACATGTTGTGGTTGGAGTACTTGCACTTGATTGCTTGAGCTTGGTTGATCACTTGATGTATCTTGATGAGAAGAACTAGCACCATGATCTTGCACTTGAGAGTCACTAACTAGCTTGAATGGTGAATTGAGCACTTGATCTTTATCATCATCTTGAATATCAATTACTTGCTTTGCTCTAATGTCCCCAATGTCCATGTTCTTCATTGCTTCCACTAATAGAGTTCCACCAATATCATCTAGATTTTCTTCTTCATCTTGTGACCCATTGGTTTCATCAAATTGCACATCATGGACTTCTTCTAGAATGCCACTTGAGTTGTTCCAAACTCTATAAGCTTTGCTTGTAGTTGAGTAACCAAGTAGGAACCCTTCATCACATCTCTTGTCAAACTTTCCCAATCTAGTGCCTTTCTTCAAGATATAGCATTTGCAACCAAACACCCTAAAGTAAGAAATATTGGGCTTTCTTCCATGAAGTAGCTCATATGGGGTCTTCTCTAGCAATGGATGACAATATAGTCTATTGATGTAGTAGCAAGCGGTATTGATTGCTTCATCCCAAAAAGATTGACTCACATTGTACTCATGAAGCATTGATCTAGCCATATCAAGCAATGTTCTATTCTTCCTCTCAACTAGACCATTTGAATGTGGAGTGTACTTGGCCGAGAATTGATGTCCAATACCATAATGATCACAAAGTTCTTCAATTCTTGTATTCTTGAACTCACTTCCATTGTCACTTCTCACTTTCTTGATTCTAATCTCAAACTCATTGTGAACTCTAGTGAGGAATGTCTTGAAGGTGTCAAACACTTCACTTTTGTCACTAAGAAAGAATACCCATGTGAATCTTGTGAAGTCATCCACTATAACAAATCCATACTTGTTGCCACCTATGCTTGTATATGTTGTTGGTCCAAATAGATCCATGTGCATCAACTCAAATGCTTTGCATGTGCTCATTGTACTCTTCTTTGGATGTGAGCTTCCAACTTGCTTCCCGGCTTGACATGCACTACAAAGCTTATTCTTCTCAAATTCAACATCTTTCAAACCATTGACAAGATTGTGAGTTGTAAGCTTCTTCAATTGTTTCATGCCAACATGACCAAGCCTTCTATGCCAAAGCCAACCCATACTTGATTTGGAGACTAAGCAAGTTGTCAACGAAGTTTCTCTAGCATTGAAGTCAACTAGGTAGAGATTCTCATATCTAAATCCCTTGAATGCCATATTTGAACCATCCACACTAATAACTTCCACATCATCAACCCCAAAGATGCATTTGTAGCCTAGATCACATATTTGTGCCACGGATAGAAGATTGAAATCCAAGCTTTCAACTAGTAACACATTGGAGATACTCATGTCATTTGATATTGCAATCTTGCCCAAGCCAATAACCTTGCCTTTCTTGTTATTGCCAAATGTGATAGAATCAACACCACTATCATTGTCATTGATTGAGTCAAACATTCTTGATGTACCGGTCATGTGTTGAGTGCACCCACTATCAACAATCCAATGCCTTCCTCCGGCTTTGTAATTGACCTACAAGCAAATCAATGGAGTTTAGGTACCCATTTTTGTTTGGGTCCTTGTAGGTTAGTAACTAAGCTCTTTGGTACCCAAATAGCCTTCTTCTTTGGTCCCACAATTGGTGTACCAACAAACTTAGCTTGCACACCCTTCACACCCTTGGTAAGCACATAGCAAGAATCAAAAGGTATAGCATTAACAAGGTTCTTGCTTTGGTTCTTTTTATTGCAATTATGCTCTAGGTGCCCAACTTGCTTGCATCTATTGCAAAACCGACCATTGCCCTTCACAAAGCTAGGCTTTGGAGTTGCAAAGGCCGACTTGCCTTTCTTGGGGGTGTAGCCCAATCCCTCTTTGTTAAGAGAGAACCTTTGGCTACCCAAGCACTTAAGCAAGCGGGCCTCACCACCATAGGCCTTGCCTAGGGCGTGAGTGAGCTCATCCACCTCTCTCTTGAGAGTCTCATTCTCAACCATTAGTGAGGCATCACAAGTGAGACCATCACTAGTAGTGGAGGTAGAGTTGGTGGTGGTGGATGAAGAGCTACAAGAAGGGTTAGCATTTGACATGATGATAGGTTCATTAAAGGATTCATCAATTATATCACATGTAACACCTATATCACATGATACAACAACCTCCTTCTTTGCTTGTTGCTCAAGTAGCAATGAGTGAGCTTTTTCAAGCTTGGAATGAGCCTTATCAAGATCCTCATGGTCTTCCACTAGACTCTCATGAGTGGTCTTAAGCTCACTAAGGACTTTCTCAAGTATTGCTACTTTCATTGAAAGCTTCTTACACTCTTTGTCCTTGGCAATAGCTATGTCTCTAGTTTGTTGCATCAAGTCATATAGTTGTTCTTTAGTTGGTTCATCATCATCATTTTCATTATCATTATCATTATCACTATCATGAGCATATTCCATTTCACTTTCATCATCACTCTCATCATATATTACCTTAGCTTCTTTAGCCATGAAGCATGAAGAGGATGAATCAAATAGTGATGGCTTCTTGTTGATAGCAATGGAAGCAAAAGCCTTGTTGGATGATTCTTCTTCTTCTTCTTCATTATCTTCACTTTCCCAAGTGATCACATAGGCACCATTTTTGCCTTTCTTGAATGTCATCTTGGCCTCTCTCTTCTTCTTCTCAAACTTGCCCCTTTTGTTGTTCTTCTTCTTGTCATAGGGACATTCGGCTTGAAGATGTTCGGTGCTATCATAATTGAAGCACCTCCTTTGTTGCTCATTGCTCTTGAAATTGTCATTTCTCTTTTTGAAGCCTCTTCTTTTGATAAACATTTTGCCAATATTTTTGACAACTAGAGCAAGTGCCTCATCATCAACTTCCAATTCTTCATCTTCTTCATCGTCATCTTCTTCTTGAATTGAAGCTTTGCCCTTTGAGGAGGTGGCCTTGAATGCCACGGTCTTCTTCTTCTTTTCTTCCTCCTTCTCATCAACATCTTGATCATACTTGTCAAAGGTCAATACCTCTCCAAGCAAATCATTGGGCTTTATTGTTTCAAGCCCATCTCTTTGTAGCATCATGATCAACATCTTGAATCTTTTAGGTAAGCTCAACAAGAACTTGTGGCAAAAATCTTGGTCTTGTGTCTTGTGCCCTAAGCTCTTGAGATCATTCACAATGACTTGCAATCTATGAAACATCTCTAAGATTGTTTCTTCTTCTTTCATCTTGAAGTTCTCAAACTCACTCTTGAGCCCATATAGCTTGGCACTCTTCACAACCTTAGTGCCCTCATATGTTTCACTTAACCTTGTCCACACTTCATTTGCCAATTCCAAATCCTTGATGCCCTCAAATACTTTTGTGTCAATATTATTGTAAAGTGTATTGAGAGCCATTCTATTGCATGTTCTATTTGCTCTATCTTCATCGGTGAGATGATCGGGATCAATGATAGCAAAATCATTCTCGGTAACTTCCAATACTCTCTCATGAATAGAACCAAGGTACATTGTCATCTTTCTCTTCCAATGAGCAAAGGAACTAACACCATCAAAGAACGGTGGCTTGCCCCCAACATGATTGAACACAATTTGAGCCATTTTTCACACCGAAGGATGTTAAGCCTTGAATAAAACGGTGACCACGGCTCCGATACCACTTGTAAGGTCCTAGATGGCTAGAGGGGGGGTGAATAGCCTATTTAAAAATCTACAAGTACCACTAAGCAAACTTGTTAGAATAACAAACGGCGTAAAGCGAGTTTTGCTTAGCCAAAGGTTGTGATGCAAGCCTCCTATCCACAAGTCTAGTAGTTTAAGATCTCTAGTTCACACAAGAGCTATGTCACTAAGGTTACACTAGTGAACAAGCTAACACTACTAGCAAAGCTACTACTAGAGCTACACAAGATAAACTAGAGAATGTAAATGCAAGAGAGGATTGTGATTATTATACCGACGGTGAAGTGAAGATGTTGCCAATCACCAAGATGATATACAATCAATCAATATTGACAACAACACAATATGAAGACCAATCACCGGGAGACAAGAGACACAATATTTGTTCACCCGGTGTTCACTTGTGCACCGACAAGCTACGTCACCGGTTGTGTCGACCAACACCTAGATGGTTCCCCGGTGTGACCCTCAAGTCACTTGCCCCTCAAGGCACGCCCCGCAAGGCACCGCAAGACACCACTCTCAAGTGAGGTAACTCAATGACACGCGGATTTTACTAGAGTTGCTTTTGGCGTCCCGCCGAGGAAAGCACAAGAACCTCTTACAAACAACCGGAGGTGGCCAAGAACAATCACCTTCTCTTGCCAACGCCTCCAACAATCTCCAAGCCGGCTAGGAGCGGTACTCTCCAAGAGTAACAAGAAATCCACCGGCTAAACCACCCACAAGTGCCACTAGATGCCCTCAAGCTATGCAATGCACTTTGGGATCACTCAATCTCACTTTTGATTTGCAATCAAGCAAGGGAGATGAGTGGGAGGAGTTGTTCTAGCTCAAAGGATGCACAAGTATGTTAGAAATGCCAAGAGAGCTCCCCAAGGGCCGGCCAACAAGTATTTATAAGCAACCCATCCAAATAGAGCCGTTACAACTCCACTCACGATTTTCGCGGGACCACCGGACGCGCCGGTGGTAACTCACCGGACGCGCTCAACCGCGTCCGGTGCCCCTGCGACGTCCACGTGTTCTCCGATTTCAAATTCGTCCGTTAGAACCTCCAACGGTCACTGCGCGCCAACGGTCAAACGACACACCGGACGCGCTGTTGCGAACCACCGGACGCGCCGGTGCGCACAGTCCCCGCGCGCGTGAAGACATCACCGGACGCGCTCCTCGCAACCACCGGACTCCACAGTACCCGCGTCCGGTGCGAGTCCAGTAAGCTCCCTGGACCACCGGACGCGTCCGATGGTGAGGGACCGGACGCGCACCGCGTCCGAAGACTTCGTGACTCGCTGTTCGCCAGACCGGACGCGCCGGTCCCGTGGGTCACCGGACGCGCCGGTGTCAAACCCTAGCCCGCGCGCCTGACGCCCGCGCTGCACTGACCGGACGCGCCGGTCGAAACAGACCGCGTCCGGTGCAGCGTCCAGTGCTCCGTCCAGTCACTTCCGTGACCGCGCTCGCCTCCGTTTCTTTTCCGACTTCCGGCGCAATGGAAAATAGGCATTTCATTTCCCCGAAATCGCCTGAATCCCGCGCTCGCACGCTCGGCGGGAGGGAGAAAGGAACCAAACCCCTCTCTGCCCGCAAACCACAGCGCGACCAACGCCACCTTTGCAAATGTGCCAACACCATCAAGTGTACATCTCCATGTGCTTGTGTGTTAGCATTTTCTCAATCATTTTCAAAGGTTTTCCAGTTAGCTCACTAGGCCCTACATGCAATGCACTTCATGAATTCACCTAGTGGCACCCATGCGTCGAATAACCGATAAGATTTCCCCTCTTAATAGTTCGGCTATCGACCCTAAACCACTCACACCCTCTATGGTGTCTTGAGTGTAAAACAAAATGGCCCTATAGTTATACCTTTGCCTTGAGCCCATTTTGTTTCTCCAAATGATATGATCCACTTCATATCATCACATGACCGTCTCGATCCATCGACCTTGACTTCACTTGCTCTTCACCGTTGCATCGGTCCATCGGCGCCAAGTCTTGCTCAAGCTTCACCATCGCATGGTCCTTCGCTTCGAAGCCTCGACTTGCCCTTCACCTTCACAACCGGTCCATCGAGTCAAGCCTCATCTTGGTCTTCACCATCTTGGTCACATGAGTCAATGTCATGTCTCATATGCAATGACCACCTTTATCTAAATCATCCACTTAGATACAAAGGTTAGTCCTAGGTTTCATCAATTAGCCAAAACCAAACTTAGGGACTTTCAATTGTTTATTGTCATCCGCCACCATTTTGTATATAATTTCATTGAACATGATCCTTAGCTTTCCAGCTTGTCTCTTGTCTTTCTCCCTTATGGCAAAGAACTTGCCTAGATTCAAGAATAGGGTTGTCCCATACAACTTTTGTTGCATTTGGTTTTCCCACCTAATATCATAGCGCTTTATTACTTCTTTAAGCAAGTCAGGTTTAGCTTTTAAAGATTCTTTGATGGTGGTCTTCGTATGATCCATGGCTGCCATGATCTCAGGAGCTGCAGGTGTCTCATCCCCATTTGCAATCCTTAGAGCGACGAGAAGGGGCTGTGAAGCTCTCAAGCAACACTCCACTCTATTCCAAAAAGGCATGGAAAGGATAATATCCTCAACTTGTTTGCCTTCACTAGTGTTGGACAGACTGTTAGCGTGTCATTCTTCACTAACAACTAAAGCTCTCAAGACATTCTTGTGCTTGTACATACTTGCCAATGTTAGGTAAGAAGTAGCAAATCGAGTCATAGCTGGTCTCACAAGATCTCCGCCTATCTTTTGTCTCATTAGATCAAGCATCCTCCCATGATTGTACAAAAATCTGCACACTTTCTTGCCCCAATTGATGGAGTGTTGAATTCCTTTATCTCACCAATATCTTGCAGCAGCAAATTCAGACAACGGGCAGCACAAGGTGTTCAAAACAAATGTGGGATCCTCTCCATTAGAATCTTTCCCGCTGCCTTAAAGTTGGCTCCATTGTCTATGACAATTTGCACCACATATACCTTCCCAATCTTGTCAATTTGCTGCTCCAACAAATCAGCTAGCAATTGTGCATTTGCTACCTCACTTGAAGCATCAACTGAACCTAGGAAGAAGGTCCCTGCTAGACTGTTGGCAAGAAAATTGATTATATGGCAGTGGCTCATATCCGTCCAACCATCGGACATGAGAGTGCAGTCATATTCTTTCCAACTCTCCTCATGCTTCTTTCTTAGTTCTGTTGTCCTATTGACAACCCTTTCAAGCAATGGTTCCCTAATGTCATGCATGGTTGGTGAGCGGTACCCAGGTCCATACTGCCCAATGGACTCAAGCATTATATCCCAACTTCTCGAATTAATGACATTGAATGGTATACCATTTTCATAGAAGAAATCAGCAACATGATCATCAACAATTTGTTTAGCCTCCTTATCTTTCTTCTTTGTGCAGTGCTCTATAGTGGGCTAAGTCTTAGATTTATGTTTTTCTGCAACTACCTCTTCTGGTGTCCTGCGAAGCATGGCACTAACTGATTTGGTGTTGGTGTTCTTTTGAGTTGCTGCTTTAGTATGACCCGCAACCACAAAGGAAGTGATGGCAGCTTGAGCTATTTTCTTCTTTGCTTGTGATTGTGCTTGCTTCAGTCTTGTTCCAGAACTTGGTACTTTTGCTGGTTCAAGTTTAGTAACTTCATCCTCTTCATTTGCTTCTTGTTCCTGTTCACCATCTCCAGAAAGTGCCACAATTTCACTCCTTGTTTTCTTCTTCAAGTAAAGAGCCATCTCTCGCTGGACTATTGGAGGTGGTTTGGGGCACTTCACTGCATCCCCATAACCCTAGCATCTTGAACCGACCGATTCCTGTAGGCACTACCTTCTTATAGAAAATGCACTGAATAAATTCCTTCTTCGTAGGATCTGGCCACCACCCATACTTCCATCCTGGATCTTGAGATTGAGCCTTCCTCTTGGAATTTTTAGCCTGCTCAGCAAGTTCTGGAGGTAGTGCTGCTATAGCCTTTTCTACAAGGGATGAAACATCTGGAGCAGCTAAGAATGCAGAACCAGCACCAACTGATGCAATTGATGAGCTTCCACCAGCACCTTCAAGATCAGGCTCGGGCATGAAGACTTCCACTGCACGCTACCTCCTTCGATTTTCATCTACACAAGTTCAGCAAAGAGCCAAAGAAACAAAGCATCAAGATTTGAGCATAGTGCAGAGGAGAGGAGATGACAGAACAAAGCCAATTTAATGACTCACCTTCAGAGGAGGAGCTCATCTTCATGCTCCCTTGGAGAATAGGCGACCCTACAGCAAGCAGTAGGAGGAAGGAGGAAGCAGCAAGCAGTAGGGGAGAGGAGGAAGCAGCAAGCAGCAGGGGGAAGATCCACCAATGGGTTGTTCAGATTGGAACTGGAAGGGAGGGAGGAGGGAGTGAGATGCACGCAGGCAGCAGGGAAGAGAGCTCAGCAGCTCAACAGCTGCATAGGTGACGGCTGGAGTGGGAGTGAGACTAAGGAGAGAAAGAATGGGGGTGAGTATATAAGAGAAACCCTAATGGGCTTGGCCCAAATAAATAAAGCCCAGTAACTGAAGCAACCCATCTATCTATTTACTACTGATCGAGCCATAGACCTGATCGGATGATTAATCGGATGATCAGGTTTCTGATCGCTCTGATCTAATCGAAGGGCCTAATCGAGTGCTAAGAACCGATCAGGATGATTAATCGTGATTAATTGGATGATCAGAAAACATTGCTGTGCACCTAGTGGATAATGCAGGGATTCTCACCCTCCTGCATCGTGTGGTACGCCGGATCCCGGATCCCGGTGATGACTACAACCTTGTTGACAAGAGGATGTATATGGTGTACCGAGTGGACTTGAACGCGGGAAAGATGAGGGTGACGAGCAAGCACCCGTTGGCCCTCCTGCCTCTGCCACTGCTCCCTGGCCGCGCGTGCTCTATCGCGGGGGATGGGAACGAGCTCTAGGAGGAGGGAGACTGGAAAAAATAGCAAACCCGTATGCTCGAGTTGTGTAATGGGTGGCAGTGGTGGATAATTATCCCCAAACTCCATGAGAAAGTACACAACGCTGATTTCTAGAGTACCCCTTGAGGAGCTCTAGGAAAAACATGGAGTTGGCCCTCAACTCCACCTTTTTTTCTTAGAGCGGAGTTTTTGAAGCTGGACCTATTTGGCTAGGTAGTTTGGGAGCAGAGCTGCAAAAGTTAGAGCAGAGCAATGCCAAATAGACCCTTAAAATGCCAATACTATATATCCAATTAGTTTTGCTCTTTACAAGAGGTAAGGGGAGGAGCGAATCTTTGAATTCCTAGCTAAAATTGAGTCAAGACGAGGTTTCACATAGATTCTGAAGGCATTGCAGATGTCAAGGGCACCTTCATTGAAATAGATAACTAACGAACCAGGGTCTAGGGGTTCCCTATGGGGTTGACAACCTGGTTGGGCCCTAGGCTGGCCCACAATCTATTGGAGGACGCGAGGCAAGGTGGCGTGGACTCTAAGTTATCAAGGACCGACCTAGTCGGCTTACCAAGAAAGTTAGCTTCTCTAATAGAACTAAGACTCTTCTATTGTAACCGATTAGGACTAGATTCGTGCCTCTACCCTCTGCCCTATATAAAGAGAGGTAGGGTGCGCCCCCTTGTACACACAATCATACAAACTAATCCAACGCAAAAGGCTACACGCGTGCACTGGACGTAATGTGTTACGCGCATCGTGGCCTGAACCAGTATAAATCATCATCTCTTGCTTTTGTCGCAGAGTTCAGCGTACGTCGAAGCCCACCAACCATTGTCCTAGGTAACCTGTGACGAGTTGCTAGTCGTCAAACACCGACAATAACACCATCCAGATGGACGAGAAGTGGTTCAACACCACATCAAAGTACAGGAATTTGATGGCTCAAGATCTAAGGGTCCCCCAAAGAGCTAAGTACTTGGCAAGGAGATGGGCTAGCCCACGGTCTGCTTGAAGGCATGAGACAAGGTGACATGCTCTCCAAGACATGAATGACTGACCTAGTCAGATTTTAGGAAAGTGAATCTATGTGATAAGATTAGTCTGTTGTAACTGACTAGGACTAGATTATGCGCGTGCCCTCTAGACTATATAAAGAGAGGCATGACAGATTATGCGTGTGCCCTCCGGACTATATAAAGAGAGGTAGGAGCACCCCTTGTATCATCAATCATACACAACAATCCAATGCAAGGCAACATGCATAACGAGACAAACCTAATTGGTAAAGTTATGCAAGTTATTATTAAATAGTGGCCACGAGAACATGCAGGAAAACCGTTTGAATTCGACAAGATAATGCTCCTTCACATGTGCAAGTAAATGATGACAATTCTACTGCAACTATAGCACAAACAGGGATTGACATACACCTCATTAACCAACCTTTGAATTCCCCATATTTGAATGTACTATACCTAGGATTTTTTTTGCTTCTCTTCAATCCTTAACCAATGGTACAATCTCTAGGAACTTGGATGAGCTGATTGAGAATGTACAAAAGGAGTTTGATAAATATGATCCACTACATTGAATTAGGTGTTTCTAACATACAAGTGTGTTTGATTGAGGTGATAAAAGATGGTGGAGGAAATAGATACAAGATTCCTCTCATCGATAAAGATCAGCTAGAACCACTAGTCAAGCTTCCTAAAAGCCTTAGTTGTGACCGTCAACTCTATGAGAATGTGATGGCATCCTTGGGCCTTCACATGAGTACATTCCACACATGAGTATTATGCCCTGCTATAATTATATGAAGTTACCAACTTTATATGGTGTGTGGCTACTGCTATAATTGTTGAAGTTTTAAACTTTATGTAGTGTGTGGCTACTAATGTAATTATATGTAGTTATTAACTTTATGAGATGTGTAATATTGTAATTATATGAAGTTATTAACCTTATGGGATGTGAGACTACTACTGTAGTTTTGTAAAGTTCTAAACTATATGTGGTGATTGAAAAATGCTCTTATGTACATTAGTCTTCCTACTCAACTTATTAATCTAGCTCCCGGTTGGATTTGAGACACATGAGTAAAGATATTTATGACATACTCGTAAGATTTCTTTTTATATAAATGAGACAACAATCAGATTTTTTCATCTGGTTGGCTGTGTTCTAAGAAAAAAATGGTTCTCACTTTTTTATCAATATGGCCAACCAGATATCTCGGTGTTCTGTGACTAGTGGTGGATCCATGTCAAATATAGCTTGAAGCAACTATCAATTAGGTCATTTTTGGTTGTTATGTCAATAACTTTTCTCATGCATGTTTGTAACTTAAGACAGTAGATGTGTGATTTTAGTGTGTATGGGCCTTTTGTACTCTAAATTTCTTATCTGAATACATTTAAATGTATCTCTTCCATGTATTCAAGAAGAAAAGCATAAACGAAACAATGAGAAAAATCTAGTAGATTAGTAGCAAGTGAAAATTAAACTCTAATGTTTTCTACTTTTCTTGCAAATTAGTTGCCCAAAACAACCTAGTGTCATGAAGGATTTACCCAATGGGTGATCGATCGCTATCAAACAAAAAAGTGAGAACCATCAATTCAATTGTAATAAAGAAAAACATCTGATTGTTGTCTCATTTATATAACCCATCAATTCAATTGTAATAAATAAAAACATAAAGAATATTTAAAATATAGGCACCTGCATCAATTCTTGCAGACACTAGTACATAATTTGGCTTATACTTATTAGCGAGAGGTAGAAATACATAGTCGAAAGCAGCAAGCAAATCATCATTTGCCAATTCATGCCTCAAACAGATATTGACATTAAAACCTTTTCCTTTGCCTTCTAAATATTATAAAACACTTTTTCTTATTGTCAGTGGGGAAAATAAATTCTCTACACGAATAACATAATAAAAAAATTGAAATGGGGCACCTAATGATTTATCTAACCGGACCCATAAGCCTACGTGAGAGAATATTTGGGGCACTCATAAACACTAATTTATCTGTCTAATACTTGTACATTAAAATAGAAATTAATGCTATGCATAGTACCTATGGATTGAACTGAATAATACAGTGTCATCTTGGTAAAAAATCTCATGTGTACTCTCCTATGTACCATGTCCATGTTGGACATCACAGTCTATCACCAATATTTTTTTTTTGCATTCAACATAAACAAAATCAAGAGTGGTAAATTTTTGGAACTACTCACTTCTACTTTGCTCATGTTGCAATTACAACTTAATAGCTTGAAGTTACTATTATAAACACTAGAAGTTGCAACAAACACACCCTATTCTTCTCAACAATAGTTGTAAAGTGTTTAAGCATAAGAGCCCCCACTTATGACCAAATTTTACATCAAGCAAAAAGAGATAATGTGTGGACAAGCCTTGTGTGTCCTAATATAAGAAAGGAAACTTCTGAAGAATTGAGTTTGCCCATCTCTATTATGTGCAATCAGGAGGAGTAGACTAAATTATTAACATTTGCAGCAAAGCATGTGAATGCAAAAGATGGGATTTGATAGGAAATCCATGTAACCATGTTGTGGCATGCCTTAGGCTTGAAAGGATTCTGGCTGAAGATCTACTGCCAACGATATTCCTTTTAGACTATGAACAATTGTATATGGTTTCCACATCATGCCCTGCACCGACAAGTCCTAGGAAAACGTCAATGATTATTCGGGGTTCTCACAAGGTGCTTCAGTGGTTTCTTGATGTCAGGCGTAGATGGTCGATGGTTGACTCCTTTCGCTAGTCAAAATGGTCGATGGTTGACTCCTTTCGCTAGTCAAAATGGTTGCCTAGGTTGCAATGAACTCGGGTCGTTGCATTATGAGCATGACTAAGATCACTGAATTCATGAACTAATGGATCTTGGCCAAGGTAAAAACGTCTGAGCAGCTCAATATCACTTTCTATTAGATGTCTAATAGAGCGGTCATCATCAGAATCAATGACTCTTGCAACCTTGTAAGGCTCCACATCATCCACACTTTGCACGTCCAACACTATTGTAGGTCATGCAGACTTCTTCAAAGTTGACAGATGGAGCGACAGGAGGACCACTGACATTATCAAGAATATCTCTTGCATCATAAGGACAAAGGAATGGAATGATGAGCGGAAGCTAAAGTTTTTTACTACGACACTTACTAGGATGATTCTTGGTGAAAGGGTTCTCCATAAGGGCCGCCACGACATCACCAGTTTGACATTCAACTCAAACTAGTTGAGAAATTTGAACCTTGTTCGGGGCAGATAGAGCATCGGTCACCTCTGTAAGAGCATCTCCAACAGGACCCCTACTTGACCCCCTACTTTGGATTTAGGTAGCGGAGTCCAAAAAACCAACTCCAACAGGCCCCCTACTAGACCCCCCACATTTGTTGGCCTCCTACTTTTCCCCCTCTACCCTCTACTTCTGTTGGCCCCCTACTCTCCACCGTGCAAAATCTGGATGAGAGAGATGACAAAAGAGCCCCACGCGTCATTGACTACTAAAACAAATTTGAGTAGTATGGTTTAGGTAGTATTGCTGGAGTTGGAAGTAAAATATGAGTAGTCTCAAAATAGGTGGCTTCCTAAATAGAGAAGTAGGGGGTGTGTTTTAGGTAGTATTGCTGGAGATGCTCTAAGGTCCTAAATGGCTAGAGGGGGTGGTGAATAGCCTTTTCAAAATTCTATAAACTTTACTCAACAACAAAGTTAGTATAAAAGATGGCGAAGCTAATTCTAGCACTAGCTCAACTACACTATGCAAGACACCTAAATAATTCTAGTAGATATGAAGGCTATAATCTCTAATCCACACCAACAAGGCTAAGTCACTACTTACTCTACTCCTAGGTGAAAGAGATACACTACACAAACTAGGAGCTAGAATCTACAAGAGAAAACAAGCTAAGCAACTAGCAAGGTAGACAAGTAAGTAAAGGAGTGAGCATGTATTGTTATACCGACATTGATGAGTAGAGATATTTCTAATGAATCAATCAATCAACAATCACAATCACAAGATGAAATCCTCAGCAAAGAGATGACACAAGATTTTTTACCAAGGTTCACTTGCTTCCCGACAAGCTAGTCCTCATTGTGGCGATGCACCCACTTGATGGATCGCGAGCTAATTGACTATCAAGAGTCAAACCCTCAGCGGGTGCCGCACATCCACTCACAAGATGGGGATCCTCCAAGCCATGAGCTCCACTAGAGTAGCCAATTCGCGAACTCCTGCGGGAAAGGCTCAAAAACCCCTCACAATCACTTAGTGAGGCTCTTGAATCTCACTCAATCTCACTAGAGTATGCAACCAAGCAAGGAGATGAGTGGAGGGAGTGTTCTCTAGCTCAAAGTATGCCTCAAGTATTCAGATCTGCAAGAGAGAACCCGTAAAGGCCGGCCATGCTCATATTTATAAGCCCTCAAACAAATAGAGCCGTTGGCCTCCTCACAGCAGCCTGATCGGGGGCATCAGACGCGTCTGATGCCTATGCAACAGACGCATGCTACCACGTCTGATGCACCATGAAGCGCCACGCGTCCAGCCACTTCAAAGAACCAATGGTCGATTTCATGAATACCAGACGCGTCTGACGCTGCGAGCCTGCGCGTCCGACGATGCAACAGACACAGTCCAGAGAGGGTCAAAAACGCTTGAACTCGCAATAGACGCGTCCGTTGGTGTGGCAACAGACGCACTCCAGGGTTAGGTGCTCCATGCTCCTCTGCCGCCTCTGCTCACAAGTGACGTCCATGCCAACAGACGCTGACGTCACGCGTCCGACGTTCCACCGTCAGCGCGTCTGATGCACGGTCGCTAGCACTCCGCAAGCTAGAGTTAGGCGTCAGATGCTAGGCCAGCATCTGATGCTGCCGAACGCCGCATCTAATGCGTGCTTTTTAGTACGAAACACTTCCGTGACTTCGCTACTTCTTCCCACTTCCGGCGTAAAGGAAAATAGTCATTTCATTTCCTTGAAAACGCCAAACCCCTCTCTACCGCTCAAACTCCACCGCCTTCGCAAATGTGCTAACACCACCAAGTGTACATCACCATGTGCATGTGTGTTAGCATTTTCACAATCATTTTACAAGGCGTTACGTTAGCTCTCTACTAGATCCTAATGCATATGCTCAAGATGATGACCTATTAGCACTTGATTCACGAGCTAACCGTGATTGCCCCTCTTGATAGTCGGCTATCAATCCTAAACCCGGTCAATTACTTCTCTACTCATCTTAGACCGGCAAAAGCAAACCCTATGATTATACCTTTACCTTGATCACTTTGTTCCATGTCCATCTCCTCATGCTTGATCACCATGATCATCATTTCATGTGCATCTCCACCATGATCGTTATTTCATGTCCATACACCATCTCTTTGTGATCTTGTGGCCACCACTCCTTGCCACATATGTTGCCATGCCTAGCTCAATTCACTTAGTTACAATGGCATTAGCAACTTGGTGTCATTAATTACCAAAACCAAACTTGAGCTTTCAACATCAGGCACATCTTCCACATCCACCTCAAGGTTCAGTAATAGAGGATCAAAGGGTGCTGAATTGCCCAGTTTTGGTGAATACCTATGCAGGTTGGGATCAATGGACACCTTCTGCACAAACAAGTCTAAACATTTGACCTCATTGCTCATAACCAATGTCACATAATCCTCCCACTCATCCTCACAACAAATTGAGAACATCTGCCTCAATATTGTCTCTTTCAAACCAAAGTGAAGTAACCCCTCAACTACTATGCCCTCCTCATTTGCATCCCAATGTAGCTTCTCCCAAGACCGAGCAACCAACTCACTTAACGATGACCGAGGTCTGAATACTAGAGGCATCATTTGCATTCTAACAAATTGAACATTTCCATAATCATCACTAGCCACACTGCCTCCATGATATAAGATTACTAGCTTGTCCATCTAATTCACAGAGAAAACCAAACTTAATACCTTGAATTGAAATTGGATACAAACCAAACTTTAACCTAATCATAAGTAATCTAGACCACTACCTAATGTTATCGAGCTTCATTGTCCATATTCCTTGCATAGTCTCTCTAAATAACTAACTATTAACAAACTAATATCATATACTAATTAACCAACTACTTGTACTTATATCATAGTATACGTATAACAAACTAATTATACTCATCGTACTTATACTTCATACTAACTAACTAACATACTATAAAAACTAAGTAATTAATATACTAATTAACTAAATAACTCTCCAACTAATTAAACAATTAATGAACTAACTAAATAACTAAATACTTCAATTAATAAAACAACATAATAATTAACTAACTATTTATTAAAAACTAACTACCTAATGAATGAACTAATAAACTAATTAATTCACTGAATGTTCACTGGGCAGCACGGAGGTGGTGGGCAGGCGAGCGTCGAGGCGAGGGCGGCAGAGGGCGGTTGCGGCCGCTGCGAGGCCTCGTCGAGTTACGCCAGTAGCGCTTGAGGTGATGGTGCCGACCCGCCATGGACGTGGCGGTGTCGTGGTGGGGCGGGGTGGCACACGAGGAAGAAGAATGCCTGCGCACTGGTAATAGGGTTTTCGAGCTTGGCACCAAGGTCTGCGTTGCCGAGCTCGACGCCAAGATATGTAACGCAGAGCCCCTGCCATGTCAGCGCCATGTTGCTATGCCACCCGGGCCACACAGCTCAGCACCGTAGTCTACGGCGTCGAGCCGTGTTACCTTGGCGCCGTAGGACACGGCGTTGACCCTTGGGGTGGGGTTTCCAAACACAGATGTACCATAGGCCACAACGTCGACCTCTAGGTCCAAACACACGAATTAGACATCTATCTAGTGTATAAATATGAATATTTTTATAAAAAGTAAAAATAAAAAAAATCGGGCTACAGCACATCTTCAATAAGGTGAGGGACTGAGGGAGGAGAAGCAGACCAAGGCGGGCAAGCCGGCGGCGTACGGCAAGGACGGCGCGCGTGGGAACGGCGCCAAGCAGCACGACGACGACGGCTAAGTCTCATCGGTGAGCGGCGCGCAGCCATGCTCCAGATATTAGTAGCTGGTTCTGTTCTATCATCTCCATAGTCACATAAAACGGGTTCACCACCTTCGACCCTCGACCCGGGTTCGTCGACCCCGACCCGGGTTCACGGGTTCATTTTCGACCCGAAGTGTAAAAATCTCTCACGAGAAGCATACCACGTACCGCGATCCCGTACCTCGACCCCATCGACCCAGAAACTTTGTGACTATGATCATCTCATTCGTGCTTGGATGGTGCAAGTAGAGATCTTTTTGCAGAAATTCTCATGCTTTGGATGGTGCAATGCAAGTAGAGATCTTTTTGCAGAAATTCTCATGCTCTCCATGCTTTTGCAGTTGAAAACAGGAGGCGTTCTCTCGTAGTTCCGGACACTAAGCTAAACACGGCGTCAGAATGTTACTAAAGATGTTTTACCGTCCTGTCAGACAACCAAGTACCCAAGACACCTTTCGTCTGTGTTGCAAGGTGTGAGAGACGACGAATTGAATGAACGAAAGAGATTCCCAATTCCCAAAAAAAAAGAATGAATGAAAGAGAAAATTGTGTTGGATCCGTTGGCCGTCTCCGGTCTGGGCCCCGAGTCCACCCAAGGCCCAACTGGCAGCTGCCCAGGGCACAGGGAGACTGTGAGTCTGTAACAGAATTGGACTACAAGTGATGAGGATGGAGGGAATGAACGAAGAGGCCCGTTGCTGCACCGCACACACGGCGACGTCCCACGGCAGCGCCTGTCGCGGTGCCGCCCGGCGTGATCGCACAGCGGCTTGCCGTTCACCGTCGTTGGTGAAGCTCAATTCTAACCTGCTTTGCTCTGCTCGCTGTCACTGCTTTACCTAGCTCACTCAAAAATCTTTTACTACGTACTTCACAGCTCAAGTAGTCAGGGCAATTGGGCAAGCATGAACCCCAGAAAGTGACTCAAGACTTTCTTTTTTTTTCTTTTTTTTGTCTTTTCCCATCCCATCGCCACATGGAAATATGCTTCTTTTTTTAGTTCTTCCCTCCGAAAAGGGGCCAATATGCCGACTTCGCTCAGAAAAGCTCAGGACGGTGTGTGTGTCGGTGGCGGTGCATGTATGCTGCGACGGAACTGGATTCGATTGGACCTGTCCGGATATGGATCGAGACTTCGAGAACGACGGATGTGTGGCGGACGAGATCATGAGCGAGATGGAATCATGCATGCATGCAGGCAGCAGGCGTCGTGTACTCGTTCACCAGCTGGTCGCTCCTCCTGGCTCATCATGTTCGCTCCATGAGCCTGCACCCTGAAGCTTCCATATAAAGCCATGGGAGAGCATGCGATGAGAGAGGAAGAGAGAGAGATAGTGGGTCCGACCAGATCATGTATGAGCCTCTGGCTCCCGGGTCCCCAGGGCCACCGCCTGCCTGGTGACCTAGTGCTCACCTCATCCGCTCATCGGTGAGCACACCACCAATGCCGTAATAACAGCAAAAAGCAATATGATCATGCTGACTCTATAGTACTACGTACAGTACATGGAAGAGATCGATCCAATGCAACTGATTGGCACTGTCATTTATATGAACTTTTGCACGTGCATCACGCATGGCATGGCAAAGCTGAAAGTTCACTTGGATTGGACGCACAGAGGATGAAGAATCCACCGACACAGCTGCCCCCTCCACGGTGTGTGCATTCTGTGCTATCGTACGTGCTGGTGCGTCGTCACTCGTCAGTAGAAACTAGGAAAGGGAATTCAGTTCAAATATCCGTCGGACCACATCTTTTTTTCTATAGTACAACAAAAATGTGCGAACCACTTGCAGTAGGCAGGTGTGAGCAATGTTGAGATGGTCGCCTATTTAACCCTTGGCGCACGTTCCAAGTCGTGGACACGCTCCCATTTTCTGCTGCTTGTTTCTGCGACCTCAAGTTCTGGACGCTGACGGTCGCAAATATAGTGGCAAATGCAGTAGGACTAAGGTCATGTTTAGTTCCTAAAAATTTTCAAGATTCTTTGTCATATCGAATATTTGGACATATGTATGGAGCATTAAATGTAGACGAAAAAAACTAATTACACAGTTTGGTAGAAAACCACGAGACGAATCTTTTAAGCCTAATTAGTCCATGATTAGACACTAATTGACAAATACAAACGAAAATACTACAGTAGTCAAAGCCTAAAATTTTCGCGAACTAAACACACCCTAAACAATAGAAGAGCATTTGCCCGCGCTGACGGTAGAGTGTGGAGCACTGAAAGTTGGAACTGACACTGAATCACTGACTAACCGAAGTACCGACCAAAAGTTCAGGCAACCCAGATCCGTTGCCGGGTCTCAGGCTCTCCGCTGTAAGCCCAACCTAGAATCCAGCCCGGCCCACTAGAGATAGACTTTCTTAATTTTCGATTCGTCCTATAGTAGTAGTGTAGATGATTCAACTTAGGCCTGTTTAGTTCCTCCAAAATTTCTGAAAAATGCAGTATGCAAAAAGAAGATTCTTCGTCACATCAAATTTGCGATACATGTATAGAGTACTAAATGTAGATGAAATCAAAAACTAATTACACAGTTTGGTTATACTTTGCGAGACGAACGTTTTGATCCTAATTAGTGAACGGTTGGATAATTATTACTAAATACAAACGAAATACTACAATAATGCTACAGTAATTTTAGCACTCCAAACTTTAGCAACTAAACACAGCCTTAGCCTCTGATTGTGTCGCCTGCAAAGTTCGGGTAGTTGAAGAACGTATCTACGCGGCATATCCCATGGTCTCACCTGGTTACGAATACCTAGGCAATCTCCCCCGCAGGCCGTAGCATTAGTTGATTTAACTAGTGGTACTACAGGATTAGTATAATAGTTGAGCCGGTTGATCTCACTGGGCCGCAGCGACAAACATCCCGTGCAGTTTCACTTTCTGCCTGATAAAGCGCCAGTCACCTCTGATTCTCTCCTGACCCCTGTTGCTAGATACCTTTACCCTCCGAGGCCCTGCTTGATACCACTGTTTTTATAAGAATTTGGTTTTTGAAAACTACTTGTGATCAAACAAGCTAGTTTTTATCTAGTTTCTTATGTTAATTTTTGTCAGATTCTTAAAAATCAAGAAGCTATTGGCCTTGTTCGCTTGGCTGATAAGCCATGGTGAAAGTACCGTTGGCTGATTTGTTACGAAATAAAAACACGGTTCGTTCGTTCAAAAAGTACGACTCATAAAACAAGCGAACAGGGCTAATAGCTTCTTGGTTTTGCTAGTTTCTTATGACATGTGAGCAATAAATGAAGTCAGATTCTTTAAAACTAGAGGATCCAAACACTCCTACCAGTTTTTGTTCAGAATCCAGAGTTTAGAAACTAGAGATAAAAACTGGTTTTTAAGAATATAAAACTCATCCAAACATGCCCTAAACTTACTGGGTGCGAGTAAAATCTTTCCACTTAACCGGCCACATTGTTGCGCATCATCAAAGCAACAAGCTGTTTTGGGGAGAGGTAAAAAGGAACCAGCGCAAAAATAAGGATCTCTTTAGCACGGTTTCCAATAGCTTTATCTCCGATAAAGTTGCACACATCTCGAAGTGCCTGAATAATTAATAAAATTTATTTTGTTTGGATCCGGACTCGGGCTGACTCTATCCATGTCCAACCCAAGCCCAGCCACAACCCACTCAGATCCATAACATTTAGTTAGACTTATACTATGATTTTTCTTCAATCCACGGTACACGGAGGTGCTTGGGCTCGTTCGCATAGCCAACGGGTGAGGGGCGGCGGCGGCATCGCACGGAGGGTTTGGTGCGGTGCACGGAGGGGCGGAGGGACCCTAGGCGAGGCTGAGGAGCTGGCACAACTCCGGTCGGGGTGTGGTGACAGGGGGTTTGAGATTTCAGGCGTTTGTATCGATTGATCCTGCAACATGTAGCATCTGATGATGTTGAGAACTCAGAGCAATTCCATTGGTTTGCTGACGACGGAAAACTTCGACGTGAATGAATGTATCCCCCGTTCTGGTTCTTATTACTGTATCCTTGTATCTTTAGTTTCTGAACTCTGACGAGAAAGCTAATGTATTGAGACTGTGTTTAACTGCTCGTTAGCACTAGCAGTTCTCATACAGAATTCATGGCAGAATTATTCTAAAATCTGAAGCGGGAGGATGGCAAGAAGAGATAAATTCTTCAATTGTTGTCCAGTTAACTTACTGCCCAATGGCAAGCCTGATCTTAAGGTCATCACACTATAGCATACGCTACTGGCCTACTGCTAATTACACTACGAGACGGCTGATTGCTGCCCTAGTTAACTTACTACTCAGTGGCATGCCTGATCTGAAGGTCCACACACACTATAGCTAACATTACTACTAATTACACTGCAAGACTGATGCATTGTCATCAGACAAAATTCCTATGCGACCAAACCTGCACCTGCACAAAATTCAGGGACCAAATAAGCAAGCAGAGGCATCCTTAACTAGGTGCCATGGCCGCCTATGAGGCGCTTCCTCTTAAAGCTCTCCTTGAAGCACACCTGCCTGAGAGAGAGCCTCACACCAGCCAACGCCCACCATCGAGTCGCAACCGAGCGCCGCGCACGCCCGAAATCCCGAACCCCTGTCGTTGAACGCCTGAGCGGAGTTGTGTTGCCGTCGTCGCCGGCCTCAGCCTCGACTCGGGTCCCTCCGGTCCTCCGTGCACCGCCGCCGCCACCCCTCGCTCGTCGACGATGCGAACGAGCCCGAGCACCTCCGTGTACTCTACCGAGTCTAAGTGAGTGGGCTGCAGCTGGGCATGGGTTGGACAAGGATAGGATCGGCCCAGTCTCAAAATTAATTTAATTAATTATTATCTAAGTGCTTTAAGATGCGTGCAACTTTTTTAAAGGACCACCGTGTTAGAATTAATTGCTTATTTACTGTAATCTCCTAGCTAACTGTGCAGGCGCCAGCTATACTGGCCCTTTCACACTGCTGGCCCCTTGGGCCATCCCCTCTCTCTCTCCTATATAAGTGTAATCCCTTCTGTAATCCATTATCAAGGAATATACAAAGCCTAATGGCCTTTGTCTAATATAGTATCAGTCTAATCGTATCCCCTGCTTCCGCTACTTTCTGTCGCTGCCCAACCCCGACCCGCGTGCGCCTTCTCCGGCCGCCGCGCTCAGGCTGCTGCGCCTGCCTCGACGGCCGCCGCGCGCCCTCCTCCGGCTGCCATGCGTGCCTCGCCGGTCCCCGTACCCATGGCTGCTCCTTCCTTCGGCGGCGATTCCGGCTCTGGCACCTCGGCTGTCGCCGCTGCGACCAAGCTCCGCGACGAGGTGCTCGCCACCGCCAAGGCTCTGGAAGTTGAGGTCGCCTCCCTACGTGACTCCAACTAGGCGCGCAGCGCCCAACTCAAGGAGGAGGCGGACCTCCTCAAGTCCACTGCCGCCGCCCAGGTGAGGGTCCGTGCTGCTGTCGCCGCTCTTGACTTAGAGTGCGAGCAGGCCGACCTGCTGGAGCAGCAGGCCGCGGCCCTCCGCGCGCAGCTCCACCTCGAGCACCACCGCGATGACAACTCAGAGGGCGATGCCGACTCCATCTCCACGGAGACCGCGGTTGTCGCCCATCTTCATAGCCAGGCGGCCGCTGTGCAGAACATCAAGAACCTCATCCCTATTGTTCTTGATCTGCAAGCCTCAAACTACTCCAAATGGCGTGGTTACATTCTGCTCATCCTCGGTCGGTTTGCCCTGAAGGACCACGTCCTCAGCGACGCTATCCACCCCCACGATGGGCATGGTCCCGCATGGACTGTGTTGTCATCTCATGGATCTTCAACACCATCGCCCCTGACCTCCTCGACGTCGTCCACGAGCGTGACGACATCACTGCTCGGGTAGCGTGGCTCGGCCTCGACCAGCAATTCTTCAACAACCGTGAATCACGCGCCATGCTCCTCGACGCCGAGTTCCGCACTCTCTGCCAGGGTGCTCTCTCTGTGGATGAATACTGTCGCAAGATGAAGAACATGGCAGACGCGCTTGTCGACCTTGGTGAACCCGTCCTGGACCGGACCCTGGTGTTGAATGTGCTGCGCGGCCTCAACGAACGCTTCCAGTTCATGTCGCAGCTCGTCATGAGGCAGAAACCCTTCCCATCCTTCGCCGACGTCCGTGCTGACCTGAGGCTGGCCGAACTCAACATGGCATCACCTTCAGCTCTGCCCTCGGCCCTCGTCACCGCGCCGTCCAGCAAGCCACTTGCTCCGTCCCCTGCTCCTCAGCGCCCTCCACAGCCTACTGGGGGACAGCAGCTCGGCCACACCCCTGCTCCACGCCATCCTCAGGCTGCTGGGGGCCAGTAGTCCGGCAACGGCAATAACTGCAGACGACGTCACCGCGGTGGACGCGGCCAAGGCGGCGCCCAAGCCGGCACTCAAGCCGGCCCACCGAGTGGCTAACAGTGGCCATCCTTCTCCAACCCATGGACCGGGTCCATCCAGATGTGGCCCGGATCCAACCCAGGCGGCTCTCGTGGTCCACCGCCCCACGTGCCTCCACCTCCATCACCACAGCAAGCTCACATGGCCGGGGCACCCCCGGGTTACTTCGCCTCTCCGCCGGTCCCCGGGGCATGCTACCAGGCGCCCCAGCAGGCGCCCACCTCCACCTGGTCCCGTTGCCATGGACTACTGAGGGCCTCGCCAACGCCTTCAGCACCGTCACCCTCACTCCGCCGTCAAGCACCTCAGATTAGGTCACTACAAGAAATCTGGGCTTCTGTGACGATTTTCTGGATTATGACGGACCTTCTATGACAACAGTAATATGTCATAGAAGGGGTACAATGACAAGAAAAATACCGTAATTGTCACAATCAGTTTGTCATAGAAGGAAAAGCCATCTATGACAAACTGATTGTGACAATTACATCCTTTTTCTTGTCATTGTACCCCTTCTGTGACATATGACTGTTGTCATAGAAGGTGCGTCATAATCTAGAAAATCGTCATAGAAGCCCAGATTTCTTCGACTCGGGTGCTTCCTCTCACATAGCCGGCACTCCTGGTATGGTCACCATGTCACCAACCTCCTCTTTTCCTTCTTCAATTGTTGTGGGAAATGGCGCCACTCTTCCGGTTGTTGGCACCGGCTACTCAACCCTCCCTGTCCCATTTCGCCTCAACAATGTTCTCATTGCCCCTGACACTATTAGAAATCTCTTGTCAATTCGGCAATTCACCACTGATAATCTTGTTTCTGTCGAGTTTGACCCTCTTGGTGTTTCTGTGAAGGATCTTCGTACCAGGAACCTCCTCCTTCGCTGTGACAGCTCGGGACCCCTCTACATCTTGCAACTCCCGACATCACCATCCGGTTCCTGCGCTCTCGTGGCCACTCCCTCCTCCACTACTTGTCATCATCGGCTCGGTCATCCCGGGAAGGCTACTCTTCAGACTCTTGCCAAGTCGTCCTCCATCATCTGCAGCAAGCCCGATGATGACACTCTCTGCCATGCTTGCCAGCTTGGGCATCATGTCCACTTGCCTTTTACCAATTGCTTGTCTCGTGCAACTAAAAATTTTGATTTGATACACTGTGATTTGTGGACTTCCCCAATCGTCAGTGTATCCGGTTTCAAATATTATCTAGTCATTATTGATGATTGCTCGCATTTTGTTTGGACTTTCCCTCTTAAGCTAAAGTCTGACACCTTTAATGCTCTCTCCAATTTTTTTGCCTATGTGCTCATTCAGTTTGGTTGCACCATCAAGTCTGTGCAGTGTGACAACGGGCGTGAATTTGACAACTCCATGTCTCGCGCTTTCTTTTCTGCCAAAGGTGTCACCCTTCGCATGTCATGCCCCTACACCTCACAGCAAAATGGCAAAGCCGAGCGCATGCTTCGCACCATCAACAACGTCACCCGCACCTTGCTCTTCCAAGCATCCATGCCCCCCACTTACTGGGCTGATGCCCTTGCCACCGCCACTCTCCTCATCAATCGCCTCCCAACCAAGACCCTGAACATGAGCACTCCCTTCTTTGCCCTCCATGGCACTCTCCCCTCCTACCATGACCTTCGAGTTTTCGGGTGCACCTGCTACCCCAACCTCACCGCCACCACTCCTCACAAGCTCGCTCCACGATCTTCCTTGTGCATCTTTATTGGCTATTCTCCTGACCACAAAGGGTATAGGTGCCTTGACCTCGCCACAAACTGCGTCATCATCTCATGTCACGTTGTCTTCGACGAGACAACGTTCCCTTTCTCCCTCTGTCGACCTTTGCCACCCACACACGAGCTTGATTTTCTAACTAACAACGATTCGTCGTCAGTTTTACTTCCACCTGCAGGTACACTGTGGGCTGCTGGCCCTCTGCCAGCCCGTGTGCCCTCCCAGATGGTGCCCACCTTGGGTGCACCGGCCCTCAGGCAGCCTCCTCCGGGCTTCGTGCCCCGGCCGCCGGGCTCCTCTCTAGCTCGACCTGTACAGGCGCCCACTTCGCCGACGCCCATGGCGCCCTGGGGACAGGCGCCCACTTCATCGGCGCCCATGGCGCCCTCTGCAGAGGCACCCCCGGCGGCCTCTGCTCTGGTGCCCACGGGTCCTTCTATACAGGCACCTGTGGTGGCACCCCCTGTACAACTACCTCTGGCGCCCTCCTTCAACAAACCATCGATCATTCATGTCTACACCCAGCGTCCACCCGCCCCCAGCTCGCCACCTACGTCCACTGTTGGACCACCTCCTCGACGCTCCAACATGATTCCTTCACCGCCGCGCTTCGTCAAGAGTGACCCTCCTCTTACAACAGGAGTTGTCCCCATCCCGCCAGTCGCCAACACTCATGGCATGGCGACCCGCGGGAAAGTCCGGTTACTGACAGCCGCGCCTCGCGCTGCACACTGAGGCTCTGTCACCTCTACCACGCTCCTATCGTGACGCCCTCGCCGACCCACACTGGCTCGGGCCATGGAAGAGGAGTATGCTGCCCTACAGGACAACAACACTTGGGATCTTGTTCCCCGTCCCGCCAAGGCAAATGTGGTCACCGGCAAATGGATCTTCAAGCATAAGTTTCATGCAGATGGTTCCCTGGACAGATACAAGGTGTAACACCCCAGGTGTTTGTCCCTCATTAAGCAGTGGGTTTGAGTTCAAACATGACATATTAAGTGTAGATGACAATGTCAAGGTCAACCTATGGAGATGAGCCTAACCTAAAGTTGGATGTTGCACCATTGCTTTACATATAGGCCCCTTTTCAAGATATATGTTTGGGTAGTGTTATTACAATATCTTCATGTGTCTCACCTTAGTACCTATCTATATTGATCTCTGGAAAAGTTTTATGAAGTTTGGAATCAAAAAGTCACATGAAATGATAAGTTATATCCTTGTTGGAATGGTTTTACTAAGTGTTGGAATTACACTATAAAGTGAATGGAATTATAGATCATCAACCAAACCTTGCAACCTTGCTCAAATTATTCTAGATGAACTCTACAACAAAAGTCATGAAGGGTTCATTTTCAGCAAATGTCCAGAAAATGCTTATAAGTGTGGGAATAGCTAGAATTGTCATTTTCTTGATTGGGTTTTGACCTATGTTGACCAACTATTTGGAGTGCTTGCATGGTGGTGGGCCTTAAATAAAAGTTGGAGTTCATATTATGCAGAACAAATTTTGTTTAAGGATCAAGAGCTAAATTAGTGCCTAGCTTAGTCAAATGTCGCTCGGAAGATCGAATCCTGTGCTATTTTCAGGGTTCAAAAATCGGCCAAGTCTGGATGACTGAAATTTCGTATTTTAGTTTTTGTGTACCTACCTTTAGTGAATTATAGTTTGGAAACCATAGAGAATTGGACGAGACTCCTTTATGCAATATTGTAGTACACCTGTAGCTCTACGCAAGGGTGCAAACGGTTGATCAAATAATCGGTCGGTTTAGGAGATGTGATGGGAGGAAAATGGAATTTCAGTCGTACGTTTGAGGTGGAATTGAAAATTTGAATTTGCTGCTACAGTGGCCGACGGGGACAGAGCCTTCACGCCGTGAGGAGCCCCAGCTCGCTCGCATGCACGCCACCTCGCGTCCATGCTCGGCAAAAAGGATACCGAGCCCTCTCCCTCGGTCCCCTTCTCTCACTCCCTCCACCCCGCTCTCGCTCGTCCTCCCTTGCCGCTGCCGAGCGCGCACGGCCATGGCCGGGCCGAGCTCCGGCCGCCGCTTCCGTTCTCGCCGCTCCCAGCCTCCTCACTCCCCACGAGCACCACCCTCAGCTTCGCCGCCATCTCCTTCACGTCGTGCTCGTGCTCGCCGTCGCAAACCGCCACCGTGGCCGTGGAAACTCCGGCCGCCGCCGCCGCAGCCGCCGCCCGCGCATGGCCAAGCCGCCGTGGGCCACCTCGGGCCGATTCGAGGCCACTGGCGGGTGCGTAAGGGCCCCCTGGTGCTCCCCCGCCCGTCGGCTGCCGTCGGCATGGCCTCCCTCCGCCGGAAATGGCGAGCCCCGATGTCCTCTGCTCCAAAATCCCGTCAGGGACCTCCTACATGAATTCGACGAAAGTCAGGGGCCTAACTGCAATGTCATTGACTCATATGAATAGTGCCATTAAGGACCTTGTTGCAGGAAATTTGCTGAACTTTGGAAATTTATAGTAATTCATAGGAAATTCGTAAAATAGCAAATGTGGACTTTTTGGAATCCTTGTGAAATTTTCTATGCAGTAGATCTATAATATTTCATGTTTTAGTTTAAAGTTTTATCTATGAAAATGGATTTATGCATCTAGGTTTTCAATTCTAGTTGTATTTTGTCATTTTCATAACTGAAAATGTAGAGCTCCAAATTAAGTGAAATTTTTGTGGCATGCTACCCATGTGATGTTGGATGTGTGGTAATAATTTCATGAGTTTTGATTGTTGTATGAGTGAGTTATTAGTGTATCTTGCCCTCACATGATTTATTGCAATATCCATTTGTCTTTTTCATAGAGGTTGATATACATGTCCAATTGGCTTGAAATTTGGACAGTAGACTTTTGAAAGAATATGTAGCTCACTGTAATTTTGGTAGAATTTATTGTGCACTTTGATAGGTGTTCATAATTCCACCTAATTATCTAAGTAAATTAAGAAAATGTATTAAAAGAATTTATTTAGGAATGGACACTATGTTTTCTGGTGTTCATTAGTCATGTGTGACATGTTGGTAAAGTTATTTTTGTCCAAGTATATGTTTGCAACATAAGTTAATAATTATTTCTTGCAAATGAGGTTTCTGGACAGATCTGGAAACTTAGCAAAGTTCTTCATGATAATGTGCTTTGTTGTAAAACTTGTTTATACAAAAGTTGTAGATAATTTATGTATCTAGCTGCTGATAAATTTTGGTGGCATTTTGTCAAGTAGTTTTTGAGTTATAGATGTTTAAAGTTGGGTTACAGAATTGCTTGCTCTCTGTCTTGTTAGACCAGTTTCTGTGTTTGTGTAAATTCGACATGTTAAACTTTGGAATCATGCTATGATGATTATAAATTAAATGTAGATAATTTCATAAGCTTTCTAGAATATCTTTTTGCACATCTTTTGGAGTTGTAGATCTCCTGTTGTGGTTAAATTACTCAGGTGTTGTTCTGATGTCCAGGAGGTGGCAATTTCTAGTTCCAGTGCTTTGATTAACTTTGCCATGCTTGTGTATTGAAGTGTGACACCTATCTTTGATGGTACTTGGTTTAGTACCCTATGATCTTGTGAGACTTGTTTCTTGATTGATGTGCTTGCCCTCTTCTATGTTATGCTTTAATGAGGATTAAGTTAATTAGCTCTAGGTGTTTATGAGAACTTTGGTATGCTTGTTTGATTACTCTATTTATTGCACTTCTATGCATTCATACATATGCATTGTTGCACCTCATTTAGGTACGTTAGCTGAAGCACGTGAAGGACCTAAGGTGGAGCCAAATCCAAAGACGGAGTTGGTGGATCCATCCCGAAGATAGAAGGACCGGACAAGTGTTAGATTGAGGGAATGCTCGCCAAGCGAGTTTCTTCTGACAAACTCTGACTTGAGTCAGATCCCAGGCAAGCCCCGGAGCATTATAAGCCTCCTACCTTCAAAGCAATTAATTATATATATGTTATAAGTATTGTTGCATTAAGTGGTAGGAGTTGGTTGAAAACCTTGCTGCATTATATCATTCCTTGTCCAGTTATATGAATCCTTGAATCCTACATAGACTAGGATCGAATAGATGCATAGCCCTGCTTTAAGCGGTAGAAGTCAGGTGATTTCCTGTCACCTGCGAGATATAGGGATATTCATATATGGCACGGTTGGCTATATTTTCTATCGTGGAATGGAACCATGTGTTAATAAAATGAAATGAGACCAGGCGGGATGACGATAGTGAAGCAACAAGGCATGGAGGTCTTGGGTGTGGATCTATCCCCGTCTGAGTAATTTAAGGACCGATTCGCTGTACGTCCTTGAGTCATGTTGAACGCAGTCTAACACTTAGTTGGCCGGATAAGTCGTTCTGACCGCGAAGCCGAGTAATTCAATTCAGGCCGGGAATCGAATGGTAGGTCGCATCTTGGAGGAGAGAAAGGATGTGCTTAGAGACATTGGCGTGAGACCAAGGGGGGTTAGAGTCCCTATCACCTGGCAGAGTGTCGCCCTTGGGGATGCGACATCATTCGAACCCGCGACTCCTGAATTGTACGAAAGGTGGCTTGTGCGACCCTGGCAGGGGCCTGCGCGGTGAGTGTTAGAAATACCCCTCCAGCTGGATAGGAATTCGATTCGAATCGCCGTCGCTCTCGGTTAGTAAGCACTTGACTTGAGCAGCGGCAACGTAGATTCCATTAAATTGAACGGATGGTTAATTGGATGACGATGGAAAGGTTGCCTCAATTTATACCTGCTATGGTTAATATTGTTTACTCCTAATAAAGTGAGTGCTCTAGTACAGGTTCTAATATAGATGACAGGTTAATGATAATTAACTTGATGCTTAAGCATTAATGATTACTTATCCATAATAAGCTTTTATGCAAAATGTTGTCAAGCTAGCCCCACTTTATATCAGCCTTGCATGATCCTTGGTGTCACTTTATCTCTAGTTTTTGACGGGTAAGTCTAGCTGAGTACATTGTCGTACTTAGGGTTTTATCCCCACTTGTTGCAGGTTGTGATGTATCATGGCGACTGCAAGAGTTGGTTAGCTCCTGCCTTAGAGGCGGAGTGTGATCACGGGTATGATCCTTCTGAGTTATCTTCTCTCCAATGCTTTTGTTGGAAGTCGACCTTGGTACTGGCATGTATTCCAAATAAGGGTGTTGTTAGTTTCAAATTACTTTGCTTCCGCTACTTTTGAACTTAAGTTGTAATAACTATGTTGAACTCCGATGTATATTGAATTACTTGTGAAACGGTTGTAACATGTGACTTGTTATGTTGAATCACTACGATCTTGGCTTGTATGTTGGTTGGTTTGAAATCCCTCGTGATTTCATTGGACTACCGGAGTTATATGGGCTCAAGTGTGAGAATTTGATCACTTCGGTGATTGTTTTTATACTTGTGCTCTTATAATTTGGACGGTTCCGTTACACAAGGCTCGCTGGGTGCTTCGCGGGTTCACCCAATGTCCTGGCATTGATTACGACGAGACATTCAGCTACCGTCCGGACTATCCTCACCTTGGCTCACTCCCGGGATTGGCCAATTCATCAACTTGATGTGAAAAACGCTTTCCTCCACGAGACCATGTCAGAAACAGTCTACTGCTCACAACCCACTTGTTTTGCTGATCCTACACTTCCTGGTCATGTATGCAAGCTCAACAGATCCCTCTATGGACTAAAGCAGGCTCCACGGGCATGGTACAGTCGGTTTGTCTCCTTCCTGCTTTCTTTGGGTTTCAGTGAAGCAAAGTTAGATACATCCCTCTTCATACTTCGCCGTGGCACCGAGACAGTCTACTTGCTTCTCTATGTCTACGACATCGTCCTCACTGCCTCCTCCGAGCAGCTGCTGCATCTCCTGATTGCAGCACTCAAGAACGAGTTTGCCATGAAGAACCTTGGCCCCCCTTCACCATTTCCTCGGTGTGGCAGTTCAGTGCCACAAGGATCACCTCACTCTATCACAGCGTCAGTACATCCTGGACATTCTTGCTCGCCATGGGATGAGCGACTTCAAGCCTTGCTCCACTCCTGTTGACACATGTGCCAAAGTTCCTGCAGATGCTGGTCCTCCTGTTGCTAATCCCACTGCCTACTGCAACCTTGCAGGTGCACTCCAGTACCTGACATTTACTCGACCCGACATTGCGTATGCTGTCCAGCAAATCTGCCTTCACATGCATGATCCCCGGGAAGTTCACCTTGTGGCTGCCAAGCGGATCCTTCGGTACCTTCAGGGCACCCTCAGCTTCGGTCTGATTATTTCTCGGTCTGCTCCAACGCAACATGTTGTGTATACTGATGCGGATTGGGTCGGATGCCCTGACACCCGACGCTCCACCTCTGGCTATGCTGTCTTCCTCGGGGGCAGTCTCATCTCCTGGTCCTCCAAGCGGCAGCCCACTGTCTCTCGGTCGAGCGTCGAGGCTGAGTATCGGGCTGTTGCCAACGGTGTTGCCGAAGCATCCTGGCTGCAGCAACTTCTACAGGAGCTGCACCACCCTTTATAGACTGTCTCCCTCGTCTACTGCGACAACGTCAGCGCCGTCTACCTCTCCTCCAACCCCATTCAGCATCAGCGCACCAAGCACGTGGAAATCGACCTCCATTTCGTCCGAGAACGCGTTGCTATTGGTGTTGTTCGTGTGCTTCACGTTCCCACCACCTCATAGTTCGCAGATGTCTTCACCAAAGGGCTTCCGTCTTCTGTGTTCATGGACTTCTGCTCCAATCTAAACGTTCGCTCCACCGACGTTTCGACTGCGGGGGGTGTTAGAATTAATTGCTCATTTACTGTAATCTCCTAGCTAACTGTACAGGCGCCAGCTATACTGGCCCTTTCACACTGCTGGCCCCTTGGGCCATCCCCTCTCTCCTATATAAGTGTAATCCCTTCTGTAATCCATTATCAAGGAATATACAAAGCCTAATGACCTTTGTCTAATACACCGGAGCAAAATTGTATCCCTTATTGCTAAGTGTCAAGTGAAGCCGAAACCGGTAAAAAGAAAATACTGGTGTAGGCGAAGCCGAAACTGCTTAATCCCGCTTGAGTTGCTATTCATAGCTCTGTCCAAGAGGCCCTAAGGGGATTTCGCATGGGAGACTAGCTGGACGCAGAACGCGCTTTTGCCTGCGGCTGACAGGCACCCGTGGTCCGCCGCATTGTAGCAGAGCGGAGTGGAGCAATGCCCCGCGTGCCGATCGATGGAGAGCACAGAGCATGCATGTGAGGCTCTTTAATCCGATGCACGCGCTGCCGATTGGTGACCTCTGCCTGTGCTGTGCCCTGTGGCTACTGATGTGTGTGCTAAATCACGAGAGTTTTTACATCCACATATCACGTCGGCTGTTACTGGCTGGCTGCACGCTGGAGTAAAATCTTTCCACTGAACCGGCCACATTGCTGCGCGTCATCAGAGGAACAAGCTGTTTTTGGAAAGGAAAAAAAGAACCGGCGAAAAATAAGATTCTCTTTAGTACGGTTTCGAATAGCTTTATCTTTATTACTACAATGTCACAGTAAGCCAAAAACCGGTGAAAAACTGGTTTCACCAAATTTCAAAAGGTGGACAGAAAAAAAAAGGTTATATTAGAGCAAGGTTAATAATACAGCCGACTCGCTGGCTGTCACCAGTACATAAAATGGTTTTTAGAGGCGCCTTCTTTTTCTAATAGAAGCGGTTGTCTTGGCACGTCGCCACTAACCTTCGCGGAAGGCACTGTAGCTATACAACCGTTGCTATAAATCAATTTTAAGAGGCGGTTTCATTAAGAAATCCGCCCCTAAAAATGGGTTCCGTTAAAAAAACCGCCTCTGAAAATGCTATTTTTAAGGACAGTTGCTTATGTCAACCGTCGCTGAAAATGAGTGATTTTCAGAAGCGGTTGACTAAGTCAACCATCCTTAAAATAGCTGCAGCACAAATAAATTCATATCTTTTTTAAATGAACACGGATGAAGACAAACTTTATAGCAAAATTATAGAGCTCGACGAGATCTAAAACTTTGTAGTTGATAAAATTTTTCTTTGAGATAATTTAGAGTTCAAATATAGCATAAATTAAGTCACAGATTTTGAATTTTAAATTTTTAAATTTTTCAAATGACATTGGATGGAGAAATGTTCAATATCAAAGTTGTAGTGCTCAACGAGATCTATAACTTTGTAGTTGAAAGTTTTCTTATTTAAGATTGTTTATGAGTTAAAATATTGATTATAAGATTCGTACATATTAGTACAAATAGACAGCATCGTAGAACTAGACACAAGTGACTGTGTAGTGCGGTGGTAAGGGGGATCGCGTGAGGGAGAGGTTATGGGTTCGAATCTCAGGTGTCGACACTTATTCAAAACAAGTGAAAAATAAAACTGTGAGCTGTGACCGCTCCTCAGCCCTTCGGACCACATTAGAAATATTTTTATTAGACTGTAAATGATTTTTAAAAAAATTTAAAAATTATTTTTGAGACGGTTGACTCAATTTTCAGAGGGGGTTGTCTTAAGGGAACCCCCTCTAAAAATCGATTTTAACCGCCTCTAAAAATCATTTATTTTTACAATCGCTGGCATAGTAGCGGTTTTAAAACCAGCTCTAAAGATTTCTTTTGACCGTCTCTAAAAATATTTTCTATACTAGTTAGCTTTTCATTATTAATATAGTAATTAGCTCTTCATTATTAATATATGACCCACTTGTCTCTCTTTCAAGTTTCTTGGTTCTTATGTCTAAGTTGGCTGTAAGCTTACAGCCTACTTCTCCTCTCCTCTCTTCTTCATGTCGGTATTTAGCTGGCGTGTAGCCGATTATTATACTTGCTCTTATAGTGCTGAGGAAGGTGAAGTCCAAACTGCTTCGAGTCCCGCTTAGGACTGCAATCCTACCCGAGGATATTGTACCCGAGGGGTGTGAGCCTAGTGCTTAAAATACAAAGAATTATAGTATCATTTCTAGCGACAGCTTAATTCATAGGTGGGGATAGCCGCGTATATCATATGCGACAGGTGCAAAATATTATCTGGGGATATATTTTTTACCTGTTACAAACAATTCGGACAAATATTTATTTAGTCCAACGGTGCTATACATGACCAGGTTTTTTTTAAGCAACTGCTATACATGACCAGTTGCTATTCATAGTTCCGTGTATCTGTCCAAGAGGCCCTAAAAGGCTTTGCTAGATTTCCCTTCGGAGGTCGGAGGCCTGGACGCAGAACGCGCTTTTGCCTGCGGCTGACAGGCACCCTCGCATTGGAGCAGAGCGGAGCGGAGCAGTGCCCCGCGTGCACAGTGCAGTGCGGATCGATGGAGCATGCATGCATGATGCATGTGAGGCTTTAATCCGATCCACGCGCTGCCGATTGGTGAGTGGTAACCTCTGCCTGTGCGCTCTGGCTACTGTGGACGTGTGACTGAGCATTCACCATGTACCGTCGCACCGACCCACCGCCGGCCGGCCCACGCCCGTCGATCCAATCCACCGGCAGGGCGGCAGGCTGTTCGCTCGCTGCGGCCACCGGCCAGGGTGAGCTGAGCCATGTCGTCCGCCCTCTGTTCACCTTTCACTCGAACTCGATCGTGTGGTGACTGTGCATCTATCGTCCATCATGCATTCTCACAAGGAAGAAGCTCCCAGTTTCCTCTGTCAGCCAGCCTTTTGCCTTTGAATGAGCAGGTTCCATTTTCGAGAAAATTACATGTAAGGCCATGTGTTCGAAGTTCCTGGAAACTTCAAAGTTCCCTGTATCATATAGCTCACTGAAATTCGAACACATGACCATAAAATGAACTTTGAAGTTTCCAGGGCAGTAGAAGAATTAACTGACTTTCACAGGCCTTACAAGCAACTTTCTCTTCTTTTTCGGCCAGAAACCAACGTCAGCGCATGCAGTTTACAGCTCTCCCACTTTAAGAGGGACCGATTTGCAGTCTGTTCGCTCGAGCTTTTAGCTGCTTATTTTCAGCTAGCCAGCAGTGTTTTTCTCTCACACCAAATCAGCCAACAGTACTTTTAGCCGCTTATTTTCAGCCCAAGCGAACAGGATGTTGTATTGCAGTAGTATGTACTGTATCTGTATATGTACGTACGATGTATGTATGCATACGCAGCCGTACAGCTTGAAGACGGAGGCTGACGGTGACGGTAGCAGTTGCATCGGCACGCAGTCAAAGGAGGCGGCGTCGTGTGTTTTGGCGCTAACCCCGAGGCGGCGCCATTTCCTCCGCCGCGTGGACCCACAGGTCACTGCGTGCGATCCGGGTCCCTGCGCACTGCCGGCTGCCCCTGCCCTGCTGGACGCCTGGACCGGCCTCTGCCGAGCACGTGCCGCCCGGCATCGCACGTCGCCTCTGCGCTGACCCTTGCCGTCAAAGTGTCAAAGTGTGAGGGAACCTAGGACCCGGTTACCTTGGCGGATGATGGTGTGTTTAGTTCAAAAATATTTTATCCCAAAACATCGTATTGAATCTTGCGGTATATATATATATATATGGAGCATTAAATGTAGACGAAATAAAAAACTAATTGCATAGTTCACCGTGAAATCGTGAGACGAATCTAATGATACTAATTAATCCGTCATTAGCACATGTTAGTTACTGTAGCACTTAAGGCTTTTTATGGACTAGTTAGGCTTAAAAGATTCGTCTCGTGATTTACCTGAGAACTGTACAATTAGTATTTTTTTCGTTTATGTTTAGTACTCCATGTCTGTGTTCAAACATTCAATGTGATGGGTGGATGTAAAAAAAATTTTTGGAACTAATCCAGGCCTCATTCTCAAGGCAAACACATTGCCATTGTTTTATTAATTATAGACCATTCTACGAACAACCAAGTATTCTTTACCACATTTTAACAATTCCTACGATAGTTATCATCCTTCGTGGGGTTGTTTGGTTTCTTTACTTATCACTACGGCTGTGTTTAGTTGCTGATGTAAAATTTTTGGAAGCACAATGTAACACCCTCGGTGTTACTGCGTTAATAAATCACTAAACCATGTTATGAGCATCATGTTTATGTATTATTGTTTATGGCAAAATGAGAAATTAAATTTTGTTGCACTAATTCTCAATTTGAGCTCTAATTTAATTCCTTGTCCAAATATTCCTCAGCACAGTTCAACTAACTATTGTCATCCCGATCCAACTCCAGCGCTAGCAATTCTTTTTCTTTCTAAAATTCCCTGATCGTGCTCACAGCACACTCGCAAGGCATGCCCGTGCACGCACACGGCGCGCTGCCTCTGCGAAAGAAAACCAGAGAGCGCGAAATGTCACTGCAGGAGTACTGTAGCGCCGCAGAAATGCACTGTAGCAGCACAGAGGTTACTGTAGCGCGCAGAAAATACTGTAGCACGGAGACTTGCTGCGTCGCGCACGTCAATCTCTTTTCCAGTGCGAGCGTCCCTGCGTCTCTCGTCCTTAAAAGGAGACGTCTCGCGATCGCGAGCTCGCCAGACTTGTTGTCCGCCTCTTCCTCTCTAATCGAGTTCCTCTGTTCTTGCCGTGTAAGTTGCGTCTATCGAAGCATCAGTGGACTGCGGTAAGTATCCCGTGAGTCCCTCTTGTACTTCCTCTGTTTCTCCCTAGCAGCGCCATCCATCTTCATTATTCCTTTGATTAAAGACCTCATTCATGAGCAAGTCACGGGAGAAAGCCATGAGCTAATTAAGTTCCTTTGTTTTTTTTAGAGATTATTAATAGCTACTTTGCGCAACCAATATCTCCACCATACGAACTCCAATTCCGTTGATTCTTCTTTCTAAATTCATTGAAAATCAAGGGTTATCTGTCCATGTCATTTTCTTCGTCTCTAGAGCTCAACTAAATTTATCTATTTATCATGAAATGCATTTTAGTTAGTAGAAAATATTAGGCTAGCTAGTTCTTGCTTAGTAGAAATAATGGATAGCTTAGCATGTTAACCATTAGAGTTAGTTAATTAGCTTAGAAGTTGTGTACTTTTAAGAGTTGTTGTTGTCTAAGTATTAATTTATTGCACCATCATTGCATGCATGTAGTGAACGAGTTGGAGGCGGACGTGGTGACCATCGACGACCAGGAGTACGAGGAGGTCATGGAGGTGATCGAGGAGGTCCTTGCAGCGGAGGAGGTTCCGGAGCCGCCGACTGACTTTGTTGACTCCGTGCCTGCCCAAGGCAAGCCCCGGTGCATAACCCCTATTTTACTAATCACTTGGTATATATATGTTTGCATTACGTTTCAGGAGTTGATATAAAAACTACTTGCACATATATACCCACCTATGAGTCCTACTAGTACAGGTCGTGTAGATGCGATGCTTAGGAGGACGGTAGCGGGTAACCTGTCGTTACCCACAATAGGTGATTATTATTGTATCACGTGATAAGAAGGTGAAAGAAAATTGGAGAGCGGGCAGGGATATGGTTTGGGTACTGGTGGGTGTGACAAGTTATGTCCCGCGGCCACGGGCTTAGCTTGGTTGCATCGTTTCCCTGTCCGTGTCGATTAAGAACTGTTCGTTGTTATGGACAATAGTCTTGTCACAGATCTTATTATCCCGAGCATATACTAGCGGATGGGGGCTAGGAAGACTTGTTACTCTCTTGTCATGGGCTCCGGCTCTTTCCGGACCGACTGATTGGAGGCGGGGATAGGTGGAGGTCTAAGCACCACTTTGAGGCCGGGCCTCAAGTGTGGGGGCTTGGAGTCCAAGTTTGGACGGGGACCTGGAACCTGTGACAGGAGTGGAACGGGTTGGTCTCGCTCGTGCCTAGGGTACGAGCGAGGCGTGTGTTTTTCGGGGTACCCAGCTGGGCACATTGATTCGCGAATCGCCGTCGCTTAGACGGTACGGCTTGACTATGGCATGGCATCGTAGTAACAACTTGAATAATAAAGTTGGTGGAAGAAAGGAAAGAAAGAGAAATGAGTCTGATTGCTTATCACTTGCTTGAAAGTAGAACAGGTGCTTACCTAGAATGTTTAGCTAATAAAAAAATGACTGCTAAATATTTACCAGTAAGGATACACTTTAGTAAGCTTTGCAGGCAAAAATGAAACAGCAAACCAAAAAGCCTTTCATATCCTTGAGAGTCGGGAAATATATATTCCCACTAGTCGGGTAAGTCTTGCAAGTACATTCTGTACTTAGGGTTATTTTACCCTGTTGCAGGTGCAATTTAAGAAGTTGGCTGCTGTGTGGAGGATTCTTCTGGTGGGCACAGACGGATCCTTGTATCGCTTTCCGCTAGATGTTTAATTAGTTTCCGCTGTTTAATTACTGCACTCTACTCTGAACTCTGGTATTGTAATGAATAAATTTCCAAGACTGCTATTGTATGAAATGGACTAAGTATTGTAAGCTTGTATTCATTATTGTATCCTGGATGAAAATGTGGATTATTCGAGTTCTCCTTCGGGTGTGCTCGACGGAGGTGTTTGACTTGGTTCATTATCGGAATACTTAGTGTCAATGGAAGACGAGTATTATCGATAATGTGCCGATTCAGACGGTTCCGCCACAGTTGGTACCAGAGCCAATAATGAATTTACAAGCTTAATCACCTCTTTTTAAATTTAAAAATTTGACCAACAAAAGATTTGTGAAAAATAGGATTCGGTAAATTCGCATAAATAAGTATTCGCCCTAGTAATATGGTCTATCTAGGATAGTGGCACTGATTTTATCTAATGAAAAGTCCTGCAGGTACACTAACTTACGCATCGTATAAATCGACTAGTATACGGTGAGTGAGTATACCTTGTGCCAAAATATTCGCGAATGCCGCTATATTCGGCTTGAGCGACGAATAGGCCGATACATGCATCATGAGCATAAAAAAATTAATTATATACCCCGTCACGTATAAGTTTGTTTAATAAATGATAGGGAAATAATAAAAATAAGTGCTCCAATTAACTATGGAAGTCTGATTATTTTATCCCTTATCAAGTGTATCTTTTCTTTGAGTCTGTCCTTGAATCTGGAAGTTTGTCCCTAATGGTGGATCCTTATATGATCACAGATGAGTCAGGGGTCTCATCATGGGAGTGCCAGTGGTGGGGCTGTCCTTGGCCATGGTGGAAGTGATCAAGGCAATGATGGTGAGCATCAGGGGGATAGCAATGGGGTCCCAGTGTTGGGTGCTGCACTACCTCGGGCACCAGTACCTCCTATGAATCCTGAAGAGATGCTGGCTGAGATGTTGACTGCCCGTCGTGAGTCCAACCGTGTCATGGAAATGATGGCACAGTTAGTTGGTAACCTTGTTCGTGGGGGCCACGGTGATGGTGGTAGGAATGGGGATGGTGCTCGTGGGCATGACAGGCCCAGCACCTATCAGGACTTTTTGAAGACGCAGCCACCTACCTTCACACCGTCTGCTGAGCCTCTGGATGCAGATCATTGGCTTCGCACCATAGAGCAGAAGTTGATGTTGCTGCACAATGTGGCTGAGGACCAGAAGGTGCACTTTGTTGCACAGCAGCTTCTAGGATCTGCTACTGCGTGGTGGGACACCTTCCAAGCCATGCAGCTTGCAGGTCACCGGGTGACTTGGCAGGAGTTTGTCACTGCTTTTCGTGAGCACTTTATTCCTGCTGGTTTGATGAGCAGGAAGTTGACTGAGTTTAAGGAGTTAAGGCAGGGTAATATGACCGTGGTGGAGTATGCAACCAAGTTCAACCATCTGGCTCAGTATGCTGGTTATCTTGTGGACACCGATCAGAAGAAGATGGATTGTTTTAGGGATGGTCTCTCTTGTGTCTTAAAGGAGAAGTTGTTCACTGGGGGCTATCAGACCTTTGGTGCATTGATGAGTGCTGCCATTTCCATGGAGGGACTTCAGAATGACACCCAGTCTGAGTGGAAGCGCAAGCGGGGTGATTACTGGATCCTCTAGTCACCCACATGCGCAAAAGGTACAAGTTGTAAGGAGGGTGCCTTATTATTCTCAGGGTGGACAGCAGCCACGTCACTTCCAGCAAGCCACTTCAGTTCAGCACACTCAGTACCGTGCACCTACTCAGCAGGTGCAGCAGCCTCAGGGACAGCAGTTCCAGCCTCGTCAGGGACAGGGAAACAAGCCACCAGTTATTTGTTTCAAGTGTGGCAAGGAAGGCCACTATGCTCGGGAGTGTCCTGAAAATCATCCTATTCAGTCTGCTCAGTCTGCAGCCAACTCTCGCTTGGTCAAGAGGACTATTATCAGGAAGAAGGTGCCTGTGAGCCGCTCGGGACATGTTAATTTCACTGCAGCTGAGGAGTTTCCACAGGGAGAGCCTGTGATGGCTGGTATGTTCTCCATCAACTCCCACCCAGCATATGTGTTATTTGATTCTGGTGCATCACATTCATTCATGAGTATGGGTTTCGTAGAAAGGCACAATATACCTACTGCAATGATTTCCGTTGCATATAAGGTTAGCACCCCTGGTGCATAGTTATGTATTCAGACCCGGACTGAGACACTTAGCCTGGTTTTGGCCACTCATTCTTATCGTGTTCAGTTCATGGTATTGCCTGGGCAAAGTACAGATGCTATCTTGGGAATGAATTGGTTGGGGAGGAATGGTGTAGTTTTGGACCTTAACCATAGAGTGGTGGAGTTGAAGCTTCCTTCATCTGAGGATAGAATGTCCCTTATTATGCCACCAATCTCTTCTCTAGCAGCCGTCTCTAATACTGAAGCTTCTCCTGCTCTTGCCTCTATTCCTGTGGTCTGTGAATTTCCGGATGTTTTTCCTGAAGATTTACCTGGGTTACCTCCTGATAGAGATGTGGAGTTTACCATTGAGCTAGAGCCCGGTACTACTCCTATTTCTAGACGTCCTTATCGTATGGCTCCTCCAGAGTTAGCTGAAATGAAGAAGCAATTAGAAGAGCTGAGGGAGAAGGGATTTATTCGTCCTAGCACTTCACCATGGGGTTGTCCAGCTATTTTTGTGAAGAAGAAGGATGGCACTCTTCGGATGTGTATTGATTATCGCCCCCTTAATGCAGTAACTATTAAAAATAAATATCCCTTGCCTCGGATTGATACCTTGTTTGATCAGTTAGCTGGTGCAAAGGTATTTTCAAAAATTGACCTCCGTTCTGGGTATCACCAAATAAAAATCCGGCCCCAAGATGTACCAAAGACAGCCTTTTCCACTAGGTACGGCCTTTATGAGTACCTAGTAATGTCCTTTGGTCTTACCAATGCTCCTGCATTTTTCATGTACCTCATGAACTCAGTCTTCATGCCGGAGTTGGATAAGTTTGTGGTGGTGTTTATTGATGATATTTTAATATATTCAAAGAATGAAGATGAGCATGCCCGGCATCTTCGCATAGTCCTAACCAGACTACGCGAGCATCAGTTATATGCCAAGTTTAGCAAGTGTGAATTTTGGCTAGACCGGGTATAATTTTTGGGACATGTCTTGACCCCTGAAGGCATATCAGTGGACCCTAGCAAGGTGCAAGAGGTTTTAAATTGGAAATCACCAAGGTCCGTGCATCAGATACGTCAGTTCCTTGGCCTTGCCAGTTATTATCGGCGTTTCATTCCTGACTTTTCCAAGATAGCTAAACCCATGACCAAGTTGCTTCAGAAGGATGTCAAGTTTGTTTGGGGCCCGGCTTGTGAGGAGGCATTTCAAGCTCTGAAGAAGTATTTGACCACTGCTCCTATTCTTGCTCAGCCTGATATTGGGAAACCATTTGATGTATATTGTGATGCCTCTCGGTCTGGACTTGGGTGTGTGCTTATGCAAGAAGGACGGGCAGTAGCTTATGCTTCCCGTCAGCTGAAAAAGCATGAAGTAAACTATCCCACCCATGATTTAGAGCTTGGTGCGGTTGTGCATGCTCTAAAAATATGGAGGCACTTTTTGTTGGGAAACAAGGTAAATATTTATACGGACCACAAGAGCCTCAAATATATTTTTACTCAACCCGAGTTAAATATGAGGCAACGAAGGTGGCTTGAGTTAATTAAGGATTATGATTTAGAGGTGCACTATCATCCCGGCAAAGCTAATGTGGTAGCTGATGCATTAAGTCGGAAGTCACACCAGGAGGATGAGGAGTCTTTGTCTTTTGCTCATCATGAGGTGTTGGCACATATTGCCTTGGTTTCTGACTTGCTGGATCAAATTGTCTTGGAACAGAGGAAGGACACTGAGGTGATTCCTCACATCAGGATATTGATGGCTAAAGGACGAGGGGCCCATTTTAATATTGATGAGCAAGGTGTGCTCAGGTACAAGAGGAGATTGGTAGTGCCAGGAAGTGTTGAGCTTAGGACAAAAATCTTGGAAGAGGCCCATAACTCCAAGTTGTCCATTCACCCAGGGAGTAATAAAATGTATCATGATTTGAGGCACGTGTATTGGTGGCCCAACCTAAAGCAAGATGTGGCCAAGTACATCTCTGAGTGTGACATTTGTGGAAGAGTTAAAGCTGATCACCTGCGTACACCGGGTTTGCTACAGCCCTTGCCTATCCCTGCTTGGAAATGGGAGGATATTTCCATGGATTTTATTGTGGGTCTGCCCCGCACAGTAAGAGGACATGATTCTATTTGGGTCATTGTGGATCGTCTTACCAAGTCAGCTCATTTTCTTCCGGTGGGTAATAGGTTCACAGCCATGCAATATGCCAAGTTATATTTTGACCGAGTTGTTACTCTACATGGAGTTCCTCTCACTATAGTTTCTGATCGGGGATCAGTATTTGTGTCACGTTTCTGGGAGCAGTTGCAGAAGTGTCTTGGTACTCGCCTTCTTAGAAGTTCTGCTTATCATCCTCAGACTGATGGTCAAACAGAGAGAATCAACCAAGTACTAGAAGACATGTTGAGGGCCTGTGTCATTTCTTTTCCTGAAAAGTGGGATGAGTGTTTGAGGTTTGCTGAGTTCTCTTATAACAACAGTTATCAAGAGAGCATTCGCATGGCACCTTTTGAGGCTCTGTATGGCAAGAAATGTAGGACACCACTCAACTGGGTGGAGGTGGGAGACCGTGGTCATTATGGGTCCGATCTCATTAAGAAGGCAAGAGATCAAGTGAGAGTCATCCAAGGTCACTTGAAGTCAGCTCAGAGTCGTCAGAAAAATTATGCAGACAAAAGGAGAAGGCCCTTGCAGTTCGAGGTTGGTGATTATGTGTACCTCAAGGTATCTTCCATGAGAGGTGTGCATAGGTTTGGTGTCAGGGGAAAATTGGCTCCTCGCTATGTGGGTCCTTATAAAATTTTGGAGAAAAGGGGTTCTGTTGCTTATCGTATTCAACTCCCAGATATCTTGTCAGCGGTCCATGATGTTTTCCATGTCTCCCAATTGAAAAGATGTTTGCGGGTTCCCGAAGAAATTGTGGAAATTGAAGGCCTTCCTCTTCAACCCGATCTTTCTTATATTGAGCACCCTATCAAGGTTTTGGATGAAAAAGAAAGAATCACAAGAAACAAGGTGGTGAAATTTTACAAGGTTCAATGGAAAAATCATTCGGAGGATGAGGCCACTTGGGAGTTGGAAAGCTATATTTTAGAGCATTATCCTCATCTCATTCCTAGCTCGTCAAGGTAATCATCTTAAGTAATTAACTTGCTTATCTTTTCCCACACTAGGCACGTGAAATCTCGGGTCGAGATTTTCTTTTAGGGGGGTAGAGCTGTAACACCCTCGGTGTTACTGCGTTAATAAATCACTAAACCATGTCATGAGCATCATGTTTATGTATTATTGTTTATGGCAAAATGAGAAATTAAATTTTGTTGCACTAATTCTCAATTTGAGCTCTAATTTAATTCCTTGTCCAAATATTCCTCAGCACAGTTCAACTAACTATTGTCATCCCGATCCAACTCCAGCGCTAGCAATTCTTTTTCTTTCTAAAATTCCCTGATCGTGCTCACAGCACACTCGCAAGGCATGCCCGTGCACGCACACGGCGCGCTGCCTCTGCGAAAGAAAACCAGAGAGCACGAAATGTCACTGCAGGAGTACTGTAGCGCCGCAGAAACGCACTGTAGCAGCACAAAGGTTACTGTAGCGCGCAGAAAACACTGTAGCACGGAGACTTGCTGCGTCGCGCACGTCAATCTCTTTTCCAGTGCGAGCGTCCCTGCGTCTCTCGTCCTTAAAAGGAGACGTCTCGCGATCGCGAGCTCGCCAGACTTGTTGTCCGCCTCTTCCTCTCTAATCAAGTTCCTCTGTTCTTGCCGTGTAAATTGCGTCTATCGAAGCATCAGTGGACTGCGGTAAGTATCCCGTGAGTCCCTCTTGTACTTCCTCTGTTTCTCCCTAGCAGCGCCATCCATCTTCATTATTCCTTTGATTAAAGACCTCATTCATGAGTAAGTCACGGGAGAAAGCCATGAGCTAATTAAGTTCCTTTGTTTTTTTAGAGATTATTAATAGCTACTTTGCGCAACCAATATCTCTACCATACGAACTCCAATTCCGTTGATTCTTCTTCCTAAATTCATTGAAAATCAAGGGTTATCTGTCCATGTCATTTTCTTCGTCTCTAGAGCTCAACTAAATTTATCTATTTATCATGAAATGCATTTTAGTTAGTAGAAAATATTAGGCTAGCTAGTTCTTGCTTAGTAGAAATAATGGATAGCTTAGCATGTTAACCATTAGAGTTAGTTAATTAGCTTAGTAGTTGTGTACTTTTAAGAGTTGTTGTTGTCTAAGTATTAATTTATTGCACCATCATTGCATGCATGTAGTGAACGAGTTGGAGGCGGACGTGGTGACCATCGACGACCAGGAGTACGAGGAGGTCGTGGAGGTGATCGAGGAGGTCCTTGCAGCGGAGGAGGTTCCGGAGCCGCCGACTGACTTTGTTGACTCCGTGCCTGCCCAAGGCAAGCCCCGGTGCATAACCCCTATTTTACTAATCACTTGGTATATATATGTTTGCATTACGTTTCAGGAGTTGATATGAAAACTACTTGCACATATATACCCACCTATGAGTCCTACTAGTACAGGTCGTGTAGATGCGATGCTTAGGAGGACGGTAGCGGGTAACCTGTCGTTACCCACAATAGGTGATTATTATTGTATCACGTGATAAGAAGGTGAAAGAAAATTGGAGACCGGGCAGGGATATGGTTTGGGTACTGGTGGGTGTGACAAGTTATGTCCCGCGGCCACGGGCTTAGCTTGGTTGCATCGTTTCCCTGTCCGTGTCGATTAAGAACTGTTCGTTGTTATGGACAATAGTCTTGTCACAGATCTTATTATCCCGAGCATATACTAGCGGATGGGGGCTAGGAAGACTTGTTACTCTCTTGTCATGGGCTCCGGCTCTTTCCGGACCGACTGATTGGAGGCGGGGATAGGTGGAGGTCTAAGCACCACTTTGAGGCCGGGCCTCAAGTGTGGGGGCTTGGAGTCTAAGTTTGGACGGGGACCTGGAACCTGTGACAGGAGTGGAACGGGTTGGTCTCGCTCGTGCCTAGGGTACGAGCGAGGCGTGTGTTTTTCGGGGTACCCAGCTGGGCACATTGATTCGCGAATCGCCGTCGCTTAGACGGTACGGCTTGACTATGGCATGGCATCGTAGTAACAACTTGAATAATAAAGTTGGTGGAAGAAAGGAAAGAAAGAGAAATGAGTCTGATTGCTTATCACTTGCTTGAAAGTAGAACAGGTGCTTACCTAGAATGTTTAGCTAATAAAAAAATGACTGCTAAATATTTACCAGTAAGGATACACTTTAGTAAGCTTTGCAGGCAAAAATGAAACAGCAAACCAAAAAGCCTTTCATATCCTTGAGAGTCGGGAAATATATATTCCCACTAGTCGGGTAAGTCTTGCAAGTACATTTTGTACTTAGGGTTATTTTACCCTGTTGCAGGTGCAATTTAAGAAGTTGGCTGCTGTGTGGAGGATTCTTCTGGTGGGCACAGACGGATCCTTGTATCGCTTTCCGCTAGATGTTTAATTAGTTTCCGCTGTTTAATTACTGCACTCTACTCTGAACTCTGGTATTGTAATGAATAAATTTCCAAGACTGCTATTGTATGAAATGGACTAAGTATTGTAAGCTTGTATTCATTATTGTATCCTGGATGAAAACGTGGATTATTCGAGTTCTCCTTCGGGTGTGCTCGACGGAGGTGTTTGACTTGGTTCATTATCGGAATACTTAGTGTCAATGGAAGACGAGTATTATCGATAATGTGCCAATTCAGACGGTTCCGCTACACACAATAACTCTTTCGTTTGTATTTGGCAATTAGTATCTAATTATGGGTTAATTAGGTTCGAAAGATTCGTCTCGTGATTTACAACCAAACCGTGTAATTAGTTATTTTTTACCTATATTTAATGCTAAAACTTTCGTTTGTATTGTTGGACCAATTAACGTCCTTGGCCGTCTAAAAAAATGCTGAACTAATGCGACAGCACACTTCTCTATCTTGTTGGCAAAGTATGGGGACTCTGTTATACTACTTTCCTCAAGGGGTCACCGAGAAAAGCATAGGGGATTCATCAATGGAATACCTGCTAGTGGTATGTATCAGGGTATTTAGTTGGTGGGCGAAAAATTTTAGGTGTTATATCGGATGTTTTAAGGGATGTTGGAAGAGGTGTTCGGATACTAATAAAAAATCTAATTACATAACTCGTCTGAAAACCGCGAGACGAATTTATTAAGCCTAATGAATCCGTCATTAGCACATGTTTACTGTAGCATAACATTGTCAAATCATGGATTAATTAGGCTCAAAAAATTCGGCTCGCAAATTTATCGCAATCTGTGTAATTAGTTATTTTTTCCGTCTACATTTAATACTCCATGCATGTGTCCAAACATCCAATATGATGGGTTGAAAAAATTTTAGGGAGAAACTAAGGCCTGATTTAGTTCCTAAAATTTTTTGCCGCCACCCATCACATCGAATATATGGACACATGCATGAAGTACTAAATGTAGACGAAAAAAACTAATTGCACAGTTCTCGGAAAAATCACTAGACGAATCTTTTAAGCCTAATTAGTCCATGAAAAGCCTTAAGTGCTACATTAACCAACATGTGCTAATAACAGATTAATTAGTATCATTAGATTCGTCTTGCAGTTTTCTGACGAGTTATGTAATTTGTTTTTTATTAGTACCGAAAACTCTTTCCGACATCCTTCTAAAATATAAAAAAATTTCTTTTCGCGAACTATACGTAGCCTAAACACCCCCAAAGTCTCCACAGCTGCTGTACGTTAGTACAGTACGTGCTAGCAAAACAGCATCAGCTCGCTCCGTTCACACAGCTTACTTTACAAGCTGTCGCCCAGCTCGGTACTCAACAGTACTCCAGCGGTAGCGCCCATCGGCCCATGTGTTGTTAGTAAAGAGGAAAAGGTCAAGGACTGATAGAAAACAAATAGGGCCTTGAAATTGAATCCATGGTCGCCTATCAATGCCCCCCATGTTATGCTTGCAAGTTACACTAGGATGTTTAGTAATTTCTAAAAAAAAAACTAGGATGTTTAGTAGTACCGACATTGATGAGACAACACGACGATCGAAGATTATTATAGTATTTGATGACTTCCTGTTAGCGGAAACAGGAGTGCAACATTGATCTAAGGGCCTAATTATAGATCAATCCTAGATTGTGGAAGCAAAGAACCCTTATTCATTTTTTTTTCCAGAAAATACACTGTAAAGATAGAGAAACCCGATTTTGTAGGCTTCACTGGCTATTGTGCGCTGTAGTGTTAGCACAGTGTTGAAAGCGAAGCCGGCATGAACGAGGGTCAAGGGCAAAAGCACGGTAAAAGTAAAATGGAATGAGCCCTCGATTTTTCACGACTTCAAAGCAGCACAAACTTGACCAGCGCCGACTTCTCCCGTAGTGGCGCCGCCAAATGGGGCCCGGAGGCAGACTGCTACTACTAGCCTAAGCCTAGAACGATTGAACGAAATGTTTGCCCTTCCCTTTTTTTTGAAAAAATACAGAAAAATGAGTTTTTTTTATTTCTCGGATCTGGGGTACAAGCTGTTTTATCTGAACGTCCGCTCGAACATAACGCACATTACATCTCACGCACACCAACACACTCACCTAGCGCATACGCTAGACCTAGAATCTATACCAACCAACACACGCCTACAAGAAATTCACAAAGATTCTACCTTCGCTGGCGACGGGTGCGTTGTCTCCCATTGTGGTCCATAGATGTCTAAGAATACCTGCAAATTTAATTTTGAAAATAAATTTCGGTGAGGAAACGCAGTCGATTCCAGGATCCAACCTGCGTCCGGCCGTTCGCCAACTGCGAAGACGCACCGCCCGAGCTAGCGCTCGGCCTCATACAAAAATGAGTTGGGTACTTGGACGGAAGTGATTCGCCGGCAGCTACCTGGCGAAAGCGGACAAGAGCTCACTCATTCCCGCGCACACCCTCGAGCCTTCACGCGGTGAATCCTGACACACGGACAGTGAGGCAGTCAGGCTCCTGCCATGCACCATTGCACCACTGCACCCGCGAGCGTCCGGGCTCCGGCTCCGTCCGCCGTCCGGCATCCCCAACCCACCGCACGGTGACCCACTCGAGCTAAAAAGCAACACCCGTTTACTGTTTCGAAAGCTATTGAAAAAGCCGGCTGATTGAATGGCCCTGTTCGGTAGGCTGTTTGTTTGGCTTATAAGTCAGCTATGGCTGATTTGTTGTGAGAGAAAAATACTGTTCCACGGCTGATACGCCAAGCTGATAAGCTCAGCCGAATAGGGAGAATAATATTCTATGAGAAAAAATAAGCTAAAACAATCTGAAACCGGCCAAAACATAACCAGCACAACCGGGCTAAACCACCGTAGCCGCAGCCCGCAGGCAACCGAATCCGCGGCCCCCGCGCGCCGGCCACCTCGGTTTATATATCTAATAACGCCCTCGCTGTCATCACGCTACCAGTCGCACACTCTCGCTCGCTCCCCACTTCACATCGCCGAAGCACCACCACCACCTCACCCTCTCCACTCCACCGCAGCGCGCAGCAGCAGCAGCAGACGAGGGGATGCCGGCCGGCGTGGTGGACGCGGCCGCCAAGGGCGTCAAGCTGGAGCGGCACGCGGTGCTGCTGCGGCGCGCGGCGGGCGCCAAGCAGCTCGTGTCGGCGTCGTCGCACCTGCTCTTCCGCGCCACCGTGCTCGCCACGCTCGCGCTCGTCGTCCTCTTCGCCGTGCACTACCCGTCCCTGCTCTCCCACTCCTTCAGCCTCTCCGCGGCGCCCGCCTCCGGCTCCGTCTCCTCCTCGTCCTCGCCGCGGTCGCGGCACTCGCACCGGAGCCTGCTGGGCTCGGGGACATCGTCGTTGTCGTACGGGCGGGGCGCCGCGTGGGAGCGGGAGGTGCGGCGCAGCGCCACGCCGCGGCGGGACGGGGCGCTGTCCGTGCTCGTCACGGGCGCCGCGGGCTTCGTGGGCGCGCACTGCTCGCTGGCGCTCCGCGCGCGCGGCGACGGCGTGCTCGGCCTCGACAACTTCAACGCCTACTACGACCCGTCCCTGAAGCGCGCGCGGCAACGTCTTCTCGCGTCCCGCGGCGTGGTGGTGCTGGACGCCGACATCAACGACGCCGCGCTGCTGGAGCGGCTCCTGTCCGCGGTGCCCTTCACGCACGTGCTGCACCTCGCGGCGCAGGCGGGCGTCCGCCACGCGATGCGGGCGCCGCAGGCGTACGTGGCGTCCAACGTCGCGGGCCTCGTCGCGCTCTTCGAGGCCGCCGCCAGGCACGCCGACCCGCAGCCGGCGGTCGTGTGGGCGTCGTCGTCGTCGGTGTACGGGCTCAACACCGAGGCGCCATTCTCCGAGGAGCACCGCACCGACCGACCCGCGTCGCTGTACGCGGCCACCAAGAAGGCCGGCGAGGCCATCGCGCACGCGTACAACCACATCTACGGCCTCTCCATCACCGGCCTGCGATTCTTCACCGTCTACGGGCCGTGGGGACGCCCCGACATGGCCTACTTCTCCTTCGCCCGCAGCATCGTCGCCGGCGAGCCCATCACGCTCTTCCGCACCGCCGACGGCGCCGACGCGCGCCGCGACTTCACCTACATTGACGACGTCGTCAGGGGTTGCCTCGGCGCGCTCGACACGGCGGGCAAGAGCACGGGCTCCAAGGCCGGCAAGAAACGGGGCCCCGCGCCGCTCCGCGTGTACAACCTCGGCAACACCTCGCCGGTGCCCGTCACACGCATGGTCGCCATCCTCGAGAAGCTCCTCGGCAAGAAGGCGCACAAGCGCGTCGTCACGATGCCGACCAACGGCGACGTGCCGTTCACGCACGCCAATGTCAGCCACGCCGCGCGCGACTTCGGCTACCACCCCACCACCTCGCTCGAGGCCGGCCTCCGCCATTTCGTCGACTGGTTCGTGCGGTACTACAAGGTCGACGTCAGGGGCGGCGGCAATGTCCTCGCCGGCAAGATCGCCAAGAGGAAATCCGTGCCCATGTCCGCAGCGTCGTGAGGAGCCGCGCCGCCACCGCCGCCGCCGCGCGCGGCGTGTTCCCCGGCCGCCTCGGCCGTCCACCACCACCAAGTGTGTCCTTGGAGGCTAGCTAGCTAGCAGTGTCCTGTAACTTTGCAAGGTGCTGCTTTTCCTTCTTCATTCATGATGCTACCATAGCAGTGCTTAGTGGCATGGAAAAGGATCCATGGATAAACTAAGCTTAACTGCTTATATAAGCAAAAAAAAGAAAAAAGGGTAGAAAAAGATGTGGGTATCAGGGTGTGATATAGATAGACTACAGAGCAAAGCAAAAGGGAGCCATGTCTGAACAAAGATGAGGTCACTGGCTTCCTCATGGTTCAGATAATTCTGCTCAAATTATTACTATTTTTTTGGGTCAGATACTACTATACTAGTATCTCATTCTTTGTTCACTGTGAGTCTGTGACCTATATACGACTCAAGCCAAGAACTCAAAGATGCTGTGCTTGATGTAAATCCAAGAAGTTGCAGGCTGCCAGAATGGCATTGTTTAGGTTTCGGCGGTGGGCTTGATGCATGCAGCTTCTGCATCTTCCCCACATATATATTTATATAAACCTGTGCAAATTTTGGCGCTGCATTTGCCTCTTTGTTGCGGTTCTCTGCACCAGGGTATCTTACTGCATGTGAAGCGATTGCGCAATCGGTTCTGAATTTTGTTGCAATGCAGCGTGGCTGGTGAGAGAGCGGACAGAAATGAATTTGTTTGGGCATTGGTACAAGTTCCTTTTAGAATCGTGCACTCGATGTGGGGAAAAAAGGATGACGGTTTGTACCGTGGTACAGTCCTTGGTGGGCTTGGTTCCTTGACCTCTTGCAGCTGTCTCCCAAGATATTTCATCGAGTGTAGTCATCCATCCCAGCAGCATATTCAGCGATTGGCCAGTCCTTGCAATTGCAAGAAAGACCAGTAGAATGGCAGTGTGTGAACCGAGTGTCACGAGAGGCTACTGCTACTAGTAACACGGCATTTGCAGCGCGCAGTTGGTGCTGCGCGGTTCCTACACTGAGGGCGTGATTGGTAGCTGAGGGGTAGGCGAGCCGGGATGGAGGGGCGGCCCAGGCTAATGGGAGGCAGGACGGGAGTGTGCGCTTTGGTTTGTTTGGTCGCAACTTTATCGGCGATACTGGATGGGAGCCAGTTTGTTTGGTTTACTGGATATATATGAGTTTGATGCAGTAGCTCATGTTTGGTTTGCTGGTTAGGTGGAGTTGCTGCTATCTCCTGCATGAATTGGTGAGGTTACCTCGTGAGGGGGAGACAACAGAGAAGAGAGGGAAGCGGAACGGAAGAGGCGAGAACGAAGGTAAATGCCCACACACATGGAAGAGGCGGCGCGGTGGCCACGACTCCCGCCCCAAGATCTAGACCTAGAGCACGCCCAAGACCCCTTCTTCTTCCTTCAAATCCCCCACTCTAACCTCGCCAGCGTTTGGCTGTGGGGTTGAGCTTTAGGGGCGGCGGCCATGGCGACCCGGTCTCCTTAGATCCAATGCTATAGTCCATGGGGAAGGGAATGGGTTGGTCAATGGGTAGCTGCGGTGGTGGGCGAGGTTCTGGTGCAACGAATCAAAGCGGAGTGGGCGGCTGCCGGAGATCGAGCACGCGGCGGCGCTGCTCTGCTCGGTTTGCTTTGGGGAAGAACAGAGCGTGGGGTAACCTTATCCTCGCGCCTCATCTGGGAGGATGCCGTCGTCTCCTGCACGGGCCACGCGCTGCACCAAGCCATCCCGGCTCGCATGGGAAGCCCGATTTCTGTGTACGCTGGGAGCCTGCACTAGGGGCCTCAAATACACGGTCCGGTGCATCGATTTCGTTCGGCACAGCGAACCAAACAGAGCGATAGTGAATGACATGGTGCCGAATGGCCCTTTGGACGGCTCCATCAGGGCTACCAATCACGCCCTGACTGAACTGTTTTATCTCGCTGTGGTACAGTACATTCTACAATCTACAGCGTGTGCGCCTTGGATTCCGACGGCGCTCAATGCACTCCCATGGCCATGGTCACCATTGTCCATGTGCCCCTCAGATCCAACCATTCATTTCATGCCGTGACGACTGGCGACAATTCCTCTCTGCTCAGCTCCTGCCTTCACACCATGCATGCCACTCGTCTCTCTGATCCAGATAACCCCAGCTTCCTCAGGCCATCCTGCAAGTCAATCGAGTGTGAACAGCAATGCATTGAACATGGTCTCTACTCTACGCACTCTCTAGGACGACTGAGCTGAGCATTCCTGCATCTGCATACATACATATACTCTACATACATACATACAGTACAATTTTTAGGTGTCACATCGGATATTTCGTAGAGATGTCAGAAGGGGTTTTCAGATACCAACAAAAAAAACTAATTACGGAACTCGTCGGTAAACTGTGAGACGAATTTATTAAGCCTAGTTAATCCATCATTACAGCATGTGTTATTGTAGCAGTTTAGTGTCTAATCACGGCCTAATTAGGCTCATTAGATTCGTCTCGTAATTTACAAGCAAACTGTATAATTAGTTTTTTATTTCGTCTATATTTAATCCTCCATGTAAGTGCCACAACTATTCGATGTGACACTTTTAGAAATTCGAATTTTGGATCTAAACACTGCCTAGCAATGAGGCCTTGGAAACTCTGAATACTTTTTAGCACTGACAGTCTGAATTGTGGCCACCTTTTTCAACACAAGGAAGACATTTTGGGTGTGTTCGGTTCGCGAAAATTTTGGCTTTGGCTATTGTAGCATTTTCGTTTCTATTTGTCAATTAGTGTCAATCATGGACTAATTAGGCTCAAAAGATTCGTCTTGTGATTTTCTATCAAACTATGTAATTAGTTTTTTTTGTCTATATTTAATACTCTATGCATGTGTGAAAGGTCCAAATAGGCTAGAGGGGGGGTGAATAGCCTAATTAAAACTTCTACAAGAATTACTTAACCACAAGTTAGTACGAAAGGTGGCGAAGCACAAAGCACTAGCTCTAACTAATAAAGCAAGCCACCTACACAATTCTAGTACAAGGCTATCCACTAAACACAACAACAACAAACTAGAAACAAGAAGTAATACGAGAGAAGAGCTTCGAGTGATTATACCGTCGTGTAGAGATGAGAGATACCAATCAATCAAACATACAAGAGAAATCCTCGGGAAGAGAATGACACAAGAATTTATCCCGAGGTTCACTTGCTTCCCGGCAAGCTACTCCTCGTTGTGGCGATGCACCCACTTGTCGGTTCGCGAGCTAATCAACTATCAAGAGTTGAGCCCTCGGCGGGCGCCGCACAACCGCACACAAGATGGAGATCCTCCAAGCCACGAGCTCCACTAGAGTATCCAATTTGCGAACTCCCGCGGGGAAGGATCAAGAACCCCTTACAACACTTGGTGAAGGCTCCAACAATCTCCAATTGCGAGCTCAATCACCTCCGCTGCTCCAAGCCGTCTACCGTGTCGGGAAACACGGAAGAGTAACAAGAAATCCGCAGCAACTCGAAGATCAAGTGCCTCTAGAATGCAACTCTCAAGCAATGCACTTGAATCTCACTCAATCTCACTCAAGATGTGCAATCAATCAAGGAGATGAGTGGAGGGGTTGTTCTCTAGCTCAAAGTATGTCTCTAGGTCTCAAAATGTGCAAGAGTTACCCTCAAAACCCGTCCACCATCTATTTATAACGAAGGGGTACGCAGCTAGCCGTTAGAAACGACGCAGCAGAAAACGCGCTGCACCGGACGCGCCGGTCCGGGTGACCGGACGCGTCCGGTCACTACGCGACAGACGAGAATAGTGCCGTTCAAACTAGCCGTTACCGTTGACCGGACGCGCTCGACCGAGCGACCGGACGCGCTGGTCACGACCAGACGCGCCGGTCCCGTGACCCACCGGACGCGCCGGTGAACACCGAGCCGCGCACTGCGAAACATCGACCGGACGCGCTGAAGAAAGGACCGGACGCCACAGTGCCCGCGTCCGGTGCGAGTCCAGTAAGCTCCCTGGACGACCGGACGCGTCCGGTCACCTATGACCGGACGCGCACCGCGTCCGGTGGTCCTCGTGAACCGCTGTTCGCCTGACCGGACGCGCCGGTCGTACAGTGACCGCGTCCGGTGCAGCGTCCGGTGCAGCGTCCGGTGCACGCAGTGACCTCCGTTCGCCTCCGTTTCTTTTCCGACTTTCGGCGCAATAGAAAATAGGCGTTTCACTTCTCCAAAAAGCGCCGAATCCCGCCTCGCAAGCTCGGCGGGAGGGAGAGAGGAACCCAAACCCCTCTCTACCGCTTAAACTCCACCGCCTTCGCAAAAGTGCTAACACCATCAAGTGTACACCACCATGTGCTCGTGTGTTAGCATTTTCACAAACAATTTCCAAGGCGTTATGTTAGCTCTTTACTAGATCCTAAATGCATATGCTCAAGACATTGATCTAGTGGCACTTGATTTCCGAGCTAACCGTGATTGCCCCTCTTGATAGTCGGCTATGTATCCTAAACCCGGTGAATCGCTTCTCTACTCATCTTGGACCGGCAAAAGGAAAAACCCTATGGTTATACCTTTGCCTTGCGCTCTTAGATCCTTCTCTTCCACTTGATCATCATGTCCATCATTTCATGTGCATCTCCACCATGATCAACATTTCATGTCCATGCACTATCTCTTTGTGATCTTGTGGCCACCACTCCTTGCCACGTACACCTTCATCACATGTTGCTTATGCCTAGCTTAATCACACTTGATACAATAGCATTAGCAACTTGGTGTCATTAATTACCAAAACCAAACTTGGGCTTTCAATCTCCCCCTTTTTGGTAATTGATGACAACCATCACAAAGATATGAAATGAATTCAATTTTCAATTTCGATAGTATTAGCTCCCCCTACATATGTGCTTCCATGAGTTTGGTTCAATTTTGCACATATGTATGGATTTGAATTTTGAGAGAGTTACTACTATCAAATTGATGCTAAGGTATATAGAATGGACCTTTGAAGCGTGATACCAATCGGAGTTGCCTTTATATACCATCCTTAGCATCGATGTAGCTAGACACCACTTGTAATACCTCACTTGTAAAGATTACAAACACTAAAATACCCCGTGAGATCAACATTATAAGCAAAGGTGTCTAGATACCACTTTAAAAGGCTACTCTTAACAAATCATCATCCAAGTTCTAATTCTAGCAATCACCACACAAGTATGAATATGAATTTAAGCTTTGCAATGCAACAAAACATCATGTTAGTGCACATACAAATGCAACAACTAATTCATGAGCTTGCTCCCCCTACTTGTGTGCTTAAATTTAATTGATTCCTTTCCGAAGTCTTATCTTATGCTTTCTCTCCCCCTTAGTAACTTTTTCTCTTTGTGACTTTTCTCTCCCCTCTTATTATATCTTTCTCCCCCTTTGTGACTTTTCTATCTTTGTGACTTTTCTCTCCCCCTTTGTCAACAATCACCAAAAAGGTGCCAATTTTAGTGAGAGTTAAGTCAATCAATATGAGGGAGTCCAAATTATGGTTCAATCTAGATCACTTGCCTAGAATATGTAATTCGGTTTGATCCAAGGACAAGCTTCTTCACACCTCATGAAGTATAAGGGTTATCTTGACCATGTTGAATTACACATCATGAGCTCATTTTCTAGATTCAACACTAGATTTGCAAGCTCACAAACATGTCATATGCTACCACTAGATCAAACAAACATAGAAGCAATAGTGGTACCATATATACATTAAACTCATTGATTTTCATGAATGAGCCTATTCGTCATGCAAAAATGTCTATATGTTCTAAACATGTCCTTAGCAAAGTATGAATGATATGCCAAACAACTTTACCTTGCTATGTCGGAGGAGAGGCATGTCATATAAGAAAGTGGGGTTGCACTCATTTCAAGTTGGAGAAGTCAAGTATGTTCAATTCATTCTTCAACTTGTAAAATCTTTTCTCATCAAGTGGCTTTGTGAATATGTCGGCTAGTTGATCTTCGGTGCCAATGCTCTCAATGCTAATATCACCCTTTTGTTGATGGTCTCTTATGAAGTGATGCCTTATGTCAATGTGCTTTGTTCTTGAATGTTGAACCGGATTTTGTGTCATCTTGATAGCACTTTCATTGTCACAAAACAATGGAACATTCCTGAATTTTATTCCAAAGTCATTCAAAGTGGCCTTCATCCAAAGCAATTGTGCACAACAACTACCGGCACTAATGTATTCGGCCTCGGCGGTAGATAGTGCAACACTATTTTGTTTCTTTGATGACCATGAAACAAGAGACCTTCCAAGCAATTGACAAGTGCCACTTGTGCTCATTCTATCAATCTTGCATCCACCATAGTCGGAGTCCGAATATCCAATCAACTCAAAATTAGACCCCTTTGGATACCATAATCCAACATCATGAGTGCCCTTAAGATATCTCAATATACTCTTGGTTGCTTTCAAGTGACTTTCTCTAGGTGAAGCTTGATATCTTGCACACTTGCACACACTAAACATTACATCCGGCCTAGAAGCGGTGACGTAGAGCAAACTTCCAATCATAGACCGATATTGCTTTTGATCTACCATGTTGCCACTTGCATCAATACCCAATTGATCATTTGTTCCCATTGGTGTACTCATTGGATTAGCATCTTGCAATCCAAACTTCTTGATCATGTCCTTGATGTACTTCCCTTGACTCACAAAAGTGCCATTCTTCATTTGCTTGATTTGAAGTCCAAGAAAGTAACTAAGCTCTCCAATCATAGACATCTCAAACTCATTAGCCATCATATTTCCAAACTCTTCACAAAAGTCTTGATTTGTTGATCCAAAAATGATATCATCAACATAGATTTGCAACACAAACAAGTCATTTCCAATTTTCTTGGTGAAGAGAGTGGTGTCAACCTTTCCCATCTTGAACCCTTTAGAGAGAAGAAAGTCCCTCAATCTCTCATACCATGCTCTAGGTGCTTGCTTCAAACCATACAACGCCTTCTTGAGCTTGTAGACATGGTTGGGCTTTTTGTCATCTTCAAAACCGGGAGGTTGCTCAACATAAACTTCTTCATTGATGTAGCCATTGAGAAATGCACTCTTGACATCCATTTGATAGAGCTTGATGTTGTGTGCACAAGCATATGCTAATAAGATTCTAATAGCCTCCAATCTTGCAACCGGTGCATATGTTTCTCCAAAGTCAAGACCCTCAACTTGAGTGTATCCTTGTGCTACTAATCTTGCTTTGTTCCTCACAACCATGCCATCTTGATCTTGCTTGTTTCTAAAGACCCACTTAGTACCAATCACATTGTAGTTCTTTGGCCTTTCAACAAATTCCCAAACTTGATTTCTAGTGAAGTTGTTTAGTTCTTCATGCATGGCATTTACCCAATCGGAATCCTTCAATGCATCTTCTATCTTCTTAGGTTCTTCAAGTGAGACAAATGAGTAGTGCTCACAAAAGGATGCTAATCTTGATCTAGTTTGAACACCACTTTGAATTCCACCAATGATTTGGTCCAATGGATGATCTCTTGCAATGCTAGTAGGTTGGAGTATTGGGAGTTGATTGCTTCCACTTGTTTGACCTTGATCTTGCACTTCATCATGAGAACCATTTGAGCTTGCTTGATTTGTATCAATTTGCACACTTTGGTTGATCACATGAGTATCATCATCATCATCAACTTGCCTCGGCCTTATGTCACCAATGTCCATGTTCTTCATTGCATTTGACAATTGATCTCCTCTCACATCATCAAGGTTTTGAGCTTCATTTTGAGACCCTTGGGTTTCATCAAACTCAACATCATGAACTTCTTCCAAGGTGCCATTTGTGAGATTCCAAACTCTATATGCTTTGCTTGTGGTAGAATAACCAAGTAAGAACCCTTCATCACATTTCTTTTCAAACTTGCTCAATCTAGTGCCTTTCTTGAGAATATAGCATTTGCAACCAAACACTCTAAAGTATGCAATGTTGGGCTTTCTTCCATTTAATAGCTCATATGGTGTCTTCCCAAGCTTCCCATGGCAATAGAGACGGTTGCTACAATAGCAAGCCGTGTTGATAGCTTCACTCCAAAATGAATGACTCACATTGTATTCACTAAGCATTGATCTAGCCATGTCAATCAAAGTTCTATTCTTCCTTTCAACTACACCATTTGATTGAGGAGTGTATGTTGGAGAGAATTGATGTCCAATACCGAGATCATCACATAATTCCTCAATTCTTGTGTTCTTGAACTCACTACCATTGTCACTTCTAATCTTCTTGATGGTAGTCTCAAACTCATTTTGTACTCTCTTGACAAAAGACTTGAATAGATCATAAACATCACTCTTCTCATAGAGAAAGAACACCCAAGTGTATCTAGTGTAGTCATCAACAATCACAAAACCATACTTGTTACCACCAATACTAGTGTATGTTGTTGGCCCAAACAAGTCCATGTGCAATAGCTCAAATGCCTTTGATGTGCTCATTTCACTCTTACTAGGATGTTTATTTCCAACTTGTTTGCCGGCTTGACAAGCACTACAAGGTTTATCCTTCTCAAAGGTGACATCCTTCAAGCCTCTAACTAAGTCATGCCTCAAAAGTTTGTTCAATTGTTTCATTCCAACATGACCAAGCCTTCTATGCCATAACCATCCCATACTAGATTTGCTAAGCAAGCATGATGTCAAATGTGTCTCACTATCATTGAAGTCAACCAAGTACAAGCTACCATGTCTAAATCCTTTGAATATCAAATTTGATCCATCAACACTAATGACTTCAACATCATCACTACCAAATATGCACTTGAAACCAAGATCACAAAGTTGTGCCACCGACAAAAGATTGAAATCCAAGCTCTCAACTAGCAACACATTAGATATGCTCATGTCATTTGAGATAGCAATTTTACCAAGCCCCTTGACCTTGCCTTTCTTGTTGTTGCCGAAAGTGATAGCGTCAAAACCACCATTTTGACTTGTATCAATTGATTTGAACATACAAGAATCCCCGGTCATATGTTGAGTGCACCCACTATCAAGCACCCAATGCCTTCCTCCGGCTTTGTAATTGACCTACAAGATAAGATCAATTCCTTTTAGGTACCCAAACTTGTTTGGGTCCTCCAAGGTTAGTGACCAAGCTCTTTGGTACCCAAATAGCTTTCTTCTTTGAGCCCATCCATGGTGCACCAATGAACTTAGCATGAACACCATTTGTACCCTTGGTAAGTATATAGAAAGAATCAAACTTAATTGAGGATACATTAGCATTGGATTTCTTGATCATGCAATTTCGCTCTATGTGACCAACTTGCTTGCAACTTTTGCAATAGCTACCATTGTTCTTCACAAAACGAGTCTTGTGAGGAGCAAAAGCGGCCTTGCCTTTCTTGGGGTTATAGCCCAATCCCTCTTTGTAGAGAGAAGCTCTTTGGCTACCCAAGCACATAAGCAAGCGGTCCTCACCACCATAAGCCTTGGCCAAGGTGTGATTGAGCTCTTTTACCTCCTTCTTGAGATTTTCATTCTCAACTATAAGTGTGGGATCACAAGTGAAACCATCACTACTAGATGAGGATGATGTAGATGAGCTACATGAGGGGTTAGTGGGAGCAACAACAATAGGCTTATGACAAGATTCATCAATTATATCACAAGATATGCCTATGTTGCAAGTTTTAGCTTTCTCAACATTAGTTGGCATGTTTTCACATTTTTCAACTAGAGAGGAATGAGCTTCTTCAAGCTTAGTGTGAGACTTTTGAAGCTTCTTATGGTCTACCTTTAGACTCTCATAAGATGCTCTAAGCTCATCAAGTTCTTGCATAAGATTTTTCTTTTCCTTAAGCAAGCCCTTGCATTCCTTTCTAGATTCTTTATAATGTTGAGTGCAATCTTCTAGCATAGTGATTAGTTCATCTTTAGTGAATTCTTCTTCATCACTATCACTATCACTAGCATTATCATGATCACTCTCATCATCGGATGATACCTTAGTGGCTTTAGCCATGAAGCACGATGGAGTGTCGAAGAGAGAGACCTTCTCTTGGATAGCAATGCTAGCATGTCCCTTCTTCTTGCTCTTGTAGTCATCCTCATCATCACTTGAGGAATCATCACTATCTCATGTAGCAACATGAGAATCATTCTTCTTCTTATGAGAGCTCTCTTTCTTTTCTTGCTTCTTCTTTTGCTTCTTTCTCTCCTTCTTGATAGCATCTTCATCATCACTATCATAAGGACACTTTGCAATGAGATGGTCCTTGCTATGGCATCTAAAGCATCTCATGGTATGCTCATTCTTCTTGGATAAGTTCTTCCTCCTCCTTGCACGATAGCCCTTCTTCTTCATGAATTTGCCAAATTGCTTGACAAAGAGAGCCATCTTCTCATCAATGTCATCACTATCACAAGAGGTTGAGTCTTCATCACTTGATGATTCAATCTTGGACTTGCCTTTAGATGTGGTGGCTTTGAATGCCACACTCTTCTTCTTTTCATCATCTTTCTTCTCATTTTCCTTCTTCTTCTTCTTGACCAACTCATCCTTCTCATCATCTTCTCTATACGAATCATCGGTCATCACCTCTTGAAATATTTGTTGAGGAGTTGAATCCTTCAATGTAGTCCTCACTAGCACGGTGATCAATGTATCAAACCTCTTGGGCAAGCTTCTCAAGAACTTCATAGAGAATTGGTTGTCCTTGACTTCCTCACCAAGTGCCTTGAGCTCATTGACAATGACTTGCAATCTATGAAACATCTCCGGTACACTCTCATCATCTTGCATCTTGAAGCTTGAAAATTTTTCTTGCAAGATATATGCTTTAGCGGTCTTTGTGCCTTCGGTGCCCTCAAATGTTTCTTCTAGCTTGGCCCAAGCATCATGAGCAATCTCAATGTTCTTCACTTGCTCAAAGGTCTTGTCATCTAGTGCCTCATGAAGAGCACTAATGGCAATGTCATTGCATTTGGAGCTTCTTCTCTTCTACCGGTGTAGGTGCCTCCGGATTAGCGACCTCAAATTTTGTTTCGGTGACCTTCCACACTTCTCTATTGATTGACTTGAGATGTGCGGTCATCTTAACTTTCCAATATGCATAATTTGTGCCATCAAAGTGAGGTGCCTTCTTGGTGTTGTTGATGTGCAAACTTAATTGAGCCATTTCTTTATCACCGTAGGTTGTTAAGCCTCAAATAAACGGTGCCTCGGCTCCGATACCACTTGAAAGGTCCAAATAGGCTAGAGGGGGGGGGTGAATAGCCTAATTAAAACTTCTACAAGAATTACTTAACCACAAGTTAGTACGAAAGGTGGCGAAGCACAAAGCACTAGCTCTAACTAATAAAGCAAGCCACCTACACAATTCTAGTACAAGGCTATCCACTAAACACAACAACAACAAACTAGAAACAAGAAGTAATACGAGAGAAGAGCTTCGAGTGATTATACCGTCGTGTAGAGATGAGAGATACCAATCAATCAAACATACAAGAGAAATCCTCGGGAAGAGAATGACACAAGAATTTATCCCGAGGTTCACTTGCTTCCCGGCAAGCTACTCCTCGTTGTGGCGATGCACCCACTTGTCGGTTCGCGAGCTAATCAACTATCAAGAGTTGAGCCCTCGGCGGGCGCCGCACAACCGCACACAAGATGGAGATCCTCCAAGCCACGAGCTCCACTAGAGTATCCAATTTGCGAACTCCCGCGGGGAAGGATCAAGAACCCCTTACAACACTTGGTGAAGGCTCCAACAATCTCCAATTGCGAGCTCAATCACCTCCGCTGCTCCAAGCCGTCTACCGTGTCGGGAAACACGGAAGAGTAACAAGAAATCCGCAGCAACTCGAAGATCAAGTGCCTCTAGAATGCAACTCTCAAGCAATGCACTTGAATCTCACTCAATCTCACTCAAGATGTGCAATCAATCAAGGAGATGAGTGGAGGGGTTGTTCTCTAGCTCAAAGTATGTCTCTAGGTCTCAAAATGTGCAAGAGTTACCCTCAAAACCCGTCCACCATCTATTTATAACGAAGGGGTACGCAGCTAGCCGTTAGAAACGACGCAGCAGAAAACGCGCTGCACCGGACGCGCCGGTCCGGGTGACCGGACGCGTCCGGTCACTACGCGACAGACGAGAATAGTGCCGTTCAAACTAGCCGTTACCGTTGACCGGACGCGCTCGACCGAGCGACCGGACGCGCTGGTCACGACCGGACGCGCCGGTCCCGTGACCCACCGGACGCGCCGGTGAACACCGAGCCGCGCACTGCGAAACATCGACCGGACGCGCTGAAGAAAGGACCGGACGCCACAGTGCCCGCGTCCGGTGCGAGTCCAGTAAGCTCCCTGGACGACCGGACGCGTCCGGTCACCTATGACCGGACGCGCACCGCGTCCGGTGGTCCTCGTGAACCGCTGTTCGCCTGACCGGACGCGCCGGTCGTACAGTGACCGCGTCCGGTGCAGCGTCCGGTGCACGCAGTGACCTCCGTTCGCCTCCGTTTCTTTTCCGACTTTCGGCGCAATAGAAAATAGGCGTTTCACTTCTCCAAAAAGCGCCGAATCCCGCCTCGCAAGCTCGGCGGGAGGGAGAGAGGAACCCAAACCCCTCTCTACCGCTTAAACTCCACCGCCTTCGCAAAAGTGCTAACACCATCAAGTGTACACCACCATGTGCTCGTGTGTTAGCATTTTCACAAACAATTTCCAAGGCGTTATGTTAGCTCTTTACTAGATCCTAAATGCATATGCTCAAGACATTGATCTAGTGGCACTTGATTTCCGAGCTAACCGTGATTGCCCCTCTTGATAGTCGGCTATGTATCCTAAACCCGGTGAATCGCTTCTCTACTCATCTTGGACCGGCAAAAGGAAAAACCCTATGGTTATACCTTTGCCTTGCGCTCTTAGATCCTTCTCTTCCACTTGATCATCATGTCCATCATTTCATGTGCATCTCCACCATGATCAACATTTCATGTCCATGCACTATCTCTTTGTGATCTTGTGGCCACCACTCCTTGCCACGTACACCTTCATCACATGTTGCTTATGCCTAGCTTAATCACACTTGATACAATAGCATTAGCAACTTGGTGTCATTAATTACCAAAACTAAACTTGGGCTTTCAATGTGTCTAAACATTCGATGTGACGAAAAATCTTGAAAAATTTTGGGAACTAAACACCCTTTGAATCCGATGCGGGACTGGGCATCTTCAGGGATTGATGCTGGCAACTGGCACTGGACTCCACTTCAGCCCTACCACTCCACTTCAGCGCTACCCTGCCCTTTATTAGTTGAAGAAAGCAACCGAAGATGTTCACTTCTGTTTGATGTCAAGATCGAAAGGTCAAGCGATTAATGCAGCATTACTGCTACGAGCTACAGTGCAATTTTCCAACTAATCAGTCCTTGTAGGTTGATGACTACAGTCTACTCGTACCACTTGAGCTACAGTACAATCACACGAAGCCACAAAAGTCTACAGTGCCCATTGGCATGGCCCGGTACTGTACAACTAGGCCTGGCTGGGTTTTGTTGTCGCTACTACTGCATCAGAACAGAAGCCCTGGTCCCCGTCACCCTGTGGACACGGTAAGCTGGAGGATTAAGCAGTGTTTGACAGGCTATCAGCATCAGGTTAAGCATGTGTTGACCTCATCTAACTATGGGTGTGTTTAGTTCGTGAAAATTAGACTTTGGCTACTGTAGCACTTTCGTTTGTATTTATCAATTACTGTCCAATCATGGACTAAATAGGCTCAAAAGATCCGTTTCGTGGTTTTCTACCAAACTGTGTAATTAGTTTTTCTTTTCGTCTACATTTAATGCTCCATGTATCCAAACATTTGATGTGATGGGTGTTGACGTCGGATGTGGTCCAAATCACACACCAGAAATGGCATTGGACGCCCGGGCCGCTACGGACCGAAGAACGCATCGAGGATATCACTCTTACGTGGTGAAGGACAGAGAGGTTTACAAGCAAACCACCAAAGGATAACCAATCGCGCTTACGTGACGAAGAACCGGCTAGTTTTCAGGCAAACTAGCAAAGAAATCGTCGAAGCTCTCGCCCGGAAGGGACCCCGTCAGGGCAAGGACGTCACTGGGTTGCCCTAGGTCAGTCGGCGAGCCTAGGGCGCCATCTTTGGTCGTGGATCAAGGGATGAACAGTATGGAGGTTGAAGGAGAAGAGAAAAGGGGTAAAAGGAGTAAAATGATGTTTGTATGACGATTTGATAGATGGAAACTCAATCGGCCATGATCCTCTCATATATATAGAGGGGGGTGGTCTTATCCCGGTAGAAAACCTCTCCAAGGCTTATTTTCCAAGTTTCCCATGTCCAAAAACCGATTTAGAAACAAATCGGTTCGAGATCTGAAAATCAGATTCGGAATAAACACCTATCGGAAGTTCCGGTCAGGCTTCACCGGAAGTTCCGATCCCCACTGGAAGTTCCGGTATCGAACCGGAAGTACCGGTAGTTCATTTTCGTGCAAAACTACGTCTTCCTCCGTCAACCACAGGAAGTTCCGGTCCCCACTGGAAGTTCCGGTCTCGGACCAGAAGTACAGACCGGAAGTACCGGTAGCTAAAATAAATATTTTCTCGGAGGCATAACTCCCTCATCCAGACCCCAAATTGGACGTTCCGTATATGTTTTTTTTGACCATCTCGACGAGAGGAACGCAATGGTAAAATCCGTTACACATTTTAATAACTTCACAAAATGAACATTTTTTGTTGTCAATAACGGGGAATCTTAAAAAAATTTAGAACTAAACGTGGCCTAACTCTGGTCCCCTTGTTGCCTCACCACTTGTAGTAGTGGCAGCAGATTCGGAGCTGAGAATGAGATGCCTGCCTTTTTCACTTTTCACCGACAGAAGAGCCATGTATGTATCTGAATTTCCTGAGGTTGGGAGTTTCGCAGCTTGTCTTGTCCTGATAATTGCATCCTGGGTGTCTGCTAATTGCTCACCCCATGTGTGCTTGTTTCTACTAACCTTTATATGTGATTAATAGGTTTGCCTGTAACAATTATATTGTGAACAGTGAACAGTGCCAGGAGCCAACCCTGACCCATAAACCAAAGAATTGTTAGTGAATTCAATTTGGATGGTACTGGGATACTGTTGCTTATAACTTCTGAAGGACATTGGAAGGTGCTTTCCAAGGACAGGTGACTTCACCAAATGGTTCCTGCACATCCAGGACCCATAATAATAGCTGAGCAAATGTACATGGAGTACATACATTCGTCACTCTTTCTTTCCTCATTCATGGGAATTGAAAACCTAGGCCACTATGTTTAGGCCTGGTTTAGTTCGTGATTTTTTTTGGAAAATGATACTGTAGCACTTTCGTTGTTATTTGGTAATTAGTATCCAATCATGGTCTAATTAGGCTTAAAAGATTCGTCTCGTGAATTTTGTCTAAACTGTGTAATTAGTTTTATTTTTTATCTATATTTAATGCTTCATGCATGCGTTCAAAAATTCGATGTGACGGGAAATCTTTAAAAAAAATTACAAAATTTTAGGAACTAAACAGGCCATCATATTGAATGTTTGACACATGTATGGAGTACTAAATATAAACGAAAAAACTAATTGCACAGTTTGGTTGGAAACCACGAGACGAATCTTTTAAGCCTAATTAGTCCATGATTAGCTTTTAGTGCTACAGAACACACATGTGCTACTGACGGCTTAATTAGGCTTAATAAATTCGTCTCACAGTTTTCAGACGAGTTATGTAATTATTTGTTTAATTAGTATCCCAAAATCTTTTCAGACATCCCCTAAAACATATAATGTGACACCTAAAAATTTTTGTCGGCGAATTAAACAAGGCCGTAGTCTGTCAAGACATGCCATTGCTTCGGTGGTTACTGGCAAAAGGGCTAGATTTTAGTAATTTGGAGCTGGTCTGTTCGTGGTATTGCAGTGCTACACCTATACCTGCGACAATGCCTCGTTTTATCAGTCTCGTCCCTTGCGGTTGAAGCCATGCATGGATCGGACGAACGAGCTGAAACTTTCGCTTTCCATCAGCAGCAGATCTTGGATCACTGATCAGACAACACGATCTTACGACAACTTTTTCCTGACCCCAGCAGTCACCGAGGTTATCTAAAGCTCCGAGGCCTTGTTTAGATTTCAAATATTTTCCTAAATTCTACTATACAAAAAGAAGATTCTCATCACATCGAAATGCCGGCATATACATGGAGTACTAAATGTAGATAAAATCAAAAACTAATTGCACAGTTTTGTTGTACTTTGCGAGACGAACGTTTTGAGTCTAATTAGTCAATGTTTTGACAATTTTTACCAAATAAAAAACAAAATGCTACAGTGTGCTACGGTGCCGAACAATGTTTCGGCCGGCCTCAATTCGGGCCAACTAAACACGCCCCTAGTCCTAGATGCAACCATGTGTTTGTCATCACCGAGGTTTCTTCATTGCGCTGCTTGCACTAGTGGTCTAGTGCAACTTTTTTTTCCTTCCCTGTTTGCTCACTCCTTTTTGGCTTGTCCATGCTCGATTGGCCCTCACTGACTCCTGAGATGGGAAATCGAGAACCAATTGCGCCGTAGGGAAAGTCAACCTGTTGGTGGAAAGCATGGGACACTCCACTCTGCTTCAGCTGCCCTGGACACTCAGGGAAGGGAAGAGGAAGATCATCATGGACATGAGCGTCGCATGTATACAATACAAGGAAGAGCATTTTTTTTTTTGAGGACCGATATAGCGTCAACGCGGTGTATGTGGGCCCCCTGTCGCTCGTGAAAGAACCGGACGGCCCAAGGAGGAGGAGATGCAACGAGTCATCTCAGACAACACAAAACGGGCCTCAGTTAGGCCCATGTTTCAGTTGAGGGCATCTGGCAAACGCATACGGAGGACATAGTCCAGGCGCAAAAGGTCCGCAGCCGAATAAAACAAGTCAACAGACGGAATTGCCCCAACCAAACCAACCCAGCCGAACGCAGTCGCAGCCCGACACATGTCACCGGAATGGGCCTCCGCCCGCCCACGTCTCCGCAGGCCAGCACACAGCATCAGCTCAAAAAAAAAAAAAAAGCACGCCGCCACGCCGCCTTTTGTGATGGATGGGTGGTGGCGTGCGGTGGGGGACTCCGGGGGAAAGCAATCGGGGAGTCCGAGCACTAGCGAGAGCAGAGAGCATCGTCAGCAAAGCCAGCCAGCCAGCCTCGACTCCTCACGAACCCCCCACCAAGTGGAACCTAGCCACGAGCCTCCTCGCGCCGCCGCCGGGATCATCACACCGTTGCCCGATCTGCTCGCGCGGAAACCTGTTGCTGTTGCTGTTCCTGTCTTTGGACGGACGGAGCGCCCCGGACTTTGGTGCTCCGCTCCTCACCGAATCGGAGCGGCTAGGCGTCAGTTTGGTCCGAGATCGGGAGGGGAAGCTGCGGCGGAAGCCCCCTCGGCTAGTTCTACAGCTCTTCTGCTTACTTTCTGGAAGCCTCAGCGGACGGCGGTGTACGGCTGGGTCTGGGTCTGGGTCTGTGCCGAGCGCCGCGTGGATGCGCTGCGTCTCCGGAGCCGGAGCATACGACGAGGCTGCTGCTTCGGGTCGAGGCGCGGGGCCCGGGCTGTCGTTCCACCTGCTGTGGCTCTGGGTGGGGATCGGCGGCGGGGAGTGAGCGATCGGATGGAAGAGGACTGAAGTTACTGCTCTTGAGTCTTATTATACATTTATACTGCACCTGGATTTCAGACCAGCAAGAGGGCTGGAGCCGATTGGGCAGTTGGATCGGTTTGATTACCCGTTGCAGCGGCACAAATCAGGAGTTGATTCGAGTGTTTGGTACGGTAGTGGTGGTGGTGCTGCGCTCTGCACCGGCTTCGGCCCCAAGGCGCTACCAATCGGGATATGGTGGACGAGAGGGATCCGGGGTGCGTGTCTGGAGATCTGGTTGAACTGCCGTGCTGGGGATTCTTCAGTCTCATTGTACGTCAGCTAGGTGTGGCACGATGTCGAGGTGCTTCCCGTTCCCGCCGCCAGGGTTTGAATCAAAGCCCAGGAGTGAGGAGCTACACAAGGATTTGCTGAGAAAGGTTCATTCTCTGTGCCCCTTAGATGGTTTGCCGAAATAGACTGCAATTTTACGATTCATGAAAGATCTCTCTGGATTGTTCTGAAGCTGTTGCACTTACCATATTGATGTCATGCTTTGTCCTTTAAATCACAAGAATGGTGCATGGTAACATAGTTAAGCAACACGGTTAGTATTTCATGAATATGAGCATGGCGATCCTATCAAACCACCCAACTGTACTTATTGTACTAAATGTTATTCAATGAATCAAATATTTGAGAGGGAAATCGTGGAAAACATAAGAAACGTTATGTCTTAGCGAAACACACAATGATTTGAGTTTTATCACAATAAAAAGTATTATTAATAGATTACTAGTTTTGAAAGTGTTAGATATCATAAAGCAGCAGAGAATATACCAATGTGTTTTAGAGGGAAAAGAGCAGCTGGGAAGGACCCTGCTTCTTTGCTCCTTATCCTAATACATGTTTCTTAATCAGCTTCTCGGGGTGGGGGGGGGTGCTCTACTTCTTTTTGCCTCTTTGAAAATAGAAATCCATAAAAGCTAGAAAAATATGGATAATTAGTACTACACTTTTTTCTATGTCTGAGGAAGATAACATGTTGACCTGATCTGTGTATTGCTTAAGAGTGCGTCTTATGGATTTTGTAACATTTCCTTGAGAGACTGGAGTACATGACTGAAACTACAAAGAGTTGCACAATTTACACATATAGCTTTATTTCGAATCCATATTTCTTTCACATTTTTGTATAGATAAAGTGTGCGTCATATGCTATGATAAACAGCATTCTTTCACATAAGATATTTATATAGCTCAGTCCTCAGCTATGCGGGATGATTAAGAAATATTGATTAATAGTCTGTACGTCCTGCGCATTGTTTTCAAGTCGTCCGATTAATCGCGATTAATCGCGATTAATCGTCCTGGTCGGTCTCAGGTGACCGATCAGGGGTACTGTCGACCTATATAAGTCGTCCGATTAATCATGATTAAACGTCCTGGTCGGTCCCAGGTCGACCAGGTCCGACCAGACGATTTGAAAACATTGGTCCTGCATGTTAATTTTTTGTTAGTACTTGGTTGTGTACCCGGTTAATTTTTTAAGTACTTGGTCGCGTACTGTATGAAAACCACCATTTTACAGTAGGACTTGATCTGAACTTCTGCAGTATTTTTCACATTATTTTTGTTGCGTACTAAATCATTACCTGAGTGGACCCTGGGCCTTACCATTGCCTTTCAAATTTGTGAACATTTCATAGGCTACGACTTGTTCCTGCATTCTACTATTACTGCACCTTGCTACTGTCGTTGGGTTAACCTGGAAGTACAAGAGCATGGCATGTAATATTTTTGTCTTGAACCAAATGACATGAAAAAAGCTTTCGATTTGATATGCCTGAATATATTTCGCTTTGGATCTTAAATCCTGATTCGAATTATTTCAGCATGCCTCAACCATGAAGTCCTTGACGTGGACCCGTAACTGCAATATTGTGATTATTATGTCTAAAAATGCAATGAGGTGCTAGTTGTATTTTCTTAGCATGTACCGAAGGGCTAGGAAGAATGGTCAGTATTGAATGTGTGAATTATTAATTCTGTATAGTGAATTCACTGGTATTAAATATGTGCCGCTTATTTCAGGAAAAGCACAAGGATAAGAAGCACAGAAAGGCAAAGGACAGGGAAAAAGGAGAAACAAAAGAAAAGGGTAGAGATCATAGTAAAGATAAGCACAACAGGAAACACAAAAGAGCGAAGTGCGGAGAGAGGAAAAAGAATAAGGACATATATAAAGACAGAAACCAAACCTTGAGACATAGAAAACCTGAAGAAAATGGGCATCATGAATCAGTCAAAGATATTATACCAGCTGATGAGTTGGTTACCCGAATTTTTGGTCAAGGAGATCATACAGACCACAAATATAACAATACTGAGTTGCTTCCTTGGAGCACTGATAGCATTGGTTGTACAGGTCCTAAAGAGAAGGAAAGGAATTTGCTTGGCAGAATGGTTAAGAAATCTGCACAAGCAACAAAAGACAATTATGTGATGGTGCAAAAGAGTGATAGTATTGCTCACGCCAATAAAAAAGGAATGGGCTGCGGTATCGATTCTAAAACTGAAATAAAGAATGGGAAGAGTCTTCAAGATAGATCATTTCAAATGCATTCCAGAAAAAGGCACAATTGTAATGGAGTTGGTGTATGCCATGATAATTCTGATACACAAAGAAGCTTTGAAGGTGTACATACTGCAACTGGCAGAGTCAGACCTAGCCCAAATACTTTTCAGAGAACAGAAGAAACAGGACAAGATCCTGATATTTCTGTCCATTCTGCAAACATGAAAAATGACAGATGTAGCACAAAAGGTATGGGGGAGGAAAATCAAAGTGCTAACAATTTCCATCGCAAGATGGATAGGCAATTTGCACGAAATAAAGATGGAGCAATTGAAGGGAAGGCAAAAGGTAACTATCGTAAAGGTCTTGAAGGCAAAGATAGAGATAGTGTTGTAAAGAAAAGAAAGACTGAATGCGAAAATAAAGAGAAAGAAGTGGAGAAATATGGCACTTTCAATGAGCAGAAACATGAAGATCTTGATGCAAGCAAGGACAAGGTCGATAATCTGGTGCGTTTGGGCTGTCTTAATGAGCAAAAGTTTGCTTCTGATATCAGGAAAATGAAAGACTTTGACCCTAATAGCTCTCCACATGGTAAGTTCCTTTTCTCTCCTTTCTTTCTGTTTTCTGGTGAGTTCCTTTTATATAAAGGGGGTGCTTAGCACGGCTCCTCTTGAAGGGCTCCTCCAGAGGAGCCAGAGCCATTTTGAAGGAGCCACAACAGCTCCGGCTCCTATCCTTTTTACTGAAAAACGGCTCCTCCAGGAAAACGTTTGCAGGGCTCCTCTGCAGAAGCAGGAGCTGGAGCCGGGGAGGAGCCCTACCAAACAGGCCCAAAGTAGCCAATGACCTTTTCTCCCTCCTTTTCTGTGAGCATATAGTTCATAACAGCACAAGCATGCTAAATACATTGAATCAGCAATATTTAAATTTTACTTATTTTGAGTCTCATTTGGAATATATTGACAAAACACAGTATTAGAACAAGTAAACCACCAATGATCTCTCTTTCCAATCTTACTTGCGTGGACAAGAAAATTTCACAGCATGCACAGTGGATCACACGTCATTCTTCTACAAAACTAATTGGGTTGAATACTTGTGATATAGGTCAGCATGAGTGCCAACATAGCTATAACAATGGCGTCACTGGCTCTCGTTATTCAGAGGAGCAAATGCCTTCAGTTTCTTCATCTGGTTATGAGAGTAGCAAAGCTTATCTGAAGCAACCTCACCCTGATATCAATTATCTGAGCCAAGTGCACTGCATACCTTCAACACGGGACTTCTCAGAGTACATTGATCAGGACTGGTTGTTTTCCGTGGATCATGTTAGGCAGAAAACAGTGACATTTAAGGCTGCGGAATCACGCCAAGTTTGGTCTGATGCACAGCTAATTGATACTGCAGATGTAATTGCTATGCCTTACGTTGTTCCTTTGTGATGGCACTCACAGTAATATACACGATGAGTTAGCTCTGAAGGTCCAGGAGATTGCCTGACTAGTTTACAACTTGCTGTGCTGTATGCCTGTATATATCAGGTAGTTCCACTGAAGCAATCTCTTTGTTGGTGGGATTTCTATGCACATTGTTTATTGAACTGAGAACAAACATTAGCTGTGTCCAAACTCAGCACTTTGGTGTCTGGTTGGTGGTTTGTTTGTCTCTGCTGTATCTAATAACCAATGCTCAAAATGATGTACCATTCTTGTCTCTCTAGGAAAAGGGGAAAAGTTGAGAGGTCCTGCACAATTGAATTCTGCTGCAATCCAGACAACCTTTGCCAAGAGATTTTGATGTGTAGTATGTGCATTGCTCTCGTACATAATTTACCCCCAAGAGAGCCGCCGGCCTAGGAGGGCAACTCGCGTGATCACATCACTGTTTTTACTGTGGGGTGCCGGATCTTCATCGCCGGGCAACCTTTGACGAGAAAATTTTATTGTTCATTTGTTTGTGGCCTTCTTGCTCACCATCAAATGTTTACTAAGCTTGTATTTTCTTGTCAAGTGCTAGTTGGCATGTAGTATTTCTTCAGAAAGAGTGTGTGCAGGTTGGTTGTGCTTAACTTTCTTTATGGCATTTGGTTGCGCTTAACTTTCTTTATATTTGGTTGCTTTGGTTCCATGTGTTAGAATAAAGAAGCTATCCTGGAACTAGGACCATTTCTTAGGGATGTGGTTGTCTCAGAAACGGTTGAGAAATATTCTGTTATTGCTATTGGCATTGATAGATACACAGGTGTCTTTTCTAAAAACACTTTACAACAAGTTTTCAGGTGTTGAAATCTGGTTACGAAGTGAAGCAGATTTCTAGCAGTATGACAAATGGATCCATAGTGCAATGTTTGAAAACTTAAAATTAATTCCGTTCTGAGACGATTCGTATTTTTATATGCTTAATGAAGAGGCTCTGTTTTTGTTGAAATGTTAATGATTTCATTCCTGATTTTAAATAGACACTGTGATGTAACAAAACTAAGTAATCATCAGATTGTCTGGCTTTCCATTGTTATTCCCTGGAGGGCAATGCAACAAGAATTAGGTTATTTGTTTAATCTGGTTGAGGTATTGTAGTTCTACTTTTCATTGGTAGGTAAGTTGGTATAGTATATCTTTAAGCTTCTCTTCAGTATATGGATAGTTTCTCTTACATTTGTGTGACTATGTTACTAGCAGGATAAACTTTAATAATTTATGCAGATGTAGTGGTTGATCATGTTCTTTCATGAACATATTGTTTTTGTTTTTGTAATGTATGCAGTCCGTTTGGGCTAAGCATGGGACAAACAAAATTTTAATGATGAGGTCACCTTAGGTTCCATGGCTGTAGCTTGCCCTGAGTTATTTTATTCTGTATGTATCTGTAGCAGTTTTTACAGCTTGTAGCCATTTTCAGTTTTGTGATATTTAATTTACATGCCAGTATCAGATCTGTCCATCTCGTTTGTTTAGAAGTTGAAGGCTAGCAGCAGCAGTCTCTAACTTAGATGACATGAAGTCTAATGTGTCCAATGTTTGGTGTTTCTGAATTTTTAATTTGCTACATATTACATCTTTCATTATTTTTTTTTTATGAAATACTCATTTTTGTGCTAGTAGTGTTTATCATCAATTCTTCTTAACCTGTCCTGATGCCATATCCTATTTCATCAAGGAAGTAAAATTCTTGATAGTGCACAGTGTTAAGATGTGCATAGAACTTAGAATGAAGTTCTAATGTTTGTGCAACCTCACTCGACAATCCTGATTAATGTTGCAGCACTTAATTAAATTCTTTGGTTTTCCTGGTTATATGGGAGAGGTTATCCTTGAACCTGGGACCATTTATTTGTGGGAGAATTTTTGGATTTGACACCTAGTGTTTCACTCACATGTGGCATTATAACCATGTGTCAATGAGACATCTTGTGCATATCTTGTGGTTCTGAAGAATAGAATGTGAGAATCTGTCATGGGCAATGTCGGGCTTACCGCTTAAATGTTCTCCTAGTAATATGTGTGAACAAGAAAACATGTTTCTAGAACCTTTGGTAACAAAATTTTATTATGCTAAAATGTGATTTCGGAATTTTATATTAAGGTTTGACTAGTAACGATCTTGAGATAGTACGGTAAAATAGATCTTGGGTGTTGATGTAAAGTTGAGCCTAATATATGGTGCAAGCACATATATTCCATATTACAAGCAGGTTTTAAAAGCCAGCGTGTCCGACTTCTGCCTGTTTTGGGGGTAAAGATAATCAAAAGATGCCTCATATTTGATATTCTCTCTCTTCCAAATTATAAGATGTTTTAGTTTTTTTAGATATATTACTTTTATATCTATGTTAGTAAAAGTTATTATACAAAAAAAGCCAAAACGTTTTATAATTTGAAATGGGGTGCGTATATATTGAGGAAAGCATAGCTAATATAAAAGATGGGTGATTTGACACAAAAACGACTTTTAAATAAAAAATAAGAGTACATCAAAAACCAGTTTAGTTGTATTTTTCATTGGATCGTCTGCTGTTGGAACTTGAAAAGTGTGGTCGAAAATATGAAGAGATTTTTGGTTCATTAGTTTGTTTATAGTCCCTCCATTCCAAATTATAACGTATTCCAAGAATCTTGGAGAATCAAAGGATCTCAAGTTTAATCAAATGTATATAATAAGATAATAATATTTATGACACCAATTAAGTATCATTAGATTTTTCATTAATTATATTTTCATAGTATACCTATTTGATGTTATAAATTTTTGTAATTTTCTCTATAATTTTGGTCAAATTTAAGATGCTTTGACTCTCCAATATTCTTAGAATACCTTATAATTTGGAATGGAGGGAGCAATAAAGTGTGGTCCAAAATATGAAGAGATATTTTTAATTCATTCGTTCTTTTATGGCAGTAGTCTAGTAGAAGTAGAAGAAGAGATATACTCCCTCCGTTCAGGAAAGAATGCAATTGTCGCTTTTCGAGAAGTCAAACAGTTTAACTTTGACTAAACTTATATAAAAAACTAAAATAATTACCGTTAGATTAGTTATATAATATGTTCTCATAATAAATTTTGTTTGAAGACATAAATGCTAATATTATTAACTGCAAACTCGGTTAAACTTGAGTTATTTTGACTGATACAGATCTCATAATTGCATTCTTTTCTAGACGGATTGAGTACTTACATTTATACCAAGAAAAACTTATAACATTTTGTTCTACTAGCGTTCTGAGTTATCCAACCCACTCCTAAAAACCCTCTTCCTTCCTTTATAAACAAACACCCACTTCCCCCTTCCGCCTGAATACCTGATCCAGTATAACAAACTAACAAACAAATAGAAGCAACAACGGCGGCCGCCACCATGGCGCCGTCCTCATGCCACGCCGCCGCCACCGTCCTCCTGCTCGCCGCCGCGGCCCTAGTGTGCAATTTCAGTGTCCTCGTCGTAGCCACCGACGTCGAGTGCCATTGCCACGGTGATCACGTCTCTCCAAGTCACTTGTGTTCAATGGTCTCTGCTGTTCGCCGCCTAGTGTCTTCGTTTGATCTGTGCCGTGTTGCGTTGCGTCGTCCATGCATGCAGGCGCGAACGGGTGCAGCGGCCTCGGCATCAACTACGGCACGGTGGCCGACGACCTCCCCTCGGCGTCGCGCTCCGTGCAGCTCCTCCGCGCGGCAGGCGCGGGCGCCGTGAAGGTCTACGACGCCAACGCGGACATCCTGCGCGCGCTGGCCGGGACGGGGATGCCGGTGTCGATCATGGTGCCGAACTCGGCCATCCCGTCGCTGGCCTCCTCACGCGCCGCCGCAGAGGACTGGGTGGCCGCCAACCTCGCGCCGCACGTCCCGGCGACGCGGGTGGCGCACCTGCTCGTCGGCAACGAGGTGCTCTCCAACCGCGCCATCGCGGGGTCCACATGGCGCGCCGTCGTGCCGGCGATGGCGAACCTCCACCGCGCCCTCCGCGCGCACGGGATCCGCAAGGTCAAGCTCGGGACGACGCTCGCCATGGACGCGCTGTCGGCGTCGTACCCGCCGTCCGCCGGCGCGTTCCGCGACGACATCGCCGAGGACGTGGTCCGGCCGCTGCTCCGGTTCCTGAACGCCACCCGCTCCTACTACTTCGTCGACGCGTACCCGTACTTCGCGTGGGCGGGCAACCGCGAGGCCATCTCCCTCGACTACGCGCTGTTCCAGGGCGGCGCGAGCTCGCGCTACGTGGACCCGGGCAACGGGCTCGCCTACACCAACCTGCTCGACCAGATGCTCGACGCGGTCGTCGCCGCCATGGGCAGGCTCGGGTACGGGGACGTGAAGCTGGCCGTCTCGGAGACCGGGTGGCCGAGCGGCGGCGACGCGGGCGAGGCCGGCGCCAACGTGCGCAACGCCGCCACGTACAACCGCAACCTCGCGTCGCGGATGTCCAAGAACCCCGGCACGCCGGCGCGGCCGGGGGCCAAGGTCCCCGTGTTCCTCTTCTCGCTCTACAACGAGGATCAGAAGCCGGGGGCGGGCAGCGAGCGCCACTGGGGGCTCTACTACCCGAACGGGAGCAGGGTGTACGACGTGGACCTCACCGGCCGGCGGTCGTCGTACCAGCCGCTGCCACCCGCGGACGACATGGACAGCACGCCGGCGTGGTGCGTGCTCGCTGGCGGCGTCGGCGGAGGCAAGGCGGTGAACGAGACGGCGGTGGCGGCCGCGGTGGCGTACGCGTGCCAGCAGGGGAGCGGGACGTGTGCCGCCATCCAGCCCGGCGGCGCGTGCCACGAGCCGGACACGATGGATGCGCACGCGAGCTACGCGTTCAACGCTTACTGGCAGCAGTTCAGGAAGGCCGGCGGCACCTGCTTCTTCAATGGGCTCGCGGTGACCACCAGCAAGGATCCAAGTGAGTACACACCGTCGTGTTGGATCTTTGTTTACCGGAGATGTGCAGCTTCTTTCTGCATTTGATTTAATTCAGTCGCATTGACCTGTCGTCGTCGGCATTGTTATGTGTGTTTCGCAGGCCATGGATCATGCAAGTTCGCCAGCTCTCTGAACTAGACGACGACGCAAAGGTGGAAGGCCATCGCCCGCCAGGCCGCCATAGAGTAGTGAGGAAGGCCATCGCCATGGATGCCCAAGCCCTTAGGATCGTTACCATCTTCTGTTCTTTCTGTAGGAAGTTAGCAAGCAAAGCATCACTGTAATTCGAGTCAGTGTTAGGCTGACGGACTGACCGATTGCAAGGCAGCGCTCCTGCCTATTTCTGCTATTAAAAAACAAACAAAACTACTCGCGTATTTTGCTCCCCTAGTTCACCGGCGGCGACGTATTTCGCTCCCCGAGTTCACCGGCGGTGAATTCTCTATCCGCCGCTTGGCGTAACCACATATAGCGTAATGTGGTGCATGCATACGAGGCGGCGGACGGGCGGAGAGATCGGGAGCACAGCGTCGTCGAATCGTCGGGTTTGTTTTGTTCTCTGACCATCTGGTAGCTTTAAGGAATCGTGCTCCAACGGAATTAGGCCTAGATCTGGCAGCCTAAGAGCAACTCCAAGAGACTAGTTAAAATATTTTGTAAAGCTAAATATGGCTATTAGAGCATCTCCAACAATTCCTTAAAATTGACTTGCTATATCTTAAGTTATAGCAAGTTGCTATTTTGTTTGGCAAAGGAAAAAAATATATGTCTTCAACAAGTAGGTATTCTCACTTGGTAAAATTGAAAAAATAGGCTCACCTTTCTCCAAATCGGTACTGGGCCTTCCACGCACGTGACTTTTCACTTACCTGCGCGACGACGCTCCTCCTTCCTGCGCGACGGATCGAATACCGATCTCGTGTGCGTGGCCGCCACCGCCTTCCACGCATCATATGATTGTATGTCTCATATGATTGTATGATCCAAACATTTTATACTAGCATCCCTTGTATTATTTGGTTCAGTCTGTATGTCTCATATGATTGGAGTGGAGATTGCAGCAATCATATATATCAGCTGCACGTTGAGGGAGGTACTAGTATACTCCCTCCGTCCCAGAAAAAGTATCATTTTAGGTTTTTCAGACATCGTGTTTGACTGTTCGTTTTATTCAAAAAATTTTAATAAATATTATTTATTTTGTTATGACTTATTTTATCATTAGAGATACTTCAATAATGATTTATTTATTTTATAATTTGCATAAAATTTTTGAATAAGACGAACGGTCAAACATGATGTCTGAAAAATCTAAAACGACACTCAGCAGACGAGCAAACCATGCCAGCAGCAGCAGCGACGGGAAGAGGGATCGATCGGGGGCACAGCGCGGGAAGAGTTTGGCGCGCGCGGGAGAGGCTATCGCTCGCGCGGGAGGGGGCCGTCGAAGCCGAAAACCGCGATACCAAGTCAAGGCCGCGCGCGGAGATATACGCGGGCGGGGACGGTGTTTACCAAGTTGGGAAATATACCAAGTGGATTTAAGGAGTTGTTGGAGAGGTGTTTTTGTGTTTTTGCCAAAATAATAAGAATACCAAGTGAAAAAGCTTCTCCAACAGATTGTGCAAATGCCTCTCCAAAATAGCTCGCTGTCCATCCCGGAAATTTCGGTCGCTAGCATTGGCTAGCCAATGTCGCTCGCCATCGTGACTCTGCGTGCACTCGGCAGAGCCCGTTCCCGCGTATGGTCGCCCCTTCCCGTGCGAACGCAGGCATCGGCAGCCCGTTCATCGCTGGACTGGTTATTACATACGCTCGCTCCTAGGCCTCCCCGGCAGGCCAGAAAGCAGCTATCGGAATTTTTTTTATTTTTAGCCCAAATTTAAAACAAATTTTAAATTTAACCCGGATTTGAATTTTTTTAAAACTAACCCGTTTGGCCCCGCCACCACGCATGGCGGGCAAATGCACTGAACCCCGCCATGCATGGTGGCGGGGTGCAGGGGCCACGTGGCACGCTGCAGGCCAGCGTGGAAAGGAGTACCCCACCATGCATCATGGCGGGGTACCTCTAACCCGCCACAGATCATGGCGGGGTACAACCCTGCCCATTTAAAAGGTCGGGCCCTTCTTGTTTTTGGCCATCCATCCATTCCATTTCCCGCAGCGCCCCTCTCCGCCCTAGGACCGAGCTCCCCTCCCCTCAGCGCCCTTCTTCGGCACCCCTCCCCCTAGTGCCTCTCCCCGTCGGCTACCGACCCATCGTCGGACCTTGTTCCGGGCACCCCTTCTCCGCGTCCATCGTTGTAGTATGTTTGGTTAGTGTAGTTAGTAAAGTTATATTAGTTTTAATCGTATTGATATTGTACATTATTTTTTATTTGTAAGAATTATAAGTGATATGTGTTTTGTGTTGAAATCATTTCGTGTTATTAGATGGAGGACTCGTATCGTGAGTCGATTTAGAGGAAAAAGGGTCGTCCTAGAGAGATGTACCCCGACGTGTCTTGCAAGGATGCGCCCGTGCCTCCCCAGGAACCTTTCCCTAACTGTGACTGTGGTCATCCGGCGCACGTGGGCCAGTCGAGACATCCGGATACTGCGGCTCATTGCTTCTACACATGTTATAGTTGTAGCGTAAGTAATTGTGCCATTTGTTTTTCTTATTGGTTTCTGATGTTGTATTCGCGATGAGATAATTGAAACTTTTTTGTACCCCTACTTCCGGTGCTTTTTCTTCCAATGGATCGACGGTCCGGACAAGTTTGACCCAAGGATTCTTCTTTTCTACCCCGGCGTTGATCATTGAAAGCGTGAGGTGTTTACTCGCTGGGTTCCGCCCCCTCCTAACCCTCCTCCTATGACGGAGGAAGAGAAGGCCGTAGCATCGGCACGGCGGCTCGAGGATCCTCCAAAGTGCCATTGCGGAGAGCAAGCCGTGATAAACCCACGCAATGAACAAGAGTTCATTTGTCCTCTACGGCGTGAGGTAAAGTTTGTGTTAACCTTGAAATGTCATGTCCTATATGTGTGTTTTACTGTTTTGATTTTGTAGGATCATGATTTTCCAAAGTGTCGTTTCGCGGAGTGGGTCTATGGTCCAAAGAGCCATTGGCCGGAGCCGGAGAAGAAGGAGGAGGTGCCAGACTGGAAGAAGAAGAGGAGGTCTATTGCGCCTCCTGTGACGTGCAAATGTGGTGTTGAAGCTAGCTACGGCCTAGTCTCTTCATGCCTTGGGATTGGCCACTTCTGTGGCCACATGATCGATTATGACGAGGTTTGCTAGGACTGTTGACACGTAGTGCTAATGTTTTATTTTGTTTGCTTTGGTACGCTAACTTTGTATTCATCTATTTGTTGCAACAGAGCACTCAGAAATGCAAATAGAAATCATATGATGATGTGTTTAAGTTCAAGGATGAGTATAAGACAAGAGTAGCACTTCGCAAGATGAGAGGATATCCTGCAAACTACGTCACTGATTTCGTTAAGAACCATAAGAAGAAAATGCTACGACGGGCCCAAGACCTGCTTGTTCGTAACCCAGAGAGTATTGCGTGAAAGAAATGGTACGAGAAGAAGAAGAAGGATGTAGAGGAGTACCAGGCAAGGAAGGCTGAAGAGGATGCAAGGAAGGCTGTAGAGGAGGCTGAGAGAGCAGAGATGCAAGGCTTGAACGATACTATTGCCTCATTATGTGCGAGTGAGTCATTGCGTTTTTGGAAAGTCAATCTTCTTTGTTTGACTGTCAATAAAGTCCTTGCAAAGATCGTGCTAATTGTTTGCATTTTGTACTTGCAGAGATTGGATGCACCGGTAACTGGCAAGCAGATGTGGCTCGTGCTAGGTACACGGAGAATAGGACACTAAAGCGGGACGCAGGAGTTGGTGGCACCGCAAGCCGTCCGATTGTGGTTGAAGAGGAGGCCGAGCCGGAGAAAGACGACGACACCGGGAGGATAGACTAGCTCATTCGTCTAGCTGAATAATTGGGCTACCCGCAGGACGAGGATGCCAACGACATGGGAAGGATAGCCGAGCTACTTCGTCTTGTAGAGGAGTTAGGACCGATGCTCGAGAAGGATGGTGATGCGTTTGTCGTTGGGCCTGTCAGGGACTTAGAGGAGGGTCAGGCTGCGTACCACAGCCAGAAGACACCGCTGTTCGACGCATGGGGGCCAACAGACATGATCGAAGAAGAGGCTGAGTTGTACTCTCAGGCCGCGGAAGAGGCGGAGGCGGCTTACTACCGGCGTCAGGCCTCTCAGGCCAAGGCAGTCGAGGCGAGCATCGGCGATGTCATCCTCACCGCCCGCATCTGCAGGCATGTTGGTGTACGGGACCGTGAGATGAGTCCTCGTACTCCGCTGCAGCCATTGCAGGTACTCCATCCATCTTGCCGGGTGGTGCTGTGGAAGTTCGTTGAGGTGGCGAGGATGTCTATTATACCAATTAAGCAAATGTGGTTCGTGCGTCACCGCCCAATCCTTTTGCGTGGTCCGAAGCCTTCGATCGATCATGCATTGACATATTGCATTAGAAATGAGGCACTTAAGTAGAATAAACAGATTGGCATCGTACCCATGCAGCTGAGCGTTGGTGGAGTACAGCGATGGAATTCCCTGCAACCTCCCGAACTGTCTGTAAACCCTGAAAGGGTAGTGCATCTCGACCACGTGGAAGAAGATAAGTGGCCCTTCGTAAAGCCACTCGTCCCCTTTCTCCTCGCAGCGCGGACTAAGGTAGTCCTCTAGCTCCCACCTAGACCACGATGTCCATGTTACCTGCAAAGTAAAAAAACTTAATTTAGTATCAATCTCATTGATAGTGCCTTTAGTAGGAAATGTGGATTGAACTTACGTAGTTGTGTGTCAACACGTCTATCGCATTCGTGTACTGCCTGTACCTCCTATCCAGCTCGCCCCTCACTACCTTAGCGTCTTTCCAGACGAAAAGGGCAGTGGGTCGAACGTCTTCATGCTGCCAAACCTGTAATTCACACAAATACGGTGTCACAAATCTCTTAAGTCTTATGAAGATATCAAAGTAGTCAATGTACTCACAGGCAAATGCGGAGGTTTAGTAGGCCTCCCAACCGAAAACCGCTCCCAAATCCAGACTTGAAGTAGGTACGAGTAGCCACCTAGGTTGGCATTGGCCGACTGGCGACGACAGGCGGTACAAAGCTGACGGTATGTCCAAGCAAGGACCGCGGTACCCCAGCTAAAGGTTGCAATGTTCTCTAGTGGCTGCATAAGGATCCTCAGGAAAATCCAGCTGATGCTGTCGCCTGAGGAGTCGGGGAACAAGAAAGCGCCCAAGAAGTGCCACAACCACACCTTTGCATACACCTCGACCTCGTGATCTGGAGCACCGATCGGAGGCCATGCACCAAAGTGCTGGGTTATCCATGACGTCGACACTCCTGAGGTCTTCCTGCAATTACAATTGAAGCATTATTCTATAAAAATAGATGTAGCTGAAATGGTTGTATTAGTGATTTCAATGGGGCGCAGATATGAACTTACTTTGTGCCTTTAACTTTAGCATATAATGGCCTCCTACCACAGAACTGCTCCACCAAGTCTACCCAATTAGACTCGTCGACGACCCCAGTCACCGGATGACCAGACAAACTGAGACACAATATCATCTTGACATCCTACATTGTGATAGTCATTTCCCCACATGGTGTGTGGAAGGTGTACATCTCCGGTCTCCACCTGCATCATTACAAGGTTCTGGTTATAGGTAAGTTGACGGCCCAATTTTACGAAAGAAAGTCAATAAACGCAAAATGCAATGTTACCTATTAACAAACGCAGTAAGAAGTGCAGGGTCTAGTGTGGGGAGTGTACTGTTGTAGACCCGAACGATCTCAAGAAAGCCTGCCCGACGTATGTACGTCGCGTATCGCTCGTCCCAGCTATGTGTGTGGTGCGTGCGAACACGAAGCGCACGCAACGGCCTCTGCTGCTCCGACAAGGCCTGGGCCCGGTGGTCCTTGTCGTAGTCCGCCTCAATGAGGCTAAAGCGCGGATGAGGAACCCACGCCTCCATCTTACAACCCTGAACCTGCCTGTTTAAAAATGAAAGTAACAACATTAATACAATTAATAACATTATAAAAAACCAAAGCCAAGTAAATTTGAAGATGAATATCATAAATGCATGTTTACAATATAAACCACCTCTTGTCTCTCGTAACACTTCCTCCGTAAAAAACTCTTACACCGTAATCCATCTACAAAACGATTTGACATCCGATTATCAACTGACCAATATGGTCGTACTAATTACTACATAACTAACTAACCTTACTTACCTACCACGTAACTAACTAACTTAGTAACTAAATAACTAATATTAACTAATAACATCCGATTAACTACTAATCGTTAACTAATAATCGTTAACTAATAATCGTTAACTAATTAAATAATAACTAAATAACTAATAACATCCGATTAACTAATAACTAATATTAACTAACTAACAAAAAAATAGTTAACTACAAATGATCGTTAACTAACTAAATAACTAATATTAATCGTTATCTAACTAAATAACTAACTAATTACAAATAATATTAACTAACTAACTAACTACAAATAATCGTTAACTAACTAAATAACTAAATAACTAACTAAATAATTAAATAACTAACTAAATAACCAATACTCCCTTCATTCCAAATTATAAGGCATTCCAAGAATCTTGGAGAGTCAAAGCATCTTAAATTTGACCAAAGTTATAGAGAAAATTACAAAAATTTATAACATCAAATATGTATACTATAAAAATATAATTAATGAAGAATTTAATGATACTTAATTGGTGTCATAAATATTATTATCTTATCCTATAAATTTGGTCAAACTTGAGATCCTTGACTCTCCAAGATTCTTGGAATGCCTTATAATTTGGGATGGAGGGAGTATTAAATAACTAAATAATTGTTTACAACAAATAATATTAAATAACTAACTAAATAACTAATATTAACTAAGTAACGAAAAAATAAAAAAAATTACCGTAAACCGGGGCCGGGACGGGGTGCGATGGGCGGCGGCCGGGGCCGGGCCGGGGGCGCGGCGGCCGAGGCGCGGGGGAGGGCGCGGCGGCGCGGACGGTGGTTGCGGCAGCGGGGCGGCCGCGGCGGCGGCCGCGGCGGGGCGCGGCAGGGGCGGCACTGGGGCGGGGGAGGGGCGGCGCGCGGCGGTGGCGGCGCTCGGGCGGCTAATGCCCGAGCGGGCGTGATGGGGCGCGGCCTTTATTTCGACCGTACCCCGCCATGATGGGCGGCGGTTAGGCATACCCCGCCACGTATCATGGCGGGGTGCGGCCGGGTGTGCCTGCCACGTCCCCTGGGGTGGTTGCCACGTGGCACCTGCACCCCGCCACCATGCATGGCGGGGTTCAGTGCATTGCCCCGCCATGCATGGTGGCGGGGCCAAACGGGTTAGTTTTAAAAAAAATTGAAATCCAGGTTAAATTTAAAATTTGTTTTAAATTTGGACTAAAAATAAAAAAATTCGCCATCGGCGCTTCGATTGTAGCCTGTTCTCCTTGGGCCTCGGTTAGATGCCAAATTTCAATCCCAAATTCTATTATGCAAAAAGAAGATTCCCATCACATCAAAATGCTGGCACATGCATGGAGTACTAAATGTAGATGAAATTAAAAACTAATTGCACAGTTTTGTTGTACTTTATGAGACGGACATTTTGAGCCTAATTAGTCAAAGTTTGGACAATTTTTACCAAATACAAACGAATTGCTACAGTACGCATTTAATGTGCACTGTACCAAATCTACCGGCCGAATTCGGCATCTGAACACGGCCTTGGCCTTGTTTAGATTCTCCAATTTGGTCACCAAATTCACTATGCAGAATTCCTATTCCCTATCACATCAAAATGCCGATACATATATGGAGTACTAAATATAAATGAAATAAAAAAACTAATTGCACAGTTTTGTTGTACTTTGCGAGACGAACATTTTAAACCTAATTAATCAATGTTTGGACAATTATTACTAAATAAAAATAAAATTGCTACAGTGTGACGTGACACTTACTCTGTAAAGTTTAGATCCCAATTTTAAAATCTAAACAAAGCCCTTGTTGCGTCCACTCGATTCGGAGCAGTGGCATCCATGGCGTGGCCTCTTCGTCTTGTTCCTCTCTGCAACCACCTCCCTGGCTCCCTGCATGCATGTACGTATGGGCATGGCAGACAGGCATGCAAAGCTGTCTACCAAGAGCGGCCGGTCAAGCAAGCATGCTATGCACGAAGAACGACTGCCGGCGAACAGCGCGACGGAGCCCTGCGGCGGAGAAATTCCTACGCGATGCTATGATCCGAAAAAGTCTACATGACGTGGCAGCTTTGAATATACATAATAAAATACTTTTACAGAGGCTGTTGGATTGGTCTAGTTTTTTAGGTGGATTCTATTTTAGAGAATAGCTAAATCAGTAAATTTAGAAAATATTTTTAGATTGTTTCTTGGAGATGCTCTAAACGTCCCTCACTCTGGGGTTTCTGGACCATCCGTACAGAAACGGAACCTTTCGTGCTCCGGAAAGGGTTGGGTTAGAGATGACAAAGGGTTTAAATCTAACGGGTATCATCCATCCATACATGTGTATTGAAATTTACCCGATAAAAACTCATAACCGTGTGGTTCAATTTCCTACCAAAACTTGTATGTTGTGTGGAATGTGGATACCATAGGTTGCTAATACTTAATAACAATCACATGGCACAACTTAGGGGTCGTTTGAAATGAATGATTCTCAAAGGAATCTTAAAGAAATGTGATTCATTGTTGTCAAAAAAAAAAAAAGAAATGTGATTCCAGTGTTTTGATAATGTCACTCGTTTGGATCAAAGGAACAAAACGCAGGAACCAAAACATTCACAGAAGTCATTTTTTTCGCGGAAGCCCGAGGAGCACATGTATGTGGAGACAGAGGGTGTGCCATGAGTGCACCACGGCAATGTTGTCGAAGACGACAGAAATGGCCCTGGGTAGATGTGGACCTACTATGGGTTAGAATTAATTAACGCAGGAACCAAAACATCCACAGAAGTCATTTTTTTCGTGGAAGCCCAAGGAGCACGTGTACGTGGAGAGAGGGCATGCCATGTGGGCATCCATAGCACTGTCGAAGTTGGCATCTGACATGGCCTTGGGCAGATATGGACCTAGATGTTAGACAATGAAATATTTTTTTTCTCCAAATGCATCTGACTAGTAGTCAAAATAAAAAAAAAAAGCAGCATAGGTCCATGACATCCTAGCTTCCTCCGGCTTCGCGCTAGCTCCGAACAACTTGCTAGCTATTTGTATTTTACTCATTCCCTCCCTTACACGTCAGCCTAAACCAATTTCCGAGCCTGATCAGCCAGCGATGTTGTTGCCCGTTGAGGACGCCCTGATGGAATTCTGCAAGAAAGGTGGAGAGAAGATGAACAGTCTAGGAGAAGGCGAGGATAAAAGCAAACAAGTGAGCAGTGAATGGGTTAATAAAGTTGTTTTTGTTTGGCACTAGTGTTTTTAATCATAGATTTTTTTTCTAATCTTTCTTTTTTTTTTACTTTCTATTCATACATTCCAAAGACCGCTTTGTATAACTTTCATACAATATATAATTAACTCAAATTTTGTGTTCTATAATTTTAGTATAAGTACCAGAAGATAATTATATTATGGGAATACCATTTATTGTATCGATCGAGAAAGCATCATATACAAATATAAATATATCTAAACTACTTGTCTCTTTAACAAGAATAGGGCAAATGTGAAACGAAAATAGTAAAAGTTGACGGCAAGGACGGATCAGCATGAGGATTTGAGAAGCTCGAGCGCCCTATCCCACATGGACGATGGGGTCGGGCCTATAAAAGTCCCCACACAATATTTATTGCATTGACAAAGAACAGGAGGAGAAAATTTTCAAGCATGTTTGAAATGATCAAATTAACTCTCGTGACCCATCACCACGAAAGATGATTTGGTTGGCTCCTTCGATGTTTTGTGTGAGTGTGTTTTGGAATATTCAAAGTTGTGTTACCGTTCACGGACGGAACAAACTGGGACCATTATTCACGGCTCCATAGTAGTCCTTAGCCTTCGCTACATGCCTACTACAGTACTACCCGCGGTCGTCCTTGCCGGTGTCCCCAATCGGCACATGCCGCCACGTTCCGGTGAGCACGCATGTTGGGGCCTCTCTTCTCTAATGGCCTGGTTGGTTTTTGGTTGGCGCTTTGGCAGCTCGCCGCTGCAAAAACACGGTACACCGCAGCTGCATTGCTTCGCCGTCGCAGCATCGGCAAAGAAGCGGTAAAAAAAGAAAAGTGAAAAGGGTGAAGTGGCCCAAAAGGCTGCGCAGGTTATCGACTCGGCGGAGCAAAGGATCCTCGCCTTGCCGGCCACGTGGGCCCCGCCCACTACGGGCCACCCCGGCCCGTCGATGCCCGCCGCCGACGGCCCAGATGCGCTCCCCGGCCGCGAACCGCACACGAGAGAGAGACAGAGAGAGCTCGAGCGACCGAGACGGCGAGACCCTTGTCTGTCGCCTTGCCCACGGTCACGACCCGAGCCCCCCCGGGTTCGACGCGCCCACGGTAACGTGTCAATGACGTGTGGGCCAGGGATACCGTGGGGCCCACGCCGCAATTATGGTAAGCGCCGTTGTCATTATCCTCGGCGTGAGGGCGACTCCCCTCGCCGCCTCGCCTTCGTCTTCTTCTCCACACACACGCACTCCCACTGCGCAAAGCGAGCGAGCGGGCGGGCAACCAACCACCCCACCCCACTTGCCTCCCTCTTCCACCGCTGTTGCCGTCGCCGAGCATTGCGCTGCGCGGGGGGCCGTCGTCATGGAGAGCGCCCACAAGAGCGGAGGCGGAAGCACGCCCGGTAAGTCCCCCTCCGCTGCCGGTTTTTTTCTCTCCTTGTTCGTGAGATGTGACGGCGTGGTGGTTTTTTTTTTCTCGCGCAGGAGCGGGAGCCGGAGCCGGAGGGGAGGGCGTCCTGTGCCACGCGTGCGGGTACCAGTACCCGAACGGGAACCCGAGCGCCAAGCAGCGGCGCGCGCACCGGAAGCACTGCGGCAAGCCGACGTCCGCCGCCGCCGGGGCGGAGGAGGGCGCCGGGGAGCACGACGGCAGCGAGCTGCTTCTAGGTACTGTGGATTCCGTGCCTCCGTATGGTGGTGTGTGAGTGTGTCGCTGTGTCACTGTGTCCAAGCTGGGCCCTTGTCTTGACGCGTGCTCTCGTGCCTGGCGTCCTAGGTGAGGGCGGAGGAGGCGCGGGAGCCGATGGGAACGGAGCGGGCGCGACGGAATGCGGCGGCGGTTCGCCTGGATCTGCGCACGAGCCTGGGGACGCGGTGGAGGGAGGAGGGGACAGTGCAGGTACAGGTGCAGTCGCAGGCCCGTTCTCCTTCCCCCTTCTCTGAATCCTGCTGTTCTTCGCTTCTTTTTGTTCGTTTCTGAAGTGGGAAATGTGTCTTGGGTGACATTTGGTTGGTGGAAAGTTATTGCATTTCCCTTTACCTTTTCTCAATTTCCTCTTTCGTAGACACAAGAACGTTCTGGTTCAGTGGAATTGTACTCATGTAGAGTCTGGAATAAGCGTGTCCTTATCCTTTTGGTTAGCATGATGTGGGTGCTTTGTTGTCATATATGGGGGGTAGTGTAATACAAATCCTTGTGTTAATAATGGGTCAGGGATGCCTTGCTGTCCATGTAACTTCCAAACTGTACACATACACATCAAGTTTGGTATAATAAACCTGTTCAATAAATTAGTGAGGCTGGCCACATGTTGCCATTTGATACCAGTACACCATCTCGCCAACTTGTCCCCATGCTGCGCTGCTACATAGCTTCACTGTCATAGAGTCCGGAGCTATTTAAATATGTTCACTGCGCTATATGCGTACACTCTCTTCAATACATGTTTTGGTCGTTGCTAATGGGTTTTACGACATATGTCTGGATGCATGATTACCTGTGATTGTCTTCTGTAGATCCTTCAGGTAATGGTGCTGAGCATCAAGTCATTGGAAATAAATCAGCTGAAGATTGCCTCGTCAGTAGCAGTAACGTTCCTTCTGAAATCACTTCTGAGGCCAGCAGGACTGATGATGGTACTCTGACTACAGTGGCTACACAGTACTCTGAAAAAGGATCACCTATTGAGGATAAGGATCCATCTGATCCAGCAGTTAGGTCTGAACAGCTCCAGGACGTTCCCACTTCTGTTATTTCACCAGAGCCTGAAGACCTTGCAAAATTCAGTTCTGAAATCTCTGAAAATGAAATACAGAACTCGAGTATTGTGCCTCTGGAATCAGATGCAGCTGGAGGTGGAACTTCTGAACTGACGAGTGATGTAGTCAGACAGCAGGATGGGGTTGCTGTGACTGGGGAAGGTGGTATGATCAACACCATAGGTGAAGGTAAATCTAGTGTGGGAAAATCTGTGCAAGGTGACGAGCTTGGTCTCTCATGTCAAGATATTCTACAGACTGAGATTGGTGAGGGGCACAGTAGCACTGTAGTGGAGGAAGATTCAGGTGACAAGAATCCTACTGCAAGTAACAACGAAGAAATCCTGAGCAAGGAAACTGAACCAAATCGGCAAAGTAAGTATGAGTTAACTGAATCATTTAAGAAAGTTCCTAACATTGAGTCTGTTGAGTCTTCTGCTGAGAAATCTGTTGGTACAGATGATGACTTGCTTCAACTTGGTAAAGATGGTTGCCACTCAGAGATACCTGATGATATCAAAGCTCAGCAGCAACCTGACTCTACCTCTGGAATGGTAGATCATCTGGCAATCTCCAAAGGGGTAGACAATGTTGAAGGACAGCATGATCCTACAACAGGTTAGACTTTCTGGATGTTCTTGTGGACTGCATTTCATGTTGATTTTTTATTTTACAATGTTGAATTAAAGCTTCTTTAATCTTTTGAAAAAGTTTGGTAAGAAGCAGAAAATGTTTAATCGAGCAGTGTACTTTGATTTTGGTTAGTTGAGCTATGAGCTATGAAGTAATGTCTCTGTTGTACTTGCATTCTGATAAAGTGTTGGTGTCCGGCCAATTGTGGAAAGGGCTCAGTGGTAATGCATGATTAGTTGAAATTTCTTTGCTCATGTCATAAGTGTCATTTGATCTTCTACCTAATGTGCAATTATGACTCCTTACTTCAAGTGCAATTTGATAAACAACGCAATGTTTCACAAGTACAATATGTAGTTGACGACAAGTCAGTCTAGTCAACAGAGACACCAGTGGCCTGGAAACGTTTTACAAATACCTTTTAGTAACTGTGTATGAGTTGTATAGTAACTGTTTACAAACTGAAATTTGATGCACATTCTGCAGATGAAAGCATTGGAGCAATATCAAGTACATTTGGACCTGTTGTTGGTGCCACAGCTAACCTTACAGAGGATGTTTGTTCGTCTGGCATAACAGTGGATGACAGCATGCAGGAAAATGTGGCAAGTGGTACTCTCGTACCATCTCCAGTTGATCTAGTGGATTTGAGTCCTTCTGCTACAGCACATGAAATCAACATGGTTTGTAGTATAAATGATGTTGACGAAAAGAGTCAGAATGAAAAAAGCAGTACAGACCTTGTTTCATATGAGGTAAAAGAGATGGTTATCAAGGATAACTTTGAAGAAAAACAGCAGAACAAAGATGTCATTGTAGATCCTGCTCCTCATGAAACCGATTCTTTTCCTAGTACTGATAATCACAGGGAAAATGAGCAGAATGAAGAAAGTATTGGAGACACCACTTCTTACAAGATAAGTGCTGTACAAAGCATGAGTGGTACTGAAGAAAAGGAACAGATTGAAGAATTCATTGCGAATCTGGCTTCTGAAGAGATCAATGTTACAAGTAACAGAGACATGGTTGAGCAGCAGGATGAGACTGATGTAAAAACAAACAATGAAATAGACAGGGCACGCAGCACAGAAGCTACTGGAGAAAATAATGCTACTGCTGGTGAGAGTAACGCGGGAACCATCACAGATGTTGTTGAAGACAAAATGCCTAATGAAGAAATTACTTCAGGCACTCTCTCTCTTAACAACGCAGACAGCAGCATTAATGAGTTAAAGATGCATAACGAAGAAGTTAACGAGGGCCTAGGTTCTCATGATGATATTGTGGTACATGGCCCTGATAATGTCAAAGAGCAGATGTATGAAGAGACTACGTCAGGTCCCACCTTAGACAAGTTTAGTTTGCTTACCTCTACTGACAGTCCTGAAGAGAGGAAGGATGAAAACACAAGTGCAGACCCTACTTCCAGCATTGGTACCATGGGCAGCATAGGCGATGCTGAAGACAAGAAGCCAAGTGAAGAAACTACAGCAGATCCTAGACCTGTTGAAAATACCACAACACAAGGCACAGAGGATGCGGAAAGCAGCAAGCAGAATGAAAACACTACCAGCATAGGCGATGCTGAAGACAAGAAGCTGGGTGAAGAAACTACAACAGATCCTAGATCCGTGGAAAACACTGCAACACAAGGCTCAGAGGATGCAGAAAGCGGCAAGCAGAATGAAAACACTACCAGCATAGGCGATGCTGAAGACAAGAAGCAGAGTGAAGAAACTACAGCGGATCCTAGATCTGTTGAGAACACCACAACACAAGGCACAGAGGATGCAGAAAGCAACAAGCATAATGAAAACACCACCACTACAGATGAAACCGCTGAAGTGGCACAGAACACAAATGTCATCGAAGAAAGGGAGACGACGGAAGATACAGCCTCAAAGGAGATCAGCACCGTAGAAAGCACAGATGAGCTGAAGGGAGCTACTGATCAGAACGAAGAGATAGCCGACAAGGAAATGGTCACAGACTCGGACAAGAACCACGTCTCGTTGAAGGTCCTCCTCGCGGACAAGAACGTTGAAACCAAAGAGAAGGAGAAGAAGGCGAGCACCAAGGACCGGGTACTGTCGTTCAGGCGCCGTGTATCCAAAGACAATGTGTCGCCGGTGAAGCTAGGTTCACCTAAAGACGGTTCAGGGCAGCAGGACTGGAACTCCCCGGCCAGGTTGCCCGTGGAGAAGAAACCCAAGGGAAGGAAACAGCAGTGGGTACCGTTTATTTGCTGCTCGTCGGTACAGTAATCCATTTGCCAGCATCAGCTAGGGGCATCCATTGTTATATACGCTGATGAATAGTCATTTCAGGACCTTTCGTTCCAGGACATGATTGGATCTTGGCATCTTGCTACTTGGATTGTGAACTCGGTTTGCCGTTTGTATGTTATATACTATATATATTTGTTAGTATAAATTAACTAGATGTGTCCAGAGTAGTCCTTCCATTGATCTGCAAACGTTGTGCAGTTCCGGTTATCTTCAAATTTTCTCAAACAGAGCTGCTTATCTTCAGATTTTCTCAAACAGAGCTGCTTTACATGCAATAAATTTATCTGCTTCATCGAATCACCTTTGGTGGTTCACCGGGAAGCAGGGGCTTGTAGTCTTGTACATGGAACGTTTCCATCTTAAAATTGGAGCTCCGGTTTGGTTTTTGTGTCGTGGTCACTTCGCCTTCTAGGTTAGATTTAGGCCTCATTTATATCCTAAATTTTTTTTTAAAAAAATTCTATATCACTTTCGTTATTATTTGACAAAATTTATTCAACCATAGACTAACTAATCTTACAATTAGCTATTTTTTATCTACATTTAATGCTCCATACATAAGTCTAAAGATTCGATCGTCTCGACATTTACAGATAAACTATACAATTAGCTATTTTTTTATCTACATTTAATGCTCCATACATAAGTCTAAAGATTCGATGTGACAGATACTGTGTAAAATTTTTGTAGGTGTTTTTAGAAACTAAACAGGGCCTTAGTAAATTTAGAGCATTTTTCTATATAGGAAATTAAGAACATGTGTGCAAAATATATGATTCTCTAAATATATGATTCTTTAGAGACAGAACATTCGATGGTCCCAACAAGAACCAGAAAACAGACAAATTCAGAGCCAATAATAATCCTCGGAGTGAATGTTCCTCACTTTCACATATCAAAGCATCCGTGCGCACTAATTGACTACGAAGTATGCAAAAATCGAAATGTTAAGCAACAGGCGAAGTCCTCGGGCAGCAGAAAACGCAATGCTTGTAATCCTCTGCTTCACTACATCCTCCACCCCAAAAGCCATCTGTTATTAGCGACGATCGGTTAGACACAAAATCTATCTGCAGTAAGTACATCTGAAGCAGCATGTAGTGGAGGTCGCAGCGAAAAGAACAAGACACTCACGCTGTCTTTGGCTAGTGCCAGTTACTTTGTCATCTTAGCGAACATGTTGCTGTAGAATTTGGCGTCCTTCTTGTTGTACTCCTTGATCTTCTCCTTCAGGGTCTTATATTCCAACTTCACATCCCTGGGATTCATACCAAAATGATCAGCGTGATATTTAAGAGTATAGTCGTGGCAACAAAACACCTTACAGAATCCATTTCCTTCCTAGACTGTACCTGTTGTTAGGATCGATTTCCAGTGCCTTCTTGATATCGGCCTCTGCTAGCTCTAGGTCAGCAAGTTGAATGTACGCTTGCACCCTCCTGTAGAGAGCCTTGACATTTTGGCTATCTAGTTCCAGAACCTGAAAAGAAATCACAAGGTCAGCCTGCTTTACTGCATCGCAATTCACACCACTAAACAGACCGTTGCAGGAGTAGATTGTACCTTGGTGCAAAGCTTCGCAGCTTCCTTGTAGTCCTTCAACTTCAGTTTGCAGGCAGCATTGTTTAAGTTGCAGCTGATCTTCAGTTGCTTGGATTGCTTCTTCTCATCTTCACTGAATGAACTTTCATACTCGATGTACTTGGCAGCCTGGGATTAAAACAAAAGTCAGCCAAAGTAGGAACAACCTTGCAGCACTGAGAAAATTGCATTTTCATGGTATGGTTTACTACAGAACAGAAAGAAAGATGAAGTACCTTCTCATATCGCTTGGAAGCTCTAGCATATTTGCCCAATTTGAACAATGCATTCCCTTCCTCTTTCTTCTTACCAGCAGCCTCAATCTTCTCTTCATTGTTTAAGTCCCACGACTCCTTGTCCTGTGTGACAAGATTATATTGATCAATTTTGCAATTGCACACAGGTCAATGATTTAGAACAGACAAAGAAGAATATCAGTCATCTGCACCTTCACAAATGAAACAAGCTCAACTTCATAAACCACTGTGCTGTTAGGTGGAACAACAGCAAGATCCTGCTTGGACTCAGTTGAACCAAATGCATATTCAGGAGGAATCGTGACAAGAGCAACCTCACCCTTCTTCATGTTCAATACAGCACGATCAAGACCATCAATAACTTCCTCTGGAAACAGATCATAATAGAAAAGAAACATGTTATTCTAAATGAATCACAGGGTGAAGTCCATTTCCTGAATTATTATTTTAACTGAAAGACCAAGAGCCCCAGACATGAAAGATAAAAGGTTGGTTCTTACCTTCATCGGTCTTGAATTTAAATGGCTCTTCGTCATACCCCTTCTTCGTAAACACTGTGCCATCCTGAAGCTTTCCGGTAATTTTGACTGCCAACAGTAAACATAATCTAGTCAATGCAAGATAAATTAATCAACTGAAAGGAGTTGAGAAGCAACAGCTACTAGCATCATTACAATTGAGTACTTGACCACTTGATCGTACCTTCAACAACGGCACCCTCATTGGGACGCTCATAACCTTCGCCCTCCTTGAGAACCTTCTTAAGGATTTTCTTATCATCACCAATCTCTGTGACAGTCTTCCATGAAACCAACTCAAGGTCAATGACCAGAGTGGCATTTGGTGGCACATCACCTTCCTCTCCAGCTGCTGGTCTACCTTTCTCACCAAATCCATCTGCATTTGAAGTTAGGAAGTTCAAATAAATGTCATAATTCATAAGAACTAAACATAAAACTTGCAGAATAATAATCAAACTTTGAAACAGAAACTCACATTGTGGCTTTACTGTAAGGAGCACCTTCTCTGCCTTTTTCATGGTCTTGACAGCTTTGGCCAGGGCAGGACAAAAGTACCCTGGCAATACATTAGTTAGAAAACAACCAATAGACATAAACAACTTCAGCAGGCCATGTGAAGACATAACATAAGTAAAGAGGATTACCATCTTTTACAGTGAACTCAACCCCCTCAGACTTGGATACAACAGTACCATCTTCGAGACGGGCCTCATATTTCACTACAGCAATAATGAGAGTATAAGCTATACGAACCCAAAAAACAATCTATGAAAAGTGTCCCAATAATCAAATAATTACCAAGTACTTCATCAGGATCCTTTGGGTTCTCCCATTTCTCCCCCTCTTTAAGGATCTTCTTGAATATGCCGCCATCTTTGCAAATATCTTTGACACTGGTCCATGAAAGCAGCTCAACATCAAACTGCAGGGTTGCATTGGGTGGAATAGTTGGAGGTGAACCAGATGCTCCATAAGCCAGCTCTGGAGGAATGGTAAAAACAGCATTTTCTCCTTTCTTCATGGTCTTGATGCCTTGATCCCAACCCTTTATCACTTGACCTGGACATTTTCAAAATAGCTACTGAGCATTTATTTTCCAACTTAGCAATGTCAACAAACAGGCAATAGAGAAAAAGAATAATCTCCAAGCTATAATTTACTCAGTCATTGGAATGTTTTTTTCAAACATCATAGCCCTTATATCAAGGTAAGCATTGTTTGTAGCTATACAAATCTACAGGGTCACAGGGACTAAGCATTGTTTCACGATTAACAGAAACCCAGCAACAAGATAATTCCCTTAAGGTAAAGTGAAGCCATAACCAAGCACTGACCAGCTTCAACATTAACTTAACATCAATTTCATAGATACAGTAAAAGTTCGATGTCCTGATTCTTGGCAATATCCATGATATTGATGGAACAAAACTGACAAAGTGATTACTGATTAGAACTACTTCTCTAACTAACAAAAGACTGGTAACTTTGAACTGTTTTACCATCACATTGTTAATGCTACTTCCAAATCCATACTCAAAATCCAAACATGAAACACATAAGAAATAGCCTCAGGGGAAGGAAGAAACTTACCTTGTCCAAGCTTGAACTTGAAGGGATCTCCGCGATCACGGCTTGAGTCAAACTTTGTTCCATCAAGGAGTGTGCCCGTGTAATGCACTGAAATATCATCATGGGTAAGTAAGGATGAGTTCACTAGTTTAAAAATGTTCCACAACAAGATGAGAAGGTACTTCAAAGATCATCTAGAATCATCAAGGAACAATAAACCTTCTAAGATCATCTAGAATCATCAAGGAACAATAAATTGACACAACTCAAGAGAATCCGAATTCAATTCCATCAGCTAACTCCCAGCCAGAACTGGACGAATGCTCACTGACCGTATCACACCAACAGAAATAGAAGTGCAGCAAGGGGAGGAACTGGAAGCAGTATACCTTCAACCTCGTCGCCGACCTCGGGCGTCTCCCAGCCTTCGCCCTCCTTGAGCAGCTTCTTCTTGAGCCCCTGCTTGCCGACCTCCTTCTCCTCGCCCACCTTCAACACCGGGCCCTCGTCGCCGCCGAAGTCGCCCATCTCGTCGTCGCCCATCATCTCGTCGGCGCCGGCGGGCGGCATCTCGAAGTCCTCGTCCATGGCTGGCGTGGAGGAGGGGTCAATCAAGCCGAGATCCGCGCGCGGCTAGGGTTCCGAGCTCACTAGGGTTCGGGGTTGGGGGCTTTGGAAGGTTCGAGAGAGCGCACGAGTTGGAAAATGATGAGAGGCGACGCGACCCAGACCCGGGTTTAAATCCAAATCGGGGGGGGGGGGGGGGGGGGGGGGGGGGGGGGGGGGGGGGTTCTAGAATGTTCCAAAAAGAGGATTAAAAACGGCGAAGCCAACGGCTCGGATGCTTCTGGTTGTTGTAGGCTAACTGGATCCGGTGGCTTGCCTTTCGCGTGCTAGGGCCGTCGAGGTGCACGGGAATGGCCGGCACGTTCGATATGAATTTTGATTCAGGCCTGGTTTATTTCGTGGAAGAAAAAATTTTAGACGTCATATCAGATGTTTTATGAGACGTCGGAAGAGATTTTTAATATTAATTAAAAAACTAATTACATAACTCGTCTAGAAACCGCGAGACGAATTTATTAAACCTAATTAAGCCGTCATTAGCACATGTGTGTTACCGTAGCACTTAAGGCTAATCATGGACTAATTAGGCTTAAAAGATTTGTCTCGTGGTTTCTAACCAAACTGTGCAATTAGTTTTTTTCTGTCTACATTTAGTTTTACATGCATATGTTCAAACATTCGATGTGATGGGGTAAAAAATTTTTGAGTGAGAACTAAACACAGCCTTAGAAAACGGATATCCTAGCGTCGGACACCGCTCTCTTTCTCAGACCGTCTGCTCCCTCATGGCAGAATTGGATCCCAAACCGCCCACCCCCTGCAGAATGGAATGGACCCACCCCTGCAGAATGGAATGGAATGAAACAGAATCCGGACGCCACTCCCCTCCCCAACGCACCCCGTTCTCTCACCGCGCGTCTGTCCCAACATAGCACGAAACACTTCAAGTGCAACATCACAAAATATATGGAAAAACTATATAGTGCAACATCGAATATAAATATTGCACCATCGTAAAATATGTAGTGCAACATCGAAAAATATATACTGCAACATCAAAAATATATGTACTACAATAACGAAAATTATGTACTGCAACATCGGAAATTATGTACTGCAACATCGCAAAAAATATGTAGTGCAACATCTAAAATAGTAGTACTGCAATATCTCAAAAACATATGTTGCAACGACCCAAAAAATCTCATTGCAACATTCGAAATCATCTGTTGCAACATAAAAAAAACCTCATTACAACATGGGAGAAACAGAAAAAAAGCGTACACCGAAGGGAGAAGGGAATATGAACTAGCTCGCTGGAACCACACCGCTGCGTTCCTCAGATCCAGAGGAGGAGAAGGAGGGCTCAAATCCAGAGGAGAAAGAGGAGGAGCGCTCAGATCTAGAGGAGAAGGAGCGCTCGGATCCAGAAGAGAAGGAGGAGGAGAGCTCAGATCAAAAGAAGGATCGACCTACCTTGTCTGAGCCGTCGTGGTCTTCTCATCTCTGGTGGAGGGAGGGAGGACGGCGGGCGCGGCGTCCCCATCCCGAGGACGGCTCGGAGAGTGGGTGGACGGACCGGGGGACAGAGCGAGTGTGGGGGAGCAGACGGAGTCGGGAGAGAGCAAGTGCGGGGGAGTGGGGTGAATTGGTGCGTCCTGCCGTCCGGACGTTCGGTTCACATCATTATCGTTTAGAAAAACGCATGCATTATGAATTTGATTCGAAATGTTTGCTTTGATTTCTCAATGGATTTGTTACTACTCGTACATTTGAAGTTCTCAAACTTTATTTTGCTTTCCCTCTGTTCGGCTGAGCTTATCAGCACGGCTTATCAGCCGTGGAACAGTGTTTTTCTCTCACAGCAAATCAGCCACAGCCGGTTTATAAGCCAAAAAAACAGCCTGCCGAACAGGGTCTTTGATCCCAAGCGCCCGCTTTTGATTGGATCAGGTGACCTTGATGAAGCAGCCTTTTCCTTTATGCCTTTCTTGGTGTCATGCACTTGGATAGTGTGTGGAACACAAATTAGTCCCTGGTTGCGTATACAAAGATAAAAGGACATTCTTCCGTACTTGGTAGAGGGCGATGCAAATCTCTGGCTCTGTTCCCTTATGCTGAAAAAATAAGATGAAATATTGTTCCGGCTAATTTGTGTGAGAGAAAAATACTATTCCGACTAAAAAACAAGCTAAAAAATACAGATTATAAGCCGGCTAAACAAGACCACCTATCTCTATCTCAATCGTTAGCGGCAAGATTTGCCTCGCTGTGTTTTGATTGGTGGAAAAAAACTGGCGGCTCCATTCTGCCGCGAGTAATGCTCAAATAGTCAAATGTCATAGCGATGGGACTGGACTGGACTGGGCTTGGGTCTTGTTCATCCGGTTTATAATCCATCTTTTTCAGCTTATTTTTTCAGTCAGAATAGTGTTTTTCTCACAACAAATCAGCCAACAGTGTTTTTCAGTCGGCTTATCAGCCCAGCCGAATGGGGCCAAGTTCTAATCTGGTGTGTGATAATTAGATATATGCATGCTTTGGAAATTGTGTCGATTAATTATTGGTTTTGTTAAATAGAGCATAGATTGATGCCAGTCTGCCACTCATGGGTCAGCAGCTAATCGCTTGCTATAGTTACGGTGATTGGTGATGCCAGGTCCCATGCGTAGTATGTCTGTGCCATCATAGTTTTTGCTTTTCATGTGTCCTGCGAAATGCGTCTCTGGCCAGACGAGCAGTTGCAAACCGCCGACCAGTAAATTTATGAATTACGCGTTTAGGTTTGATAGTAAGCTTGGAGGACACAAAAATATATATCGGTTCAGGCAGAATGTCCCTACTCCAGTTCGTGGCTGCTTCGCTACCAACTCTGTATTCGGTTTGCAGTAGAGGTTACAAACGATCGAGAGAGGAACGGGTGTCCTAGGTCTCTGGTGTGCATATGACATGCGCCCAAGACCGCTCTGTTCTCCTGATGACATAAGAGACTTGAGAACTTGTGTGTGTGTCCGCTTCCGAGCTTAAAAAAAAGCCCAGAAGGGTAGTTTTACTTCCTCAGTCATTAGAGTAAGATATGCCCTAATTCAAATCCAGGTAACACTGAATAAAGGCCAGGAATTCTTATTTTAGTTCTTGTGCTGCTTCTTAAGTGGTGGATGACATCAAAATCCTTGAGTTCTAGTTCAAATAATAAATAAGTTGATTGTATGCTATTAGGAATTTGTGAGGTGCTTTTCTGAGGTAGAAATTTTATCCATCTTGCAAATCGAAATGGTTGTTCCAGGCTTCCATCACAAAATATTCCTGTCTTCCCCAATGATTAATGATATTGATCCTGTTCATCCGGCTCATAATCTGTACTTTTCAGCTTGTTTTTTCAGCCGAAACAGTATTTTTCTCTCACAACAAATCAGTCAACAATGTTTTCATAGGCACAGATCCACTGACCACTCACACATACCCACCGCTGAACCCTGCATCCCCTCCCTATGCATGAAGTCGTGACCCTTCTCTAAAGTTTTTTGCACCTCGTCAAAATCCTACCTGTCTAACACTAAAATAACTTGACTAGCTAGGGTTCTCGCCAAAAGAGAGAGAGAATAGCTAGGGGGGAATGACCTCCCCGATGCCATTGTTGTTTAGGTAGAAATCTCAACCATGCTGGCTAAGGAAAATCCCCGAACCGTAGCATTGGTGTTCCGGAGATTCCGCTGACACCTGACGGTCACCTGCTAACGGTGGGTGCTTGCAGGCACCCTGCGTGATTCCATGCCTTCTTCTTGGCACACTAATAATTGCTCAATGTTCAAATGGTGCTTTCCCAGAACTTTTGCAACACGATAAACATTTTTTTATCATAAAAAAATTAAAGTTAAGTGATGACAATGCTTGTGTCACTCGTGGATGAAAATTATTCGCAGATTTAGCAACTGGCTGATTCTGTCTACGTAGTTTATGTTAATATGCTTTCTGCTTTATGTCAGATTGTATTGGTTTAATTGCCATGATAATCCATAACGCTTCCAATACAATAATCCCTGTTGCAGGCAAGGTGTTAGAAGAGTCAAGGTCATATTGGGCCTTAGCCCGTTAGAGTTAATTAGTCGTTTGCTTAAGGGCCAAATAAGACATCTTCTCTATATAATGAGAGGAGATGTATCAATATAGAATCAAGCAATAGATTAGAAGGAAAAACCTTCTCTCTTGCCGGTCGTGGGCGAAGCCCCACGGCCGGCGTTCCCAGCGCCCCTCACAGTCTAGCCGTCGGTCGTCTGCCGCTCTTGCATGAACAGTACCCGCGCGGGTACTGTAGCTCATTGCCGCTCCTCTATTCCTCCTCAATCCTCCCAATCCCAATAGCACCACATAACACAAGGAGTAAACAAGAAGAAAAGTAAAACATCTAGAAGGAATCAACAGTGTCAGAGTTGTTGCTTACCTGAGGCGTTGTGGAATCTGCAGGTGTCAAACAAGACATCAATCTATGGACATGGACATCAAGAAGCCATGCCAGAGTTTTTTGGGTGTAAATTTAAGTTAAACCGAATTATATGTTGCTACCAGCCAGGGCCCAGGGGTGATGAATGCCTCTCGACTGAAACGGTTAAACCAAGAATTTAAGTGTAAACAAGGCGAAACAATCTGTGACGAATGCCTCTCGATTGAAATGGTTAAACTCGTTTGCTCATTTCTCGCAGAAGTCTCAGGCTCCGTTTGGTTCCAAAAATTTTTGTAAAAGAATAGTAGATTTTTCGTCACATCGAATCTTTAGACGCATGTATGAAGCATTAAATATAGATAAAAAATAAAACTAATTACATAGTTTAGACGAAATGGACGAGACGAATCTTTTAAATCTAATTAGACCATGATTAGACACTAACTATCAAATAACAACGAAAGTACTACAGTTACACTTTGCCAAAAATTTTGCCAACTAAACGAGCCTCAGTTACGTGCGTAGGCTACTCCTTCAGGTTTGGGGCCTGGAATCTGAACTTTGACAGCGCAAAAGTAAAAGTTTTACTGTAGTTTTCTGTTCTCTCTCTGATTGGTGGGACATCCTCCCGAGGCCAACTAATATTAATGAATAAGCATGGAAATAAATTATCACCAATGTTATGCAACGAAACAAACAGCGAGACATCATCCGTAGCTAGATTTTCATTATTAATACTTAATCTACTTCTCTCATAAAATTTTTTGGATCTTATAGCTTGTTTCTCTCTCTCTCCTTCACCTTAGCTTTTAGCCAGCTTTATACTTGCTCTCATAGCGCCAAGTCTAATATATAAGCCACTCATGGCCGGATTACATCACAGAAACTTAAATGGACTCTCTAATGATTTTTATTTTATTATTAACTCAGCCGCTGGTCATTCAGACGACGACACAGCACGTCATCAGTGTGTCATGGTCTCATGGAGCATGTTCGGCCCATCAACACAGCGTTGATGGTGGAGAGGGCTTGGTCTGGGCTCTTAGTGTTATAAAACAGTGTTTTTCTCTTATAATATTTTAACATAAACGTCAACATAAGCTAAATTTTAGCATAAGAGAATAGGGTGCAACACCCTGTTGTTCGCTTATGCTGAAATTTGGCTTATGCTGATGGTTATGCTGAAATACTGTAAGAGAAAAACATTGTTTCATGACTGAAAAGTAGCTCAAGCGAACAGGGTGATTTGAAAAAAGTTCACATTACCTCTCTCAACTTTCGTGAAAAATCCGATTTTCCTCCTTGAACTCCAAAACCTGGCAAAACATATCCTCAACTTTTTAAACCGTTCATTTTACCTTCTTGGCCCTGTTATAAGCAGTTTTGAAGTTGATTTTGTCTTTTCTTTTTTATTTATTTTGGCTGAATCTTTGAAAAATCATAGTAAATCACAGAAAAATCATAAAATAAAAAATTTAATTTTGTTGGACTCCATATGAGTAGATCTACACAGTGAATATATAATATAATATGCTTTAGTACAAAGTTTTGTTGTGGCTTTAAATCTATGCTTTTCTGTAATTAATTGGAGTAATTCATAGCTGCAGTTTTTATAGTCAAATTGTGATAAAATTTTTATGGTGGGCTAATTATTGTATGATTGAACTGTAGTAAAAATTTCATATTCATTGGATCATATATAACTTAGTTATATATTTATTTATATTTAATAAGTATGAACCTAAATAAAATCTATAACTAAGTTACTATGATTTTTTAAAGATTCATACTCGTTGGATCAGTGTAGATCTGCTCATGTGGAGTCCAACAAAATTAGATTTTCTATTTTATGATTTTTCTGTGATTTACTATGATTTTTCAAAGATTCAACCGAAATAAATAAAAAAGAAAGAGACAAAACCGCTTATAATCAGGCCAGGGAGGTAAGATAAACGGTTTTAAAAGTTTAGGGAGGTGTTTTGCCCGGTTTATCTTGTGATTTCACCGGCCTCGGTATTGTCACATCAGGTTCGGTCGCTGCAGCCGTACTTGTCCCATGCGAGGAGGGCGCATGAGGTCCTGCTCCATTGGACGAGCTACTTGATGGCACCGGCCTCAACCACCTGAGGCCTTATTCGGATGCATGTGTATCAACTTCATTCCATATGTGTTGGAGTAGATTGGAATGGAATATAGTTTAATTCCACTCCAATCCACTTCAACACATATGAATTGAGACAAATACATGCGCATCCAAACAAGGCATGAAGGGCTTGAGAATCCCATGCCTGAGATACTACTATTTTATGGGCTGGAACCGCTCCGTCTCACACAAGACAAGGATGAAGAAGGCGAGCAGCACCTTGAGGGCCTCGTCCGGACCGGCGCTGGCTCTATAGGAGGCCACGATCACCAGGTGCTGAATTGCCTGGGCTTTGTTGACCTAGGTCCAGGCCATGCCGATGTAGCCCACATCTTTGAATAGGTTCGAGTACCCGCTGCCGTACCCGAGCTGAGTAGAGTGACGAGGGAAGATCTTGTTGTAGCCTTGTGGATCTGTCACCGGGGCTGGGGCTCGAGCCCCCCTACCGTGGCCGTGTCCATGGAGCCCCTTGAGCCCCCTTTGAAATTTTAGCCATGGAAGCAAGGCTAGGATGGGTTGGAGGTTGAAGACGATACACATTCTTTCTTGTCTTCCTGGGCCAATTTTGAGCCCCTCCAAAACTTTTATCCTGAATCCACCCCTCCTGCGCTTTTCATTTTGTCTTTTTTCCTTTTGTCTGAGCGTTGTGCTCCAGCACCGCACAACATGACCTGGCGAGAGTCCTTATTGCAGCCGACCGACCACAACTAGGGACTCTACATGCATATGTAGTGCAGCTTGTCGCTTCCTATCCCAGGTAGGGGCGGCTCTGCCACAGGGGTTGGGGGGGGGGGGCTCGAGCCCCCCTACCACGGCCCACAGAGCCCCTCTCAGTCTCCCTTGAAATTTTAGTCATGAGAGAAGGTTAGGAGGGGCTTGAGGCTGAAGACGATGGCAGAAGCCTCCCTAAACTTTTATCCTGGATCCACCACCAGTAGCCTTTGAAGGTAAACCACTCACCGTGATTGTTCTTGAAACCACAGAGGTACAGATTGTCGGAGTGTATCGCGAGTGTGACCTGGTTCTCCCCCTTCGTGTTCTTCATGAGCACGTTTAGCCAGTAGGGTGGGCCTTTCCGCGGCTAATCTGCTCGCCCAAGACAGGATGCTGGTTGATCCACTGGCCGGAGGCGCCTGGTGGTGGCGTTGACGCTCTTGTCGAACGCCACCATGAAGGCCCATACCCGACGCTGTCGGCGGCAGTCAGCCTGCATGGACATGCATGCATATACATAGTTACAGTACGTAACTATACATCATTTCATTCATGTTTGGATCCACCCAGATTTTAAGAATCTGGCTTTTAAAAACTAAGTAGAATCTAAATAGGCTAGATTCTGGGTAGTTTTTAAAATCTACGTGCCCATATTCTTAAAACCCATAAGCTAATGAGACCTAGCTATTGCCAATTTTTTTTTTTTTTGCACAGGCACCCATTTGCCCTCATTAAAGACTACGTCATAGCTGTTTGAGAGCAATAAATGAATGGTATAATAGTCTATTAGCATTAATCATAAATGAAACCAGCTTATGAAAACTAGGGATCCAAACACCCCACTAGATTTTGCTCATAAACCAGATTTTAAAAACTAGAGGTAATAGTTGATTTTAAGAATATGAAACTAATCAAACAGGCCCAAACAATTGCACTAAACATACTCACTCGATCTAGCAAAGCTGATTAGTTAAGTTGAGCTAGCCCTGGATAACTTAACACGTTGTCACCGGCGCAGCTGGGGCACACAAGGAGCAGCACCACGACGCCCACCAGGAATGGCAGCAGGGACCGGACGACACATTCGGAATTGAAAGACTCAGCCATCCTCAGTTCCTCACCACCACTTGCATGCATTGCCTACGCTAGCGCTGCTACTACTTGCTGGTTGTGTGTGTGCGCCATCTGAGACTGTGATGCCGGTGTCTCTCAATCGATAGCCACTTTGAGCTACGATAATTATTATGCTAATTTACAAGATTATAGTAACTCCTTGCTATATGATTTACTATAACATTATGGTAAATATCCACATATGTTATAGTAATTCAACTATCGTAAATATATATTGACATTATCGTAAATTAGTATATAAAATTATCGTAAATAGAGGTGACTACAAAATAACTTATTTTGTAGCTAGCTATAAAGTATACTCTCTCTTTTTATATATATATATATATATATATATATATATAGCCTTTGGTGCACGACGTAGATACTCCGTAGATCAGTGCGTGATAGAGACTAGTACCGGCCGGTGTGCAGTGCTCTGGTGTGGGTGTATGTGTGTTGTAACCCGACAGCCAGCGCGCATTCCCGCTCATCTGCTGCTTAATTAATTATTGTGCTAGCTGTTGGCTCCTGCTTGGCGCATTTGTGCTCTACAGTCTAGACTAGAAGAGATGACCACCATTTGCAGTTGCAAGGTACTCCTTCTGCAGTTCCGTCTCAGAATAGACGATGTTATGAGATATGTGGTCAAACTTTCTCAACTTTAACTAAATTTGTAGAAAATACGTGTAACATTTATATCTTTGAATAAATTTATTATGACAGTATATTCAACGATCTATCTAATGATACTAATTATATATTATAAATATTATTATTCTTTTATATATAATTAGTCAAAGTTTTAAAAAGTTGATTTTTCGGGAAGCGAGAATGACTTCTATTTTGGGATAGAGGGAGTATTGCTGCTTGTAATTTTACACCGTCCGGTTAATAATTAGATAGATATATGCATGGTTCACAAAAATTAGCTTTTTTATTCTATCTATAATAGAAAAATACCGTAGGATAAATGGAAACAAAAAATGATAATAAAGTGGTCTATATATCACGCGGTTTGAATCAATTTTCAGACTTTATTCCAAGCCTTCAACTAGCAGATTACTACGTACACATCTCTACCTATCTGGAGGGGAGAAGACTGCACGTTTGTACCTTTGTTATTATTTATTTTATTTATTTATTTATTACACATGCATACAAATAAATTACAATAGATCAAATTCCACACATGCGCGCGCGTACACATTTAGCGGAAACCTGGCAATTACATTAGATCTAACCTAACTCAAAAAAAATGTTGATATGACTGTACTTTTTATTATTCTATAATAATGTAATAATGCAAATAAATTAGATATGTGTGTGTGTGTATACGGAGAGATAGATGAATAGATTACGCATCCAATATAATAACAATAAACGTGACTTGCTTGCCCATCTTTTCCCTACACAAGTCGGAACTACATATATCCCTGCCGCGCCAAACCTCTCTACCTTTGACCTTCAAAACCAAAATACATGGCTGCTTGCACTTAGAATATATAAGAAATCTATTTCTGTCTTTAGCCTTCCCCTTTTTTTTTGATTGGTACGTAGACACACATACGTATCTTTTTTTTTCCATATACCAGGCTTGAATGCATGATTGATGAGCGATCATACTGTACGTTGCAACTCAAAACATGTCAAAGTTCTTACGTGCCGCGCCGCGCCGCGTACATCAGTGCATATCTCCTGAGTCCACTGTACGTAACAGATTTTTGTGTATAGAGATGACTGTTTTTTTTGTATTTTCAACTGATGGAATTATTCCATTGAAATTCTCATTAATCACCCTGGAGCTCTCCTTTTTTTTATATATAATCATATATATACGCAGCTCTCATGTCTTTTCTGCAAGAAATCTCACGAATTCTCTTCTCTGAGGTATATATAAATGGCTGTGTTTGCGTAGAAGGCCATATATATAACTGGGTAGACAAGATCAAAGTTTTCGTGACTGGATGAAATAATGGCTTTGCTTGTTGGATGGAATGTATGGGCCAATGTGGATGTATGCTCGGATCTGATGTACATAATTTTTTTTTGTGAACAAGGATCTGATGTACATATAATTGGTTATCAAACAAAAATGATCATAGTAGTAATTGCTTATCAAACAAAAGTGATCGTGAAGGAAATGGTACTTTGAAAGGCGTGTACGTACGTGTACGTGTACGCAAAGGATCGGAAATGGTACTTCCAAATCAAGGCTCGACTGACTTCGTAAGGACTCCCAGACCCTGACGCAACTCAAGTTCATCAATTACCTTTACTTATTAGTTATGTGAATAGCTAATTAAAAAACATCCTGCATGTGTTGCCACTTGCCAGAAACCATGCATTCATGATAATATAATATATACAACTCTTCTGGCTAATATAAATAGACTGTGATATAACGCTGGAGGTCCTCTACGACGCCGGCTTCGGCTCCATGACCGCCAACGCCAAGGACTACTTTGCCGCCACCGCGCTGGTTCTCCCCCGTCGAGTGCGGCCGCCCGGCGGTTGACGACGCGCCGCTGCTGCTCTTCTTGCCAGTTGCCAGGTGTGTGCGTGCAAGCTGCCATGGAAGGAGACGCTGTCGTGTTCAGGTACTCGGCGGCCGGCGAGTCGGACCAGGACCTCATCGTGGACTACTTCGTCCGTCGACAAGCTACACGAGGAGTAATCCTATCTCAGACGGACTGCAGAGCGGGTGCAATGCAGTTTTGCATAGCTGGATACGCTCCAATTTGAGGGAATAGTGGAATGCAGATCAACGCTGCTTTGAGAATAGTGCTATGCTGCATAAGGCTCTATCCAATCATTAATCAAGTCCAGTTTGCTTTATGGGAGCCTGAAGAAGGGGTTGTACAGGCAACCCATCAGACCCTATGTGAATAGCTAGTTCAAAACATCCTGTGTTGCCGGAAACCATGCATTCATGATAATATATATATTCAACTCTTCTTGCTAATATAAATGGACTGTAATATAACGCGACGGAGATGAATGAAATATGATCGAATAGGGGCCGGCTTTAGTCGCCATCCGAATTACAACTAAGTACTTGCTCTGAGCTACCCTGCATTGATATTTGCTAAGTTACATTGGGCTAGATTTCTCTTAACTAGGATGCAATATTATCACATTATAGATCTATTTAGACCCAAATTAACACACAACTGATTCAAATCCCACACACCCCTTCACTCGATTTGGAGGGATTCAACAACCTGGCAAGGCTTGTTCCATCCTGGCAAGGCTTGTTCCATTCCGCACCATGGCAGACAGACTTGCTTGACTCTTGTGACAATCCTCCAACCTGGTTGATTCCTTCTAGCTTGTTCCATTCCGCATCATGGCAGACAGACTTGCTAGACTCTTGTGACAATCCTCCAACCTGGTTGATTCCTTCTAAATTACAGCATTTCCTTCTTTACCCTTGCCTGCAACGTAACAGACATTATTGTGTATTGTAAGTGTTAACTGGAATATTATACCAATCCAACCAATATATAATCAGACAGGTCAGAAATTAACACATGACTACCTACGCAAAGAATCTACCCATTGCAAAAATCTGAAGTAATTTCCATCCGAGTGACACTAGCATCAACACCCTCTAGCATTTTTCCAAGGAGACATTCGAGATATGGGCAAATCCACTAATGCTTTAGTCCTTTATTCCAATCGCATAGAATGGGCGACATCCTGAATTATCTAGTCAGCCCTTAAAACAAAAGCTTATCTACGTGTAACAACACTAAATAATCTGAAACTTCAAGTCAACAGGGATAAAAATTTCATAGCAAAACAAGTAAAGGCATATGAATAGATCCAAACAGAAAACCAAAAAGGAAAAAAGCACAAGCAAAACAACAAGAAAAAAAAACGTATCATAGACCAAGAAAGAAAAAGAAGTCCAGTAGTACTGGATTAAACTTCAAATTCCAAGTCCTAAGATAATGTATGTTGCTATGTGCAAACTAATGACAGTTCTAGTGTTATTAGGCAGTAGGATTTTGACAATGCAAAAAGAGAACTTCAGGAGAAGGGTCACAGTATGGGTAGCAACGGACAAAGGATAAAGGCTTCAAGGCTGGGTATGTATGAGTGGATCTGTGCCTGAGCGTGGAATGCAAGGAATCTTTCAAAAAAAAACAAAAAGTGTGGAATACAAGGGTGCCAACATGCCAATTTCATTACTCGTTGGAAAAAAAATGGGAATAGATTGTGCTGGAACAACCGTCTGCTTTCATTCTCATCAGTAAAGAAGTAAGGTCAAATATTAACACGTGCACATTGTAAATGTTTGTTTGCAAGAGGAGCTTGCTCCATGAATTTTAAGAACTGGTTTCTAATTTGAACTTAGAACTTAAGCATTTTTATCTCATTCACCATGTTTCTTCTCACAAATACAACATGAAGGAGAGCTGTGTATCATTATATGAAGAAGAGAAAAAGGTGGGTGGGACCGTGGGAGTGGGATGGCGGATGCGGGAGGAGAGGGAGTGAGGGACTCTCTTTTCTCTTCCCATCACAGTGAACGGACGCGTGCGGAGAGGAGAGGGAAACGCACTGAAGACGTTTGAGAGTTGAGACTGTACACGTGTTTAGCTGAATCCTGACGTCACCGTTTGTCGACATTTGAGACTGATCCTCACCAAGACCAAATTGGAAAGACTGAGACACTGTCAAGTGCCAACAAGAAAGAAAAATCAAAATATAACCAAGGCCAATCTGAGACACTGGTAATAAGGCAAACAATAACAAAGCTATTTAAGTAACAACTGGCAGCTTTGCAGAATCGCAAGGAGCGCAGCCATCGTGATCATCATTTTGAAATAGGAGGTACAACAAACCAAAACAAATGACACATGTTCAGTTCCAGTGAAAAAGTGGTGCTGTGACACGAGACTCATAAATAGGTAGTGTGGCAAACCAAATGATATCAACACAAATCTAACTACTAAGTTCATGTTTAGATGTATTATTGAAACCTTACAATTCAGTAGAAGAATACCAATGCTACACAATTTTTCTTGTGAGTACTATTCAGACAGTGTAGTCTATATTGAAAACTCACATTTATACCAAACATATAAATCCTTTTGTACCATCAACCATATATAAATTTCAATAGTATTTTAATCTGAGCTTCATGCCCTAACTTCTGCTCACTTTGGGAACATCTACCATAGGACAAAATTAGGCACATTTATTTATTTATAGATAGAACAAAACTAGACTATCCCAGCAATCTAGATATGCCATATGTACAGACTGTACATTGTAGTAGTAAATATAGACAAGTTCCCCCTTCTTTATCCAACTGATGTCATTCTTTCATTCTTTCTCACTTGCTTTGAAGCCTTAGTAGTAAAGAAAATTACCTAAGCATCTAGCTGCTGCTAAGAAAGAATTGTCACTTCATTTTCCATTTGTCTTCTACTATTTTAGGGTAAAACTGTAAATTAACATTGAGTTTGCTATATATGATTCCATCACTGTAGGTACTTAAGAAAGTAAGGTTTATAAGAGAAACAAGTTTTTAGGTGACAAAACGCCTAGATGACAAATCAGGAGTAAAAATATCATAATTTCAAGACAGTTCATTGGTACAAATGCATCAGGGGTTTAAACAGCAACATTGATCTATTGAACTATACAACAAAGGTAACTTGCCTCCTAAAGTTGGTACTCAATCAAATACTGAGTATTTGTTCCACATTATTGAGCATCAATGGGGACAATCAACAATACATAAATTCATTTAGCACAATCACTGTGATAGGATTACGGATCCTACCGGGCTGGCTGCGAAGGTTGTAGGGGTGAGAGATTGGTGGGCGAAGTCTGAACGAGCGAGAACGGCGGATCGGCGCCGTGGCGGCGCTACAGTGCCGCGTTTACTGTTCACGCGAACAGTAAACGCGATTAGAGCTGGAGGAGGGTGGCGGCTAGGGTTTGGAAACTCCCGGCTCCCTAAGGGAAGCCGAGCAATAATAGATTGCTCTTGCTTAATTATTTCTCAACCAACGTTACAAATATATAGCCTACGAGATCCTAATTTAAGGAAATAACTAAACTATTTTAAGGAAATATATAAATAGATAATCAGCCCACTAACGGGCCTACCACCCACTAACAGGCCTGGTGCTGAGCCCGACATAACATCTCTCCCCGCCTGGAGAAACAGCTCGTCCTCGAGCTGAAACCTGGTAGAAGCATCGTCAACCAACACCGGGGTCATGCTGGAACACTGCATCAGTCGCCACCGCAGCTGGTACGTCGTCGTCGAGGAAGTCAGCCGACTCCAAGTAGAACAGTCGCTTACACTGATGTCCGCGGACGTAGGGCTCATCACAATTGTAACAAAGCCCTTGACGACGGCGCTCCAACAGCTCCTCAGGTGTGAGACGACGAAACGAGGGAGCTGGAGCGGGTAGTGGCGCGGGAACAGCCAGTGTAGCGCCTGTAGTCACCGAGGGATGGGGCGGTCGGGCGCCGCGAGGCTGCGGTGCAGGTGGAGGTTCACATTCCTTGAACGCCCGTGCCAAGTACATGGCGGACTGGAGAACGGGCGGTGCGCGGAGCTGAACCTGCTTACGGAGGTGGTCCGGCAGCCCACCCACGTACAACTCCGCCTTTTGGCGAGCGGAGAGGTTGTGGGCATGGCACAGGACGGCGTTGTAACGCTCTGAGTAATCCTGAACGGAAGAACCAAAAGGAAGGCGGGCAAGCTCCGCCAACCGAGTGCCCAAAACAGGAGGCCCGAAGCGAAGCGAGCATAATTCGCGGAAGCGCTCCCAAGGAGGCATACCCTCGTCTTGCTCCAGGGCGTAGTACCATGTCTGGGCAACACCTCGAAGATGGTAGGACGCGAGCCATGTGCGAGCGGAGGCGAGCGTCTGCTGGCCGCGGAAGAACTGCTCGCACTGGTTCAACCAATTCAGGGGATCGGTCGAACCGTCGTACGTAGGGAACTCCAGTTTGTAGAATTTGGGCCCCGCCTGGGCGCCCGCGAGGGTAGCAGCAAGGGCTGGGTCGAGCCCCCCCTGCGGCTGGCCGCCCGAGGGAGAGGGCGCCCCGAAGAACAGCGGCCCGTCCACCCCCCCGAAAAGAGTGCTGGCGGGGGTAGGGAGGACACCGTTGTCGCCGCCACCGTCGTGTAGGCTGTCGGGGAGGGCGACGTGGCCATCGAGTAGATCGGAGCCGACGCCGGCACGGACGGCTGCAGCCAAGCCGGCAAGGGTGATGGCGAGGCCGGCCATTGCATGAGATGGAGCGGGACTCTAGCGCCAGTTGGAATCGGTGCCGTGGGCACCGGCGGCGGAGGCGGCGGTGGTGGTGCAGAGAACGCCGGTGGCGCGGGCGCCCGGAGCAGGCCGGCCCACGCCTGCTGCATGGAGGTCAACGCGTTGGCGATCATATCCACCTTGGCCCCCAAGGATTCCAGCGTCAGGGGCTGAGCAGAGGCGGTGGAGGTCTCGGACAGATCGGACGACGCCGCGGGCAGCGGCGAAGTGGACGCCGGGATGGAGGAACTCGGTGGAGCAGACGTCATCGTGCCTGGCAATGCTGATACCAGATTGATAGGATTACGGATCCTACCGGGCTGGCTGCGAAGGTTGTAGGGGTGAGAGATTGGTGGGCGAGGTCTGAACGAGCGAGAACGGCGGATCGGCGCCGTGGCGGCGCTACAGTGCCGCGTTTACTGTTCACGCGAACAGTAAACGCGATTAGGGCTAGAGGAGGGTGGCGGCTAGGGTTTGGAAACTCCCGGCTCCCTAAGGAAAGCCGAGCAATAATAGATTGCTCTTGCTTAATTATTTCTCAACCAACGTTACAAATATATAGCCTACGAGATCCTAATTTAAGGAAATAACTAAACTATTTTAAGGAAATATATAAATAGATAATCAGCCCACTAACGGGCCTACCGCCCACTAACAGGCCTGGTGCTGAGCCCGACATAACACACTGATTGAACTTAGTGTATGTACTTTTGTTGATCAAATAACTTTCAGTGCACAACTCAACTTTGAATTCATTAACCACTATTTAACCACGGAATTGAGGATCAATTCACAAATTAAAAAAAACAATCCATAAATCTTATTGTGGACCCTTGAAAAGTTAGAAAACCTTATTAGACACAACAAAATAGCAGATTACTAGCTTATGCAAGAGATAAAATTTACACGAAGAAGTACTGTAAGTGCCATTTCTACCTGAAAATCTAGTAGCAGCACCACACAGCTTGCAAGGCCCCAACTGGAACAGAAAACCGCATCTAGTTCCCCATCCATTTAATTTCCCTTCAAGGACACCTCAAGCTGTTCCAATCTCCGGGCAAGGTCATGCTTCCCACAATGTCGAAGCCCATCAACTACAGCACTAAAGGTCGGTGCCCGGGGTGTGAACCCTGCCTCAATCATCTCAACGAGGTAGTTTGCAGCCTCCACAAACCGACCGCCCCTCACACACATTTTGACAAGCATCACATACACAGGGCGATTTGGTGGGTGCCCCTTCGTCCTCATATCACCAAAGAAGGCGAAAGCATCTGCGAAGCGCCCTGCCTTACAAAGTGCCTTGATGATTGCTGCATAGAGACTCGGGAATGGACGATGACCATCCTCAACAGCCGCATAGAACAACCCGAATGCCTCCTCAATTTTGCCCGCCTTGGCCACAGCTGGTAGCATTACCTTGTATGTTGAGATGTCTGGACAGAGGCCTCGAATGGAAGCATCAGCAAGAAGAGCCACGGCGAAGTCCACATCTCCAGCATTGCAGAGCGCCTCGGCAAGGGAGTTGAATGTAGCAACGTCGGGGAGGATGCCCTCCTTGGTCATACGGAGGGCGAAGGCCTTGGCCTCCTCTAAGTGCCCAGCGCGGACGAGCCCGTCGACGAGGAGGTCACGGCCGCGCACCGGTGGACGGAACCCGCGGGTCGCCATGTCGTCGAGGAACGCCTGCGCCTCCTCGAGCTTCCCCGCCGCGCACCAGGAGTCAACGAGGGTGCTGAACGTGGCGCGGTCGGGGGCCACGCCCTTGCGCGCCATCCTGCGGAGCAGTTTGTAGGCGCCGGTGAAGTTGCCGTTGGCGCAGAGCGCGTCGAGGAGGGAGTTGTAGACCTCGGTGGTCTGGGGGCAGCCAAATCGGGGGAGGCGGTTGAACACCTCGACGGCCTGGTCGGGGAGGCGGGAGTGGCCGTAGGACGAGATGACAGCGGAGAAGGCGGTCGGCGAGAGGGGGAGGCCGAGGCCGCGCATGTCGGAGGCGAGGGACCAGAGGTGGGGGAAGAGCCGCGCGCGTGCGAGCGGGAGGAGCAGCGCGTCGAAGTGCTCGGCGGAGGCGGTGAAGGACGGCTTGGCGCGGAGCCAGGCAAAGAAGCGCGTGGCGTGGAGCGGCGCGGTGGGGGCGGCGGCGCGGATGATGCGGAGCGCTAGGTCGGGAGGGAAAGGGGAAGGGAGGCGGAGGCGGTTCAAGGTGCGCTCCAGGTAGAAGTCGCGCCGCACGATGGTGGAGAGGTGGTGCACCGCCGCGAAGTAGGCGTCCTTCGAGGTCGGGTGATGCGGCTGCGGCGCCCCCGCCGCGGCCGCGGGGAACTCGGGGAGTGTGGAGAGGCGGCGGAGGCCGAGTCCAAGCCGGCACAAGACGGCGGCCGCCGACATGGCTCACCTCGGTTGCGGTCGCCACTCGCCCCACTGCGCTCCGATTCGTGGACGGTTCCACCAGTCTAGCTGGGCCTGGGCCGAAATGGGAATGGCAAATAGCCCACTGACGAAATGGGACCTGCCATTGTACATGGGCTGGTAGGCCTTGAGTTGCATCGAGCTGCACTATTAAAGCCCACGGCTCTAGGGTTTGCGGAGGGCATCTGTCTGTTCCTCGTCGATGTCCTCGCCGCCGTCACGCCGTTCTTCCTTCTCGCATCGTCACAGGGGTAGGGTTTGGGAGCTTCCAAAGGTACCGAGCGTTCGTAGGCTCGTAGTTGCTGTTTGGTTTCGTAATTTTTGCTCATAATCGACACTGTTATTTCTTTGCGATTGTGGAGCATAGATGCCGCTGCTCACGAAGAAGATTGTTACCGGCCAAGCAGCTCATGAGGCCCCACTTCGACCGTTACGAATGCCTCAAGGTAGCACCTAGAGTTTTTATCTGAATTCTGAAGTGATGCCCGAGGTATTTGTTGCAGACCGTATCAATATGAATCTTGATTACTGCTGCCATGTGTTGTTTGAGTAATTTTAGTGGGGGATTTAGCCTTGTTGAGTACCTTATTATTTTAGTGGGGGATATAACGACGATGTTTGTTAAACTCAGTATGCGGAGAGAAGCCGTTATTGTTCAATATGTTTATTAAATTTTTATTCCTTCATGATGCGGTCACTGGATGAAAGCAATGCTCCTAGTGTTTCAGTCTTGTATTATTGCTAGTACTAGCTCTGTTTGAGTAGAGACAGAAGTAATTCTAAACTATGTGCCCATGTAGCATACGATGCGAATGCGTAGTCAAATTTGCTGAACATACCTGACACTTTCATGAATGAACCTTGCATGCAGAAGAGTTTTAGAAACTTTTAGTTGCAGATTTTATTCAGTTAACCTTTTTTTATCTATCATTGTTTTTGTTTCTGAAAGAAAAGGATATGATGGCTTAGTAAAAGGTCTGAGGTAGAAAACATGTTTCTTAAGTGGACATCGGGATAAAGGAAGAGGGCCCTAGCCCTTGCATAAGTATAGCACTGTGGCTCTCGCAACCTCTTCTACAGCAATTGCTTCATGACATCATGAAGTGGGTTGGATTAAAAGGCGTGGGCTTCATTCAGAGCATGAATGCTTGCCTAGACTTCTCCCAACATTTTTAACCCGATGCTCGCTTAAGAAAACCATGTTTTCTGCATGATCACATCGTTATGGCTGATCCTTTCTTGGAAACAACTAATTTTGTTCTCAAAGCAACTTTCTTGAGGTAGCATTTCTTTAGCGCCACTACACTGCACTAGATTCCGCATTTTACTTTCGATGAAACTTTGCAATGATATAATCCGTTGGTTTCCTGCATGATCGACTGTTTTTTGCTTATCCTTGCATGATCAATACCACAACATTCCTATTTTTGTTTCATGAAAATTTGCAAGGATGAATTCACCCATTAAATGTACTCTTTTGCTGTTAATGCTAAATAATACATTTGCCAGCATCCGTCTTTTGTCCAAAGTGCATCCGCCCACACCCCACCCCCCTCTCACCCGCACCCGCATCCTGTGCATTGCACCATTTGTCATATATTTTTTTAAAGAACATTTGTCATATGTTTAAAGTAGAATATATGGCTGTTTGTAGTTGTCGGTGTTCGGACCCGAGGGGGTCCTAAACCAACGAGTAAAATGCTGCGTGTCCCTTTCCTGGATGGTGATGCAAGGAGAACACACGGGGGTTTATCCTGGTTCGGGCAAAAGAAGGCCCTACGTCCAGCGGGGGGGAGAGATTTGTATTTCCTTGCACCGAGGTGCTTGTGTAGGGGTTACAAGCTTGCGAGAGAGGGTGTCGAGCCCAAGTCTCAAAGGAGAAAAAGAAAGAGTACAAGATGATTGCTTGAGATGTTGATCTTTGTCTCGTATATGGCTTGTTGTTCGTCTGTCGTCGTCCCGTGGAGCCCCGGCCTCCCCTTTTATAGGGCGAGAGGTGGCCAGGACGGTGGTGCCTTGAAACGATGTTTTGTCGATCCCTGTTTGAGACGACTATAGCGACGTGCCTTAGGAATGGAAGACCATCCCCGAGCACGTGATGTCGTAAAGGACGAGGTGCTGAAATGACCCGGAGCGCCGCGCCATACCGTCCTTCCTTCCCTGTTGCGCTGTGTTGAGGGTCGAGGCCGGGTCGAGGCCGGGCGGATAAGTCCGAATCCCTGGAATCGCGGTGTACGGGCTTTGTCGTATCCTCCCTCGAGGGTTAATAGTGATGCATAGTGTTAGGTACGGTGGGCATAGTGACGTTTTTCACCTCCCATCACGGGATGGGCGGTAAAACAGTGAAGACTGACACTGGTATTGTTCCCACGTCGACCCATGCTGCGGCCATGCCGTTAGGTGGTAGTTGGTGGTTGTATTAAATGCCATGACTTTTTGTCCCGTGGTAAGTGGAGAAAGAGGGGATCGAGCGCCTCGACCCGGGCTCACGCGAGTCGGAGCGCTCCCGGGGGGCGATCGAGCCTCGTGCGGGTCGGAGCGCGGTCGAGGGCTCCCGTCGAGGGGGCCTCGTACGAGTCGGAGACGGGATGCGGTCGAGGCATTCCGTCGAGCCGGCCTCGTACGAGGCGGTCCTGTCGCGCGTTTTGAAGTGGGCTGTGCTTTGTCGTGGCTTAGTCGTTTTAATTTTTATTATCGTTAAATGTGGGTACCCCTATATTATTGGTACCGACAGTAGCCCCCGAGCCTTTAGGTGAGTGTATGTTCACTCTCCTAGAGGCTTTTTGCCGATGAACTGGAGTCACAGCGCCGTTTGCTTTTCCAGTAGGGGCGTCCGAGCGCTCTCAGGACTTCTCCGGTGGGGGCGCGCGAGCGCACCCGCCGGGTGTAGCCCCCGAGGCCTCGGTGGAGTATTGAGAAAATCTCCTCCGAGGTCTTATTCGTGTTTTATCAGGGAGTAGTTGATGCGGCCGAGCCCCCGAGCCTCGCGCGCACGAGGTCGATCGGAGTCCCTGCCGTCTTTCGTTGTCCGGCCCTCACGCTCCTCCTTCGGAGAGGAGGAGGAGGGGTGGGGAACGTCGTACTACCCCGTTTGGGCGAGTGCGGCGATCTCCGGTGAGCTGCTAGCGGGGAGATTCGAGTGAGAGTCCGTGCTCCAGTCGTTAGGAGTTGGCTTGTGGCCCGGAGGCGCTCTTCAAAGATGCCAAGGAGTGGTCGTGCGGATGTCGGTTCCCTGCGACAGGATCCGAGGGCTCGATGCCTCCCCCGAGGGGATTCCTGCTTCGACCTCGTCCTTTGGCCTCGAATACGTCTTGGGATGCCTCGAGAGCATGGCTCGAGCCCTGGCCATGTACGGGCGCATCCCTGGTCGTCCCTTGCTCTGTCGCTCGAGGGCAGCTGTCGAACCCAGGTCGAGGGCCAGCTTTCGTTCCCTTGAGACTTAAAGTGGGCTCGGAGCCCGTTATGGGAATCTAGGAATATCCGTCCGTGGATCTCGCCCCGCCCGTTAGCCTGGCGCGCCTTTTTAGGGCGAGATCGGCGCAGTAGTGGGCGACGTGGCGTTCGGTTACAGCGTGGGGGACGGCCACGTGCCTTGCTCCTGTAAGACGTGGGGGACGGTTAGGTGAGCGCATTTATTGCGGGAAACTGTTCCTACCTTTTCGCGCGGCCGTTGGACTTCCCCCTGGCCTATAAAGGCGAGACCCAGGGGTTCGTGTTCCCCTCCGGTTCTTTGCGCTCTTGCCATCCTTAGCCTCAGGAAACCCTAGCCTTCTTGCGCCTTCCGCCCACACTGCTGCTGCCGCCGCCGCCTTCCCCTCCGCTCATCCCCCTCCCGACAGCGCCAATGGCCGGAAAGAGCCAAATCCTCCCCGCCGAAGACTGGGCCTCTTCCTCGGTGACGGAGAGGAGGCTGGAGGAGCTGGTCGAAGACGGGCTGCTGCGGCCGAGGACGGACCGGTCGCGGCCGGAGTGGATAGCGCCGCCGCCGGCCCACCGGGAGCCGACGCCCCCGGAAGGATACGTGGTGAGCTTCGTGTGCTTCCACGAGCGGGGGTTCGGCGTTCCCTCGTCGGTCTTCATGCGCGCGCTTCTCCACTACTACCGGGTGGAGCTTCATCACCTTGCCCCCAACGCCGTTGCACAGGCCGCCATCTTCGCGGCGGTCTGTGAGGGGTACCTCGGGGTGGAGCCGCAGTGGAACATGTGGCTTCACCTCTTCAAGGGCGAACTCTTCGCGAAGAGAGCGGGGGAGAAGGGAGTCCTCTACGCGGCGCGGGTAGGGAGCTGCGTCCTGCAGCTGAGGTCGAGCCGGGCGGATCAGTACATCCCGGCTCGCCTCATCTCCTCGAACAGCGGGTGGCACGAGGGCTGGTTCTACCTCCGCAACGACGACAACCAGTTGCCGAGGTACACCGGCCGCGTGCTGACCGCCCGGGAGGACCGCTGGACGTACGGAGTGCCGGATGCCGAAAAGCCGCGCCTGGGTCCGTTGCTGGCGGCGCTGCAGCAACTTCGCGCTCGAGGCTTGACGGCGGCGGCGGTAGCGACGGCGTTCCATCGCCGCAGGGTGATGCCGTTGTGCCGGCGTCGCCTGCGCCTCGACCAGATGACTCCGGAGGCGCCTCTGGAGGGGAGCCGGATGTCTCACGAGGCCCTCACCCTCGAGGAGGGACTTCGTCGAGCCCGCCGGATGGTCGGGACCTTCAAGGCGGAGGAAGTCGACCGGCTCCCCATGAGGCCCACTGAGGGGTTCGAGCCTGTGGTAAGTTCTTCGAGTCGGTACGCTTGTTTTGGTTTTGTTCGTTTCTTGGATCCCCTTAACCCGGTCGATGCCGGTGTGCAGGACTTGTCGGCGCTGCGGGAGACGTGACCGCCGGTACCGGAGGACCAGCCTGCCCGGGAGGCTCGACGGCAGCACGCCTCGAAGCAGAAGGAGGTCAAGGAGTCGACCAAGAAGCGGGCGGCTCGCAAGGCCAAGGAGGCGGAGGCACGGAAGAAACTCCGGCGCCAGCAGGCCCTCGACGGGCTTCCTTTGGAGCCGTCGCCCTCCGAGACCATGTCGGGGGAGGACGATGACAGCAGCGGCGAGGATGACGATGCCTTGTCGCGGTACGAGGCCGCGACCGGGCTGGGGAGCCTCCCCGATATCCGCCCCCTGCTGGAGCCCATCGCGGGGTCATCCTCCTCGGTCGTCGTGGTCGAGGAGGTTGAGGAGGACGACGAGGAAGAGGAGAGGAAGAAGAAGAAGAAGGAAGAGAAGAAGGAGGCGGGCCCCTCGGCGGGAGGGGCTGCCTTGCCCCGGACCCAGCAAGCGGGGTCGACGGGGGCGCCTGCCCCAGCCCAGGCCCCGCAAGCTCGGACGGGGACGGGGGCGGTGGCGCCGACATCGTCGGCGGCGGCGCCACCGTCGGGCGTGAGGACCCGAGGCCAGCTGGCCTCGGAAGCGCAGAAGACGCGCAGTGGTGCGCCGGCGAGGGCCCCACGAAGCGCCCGGTCCGCGGGTGGGGCTGTCGCGAGGCCGCTGCCTGCCGCCTCGGGCGGCTCGGACCGTGCGGGGTCGAGGCCTCTGGTGCCGATCTCCGGGTGAGTTTTCGAGCTAAGGGGATTTGACTTTTTTCGAATTCGTCGGCCGACCTCATTTTTTATTTTACAGGCTGAAGCGGAAGGCGGAGCACATGGGGCCCACCCCCGTGAAGTCCCTTCGGGCCAGCGCCGCCGTCCTCAACCGGTCGACGGAGCAGGACGCGGCCTGGGTCCGCGAGGTCGAGGCCGCGAAGGAGCGTCGTCGACAGCAGGAGGCTGCAGGCGCTTCGACGGTCGCCGGCCCCGACCCTGCCGCGGCGGGGTCAGACCCGGCGAGGGTAGTGGCGCCCGGCCCGGTCGAGGCGGAGCCCAGGGCGCTGCCCTCGGCCGAGGCCACCGTTGAAGCGGCCGTGGAAAGGGCGGGTGCCGATGCGACCGCGGAGGGAGCTGCACCGGCACCGGAGCAAGAGGTGGCACCGGCGAGGGGGCCGCCGCCACAGCAAGACCTGCCGGCGCGGCCGGTGGGCACGGCGGAGGGCGAGGTCGTCGAGCCCTCTACCGGAGCCCCGGAAGAAGTGGCGCCGGAGGTCGAGGTGCCGGTTGCGGGGGCACCGTTGGCCGGAGCGCCGGTTTCCGAGCCGCCAACGGGCGAGGTACCGGCCCCGGAGCCGTCGACGGCGGAGGCGCCAGCTCCAGAGGTACTAGTTGCCGAGGGGCCGGTCACCGCCGAGGGGCGGGTGCCCGTGGTCATTGCCCTCGATGACGCCCCCCTAGACAGAGGAAAACAGATAATGGGGGTCGAGGGGGGCGAAGCCACGAGTCGAGCTGATGCCTCGACCTCCGCTGGGGTCGCGGGAGCGGCGGGCGAGGCCAACGAGGCCGGCCCTTCGACGGGGCCGGGAGGCGCCCCAGCCGCGTCGTCAACGTCGTGGCCTGACTTCGCCGCGCTGGCGATAGCGCGGGCTGAGGAGGAGATCCCGAGGTGGGGGGGCCGTCCCTTCAGTTCAGGGACGCCGCGAACCCCGACGCCGAGCCTATCCTCACTCTGAATGACAGGGATGAGGTGCATCGCTGGCAGTACCTCGAGGGCGTCCGCCAGCACCTCGATCGGCTACTCCGCGTGGCGACTGGCGCTGTCTCGCGGGGTATACGGGATGCCACCGAGGTATGGTCGATTCACTTAGCTTTTTTCGTGGTTCTAGGTGCTCTCTTTTCCTCGGCCACTTTATCTTTTTTGGTTTTTCTTGAATTAGGAACTGAAGGAGTGCTCCCGCCGCAAGTCGCTCTTCATCCGAGGTGAGAGTGGCGTGTGGGCGTCGCTGTCCCGGCAACGGACCCTGGTCGAGGAGACCCAGAAGAGGCTCGCCAATCGGACCGCTGAGATGGCGGAGCTGCGCACCGCCTTCTCGACGGTGAAGGAGGAAGCGATCCAGGCTTGGGCGGCTGAAGCCTCGATGCGCACCGAGGCGGACAAGGCCCGGGAAGAGGCTGCCCAGGCTCGCAGGGACCTCGAGCCCCTGTCGGCGCGGGTCAAGGAGCTCGAGGAGGACGTCTCCCAGGTTGGCCATCAACGCGACCCCCTCAACGTCCAAATCGGGCAGGTAACGGCCCAGCTTGGCGCGCTGAAGGGCGAGGTCTCGGTGCTGAACGGGGCCGTTCAAGAGAAGGACGCGGCGCTCCAAACCGCCCGCCAGGAGGTCGAGGTACTGAAAGCGACCATCCGTGAGAAGGACAGTGCCCTCCTGGGGCTCGAGCAGACGTGCGGGGGACTCCGCGACGAGGTTACGGGCTTGAAGACCCACGTCGAGGGTAAGTATGACTTGTTGTAGTTATGCTGTCGAGGCCTCGTATCGGGTGCTAATTTTGGCTTGTCGCATTCCAGAGCTGGAGAGTGAGAACCGGGAGGCCCACTCGTCCGCCAATTCCCTGCAGAGCCTCCTCGAAGTCGAGACCCGGAGGACCCAGCTGCTCGAGGGCGCGATTACCACGGTGTGCGACGGTCTGGGGGTCGAGCCCGACGCCGACACCGGAGAAGACGCTCCAGGGAACTCCTTCATCCGTCGGATGGCGGCGCTAGGTCACCTTGCCCGGGAGAAGATACGGGACAGCCTCCACCACGGCGTGAAGAGGGCGCTGGCCGTCGTCCGCTCGGGGTTTGTATTCGACATGGAGCTTGTTGCCGACGGCTTCATCACAGACCCGGAGCGGACGGACGCGGAGAATGAAGACGCCTGCCTGGAGCTGATTGAAGCCGCGGAGGGGCCTAGGAGCCGTCTGGCCTCGCTTTTTGAGCCTGAGGTGGTCCCGCCCGCTGACGACGAAGGCCTGTGAGCCAAATCTGGGCACGGAGGCCCGTGTAATAAGTTAGTTATTTTGATTTTCGGTTGTGGTGGCCTCGGGGGCCTTAAGAACTCAGAACATAAACCAGTTCGTGGTGGATCTAGTTTTATTCGAGCTTTTCTTCCCTTTATCGCTTGGATTGTGTTCTCGTACGATTTACTTAGCACGCAGTTGCGCCCTTTGGCGCCGGGGAGCGAGTGGAGGTACCGTAGCCTCGGAGGCGTAAGTGATCTCGCGGCTCGACTGCCCTCGAGCCTCAGGGTGCTCTTGCGGCCTCGCAGATCGTGTAAGATCCTGATCTAAGCGACAGGGGGTGTACTCCTTTTCAAAGTTATGAACCGTTATTAGATCTACTTAGCGTGCGGTCGCGTCCCTTAGAAGGCGCGAGGGGTGAGTGGAGGTACCGTAGCCTCGGAGGCGTAGGTGATCTCCTGGCTCGAGAGCCCTTTCGAGCCTTAGGGTGCTCTTGCGGCGCTGTCGATCTAAGAAGTAGTTCTTTAAATTTAAAAAAGAGTGCAAGTTTTTTCGGGGACTGGGGGTTCCCCCTTTGTAGCCCCCGAGGGAGGGTCGATTCTGGTAGTGCAGAGTCGATCCTTCCTCATCGTAAAACGAAAGTTTTAACATTGCTGTATTCTTTATTGATAAAAAAGGAAATACAGGGCCTCGAGGCCTTCTAAGGAAAAAAGCGACATAGCTGTTCAATGTTCCAAGCGTTGGTGAAGATTTCGCCCTTCTCGTTGGATAGCTTGTAGGTGCCCGGCTTTAGTACTTCTGCGATGATGTACGGTCCTTCCCATGGTGGCGTGAGCTTGTGGCGCCCCTTGGTGTTCTGGTTCCGCCGTAGCACCAAGTCGCCGACGTTGAGGTCTCGTTTGCGGACGTGTCTGTCGTGGTAGCGTCGGAGACCCTGCTGGTACCTGGCAGAATGCAACAGAGCCACATCTCGGGCTTCCTCGAGCTGGTCGAGGGCGTCCTGTCTTGTGGCGTCATTGTTTCTTTCGTTGTAAGCCTTTAGTCTTGGGGACCCGTATTCAATATCGGTTGGGAGCATAGCCTCGGACCCGTAGACTAAGAAGAACGGAGTGAACCCCGTGGCTCGACTCGGCGTTGTCCTTAGGCTCCACAGGACCGAGGGTAGCTCGGCAGCCCATCTTTTGCCATGTTTGCTTAGCTTGTCAAAGATTCTGGGTTTCAGGCCCTGTAGGAGCATGCCATTGGCACGTTCCACTTGGCCGTTTGTTTTTGGATGAGCCACGGCCGACCAGAGCACGCGAATGTGATGGTGGTCGCAGAAATCCAGAAACTTTTTACCAGTGAACTGGGTGCCGTTGTCCGTGATGATGCAGTTGGGGACCCCAAAGCGATGAATGATGTCGGTGAAGAAAAGCACAGCTTGTTCGGATCTAATGCTGGTGATGGGGCGAGCCTCGATCCACTTGGAGAATTTGTCGATAGCGACGAGCAAGTGGGTGAAGCCGCCTGTTGTCCTCTTTAGAGGTCCGACAAGGTCAAGGCCCCAAACGGCAAACGGCCACGTGATGGGGATGGTTTGTAGAGCATGTGCCGGGAGATGAGTCTGTCTCGCATAGTACTGACATCCTTTACAGGAACGTACTAGCTTGACAGCGTCGGAGACCGCGGTCGGCCAATAGAATCCTTGTCGAAAGGCGTTCCCGACGAGGGTTCGAGGTGCAGCGTGGTGACCGCAAGCCCCTGAGTGCAGGTCGCTGAGCAGGTCCCTGCCTTCCTCGTTTGTGATGCAACGTTGGAGGACGCCAGTAGGGCTGCGGCGGTACAGCTCCCTACTGTCGCCAACGATCACAAAGGTTTTGGCCCGGCGAGCGATCCGTCGAGCCTCGGTCTTACTCGAGGGGAGGTCCCCTTGGATAAGGTAGTCGAGGTACGGAGCGCGCCAGTCAAGCTCGAGGTAAGATGGTGGGGTCGATCCTTCCACCTGCATGGCTTCGGCCCCGGTCGAGGGGGCTTCTGCCTCAGGTGGGGGGTCGAGTGACGTCCCGTCGACCCCTCTATCCGACCCAAGGTCGACAGATGGCTGCCGGAGATCTTTCGCGAAAACGTCTGGTGGAACCGTAGTTCGACTGGACGCGATTTTCGCGAGTTCATCGGCGGCCTCATTATACCTGCGTGCGATGTGGTTGAGTTCGAGGCCGTGAAACTTGTCCTCGAGGCGCCGTACTTCTTGGCAGTAGGCTTCCATCTTGGGGTCGCGGCAGCTCGAGCTCTTCATGACCTGATCGATCACGAGCTGGGAGTCGCCTCGAACGTCAAGGTGTCGGACCCCGAGCTCGATGGCGATTCTCAGCCCCGTGACGAGTGCCTCGTACTCGGCGACGTTGTTTGACGCAGGAAAATGGAGCCGGACGACGTAGCGTATGTGAACCCCGAGGGGCGAGATGAAGAGCAAGCCCGCGCCTGCTCCTGTTTTCATCAACGACCCGTCGAAGTACATGGTCCAGAGGTCGGCCTGGAGCTGTGCGGGAGGGAGTTGGGTGTCGGTCCATTCAGCCAGGAAGTCTGCCAATACCTGTGACTTTATAGCTTTGCGCGGCGCATAAGACAAGGTCTCGCCCATGAGCTCGACCGCCCACTTGGCAATCCTACCCGAGGCTTCCCGGTTCTGGGCTATCTCTCCCAGGGGAAAGAAGAAACCACAGTAACCGGGTGGCCCTCGAAGTAGTGTCGGAGCTTGCGCCGTGTCAAGATGGCAGCATATAGCAGTTTCTGGATTTCGGGGAACCCCTCATCCTTGTCATCACCCTTTGGGTCTTCCTTCTTATCGGTGTTCTTGCTGCCTGCGCCCTCGAAGTACCTGCGGAGCATATGACAATCTTCGAGGTTATGGTTAGTGGGTCCCTTGTGGTAAGGGCATGGCTCTTTAAGCATTTTGTCGAAGATGCCCCCGCCGGGGGGGCCTCGAGGCTTCTTGCGTTCGGTAGCGGCGACAAGCTCGTCGGCCGGGGCCTCGAGCTTGCCCTGCTGGCCTTTCTTCTTCTTGCGGTTGTTCCTCTTGGAGCCCCGGGTGGAGCTCGCGGGATCGTCGGTCTTCTGCTTCCTCTTGTCCTGCTCGTCGCCGAAGATGGCACCAACTGCCTCCTCGCCGGCGGCGAAGTTGGTGACGATGTCCATCAACCCGTTGGCCGTGAGCGGGGTGTGACGGCCTAACTCTCGGACCAACTCCTTGCAAGTGGTGCCCGAGAGGAAAGCCATGATCACGTCAGAGTCGGTGACGTTGGGGAGCTCGGTGCGTTGCCTGGAGAAGCGCCGGATGTAATCCCGGAGGGATTCACCTGGTTTCTGCTTGCAACTCCGGAGGTCCCACGAGTTGCCAGGGCGCATGTAAGTTCCCTTGAAGTTTCCCTCGAACACCCTCACGAGGTCATCCCAGTCGTGGATCTGTTGAGGCGGGAGATCCTCGAGCCAGGCTCGAGCGGTGTCGGAGAGGAACAGGGGGAGCTGTCGGATGATGACCCGGTCGTTGGTGGCCCCGCCCAGTTGACATGCCAAGCGGAAATCGGCGAGCCAAAGTTCGGGTTTGGTCTCGCCGTTGTACTTGGCGAGAGTCGTGGGAGGGCGAAACCGTGCCGGGAGTATCGTTTCACGGATAGCCTTACTGAAGACCCGAGGGCCCGGAGGCTCGGGTGAAGGGCTACGATCTTCCGAGCTGTCATAACGCCCGCCCCTGTGCACGTGGTAACCTCGAGCCACGCCGTCACCGTGCTTGCGCGTGCGGCGCTCGACGATGTTGCCACGGGTGTCTCGAGGCCCATGGTCGTGAGTGACAGGCTCAGGGGCGGGAGCCATCCGGATCCGTCGGGCCGGTTCGGGATGAACCGAGGCCTCTCTTTCTTGCCGAGAGGGCTCTGCGAGCCGCTCCGAGGCGGGCTCGCGTCGCCTCGAGGCAGAGCTCTCGGCCTGCTGCAGGGCCGCGGTCTCGAGAAGTTCTCGGATCTCATCTCGAGCCCGGCGGGCATCGGGGTTCGACGGCTCGGGCATGTTTCGGAGGAGCATGGCGGCGGCGACGACGTTCTGGCTGGCTCGAGCGAAAACCGGGGGGTCGACGGCCCGGTCCTCGCCGATGCGACGGTTGACGTCGCGAGCTCTCCCGCCAGGTGCGCGTTCCGCACGCTCACGCTCGAGGGTTTGCTGAAGTAGATACAGGTTCTGCCGTTCTTCGTCAAGCTTTTCCTGCAACTCGCGGATTTGCTCGAGCTGCATTCCTTGATCCGCAAGGAGTTGAGCCTCGTCCCGCTCGGCGGGGTGCTCGACATGAGGTGGCGTGTGCCCTCCTTCGGCCGGCTCTTCTTCCTCCGAATCCGACGTGCTTTCAACGTCGACGTTGAAGCACTCGCGGGTCGGATCGTAGGTGTCATCAGCCGAGTCGGAGTCAGGGGCGCCGAAATAATAGTATGACGGGGGAATGCATGGCCGTTGCAGATCGCCACTAGGGTTGCGTCGTGGGGAAGCGGTCACACGGGGTTCTGTTTCTGGCGCCTCAGCAGAGTCCAGATAGTCAGAAACCGGCGTGGACGCGACGAGGTCCAGAGTGGAGCGTAGATGGTGCCCGGGGAGTTCCTCATAAGCACTCATGCAAGTGCTCACGGAAGAAGCGTACACCTGGGCAGCCGAGACTAACCCGAACGGAAACGGGGAAGGAGATGTCGCTGCCCACGCTGGACCGGGTGCTTCGGGTAGCGGTGTCTCACCGGACGGGGGAGCGGCGGGGTTCTCCGTTGGCATGTTGTCCTCGGCCAAGCTTATCCTTCCCAGACCTTCCACGAGGAAATCTGGGCCGGCGCCTGGCTGGGAAGTGCCGGAACGGGGAATCCCATCACCCTCCGCGAGGTGGAGACGATGGTTGCGCCGGGCTCGCCGCCGTCGGGCGGCTCGCGCCTGCCTGGAGCGACGGTACCGGCGGATTGCTCCCCCGGGCTGGGAGAGTTCGTAATCCTCGTCGGTGGGGTGCCTTGGCGGGAGTAGGACCATATCGTAGCCATAGCCGAGCGACATGAACTCCAAACTCCCGAACCAGGTCACCGTGGCCAACGGGATAGGGCGTTCGGGGTCAGCCATCCAGGAAAAAGGCGGGAAAGCGACGTTGGCACGCAGCGATCCCCTACCTGGCGCGCCAACTGTCGGTGTTCGGACCCGAGGGGGTCCTAAACCAACGAGTAAAATGCTGCGTGTCCCTTTCCTGGATGGTGATGCAAGGAGAACACACGGGGGTTTATCCTGGTTCGGGCAAAAGAAGGCCCTACGTCCAGCGGGGGGGAGAGATTTGTATTTCCTTGCACCGAGGTGCTTGTGTAGGGGTTACAAGCTTGCGAGAGAGGATGTCGAGCCCAAGTCTCAAAGGAGAAAAAGAAAGAGTACAAGATGATTGCTTGAGATATTGATCTTTGTCTCGTATATGGCTTGTTGTTCGTCTGTCGTCGTCCCGTGGAGCCCCGGCCTCCCCTTTTATAGGGCGAGAGGTGGCCAGGACGGTGGTGCCTTGAAACGATGTTTTGTCGATCCCTGTTTGAGACGACTGTAGCGACGTGCCTTAGGAATGGAAGACCATCCCCGAGCACGTGATGTCGTAGAGGACGAGGTGCTGAAATGACCCGGAGCGCCGCGCCATACCGTCCTTCCTTCCCTGTTGCGCTGTGTTGAGGGTCGAGGCCGGGTCGAGGCCGGGTCGAGGCCGGGCGGATAAGTCCGAATCCCTGGAATCGCGGTGTACGGGCTTTGTCGTATCCTCCCTCGAGGGTTAATAGTGATGCATAGTGTTAGGTACGGTGGGCACAGTGACGTTTTTCACCTCCCATCACGGGATGGGCGGTAAAACAGTGAAGACTGACACTGGTATTGTTCCCACGTCGACCCATGCTGCGGCCATGCCGTTAGGTGGTAGTTGGTGGTTGTATTAAATGCCATGACTTTTTGTCCCGTGGTAGGTGGAGAAAGAGGGGATCGAGCGCCTCGACCCGGGCTCACGCGAGTCGGAGCGCTCCCGGGGGGCGATCGAGCCTCGTGCGGGTCGGAGCGCGGTCGAGGGCTCCCGTCGAGGGGGCCTCGTACGAGTCGGAGACGGGATGCGGTCGAGGCATTCCGTCGAGCCGGCCTCGTACGAGGCGGTCCTGTCGCGCGTTTTGAAGTGGGCTGTGCTTTGTCGTGGCTTAGTCGTTTTAATTTTTATTATCGTTAAATGTGGGTACCCCTATATTATTGGTACCGACAGTAGTGATAGAGTAGTTTTGTCCTTTGAATCATTCATGATCATGTGCACAAGGAGCAATAAAATGCTGACACTTAATGTCATGTTATATATTCCTGTTCATATTGATTCATGCTTAAATAACCACTTGTCTGTGTGACTCCAAGCTGGTGCAGGCCAAAGTGTATCGACTCCTGTGTGAGAAGGAAGTTCGGAAGGCCAACTTTGATGCCCAACATTGGTTATGATTCTGACAAGAAAGCAGGCATTACCTTCCTAACAGGTTCAAGAAATTTGTTGTCCACAATGTCTCTGACCTAGATTTGCTTACATAGTGATGTTCTATCGCTTTAACACGCTAATGATTGGTTTCTTTGGGAACTAAATGTTCTCAAGTTAACTTTGATGTTTGCTTCTATCAACCATGTCATACTTGATGTTATTTATTTAAACTTAATTCTTATGAACAGGTACTGCACTGAAATTGCACGGTGTCTCTATACATAAGCGGAAGGAGGTAGTGGAGTGGAGCACTGGAGCGTGGCGCCCTCCGCCAAGAGGACGTGTAGTACGCAGTGAAGTGGAGTGCAGCTTTGGTTACTTCGTGTTTGGAGAGTAGGAAGCTGCCGTGTTTGGAGATTTTTGGGAAAAGAAAATTCCGATGTTAGTCTGTCATATGGTGGCCTTGTTACTATGTGAGTAGCTTAGCACAAGGTAGCAAATATTTTCATTGTAGCTCTGTGTTTACATCTTAGGGCCTATTTGGTTCGCTCTATTAAAATTTAACAGGTGTTGACTATGAAGTTGATCATAGGGTGTTCGGATACTAATAATGGATTAATTAGATTTAATAGAGTATCGTAAATTTATCTTAATCTATGTAATTAGTTTTTGTAGTTAATCTATGTTTAACACTTCATGCATGTGTCAAATATTTGATGTGATAGGTGTTTAAAAAAACAAGTGGAACCTAAATCGGCCCCATTGTGCTGTCGACCTCGGAACCGGAACGAGAAACCTGGCCTAGGAACTGTAGGTTTTCAATTTTTTAAAGTAGCCAGATTCTGTGTTCATTAATAAGGGCCTGTTTAGTTTCTAAAATTTTATAAAATTTTTCAAGATTTCTCATCACATCGAATCTTTGGACGTATGCAAGAAGCATTAAATATAGATAAATAAAATAAAACTAATTACACAATTTAGACAAAATTCACGAGACGAATCTTTTAAGCCTAATTAGATCACGATTGGACATTAATTGTCAAATAACAACGAAAGTGTCACAGTACCATTTTCCAAAAAAAATCGCGAATTAAACAAGGCCTAATTCAGAGCACGACACTATATACTTGCACAAATTACATATAGTTGCATCCTTTTATAGACTGGACTTGCTCTGATCCGGGTGCTAGCGTCCGGACAGTATCTGCACAGGAAGAGAGTGAGCGGCTAGTGCGTCGGGTTCGCAAGTGAGTGTACCAGCAGTGGGCCCGTGTCGTCCTCCGAACGTTGCCTGTGCCATTAGCTACTTCTCACGCACATTTCATATGTAACATCCGATTTATTTTTGAAATATCCAAATACAATAGTTGCAACATAAAAGAAAGACATGAAACACTTGAAACAAACGTCTGAAATACTTGTAAAAACACCTGAAAAACATTTGAAAATCATTGTAAATATATATAATATCCAGATGAAACACTTGCAAACATATGCACGAAACACATGAAAACATATACTTGTAACATGCATATATATGCAACGTCCAAATTTACTTCTGCAACATTCAGATAAAAACACTTGCCACATACGTCTGGAACAGATGAAACATTTGTAATATACATTTGAAACATGCGTGCATAGCCATTACAATATATGCAACATCCTGATCTAGTTTTGCAACATCTCTATACAAAACTTGCAACGTACCTCTAGAACATCTAAAACATATAAAACATACTCTTACAACATGCGCTAGTCATGAGGATGTCAATGGCCCAGCGTACACCCAGACGCAGGCGCAGGCTTCCCCTTCCTACCGACGTGCGAGGTTGATTGGGGGGCGGGCCTCCCCTTCCTATCGACGTGCGAGGTTAATGAGAGCGTAGATGCAGGCCTCCCCGGCCTAGGCGCAGGAGCATGCCTCCCCTACCTCCCCTTTCGCGATGGCCGAGGTGGATGGAGACGCGGCATGGGTTGGTGGTGTGCATCGTGGAGCAGCCAGGGATGGGGCGCGCGAGCAGCGAGGGATGGGGCATGGGTGTGGCGCCGCCGCACTGAAGAAGGCCGCGCGGGGGGGGGGGGGGGTGTGGGGGGTGGATGTGTTGCCTACGGTGAGCGGCCATACGTAGCTGCGCTGAAGATGAGCGTTTTTTTTTTTTGAGAAACGGAGGCGGAGTGGCGGCGCGCTTTGAGCGAGCGGAGTGCGGAAGCAGGGCGCCCGGAAGGACAAACGTCTGCATCTAGCGTTACCGTTTATAGACGGAGGGAGTAATTTCATTCATAACGACCAATGCGAGCTAGCTAAGGACAGTAACGCTAATTATTTAGGCCTGTTCGTTGGAGCTGGCTGCAAGTGCGGCAGCCATCCCACCAACACTGTAGAAGCTTAAGCAAATCAGCATTAGATGGGACCAGAGGGAAGAGGCTCCACAAGCAGGATAGGCTGCAGGCATGCAGCTGAACAGCTGGGAGCAGCAGCCTAAACAATAGCTTAAATCAGAAGCGAACGTGCTATTAGGATTTAAGGTTTAGGGTTTATGACATCAGCATGTTAAGAATAAAAAGACATCAACATGTTACCGATCCAGAAACATTTCATTCCCTGAAGCAATGGGTTGATCTTTGAAAAGGCTTCCTTGAGGCTCTGGACAATAAATATCTTCGGGATGTTTTTCGCCTCCTTGTCCCCCGCCAAAGAATCACGGTCCTGCCGTGGCGGTCTCAAACCAAAGGGCGCAAGAAGAGTTAGCCTAAACCTATTTATAAAATCAATTTCCAGCTCTCATCTTACAAATTTAAGTTAGGTTTATATCTGACCTATGGAATGTTGTGAAATATTAAATTTCACGACAAATAACCTAATCCATTGGACAGATTTCAATTCTTCCCAGAAATGAAAGGGTAGGATGCGATGAACAATAAGAACAGTACAGTACTAGCGAGAGGAAGATGCCTCATCTGATGAACAATCAGAACAGTACTATCACCGCGGTAGCACGGTTAGAGCAAGTATATTGATGGACTGCAAGCCGGCGGAGAGGAAGTTCACGTCAACGGAATCTGAGATGGAGGAGTGAGAATAGAAGAGAGAGAAGGGAGCGGGCGGTTAGTGAAACGTCGGGCTGCATGTAGGAATCGAGAAAGCAATCGCCTGCTTCCCGCCATCAGCGAGCGCAGAGCCGACGTTTTCCATGCATACAGCTGAGGGTCCGTACGTGTAGACATTAAATACTTGTACTATTATTTTCCATGCATATAGCCGATCCATTATATGAGCTGACTACTCCTGATGGCTGGAAGTGACATAGCAGTTTATTTCGCCGGCAGCCGGCGAGGTTACTATCCTTGCTCATGGCTAGTGATTTCACCGGCTGCCGGCTGCAAGCAATGCCACATCATCGCACGGTAGTGGTGGGGCCCCGTAGTTTTAAATGCACAGCAACAGGCTCAACCAATAGCAGCAGGCGTAGCGGCTCTTCGCTGACTTCAGGCGGGCGCACCGCGAGACGCCCGCTCCATCCTCTCTCTTCATTTCTCTCACCTCCACGTAGATATCAGCCTGCTTCATGTCCATCATAATACTTGCTCTTACGGTAGCACGTGCAAACGTCTCATCATCTACACCAATTCTGAACCCAGATCGGACGTGGACCTGGGAGACAATCCCTACCGCTGATCCCAATGCGGCAAGAATCGATCGGCTGTACATCGCCTCGCCTGGCAGTGTAGTGACTAGTGACGCTGTGATCGCAAAGCATAGTCTTTGCTTCGCTGCTCGCTCGCCTCGCCTTGCTTTAGTTTCTTTGCCCAAATCCTGTATCGTATTCGGATGTCGCAGCTGCCGGACCTGATCTAGCAAAGCAAAACGGTCAGGAGCAATGGAAGGAAGCAGCAGAGGGCAGGGGCAAGCGTTCGCTGCTAGATTCCGCATCCTGATCCTGATCTAGCTAATCTTTCCTATACTTGTCCTGGTACACGGCTGAACCTGAACGAACAGGCCATGCATGCATGCGTGCTGCCGTGCCGGCGCCGCAGCGCAGCTAGGCAGATCGAGTGGGAATGTGGGATCGGGCAGGAGACGAAGCACGCCGAGGCCAGGGCCACACCCCCGCGCCCCGCCGTGCCGTCGCCCGGGCGAGACACGACACGACACGCCCGCCCATGCACGCTGGACGCTACTAGTCGCACCGCAGATCGTCACTGCACACTGCCTGCGCACGCACTGTTTCTTCGCTGCCAGTGCCAGCGCCCTGGACTCTGCCCTGCCCTGCCGGCTGCCGCCTAGCCTGTAGCCCGATGAATGCGCCGGCGTGGGGGATGCGCGAGGACGTGCTCCGGCTCTGGCATGCCGCCTCTGTCGCGGAGATCCCGTGGGCGATCTGGAGATCCATCCCGGAGATCCCACGCGCGATCTGGATTCTGGAGTCACGTGGAACGTTCAGGCGAAGAGGATGCATGCATGCAGTCATACAGATACAGCGTGGCGGCATTGCATGCTCTGAGCACCCAGCACCGGCCTCTCCTGGATTTGGAGCTTTCTTCTTTGTTTGTTTCGTGGTTTGGAGTTTTCTTCGTGTTGCACTGCACTGCACTGCATCCAGATTTGGGAAATTAAAGGATTGATTTAGATTTTGGAGCTTCCTCCGTGTTGCATCCGGATTTGGGAAATTGAGAGGCCGCGGTCGAGGCAAGGCCCAACGAATCAACATAAACATTATCATAAATCAAATTTCAGCGTAACAAACAGGGCTGATTTGGAGTTTCCCAAAGATAAGTTCAGGGAAACTAAGAGCTGCGCAACAACGTCTACAACTGTTTGGTTAAATATTAAGAGTGAAGAGTTCCATTGGAAAACGTACAGGATCATTTCCACAGAAAAAACGCAACAAATACGAGAGAAGCTGAGGATGATATGACATACTACAGGCTTACTAGACACTCACCAGTCAGATCGATGGTGTCTCGATCCAGTCTCCATGCAATCATCCCCATTATTACTAAGAGACACTACGCAACATCACGGATGATTTGTCCATCAGTACGTGGACCAGACTCGGACTGTGTTTTTCCCCACCCATATCGATCAATCGCCGTGGAGCCGGCGAGAAGGACGGCAGCAGGACCATCTCTGTTCATGCAAGCGACACATCCTACTATCCTCAACCTTTTGCTGTCGGCCGGAGGGACCCTGCATTGCATGCTCTTTTATATCTTCCTGACTGGATGTACATATTGCATCACGGCTGACATCACGTACTCACTCCACAAACGTTCTAGAGATTTTAGATCACTTTTGGGTTGTTAATATGACTATAATAATCTGGATTAGAGGTTATAATGAGATGTGTTGTTTGGATCCTTACATATCTATATGTTAGATTACTATCTATCCACCTATAATGTCCTAATAGTAGGTATGAGATAGATTATAGGATTCCAATAATCTAACTCATAATCCCAGGAGTTTGCATCACCTCAATTTTATTTAATCTTTTTAGATAATAAAAAAAAAATCGGGCTTCATCCCGAAAGAGAGGAATCAGACTAACTTATTACAAAATAACCACCGCAATGATCGGACCGAGATTACAAAACAAAACAAAACATTTTTTATCTGATTATTAATTGCTATAGAATAGGCAATCACTGTTAGTTCAAACGGGCTTTCATTGCTGGTAATCGACGGTGTTGGCCTTAGGGTTCACTGTCATTTTTTTCACCCAGCAATGATACTCATTTTCACAAAACAAGAAAGAAAAAAAATCGCCTTTGCACTCGCGCTTGCCTGCACCGGCCGCCAAATTTTGGGGGGAGAGAGTTTGAGATATAAGAGAGAGCACAAGGGAGGGGGAGAGAGAGCGCATCGTGTCCGGAGGGAGGAGCTGCCGGCACCAGGGGAAGGGCTAGCGCCAGTAGTCCCGCACCCGTGCCTAGGAGGAGAGAAGGGGAGGCGGGGAGCCAGGATCCGGAGAGGGAAGACTGAGGGAGCAGATATCGGGAGAGAGAAAGAGGTGGAAGGATAAGGATACAAGGGACGAACTTAGGGGTGTTTGGTTTCCCTCTCCTAAAGTTTAGTCCCTATCACATCCGATGTTTGGACACTAATTTAGAGTATTAAATATAGACTAATTACAAAACTAATTGCATAAATTGAGACTAATTTATGAGACAAATCTATTAAGCCTAATTAGACTCATGGTTAGTCTTTTTAATTAGTATCCGAATACCAGATGTGACATCTCCTAAATTTTAGTCCCTAGATCCAAAAGAAATTTCTAATCGAGGATCCAGATATCACTGTTTGTTGGCACTTGCCAGATTGTATATAACCAACTGGGAGTGATAGATATCATTGTTGCGCCTTGCAAGATGCAATGCTAGAGTTGAAATTTTTTCACTCTCTCTTCGTCACATTAACTTTTGCACGCATGCGTGAAGCATTAAATATAGATAAAAATAATTAATTACACAGTTTAGTTATAAATTACGAGACAAATCTTTTAAGTCTAGTTAATCTATAATTTGACACTAATTATCAAATACAAACGAAAGTGCTACTGTTAGAAAAATTCTAACTTTTTGTCATTTTAAAATACGGTAGTGATAAGAATGTGTAGCTGACGAACCTACAGTGAACCCCTGTCACTGCCCTTCTAAAACTGTTCGACTGAAGTGGTTGTCTAGTAGTAATTACCTAGTCTGTAGTAGTGACTAAAAAGGGATAAACCACTACCACGCTCCTCTGTTATCTGGCCAGGCCATCCGCTACAAGGCGTGAATAAATTATGGTCCTATTCGTTTGTTATAATCCATATTTTTTAACTTATTTTTTTTAGTCGGAACAATATTTTTCTTTCATAACAAATTAATAAACAATATTTTTCATATTTTTCAACTTGTTTTTTAGTCGAAACAGTATTTTTCTTTCCTAACAAATCAACAAACAGTACTTTTAGTCATGACTTTTCAGCGAAGCGAACGCCCTCACTTATTTACCCGCAGCCCGCAGCTTTGCTTTGCTTCGTACTCATTTTGAAGCAACGGTACCGCAAGTACAGTGAAAACCTTTTGCCTTGCTGTTGATCAACAGGCGCGGCCTAGCTTTAGGCCACTGTGGAAGATACACAGGTTTCCTGCATGTTTGGTCGATGTCGCTAGATTTTTTTTTAATAAAGAACGGTTCATATCTGGTTTCATCTGTCAAACGATAGAATCAGATCACTTGTTACCCGTAGGTCAGCACACTAGAAAAAGGTTCGACAACTTACAACTCTCGAACATGAACAACAAAATAAAGATAAAGACTTGACTGAGCAAGACCAATAGATCTAGAAGACAGCCACCCATTGGAGCTGAAGAAATGCAAGGCCGATGTCTCTAAATGCTGACCTACAAGGATCAGCTGGTCCCGGGGATCATCACGCCACTGCAGTCTTGCCCAGTGGCGGAGCCAGTGGGTTCTCCTGAAAAGAACCTACAAAAAAAGATTTTGGTATGCATCTGTCAAAAACTACGTCATTTTGTGTTAACCAAACTGCCCAACATAAAGCTAATGCTGCTGTTAATAACACCAAATTATGTTTGTTCCCGCCTATCTTTGACCACCTATCAAAGAGGTCTCCAATACTACGGGGAGGTGAAATCCCAAACATTAAAAGTACAGTACGCCATAAGAATTTAGCATGCGAGCAATCAAAAAAAGTGTTGAATTGTTTCTGGAGAGTGACAGAAGCAACAACTCGTGTCACCATTCCAATTTCGTCGAGCAAGATTATCTTTAGTTAAGGTCACACCTTTTATTAGGTACCACAAAAATACTTTAATTCTTGATGGAATTTTAAGTTGCCATATTCCCTGTGACACCCTAACCCAATTGTTAATCAACGCAGCATATATGGATTTGACAGAAATGCTTCCTGATGAATGTAGCGTCCAGACAAAAGTATCATTTCCCCCTGTAAGTTCATATCTTGTATAGAAGCAACAATTTTAATCCCTTAGGTTCGTTCCCACTGAGTTTCGGCGAAAGGAAATATTCAGTGGGGTTGAACTAAGTACTTTTTGCACAGAATCATGTTTTCTTCTCACTATATTGAACAATGCGGAAAACCTATCTTTAAGTGGTTGGTTACCCAACCAAGTGTAAGCCCAGAACCGGGTTTGCGATCCATCTTTCACCTTGAATGAACCAAAACCCAAAAAAGTATCTTTAACATTCATCAAGCTTTGTCAGAAAAGGGAATCAGTTGGTTTTTTAGTACAACTCCCTAGGGTCTTATCTTTTATGTACTTGTTCCTCAACAGTTCCTGCCACATGCCATCTTCATTCAAAAGTTTAAATAACCATTTACTCAACAAGCACTTGTTTTGTATATTCAAATTTTGAATGCCTAGACCCTCTTGGATTTTTGGTTGGCATAAAACTTCTCATTGGACTAATCTATATTTGTGCTTGTGTTGGTCATTCTGCCAAAAAAATCATGATCTAAAGCAGTCAATTTTTTGTAACACTCCTTTTGGTAATTCGAAAAAATACATCATAAACATCGGTAAACTAGGCATCACCGAGTTTATTAAGACTATCCTACCACCTACCGACATCAATTTTACTTTCCAACTTCTTTTCCATTCTATTCCCAATCAACTGTCAATCTTTATTACTTAATTTCCTGGTGTTCATTGGTAAGCCTAGATAATGAAAGGGGTATTTCCTAATCTCACATCCAAACAGCTGCAAATAAAACTCCTCCTGGTCTTTTGCTTTTCCAAAAACAAAAGATTTCACTAGATGGTAATCCACGCTTACCATTTGCTTTGTCTCTCGAAGTAGTCCAATATGTCCAAGGACATTTGCGCTGTAAACCAAAACTAACCAATGCAAGGTCCGTAAAGTAGATAGCATTGGATTGCCGGGAGCCGGGGACGATACACGCACAGGCTCCTAGTTCTAGGTAATGGCTAATGACTGTTATGGCATGTTTGATTTGCGCCTGCCAAGCACCTGGCCTAGGTGTCTCCAGACGTCCGATTTTGAACGTCCCGTATGGGGCTGTGATTGATGCCTAGCCTAGTTCAATGGTGCCCAGGTTCGCAACCAAACATGCTTTTGCCTTGTTGTTGATCAACAGGCGGCCTAGCTTTAGGCCACTGTGTGGAAGATGTGCAGAGGTTTTCCTGCATGTTTAGTTGATGTCCCTAGATAGTAATCCCCTTGTTGCTTGCCATTTGATTTGTCTCTCGAAGTAGTCCCAAAATGTCCAAGGACATTAGCGCTGTAAAAAGATCGTAACCAAAACTAACCAATGCAAGATCCATAATGTAGGTAGCATTGGATTTCTGGGAGCCTGGTGCTAGGTAGTGGCTAATGATTGTTGAGGCATGTTTGATTTGCGCCTGACGCCTGGACCAGGCAAACGTTCCCAGACGTCATGGGCTGCTATTGACGCATGGCCTGGTCGATGGTGTTCCGGTAGGCAACCAAACACGCTCGATGAAGCTGTGGGCAATCCGGTAATTTCAGGAAGCTGCTGGAAGCATAGAACGTACAAACCGTGCACTATGCCCTGGCCCGGTACGTCTGCCGCTGCCATGCAGGCATGTAATGCCCGCGGCCTTTGCCTTTTCTCCTCGACAGCTCGGTCGACATGCATGCATCTCTCGTCCCGTCTGCTGGACCCAATGCAAGGCCTGAAGCCCTGAAGGCCCAGCAAGCAAGCTCCTGGCACTGCCACACGCAGCATATATATCGCCACTCTCTCTGCCCGCAGTATATATACGGAATACGCCTCACTAGCTAGTTCGCGTCGAGCTAGCTATTAGGGCCTCCATAGACTGAAAGGAAGATGGCAGCAGCATATGGAAGCAGGCAGAAGCAGCAGCTGCGTCGTTGTGTGGCGCTGTGCCGTCTCCTCCTCGTGGCTGTCCTAGTGATTGGTACTCCATCCTCCAAATCGATGACAGTCGGTCGTCGATCAATTAGCAGACGATCGATCGATGCCTACGACTCATTTCATCATATATATGTGTATTTCTCAAGAATAATAATGGTTTTATTTGTGCTTTTATTAACAGGTGATGCCGTAGCTGATGCTCGAGCAGGCTCACCGCGGACTGACGACGAAGTAGCCCTTCAGACAGGGCAGCTGCAGGTAATAAGGGCAGTCCCAATGGTGCATTGATGATGGTTTCTATCCTCATTAAATGACTTGCCACGTAGGCAAAATGCTGACATGGCAACGTAATTAATGAAGAAAGAGAGCAAAAATCATAGAAATGGTTTCTTCATGAAGAAATCAGGTCTACTCTTGACCCAATGCACCAAGAAACCATGAAATCATCATTGGGGAGAAACCACCAGTTTCTAGGGAGCTCGTGTCGCACTCCCATTGGAGGAGGAAGATAGAGTTAGGAGGAGAAAGAGAAAATAATTATTACTCATAGAAACTATGGGTTGGAAAGCAGTACTTTTTTGGTGCGGTATCCTATGTTATAGAAACTACTAGTTTCTTTGACTGGGACTGCCCTAATGCCCGGTGTATTTGCAAAAGCATTACATAAAGCAGGCTTGTTGGATAAATCCATCCCTCTCACCCCAATACATTTGGACGACGATATGGTGTAGGGATTTAGTAGGAGATCGGGTGAAGCACCGACACCGACGACGACGACGACTGCAGCTGGTGGTTGGCCGGCGTTGAACAAGGAGCAGGAGACTGCCGCCGGCGGTGGGAGGAGGAGGATGCTGGTCGGGTCCAGGGCTCCGACGTGCACCTACAACGAGTGCCGAGGCTGCCGGCACAGGTGCAGCGTCCAGGAGGTGCCCATCGACGCCAGCGACCCCATCAACAGCGCCTACCACTACAAATGCATCTGCCATCTATAGACAGCCTGCGGCATATAGAGCGGGTCGATACATATGCATACCCTTCATGTCCAGTGGTGCTTATTTTGTTTTTTTGGATTGGAGATGCCCATGCACGAAGCATGCATCCTGTGGTAATATGCTGCATGCATGGATGGCATTGGCATGACATGCATGAACAACCGCTCATCTTGAATAACTGAATAAGTGAAGCAGAGAGAACGCCGCTACTGGTTCTAGTTGCTTGTAGCTAGGTTGGACTAGATGTTATTATCAGAGTAATGCAGTTCTATATATATATCTCCAAGAATTGTGTTTGTTGTTTAATTAGTTGTGTTGTGTATTGTACTACTTTAATATTTTTTGTAATTATCTCATCAGAGAAAAAATAAATATTTCGACGTCTTGGAGACGAGAGACCCGGTCACTGACCAATATAATATCTCACTAGCTAGTATTTTGAGAATGGATCATATAATAATATTAATAAGAGTCAAGTATATTTTCTATCCTCCAACTTACATCATACTCCAATTTTTAACCTTGTGAATTATAAAACCGAGTAACACACCCTACAGCTATCAAAACCGGATAACTTTGATCCTCTGGCTGGATTCAAAAGTAGTTTTCTATTTTCTATAAAAGTAATAAAAATCTGGTTCGATCTCTACAAATCCATAATTAATTTATCTTTAAATTATAAAAATATGATACTAGTTCTATTTTTCTTCTAAAAATGGCATCTATCTTCTCGTGCTATATTCAGAGTTTCCCTGGATCTTACTTGTTTATAAAATAAATAATGAGGGCAACTACAAGGCAATAAAGCAATAGGAACATAAATAAATCAATTCCAAATACCTATATATAGATCATAAACAAGTATAGAACATTTTTAATAAAAAATGGTTCTAGTTTTATATTTTCCCAAATTAAAAATAAATTACTTATGCAATTTTAGATAGTAAATCAGTTTTTTATTATTTTCACAAAATGGATAACTATCTTTGAAATCAGCACGAGTAACAAATTTGTCCTGTTCTGACAATTCCAAATTTATCCAGTTCTGACAAGTGACAATTAGAGCGTACCCGGTTTCGTAGGTCGAAGTTGAAAATCGTACTACCACGCAGTTGTGACGATGAAAAAGTACTTTAACCCTAGTAATAATAATAGAGTTAAATAAACCAATGATTTCTAAACTTATCAAAAGGTGTCATTTTAGTTCTACCAACCTTGAAAACGTATTTCTGGATGTAAACTTGTTAAGGCCTCGTTCGGTTGGGCTGATAAGCTGGCTGAAAAACACTGCTGGCTGATTTGTTGTGCGAGAAAAATACTATTCCGGCTGAAAAAACAAGCTGAAAAAGACGGATTATAAGCCAGGTGAACATACTCTAAGTAGAGATGGCAACGGGTACCCGAAACCCGAGTACCCGACAAGTATTACCCGATAAAGAGGCGGGTATGGGATGAATTTTTTACCCGTGGGTACGTTATTGAGCAAAATCCTATACCCATCGGGTATGGCGGGTACGGGTGCGGGTGTATACTACCTATACCCGCATACCCGCGGGTAAGACATACCCGTAAAAATAACTAGCCAACTTTAGTTATTTTAGCGCATATAAGTTATGAATTTGGCTCATCGAGACATCCACTATATTTCTAGAAGATTGTCTTTGTTGTAATGATGCTAATAATGTTTGTTAGCATGTTTGTAACTTGTTGGAACCTTAGAATGATTTATTTTTGCATGTGACTATTTGATATTTTTAGGTAATTTTCGGGTATGCTATCGGGTATGGGTTACCCGTCGGGTACGGGTATGGAATTATTTCTTTACCCGCATGCGGGTACGGGTAACCCGACGGGTAAAATTTTGTAGGTATGGATACGGGTATAGATGGATACTGCCCATCGGGTACGTACCCGTTGGTATCTTGAACTCTAAGACGAGCGACGACGACTGGTCGACTGCAAACCTATGGAGCGAGAGAGGCCGAGAGAGTCGACAGCTTCGTCTAATCATCTGGCAACATCTGAGCTTTACTTCCCGGTGCCGCCACCATGTGCCGACGCGTTGGCTTCTGAGAGAGCCCCGTGCCAGCCCAGCCAGCCTCACTGAAGACACGGCCCGTGGCAGCGATTCCAGCCCAGTCGTGAGCCGTCGGCCCGTCACCGCCTGGTCTCGCTCGCCGCCACAGACTCCCCCATCGAACAACGAGGCGCCAACTCACGAGTCACGAGGCAGGCAGACAGGCAGCCGGGGCCCGGGGCGGTGCGGCGCCGTGACAGGCACTCCTCCACAACTCGACCGACAGGCCGGCCCCGCGGAGCGCGTGCCGACCACCGCAGCCCACCCGTCAGGCACCCTGGGTTGAGAGGGCGGAAGCGGAACCCCCCACCCGCCGCGCGTGACGTGGTCGCTGCGTCCACCTCCACCCACGGCTCCACCGCCGTGCGCCCCACTAGTCTCCCACTCGTCTCGTCTCGGTCTCGCTCTCGCGCCTCTCACCACCCCACCACCACCCCAGCGCGGCGCGAGTGGAGGCGCCGCGGCCCCGTGCCGCGCCGACCCAACCCAGCTACACCTCAGTGTTCGTGTTCGTGTTCGTGTTCGGTCAAAACCCACCCCAAACCCGCTACAAAAATCTCGCGCATTCCCCGAATCCGCCCGCCCGCCCGCTCGCCCCACCGCCCGTGACGACGGTCGACGACACGGCCACGGACCAGGCGGTGGTGCCAGCTAGCTACGGAGTACTACTAGCCAGCAGCCACCGGGAGGGGCGGGGCGATGGGGGACGAGTCGGACGGGGAGGCGGAGGAGTACCTCTTCAAGGTGGTGATCATCGGGGACAGCGCGGTGGGGAAGAGCAACCTGCTGTCCCGGTACGCGCGCAACGAGTTCAACCTCCACTCCAAGGCCACCATCGGGGTGGAGTTCCAGACGCAGAGCATGGACATCGACGGCAAGGAGGTCAAGGCCCAGATCTGGGACACCGCCGGCCAGGAGCGCTTCCGCGCCGTCACCTCCGCCTACTACCGCGGCGCCTTCGGCGCGCTCCTCGTCTACGACATCTCCCGCCGGTCCACCTTCGACAACGTCGGCCGCTGGCTCCAGGAGCTCAACAGTACGTACCCTTTCCCACCGCTGCTCTCCTCTCATCCTCTACTAGCTCGATCGCTTGCTTGCTTTTGGTACTGCTGCTTGCACTCAGTGGATGCCTCTGACTGGTACGACGCTAGGATTACGTAGATCTGGGCTGGTTTTCGTGGAAAGGGGCGCACATTTTAGTGTGGCTGCAGAATCCACTCGGAAATTTGGGGAAAAGAACGGCCGTCCCTTTTGCTTGACGTAGCGTGTAGCTAGATGCCCTCAGGTGGTGATTGCGTCAGGTGTCCTTTAGAGGACACGGCAAGTGCTAGGCCGGATGGATGGATCGAGCGACATGGTCTGAATCTGGATCTGAATCCTGCTGCCTCTCTTGTTGTGGAAAGTTCCATGAATGAATGTGTAGGACCACTTCCATCAGAATTAGTAGTGTTGTGCAAGCTAGGCTTCGAATTCGGAAAGTGGTAGGCTAAATTGTGTGGCAAGGTACTTCTGCTCACAGATTTCGGAAGTTGTAAGCAGTTCTGATTAAGGAGATGTTTATATTTGGGAGGGTGGGATCAGTTCTGATTAAGATGTTTATAGTACTTGTTGTCTTGCTGCAATTCCATGTGGAAGTTCAGTTGTTAATTCCCTAGGGTCTCTAGGGAGGCCTCGATGAGGAAGCACAATGCTTAACGTTATTACTGTTGGATGACCGCTTTGCAACAAGTAGCAGCGTACATTGTTTGTCAATTGGACTAGGAGGTGGGCTTATGGCTAGACTTAGAGCTTGTGTTGCGGGTGGTGCGGGAATTGGATGAGAATGACGAGGCTTAGAGGGATGGGCTCCACAGGCGGTCAGCACATGTGTTGACTGCTGTTGGGTGGAGTCGATCACTACTCGCTAGTTGGTGGCGAGAAATTGATCTGATTAGGCAAAGGCGATGTGGTATGGTGGTGATTTCGCCGCTGGTAGCCACTGTGGGAGGTGGCTCTGGGCAGGGGCAGTGAGGTGGTGGAAGGGTGCTCACCACGCTGTTTGCCGAGGGGATGCAGAAACAAAGAATTGAACCGTAGCTGTTGTTGGCACCGTTTAAGAACACATTGATGCATTGTTTAAGGCAAGTAGTGCTCTTTCTAGCTGCTTTGCATGTCAAAGAATCAGAATGCATGGCTGGGGGGCTATTGGCTAGGACTGCGCAATGTGCTCAGTATCATACTATTCTTGCCTAAGGATCATGCATGAATGGTGATGCTCTTAGTTTTTCGTTTCTTGTACCATTCCTGGTACTAGTGTCATCCTTTGATCTTTTAATTACATCGCACTTATACGGAAAAGGTTCAATGGTACTTGATTGAGATTGTAATAAATCCAACTGTTCCGAAGCAATTAGCCCGTATATGTATGTTGTACATCATCATCATCAGCCCCATGCCATTATATACAAGTATGTATGGTTCTGTTCTTCTGGTTGGTGCCTGTTCACAGCTTGCATGCATGTATGACAATGACACATATTCACAACAATTTATATTTTCATTTGTATATATACTGCAGTGCTCTCTTCTGAAGATCCTATAGATAACACATTTTGTTTTCTATTTTTTTTTCTGGAGTAACTAACCCATCTTTGGAAACTAATGCAGCACATTCTGACACCACCGTAGCCAAGATGTTGGTAGGTAACAAGTGCGATCTTGATAACATCCGTGAAGTGCCCGTCGAGGAAGGCAAGGCGCTGGCCGAAGCCGAAGGCCTGTTCTTCATGGAGACGTCGGCTCTGGACGCCACGAACGTGAAGACGGCTTTCGAGATCATCATCAGGGAGATCTACAGCAACGTGAGCCGGAAGATCCTGAACTCAGATTCTTACAAGGCCGAGCTGTCCCTCAACAGGGTAAGCATCGACGGCGACTCGAAAGATGACCAGAAGCAGACGAGCCGGTTCGGGTGTTGCTAGGGGCGGGCCAGAGGGGGTAGTGGTACATTATTGGATTGGAATTTAACCAGATATGATGCTTCTTTTTATTTTTTTTATTTTTATTTTTTGGCTTGCTTGTAAAGTGTAATCCAAGGTTGGACTTTTGGTTGCTGTTACATTACACCCGTGTTACAGATTGCAAAAGGAGAGAATAGTTGTTTACTGGAGTGCGAAGCGAACCGTGTTGCGCTCTTGCTGGGAATGTAATGTGGCTGGGGTTGTCAGGTTTTGTAAGATCTTTGGATCTCCATTTTTGGCTATTCATGGGCCACTTGAAAGAATCACGGTCGAGCGTGAGATCCTGTTGTTGCATTTCGATATCCTCGCGAACTGGAAGTCTGCAACGAGGTGCCTGACGTGGGTTTGCGATTCTGTGGATCCGACCTCCCAGGAGGCCAGGATGCTCGTCGTCTGCGACTGGGAAAGGAGGCTGGGGCCTGGGGTCTTTGCAGCGGACTGGGCCGACCGACAAGCCACAGGAGGAGATCGGCACGGCATGGGCTATTGCCAGCAGCCGGCTGAGACGCCGGGGGGCAACGCACGTCTGGTACTACGTCTCCGGAGCGGCGGCGGACACTGCGAAGCGAAGCTATCGGCACTTGCCTCGACGTGGTCGTCCTCGTGCTGTCGTGCATACGGACCTGGGCTCAAATCGTGTGCAAAACGCTAGTAGTAGTCGTCGTCGTCGTAGTCTGTGCTTAGTTAGTCTGAAAAGTCTGAAAAATATACTGTAGCATGTTTTAGTTTTATTTGGTAAATAGTATCCCATCACGGACTATTTTGGTTCGAAAAATTCGTCTCGTGATTTTACATCTAACTATGAAATTAATTATTTTTTACTTATATTTAATGTTCTATGCATACGTCGAAACATTCGATGTGATGGAAAATCTTGTAAAATTTTTGGAAGTTTGAAACAACTGAACACAGCCGTAGTTAAAAATCCAACGCACAGCCTGTCTGGAAGATGGCATTACCTTGTGTCCCAAACTTTCAAACATACTCCCTCCATCCTAAAATATTTGCATTTCTACCGTTCAAAATTTGTCCCACAAAAATTACACATATGCACGAGATCCAATGCAGTACTAGGTGAACAGCTGGTGAACCAGCTCAGAGAAGCAGAAAAAAATCAACTCCGCCCGCTCCTTTCAGACTCTGGAGCCTTCTCAACCACTCGTTCCATCATCAGCTGTATTTAAAAAAGCAGAGGATGCTTCCAGTCAATCCGGAGAATGCATTCTGCCTTTGCACAGTCACTTTCGTACAGGGGCAAAAGCGTTATTTTAGTAGCTGCCTTGGTTTCCACGCTCAACTCTAGATACTCTAGATGTGCAAATAATACGGGACAGAGGGAGTTCGTACTACAGCCAGTGAGGCAATCGTAGAACGCGCAATGGTAGTGCCGAGCACGTACCACGACGAGCCAGCCAATCCAGGGTGTGTTTAGATCATTGAAAAGTGCACTATGCAAAAAAAGATTTCTCGTCACATCAAACTTGCGATATATATATATGGAGTACTAAATGTGGATAAAATCAAAAACTAATTGCACAGTTTGGTTGTACTTTACGAGACGAACGTTTTGAACCTAATTAGTCAATGATTGGACAATTATTACCAAATACAAACAAAATGCTGCAGTATATTTTGGCTATCCAAATTTTGGATCTAAACACAGCCCCAATCGCCCGTGGTTGACTTGGTGGCATGGCACAGCCCGCCAGTCCGCCACAAATCCGAGGGGCCCAGTCCCGTCACAGCCAGCAGAGCCCGCCGTACGACCAGCCCGTCGCCATTGGCCAAGGTTCGTTGCAAAGGCTGCACGCCCGCCGCCCGGCCTCCCTCCCTTTCGCGGCGATCGGTGATGGGACGGTACGTGCAGTGCAGCACGCAGGATGCGATGGAACCCGGCCAGCGCTATCGGGCGGCGTGCATGCGTACGTACAGTACGCTTGTCTTTCTGACACGGTGCTCCCACGTTTTCTTATCTGAGGATGTGACGCGACATGCGACGCAGGGGCCCGGCGGGGCAGTCGTGGTGAGGATGGGGCCCCGCAACGGCGGCGGCGGCGGCGGCGCCCGCGGCGTGGGGCGCGTCGTGATGAAGGTGGTCGTCCGCCACGGCGACACCGTCGACGCCGTGTTCGTCCTGTACGACCGCGGCGGCCGCGAGGAGTGGACCTGGACCGACCTGTGGGGCGGCCTCTCGCCAGGTCTCTGCGGTCACTGCAACTCTCGACAGGTCTGCCTGCGCCTGGACGAGTACCTGACCAGCGTGGGAGGCCACTGCCCACTGCGGCCCGTCGCAGGGCAGCTTCGTCGTGCGGTCGCTCACGTTCGTCAGCAACCGCCGCCTACGGCCGTTCGGGCGTCCCGTTTGCGCTCCCCGCGGCCGGCGGCAGGATCCTCGCCTTCCACGCGCGCTCCGGCCGCCACCTCGACGCCATCGGCACCTACGTCTTGGTACAACCACGCCACTGACATAAAAGCAGAGCAGACACGAACTGCATTGGCTGATAACCGAGTAATAAATTTAAATCGCCGGCAATTGATCGAACATTTCCACCGTTTCCCGGCTAATCCTGCACGCGTGGCCGCCAAGTAGCCTGTTCCAACACATGCTTCCTCTGTGCAACACCAACACGTCCACGAGCACGGAGAGAGGCCACATGCGCCGCATCGACGACGGTGCGCCCCCCTGGACCGTACGCCGGCCAGCCTGCAGGCGCACTTAACTGCGTGCGACGTGCCGCTGCTATCACGTTGTGCATGCGTACACGGCATCGTCAAACTAATTGGAGGCGATGTGCGCGTGCGTAGGCCGCCTGGTTCCGGCGGCTGCACGTCGACGCTCCTTTTGGCGATCTATCGAATCTGGACTGCCTGCGGTGACTTCCGGCGCGAGCCAAGGATGGCCGAATGGCCCAGCAGGCCCACAGCAATGCCGGTAGGAATTAGGATGCATGCCAAGAAAAACAACAAAAAAGGAGGCTACTGCCTATGCTTCAGTTCTTGCCCTAGCTAACTGAGACCATATCTATCCTAAGAAGCTAAAGATGCTAGTTTCCCAACTCTTAGAACCCAATTTATCTTACAAAAATCACGCTGTAGAATCACTTTAAGAGTATCAGAAGAAGTTATTGTTTGACAGTGCTATTCCTCTAAATAAGCCAAGGAGCTCTTACCACAGGTCTGCCAAAGCATGTGCAAGAATCATTCCATATTTTCTGCTGTCAAGAATAGGGTCAATTTAGATCCATTCGTGCTAATAGTTACCTAACTAATACAATCGACTAACTATTAGCTAGCTATTTATTACCGGGAGTTGTTGGATAGTTGGTTGGAGGTGCAAGTAGCATCTATTAGCAGTACTCCTCCACAAACTAATGAACTAATTGTTATGCTAATGGTTACTAGGTATTTTGGTATACCTGTTTGGATTCTCATATGCTAAATTTTGCTTGATAGGTGAGTTGAAGACATGCAAGAGAGTGTTCTGTTTTCTTCGAAAGCTATGCTAGCTCATTGGCCGCGCTGCACTCTCTCCTAGAAACCTAAACCTAGTGAGTGTTCTCCTAGCAAGGTAGTCTTTTCATTTTAAACTAGCTAGCCTATAATATATTTGAAAAACTAGTGAGTAGACCAAAGAATATATCTCTATCACTAGATTACTACTGTAAATTTTTTTTAGATAATGGAATAAAGTTTCAGTCTCTACTATCTGTGGATGGTACACAGCTGAAAAACATCAACGCCGTAAGGCTCACACGTCCGGGGAAAAGATACAAGGTTCATCCCAACTAGTGGACGCAACGAACAAAGCAAAACACTAGGCTTCAATACGATCCATGAAGTACTACCGTATTTCGATTTTGTAAGTTTTAAGGCTTAACGAAAGCATCAAACATTTATGTCTAAAGAAAACATTGCACACCTCGGTGTACTACTGCTCTGCAAATGCAATATAATGCTTCATGCTTATATTTAAAAAATGATGGTAGCAGCAGGAGTGTAGGAGGAGACGTAGGCTGCCTAGGTATGGACCGGCTCTGTGATGGAGAAGTGGAAGGAGTCTGCAAATTGCGTGCGCGCCCACTGCAACATGGGCCTCTCCATCAGACAAGCCTAACGGTTCCAGCGTCCTTTTGCTCTTGGGCTGGTCCAGTGTCCCACTTAAATTCGTGGGGGGGGGGGGGGGGGGCAAGGGAATTTAAGGCCGAAAGCTTAGGACCGATTAATTTCACTTTATTTGGAAATAAGGTACAGCAATCATCTTCTTCAAATCTTGTCACTTATATTAGTGAAGGTCAGCTATCAGATAGATTAACCTGTTTCTGAAACTTCACCGGCCGGAAAAACACCTCTCTGCCTGACTGTCTGATAGCCTCCTGGGACCAAGAATGAACCCACATTGGCCTGGCCAGTGGCCACAATTATCTGTAGCCAGTAGCAAGTCAATTAGTGAAGGTCAGTCACCTCGGTTCCCACTTGAAAAGAGTTACAGACCACACAAATCCAGAACGAAGGACAACCAATAAGGCGCCATTAACGAAACGTTAACAAAGGTGTGGGGGACACCCAAATGCCACTAGGAAGCATGCGTGACAGCTCCCTGCAGGCTCAGGCAATGATCAAACACCATGGCTCCTGAAACTGAAAGCTGATCGAATCCCATAATAACACGGCATCATGCTGATGCATGCACTAAATAAGCTCCTCCGATCCCTTCAATTCATGCGAGATCCTGAAGCACCTGATGACATGACATGAACGCCAGGCCGCGGAATCAGCTCCGCCATAACAGCAGGTCTGTCTTCCCTTCTCTTCCCTTCCATAGCACACATGCGTCTCCCCATCGAGCGATCCCCGTCCGGCCAACTCCGCCCATGGATACTAGCAAGCCGGCGTTGGTAGGTCGGTCCATGACGGCCAGATTGTCCATTGGCCATTGCACCGCACCTGGTCCGTCCAGCCCCGGGGCCGTGGTCCATGGACCTGCTCCTGCTCCTGGGGCCATGGCAGTGCAAGCAAACTAGTTGGCGAGTGGCGACGTCCCCACACACCCACGCTTGTATCGTATGCTTCCAGCAGATAGCAATAGCTTGCATTTGCCCACACCTTAAAATCTCTTTACATGGGGGCATCAATGCTCTTGTGGACCATACCTTACCACAAGTGCTCCTGCAGCCTTGCACCCCTGCTGCTGCTGTTCATCTTCCTTTACCAGTAACACCCACTTCACGCCTTATCAGTCGCCGCGAACCGTCACTGACAGCTGGGCCTGACCGAGAGGATACCGGTCGGCTGAGCCCGCCTGTCGGTGACGGTTGGCGACATCTCGGTCGAGTCCGCCCTGTTCATGACGATTCGGAAGGCTCGCTCACGTAGCATGTTCGTTTGAGATTATCAGCCAAATTAGCCAGCCAGCCAGCAGTGTTTTTCTCTCATAAAAAACCAGTCAGCAGTACTTTCAGCTAGCCAAATCAGCCCAAGCGAACAGGCTGTAACACCGCGTTTAGTTTCCAAAATTTTTTAAGATTCTCCGTCACATCAAATGTTTGATACATGTATGGAGCATTAAATGTAGACGAAAAAAACTAATTACATAGTTTGGTAGAAAACCACGAGACGAATCTTTTAAGCCTAATTAGTCTATAATTAAACACTAATTGATAAATACAAACGAAAGTGCTACAGTAATCAAAGCTAAAAATTTTCGAAAACTAAACCCACCCTAAAAGTCTAAAAGCATAGCATGGAGGGCCAGAACCCCCTCCCAGATGGGAATTAGCTGTGGCATCGTCTCAGGATTCCACCGGGTTGTCTTTGCAGATCGATGGGATCGTTCCAGGTTAGATTGGATACACGGCACGCTGTCCCGAATCGGTCCGACGGCGACGGCGCACCTAACAGCTAGCTGAATTGCGTACGAGTCGATCATTGCGGGTGTTCATCATTGCATAACTGATCACGTCCGATCGATCTATCTATCTATCCACTCTCGCTCGCGCACCTGCATTTTTGACTGAGCAGGGGTGGGCTATTCCATTTCATATTTGTTTTGTTTAGTTTTGCATATGATTCCGTTGTCATGCATGTGGCCGTATCTTATACTACTGCTAATTAGAAACTCGTTTTATTTAGAGCATGCTCACGAGACACATGAATCTTAGAAATTCTCACAAAATATAAAACATTCGACCATCGATTGACCTTTACTCTAATCGCTATCAACAATAATAACCACTAGGTCTATTTAAAAGAAGTAACCACGGCAGTGATTACAAAATTATTCTAAGAATCAACATTTTAGATATGTATCTAAACTAACCCCACCTTTTCCGTAGTAGAAAATAATTAAAAGTAACATGTAACCATCATCTAAATTACCCACCTATGTTATGATAAAGATCTAAAATCATATCCTGAGTATGCATCTAATAAAGTAGCGAAATCCATCATTGTTAAAAATAACATAGTAATCCCATCCACGACACCTTGGTCGGTAATCCTTGACGAGCAAGTTGTTTTTAGTTGTATTGCGCCTCTTGCGCATGTATCTGCTCCCTGCTTAGTAATATAAGACGGCTTTGCCGGATCTTTAAAAAAAATCTATCCATGACAATATGAAAAATAATAATCTAAAGACATACCTAATGTTTACATCACACCCACTATTTTTAGAGGTAGCCTAAAGTAACCCCCTTCATATTTGCACCTAGATTACCTGTCATTATAAGAAGCGTCCCAAAGCAATTGTATGTGATTGTAAATTATCCAATTGTAGCAGAGTTGATCTAAAACTAATAGAACATATACACATCAACACATTTATGCACAAAATGACGATCATATCTACTAGCTTCAACGCTAAACACATGGCTTAGGCGGCTATGATTTCAATAAAACACATGGAGGTGCAATATATGTGGATAGAAGTTTTTTTTCCCGACGACAAGTAAACAATAAGGATGTATCTGTGTGACTTGAGCATTGTGTTAGAATATGAACAAATTAGATAGAGTAAGTATAAGTAGTTTTTTTATTAGCTATGGACCCTAAGTTATATATGAATTTCTGATGCTTGTCTGAAAATACTATCCCGTGCAGTGCATGCAGAAATACGGGCTGATAGAGTGACGGATCGATACGCGTGGAGCCGGCCGTGGCATGGTGAGAACGAAGTTGAGAGGCAGCATGGTCGGTGCAATTCAGTTCTTGAATAGTCTTCATGGCTGGCTGGCCGATTGTTATCACACCACCATCACTTCGTCCATCCGATCTCTGCTCGGAGACTAGCTAATTGGATCAAAGCACGCAGTGAGCAACAAGGACCATACCCTCAGATCTAGCTAGCTAGTAGCTCCGCTCGTTCACACGTCGGTATTCTCGCTACAGTCTTAATATATAGTCGTCGTCGGTCGTAGCTACATGCATGTTATTGTTGTCTTCTATATATGGACCCATGCTCGTCCATGCATGCATATCGGTATCGTGTTACGTCTACTACGCGTACTACCCGGCCCGCCGGCACGCCGTTGGCCGCGATCGCTGTCAGTGTGTCAAAACTCCAACCCCATCCACTGCCGCGCCGCTGCCGTACGCCCGGCGGCGACGAGGGGATCCGATGCATATGGGCGATGGCGACCCGTCCATGGCCGGCCGATCCCACGGGACGCTGTATGAGCATGGCTGACCGGCACGGCAGGGAGAAGCAGCAGATGGAGGGAGGGACGTGGCCGCGCCCCGGGAAGGAAAGGAGCACGTGATGATTGTGCCCGGCCGTTTGGATTGTGTGGCGGTGCGCGCGCCGCACCGCGCCGATGCGACGGCGCGACGTCGCCGGGAAAGGAAGGGCTCCAAAAGCCGTGGGCTACGGCCGGGCGGGAGGCGCGTGGAGGACGACGTGGATAGGAATTGATGGATGCATGGTAAGAGAGCCGGGTTCGGTGGTGGTCGTAGCGCGCGCGTGCCTGGGCTTTATTCGTTGCTCTGTCACTGCTAGCTGAGAGCGAGCGAGGGCACAGCTGTGAGGGTCACTGAATCAGAGAAGAAGTTCAATTGCCACGAGGATTATGTATTGAGAACGAATAATATGCTCCCATGTTTTGTTTTCCAAACACTTTTTTTGTGAGCTAGCTTACATACATGTTTCAAACATGCAGGACGACCTCACCTGAGAGTTGGAGCTTGGAGGACACGGATGCATGCATATGCATATGCATGCATGCGTAACGGCGACGATTTTGAAATGCGCGGCACGCAGCAGACGAGAACAGTACGGGCGACGGTGTCCCGGGGACTGAAACTGACAGCCTTTACACGCACAGCCGCACAGGATTTTCTGCATGCATGCATCCGCGAGTGTTGTTATTGCGAGCATTGAAAACCCGGCGGCCGGCCGCTCTCGCTAGCTGCGTCACGAAAGGTTTGGCCGGTAATTAACCCACAGCGACGTCTAACCTTCAGAGTGTCGATCGAGGCCGGCCGGCCCCCAGGTCTCCCGGCGCGTCCGATATGAATATGATCTTTGCTGCAGCAAGCATGCAGCGGCATATAGAGAATAGATATTTACCGTCCACACAAGCTTAGAGGCGACTCCCCCGCGTGGAGATCCGCTTCCCCCGCGTCGCCCCCACGCAGGCGACTCGGGTGGCTCCCGAGCTGCCGCCGCCTCCAACCTCCTTCCTTCTTATTATGAACGACGTATAGAAATATGAAGTAAACGAAATCAATCACAGCGGAGACACGATTTACGTGGAAAACCCCTTCAATACGAAGGGGAAAAACCACGGGCACCAGCCGGCAACAATCTCAATATCTCAAGAGTTTTGGGTTACACGCCTGCGACAGCTTACAAGAGAATCAAGTCTCCACGAAACCCTAGCAAGGGCATATATACCGCTACGCTCCGGCCCAAGCCTCCGGCGACGGGCCTCCGCTTCGCTTCGTCAAAAGCCCAGCCTATATCTTGCAGTGAATTTGGAACAACTCCAACACTTCTTCCGCCGCGCCGCTGCCAGAGCGGGCTGCCGGCTAGGCTAGTGCGGCTCGCCGGGATGGCGGCGGCGGGGCCTGGCGCGCGAGGGATGGCGAGATGTCGGAGGAGGGGAGCTGCAGGGGGCCGGCCCATTGGAGGAGGAGGCGGAGTCGTCGACGGCGTCGGTGGCGCTGCTGCTGGCGCTCGCGGCGAGCGGCGTGGTACCGGCGCTGCCGCTGCTGGTGCAGGTCATCGTGGTCAACGCGGAGGAGGAGGTGCGCCGCCTCGCACGGCTCGCGGCCGAGGAGTGGTCGCGGCGGGCCCAGCGACGCAGGAGGAAGCCGCAGCCGCGGCCGCCGGCGTTGATGTTCCCGTGTCCTCCTGGGAGAGATCCAGTTCTTCGGCTTCTCTCCAGGACCCGCTGGATCTTCGAGGCTCTTCTTCTTTCGTCACATAATCTCGCGCGTCGGCGGAGTGGTGGTGCGGGTGATCGTGGTCCGGCAGGATGCGTCCGAGCTAGGGCAGCATGGTGCTCGGCTGGGCCGCCCCTAGCGGCTGCGGTGGCGTCGGCCAGAGCCCGGGATGGCGCTTGCAGCGGCGGAACTTGGTGCGTTGCCCTGCGAGGCTGCGATCGGGGTGATGCTGCGGCTTGGTGCGTCTAGAGGAGAGCAGCGTAGCGACACAGATTGAGCGGCGACGAGGACCAGATCCGGTGCATCGTGGAGGGATCATTGGTGGTGGAGGTGGCTGCTTGTCGTCGAGGTCTTCGGTCTTCGGATTTGGGCTCATGGACGGCGAATCCATCTCCGCCGGTCAGATCTGGTCTCATTGACGCACATTGATGGTTCAGGGTTGGCACGGGGGGATCTGGCGAGGGCGTGCTGGCTGGACTTCCGAAGGTGGGGTGGATTCGACGGGGACTGCCCGACGCAACTGGCGGAGGCCAACAACGACGACGACAGACGCCAGAGCCAGCAGCGGCAGTCTGCAGTGACCTCGATGTGCGACGGGTTGCGTGGGGCTGCATCTGACAGTTGTTGCCAAAGGCTTGGTTGGTGGCAGCGGGGCCAGGTTGCCTTCGCTGATGGGTGGTGGCCGGCGCAGTGATTATGGGCATTGGCCAGTGCCGCGCACGGGGGTGAGGAGCCATGGCGAAAGCCGTGTCCTTGGGACCGATGACGGTGACGCCTTCGGGTGCCACATTCTTCCTTGGAAGCGTTTATCGATCGACTCTCTCCCCTTTGTGTAGCGCGCTGTTCATGGGTGTAATGCCTTGACCTTCTGGTCAGACAACGGTGGCGCCGATGGCGTCACGTCCCTCCTTGGAGGCGTCGCTGGAATCTTGTGCTTGTCAATCAACGATGGTTGTCACTATTGCGGTGAGAGTTGAATGTTGCGGTGTGTGCACGTGGATTTTGGCAGGTCAAGGCCGTTTTGGTGTGCGTCTGTGGTAGCTGCTCTCGTGTTGGGTTGTAGTGTTGGTGTCTGTAATAAGAAATAGCTATATGCATCGGTCGATGCAGAGACTGACATATTTTTAATATATATTCCCTTTTAAAAAAAATGCAGCGGCATATATAGCACGCGCACGCCCGCCCGCCCTTCGTCAACCTTGCGACGTCGCAGGCTCTCGTCCTCGTGGTCGTCGTAATGGTGTAGGCTTCCTGCTGCTGTGCTGCGAAGTGACGGGCCCTTATTGCAAATTGGCTGGATTTTCTTTTCACGTACTGCGCGCGGCCTGTGTGGAAGGAGCTAGCGTCGTCGTCCGTTGTCTTTGGGAATTGAAGGAGATAGAGGACAAAGCAAGAAGCGCGGTTGCGCGCGACGTGCATGCAGTGGAAGATAGATGGCGTTTTCCCGGGCGGGGAGTGAGAAGCGATCGAAGCGGCCGGCGAGAGCGACAGCGAACCTAACCGCGGAATTGGTAGGGGAGCACGCTTGCTTTTGGGGAGGGTTGCTGTAGGCTTTTAGCTAGGTAGGCGAGCCGGAGGAAGCCAACAAAGACCACACTGACAGTGCACCACGCGGTTACTCTATAATTACTTGGAGGCCACCGATAAACAGTTGTATATCAATAGTATAAGCTAGAACTTAGAAAAGCATCCTCCAGTCTAAATTCTAAGACCTTTTAGCTTTTCTACGTTTATTACTTTTGTTATATATCTAAACTTAGTGTATAGCTAAGTAGATAGCAAAAGTTATGTAACTAAAAAAAAATATAGGAGGTCCGGAGGGAGAGTGGGAGGGGAAGGGTAGATCTCACCAGCATCGTTATAGCCGAGCCAGCGGGGTGGGATCAAGGCCAGCGATGGGAGGAGGCGAGTGTGTGGATGGTAGAAGAGAAAGACCAAGGCCGAAAAATATAATGCCACGGTGGTGCGGGGCCACGACATTAGGTCTCTCGTTAGCGATACCATGATATGGGTCTCAGTGCAGTAACTTTCAAAAAAATGTATACTAGGAGGTTAGATCACAAACAATCATATATGTCTAGATACATAGCTAGAAATATCAAAACGTCTTATAATTTGGATAAGTGAGTAATTGCTAAATAACTAAAATAGATATAAAAGAGAAAAAGACAAGAAATCTCGGGGGTGATCTTTTAACAAGAGCCAGAAAAAGACTTTATGCTTTGGTTAGCATGAACACGCCCATATCCAAGAGAAAACATGAGTGCTCGCATGTCCAATGAGTGACCAGTACGCTTTCCTTGAACAAAACAGTGGGGAGCGCCAAATATATGTCCACTGATCGCTGTTATCTGCAAGAGTGAACAGGTCCAAAGCCTATTGTAAGTCATTGAACTGTTAGAAAGCCACCGTGGAAAGAAGGTTGAAAAAGAGTGTGGAGATAGGGATCTTCTTTTGCTTTCTTGAAGGATATGCATGGTCAGATGCTTTGCAAATGAAAAGAGCTCCCCATAACTGAACTTAAGAACCCTATCATACCGAAGATCTTCCCGAAGGCTACAGATTTTGCCATCTTGGATAGTCACTAAAGCCAAACCTTTAAAGGTATCCAAAGGTTTAGGAGAGCACACCACCAAAAAGAACCTTTTCGGACATGATTAGGCAATCTATTATTTTGATAATAACATTCCCAAATCAAATTCACCCAAGGAATTTTCATCCAGTAAAAGAATTTGTGCCAATGTTTCAAAAGAAGTGTTTGATTCTATTGCCTTAGATTCAAGGCTCCAAGACCTCCTTCCTATTTTGGCTTACAAACCATCTCTCAAGCTATTTTGGGAGGCTTGTGAGAGTTTTTTTTTCGAGATCGTGCCTTGGCACGTTTTTCATTAAGCAGGAGTAGAAAGTTTTGTTACAAAACTGCAAGTTACAGTAATCCAAATATTACCGAAACCCACAGCCCACACCTCACACACTTCTCGCACGTGGTTGTGAGAGTTAATATCTGCTTTCCTCCATGAATAGTGTTTGCGAAATTTGTCAGCGTGTTTGATACCAAATTTTGGAAGACAGAAGGTGCACATAAAAAAGGTTGGAAGATCTGAAAAAAGTGATTTTTTTTGAAATCTGAAAAAAACTGAATCAGTAAGCATAAGTCTTCCAGCTTGAGAGAGAAATGTTGCGGTTGTAGCAAGCCTTTCACATTTAGTGATTAGATTAGAGGCCAGAAACCCTTTACCCGGGGCTTGGCTAGCCCGAGCGGCAAACCCAAATAAGTAAAGGGGAAGGTTCCTTTCTCATTTCTTGTTTCTCAAAAGAGGAAAAAAAATGTAAGTATATGATTCTATAGTAAAACCGATTTTTGGACAAATAAAGGAAGTAGTATACACATCACATATAGAGCAAGCACTTCTCTACTTGTGGAATTTCCTCCCAAACGGAACATCGCAGGGCGCCTGAATCTAGCCACTTGTTTAGCGTGTAGTAGCACAGCACAATTGAACAACGTAACCAGCTATTCAGGGATGTAAGGAGCGGGAGCATTCGTACACAACAGAGCAGAGCCAAGCAGTGCCGTTCGGCGTGGCTGAGAGAGATCCAGCTGGGAGCGAGCCGGGACTGAGAGCGAGGCCTCCTCGTAGAAAAGCGACGTGTAACCTACCACCACCACTCCATGGGACATGGGTAGAGCCGTAGAGTAGAGCGCGACGACGACGACGAGGAGGACGAGGACGAGCGGGCGGAAGCTGACAGGCGCACACACGCACCAACAACAGCGCTCCGACAGATCCGCCGTACGCCGGTGGACGAGCTCGATCGCTCCATCCATCGATCTGGACCCCCTGCCCGTGATCGATTCCAGTCGTCGGTTACGGCATCGTCGTAGCTCTACGATGCGGGTGGGCAACACAGGTTGCTTCGCTTCAGACGCGAGATATTCCGGGGGAAAGGAAAGCAGGCGATCAGAGAGAGATTCAGAGCTTTGCAATAATTCAGAGCTAAGCTAAACTGACGGGGGAAAGCGACGGGACATCGGCAGCATTTGTGATGCGGCGAGGACATAGCCCGTCGCAGTCTCCCGCAGACAGCACGCAGTGGCTCCCCTCAGGGCGTCCCCAACGCACCACGTTGTCATTAGCCCCAGCTTCCACGTTGGATTGATTTTTACAGCACATGCAGATCAGTAGCTCCGCAGACCAACAGAGTCTCCTGCAGAAGCACCGAGAGCCTGGTCTGATAAAATGTTAGAACCACTGCTTTATACGCGTTGTAGCAAGTATGGCTGTATGCTTATGATGTGTTGCAGAGAAAGCTCTGACAAAAGCTGAAGTTAGCAGTTGTACTGAGTGTTGGCTTGCATTGGGAGTAAAACAGCCTTGGCTTTATTCATGCGTAGGTGGCTGTCACTTTTAGGTGAAGCTAACACCATTGACGGCCTGCGTTGGGGCTGCCCTCATTGGTTCCACTCCATCCAGCTAGCTACTAGCTACTCGGCCAGCTCATACACATTACTACTAGTACAAGAAAAAAAAAAGCAGCAGCAGCGCCGGTAATTGCTACTAATATCTGCACCATTATCTTATACACAAGTGACTAGTTCACTGTTCGGTGATTGTTACGTACGCTATCGTCGTCGTGGTGGTATTAATCAATCGATCGCCGGATCGAAATTGTTCAAAGAATCACATCGCGCAGGCAGGCAGGATTATGCGCTGCTATGGCAAACGAATTCGTCTCCAGGTGGCCTACACAGACTTGTTAGCTAGCTTCAGAGCTTCGGAGCTTTGATCGCCGCCGCCGCTGATGTTGTTGTACTTAGGTTTTGCTATGTACAGATCGCTCCCTCGGCCGGTGGTCTACGCTGATCAGAATTCAGAACTCCATTTTCATGTGGCCTTCTTGTAACTGACCTGTTTCGGGCGGTAATTCAGGTGTATCAGCCAAACTGAGCAAGATTCAGTAAAAAAGTTTCAGCAATTTTTAGTGCTTTATTAACCAACCATGAAAGCTCTGCGCTGAAACTGAAACCCCGTTCTCCTGGCTCTGCCCGTTGTTGTCGATGTGGAAAACGCTTTGGAGGTCGTCCTCCCAGTAGCTTCTTTGCTGAAAAATCAAAAAATGTGAACCACAGCTATGTTAGAATTCCCAGTTATTTGATTCTCCAGTAAGCTAATTAAGTGGATAATGAAAATGTGCTCATCAAGCATCAGTTAGTTTACCTGCAGGTTTGTGCCGGCTGTTCCGTCCTGAAAACCATACTGCCCATTGGTGGCATGAGACAGAGCCAGGTCCAGCGGGTTCAGGCCGCACTGGTTCTCCAAGCCGTTTGGAACGAACGACTGGAACACATCTCCTTGGTCGCTGAACGGAAACCCTGAGCTGGAGCTCTCCAGTGAGAAGACTGAGCTTGCTGAAGGGCCACAGGCTTGGAACATCTGGATTTTGCCGGCGCCATGTGTGAGTAAGCTACTCATTTGGTGGACGGGTCCATCACAGGACAGGGCATGCTCAGAAGGGGAAAGTTTAAACTTACATCTTTTTGTAGGAGGGTAGGCAGGTTGCTGAAGTCGAGTGGGTTCACGGTTGCAAGCTTCATGGAGAGGAACTGAGGCCAGAAAAACAGTGAAATTGGTAAGAATTTCGAAAGCTGAATTTTTTAGGTGCATCGGATAGTTTGAGCAGGCTCGGCTGCTTACCTCGACCTGTCGTTGCAGCGATTGCACGTAGTTTATGATCTCGTCAAGCATGAGTGCCTTGCCAATCACCTGAACAAACAACATTTTGGCAGCATAATTCAGTAAACTTGTGGGTGGCCAAGGGATCGATCAACTACTAATTCTTGATTTCTCTGCTCCTCGTTCAGAAAGTAGAAACCACCAATGGTTACCTACCTTGTTGCATCCTGGCACCAGGTCCTGAAGAACCTTCATCCTCTGGCTGATCCTCTCTCTTCTCACCTGTTATAAGACATAACACAGTTCAGCAACACTGAGATGGAATTTGGCAAGGTGGGTGGTGGGAGCAGAGTTACTATACCCTCTCTGCGAGGCTGTGGCTGTCAGTAGCCTGCCCTCTCCTGGCCCGAACATGGACGTAGTCTTTGGGGGGCTCCACCGGCTTCGCATTCTTCCCCTTGCCCGGCGGCTTCTGGTTCTGCCCGCTGTCCTCGACGGAGCTGTCGCTCCCGGCCTGCTCCGACTTGGGCTTCACGGGGTTCCCCTCGCCCCCCTCCGTCTTGCACCTCTTGGCGTCCGGATCCTTCTGCTCCCCTGCCTGGATGGCCACAAGGAAATTTCGGCGTCAGTGACGCCAGACGCGGGACAGGAGCCTGGGAAGCAATTCGAGTTCGAGTTCAAGCAGAGACAAAGCTCACGCACCTGGACAGAGGACTCCTTGCCTTTGCCTTTGGCCGCCGCGGGCGCCTTCCGCTTCTTGGCATTGGCGTCCTTCATCGCGGACGCCGGGTCGGACACCGACGACGCCTCCCGGGAGCCAGCGAACTCGCCGCCGCCGCCGCCGCTCGCGGCGGGCACCGGCGGGGGCAGCCCGAAGAGGCTCGCGGCGCCGGGGAATCGCTGTCCGCTGAAGCTGGACAGCCGCGCCGCGCGCGCCGCGAACCCCGGGTCACCGCAGAACTTGTCGAGGCAGTCCTCCTCCTCCCCACCGCCGCCGTCGGCGCCGAGCACGCCGAAGTCGAGCCTCGGCGACGAGCTCAGCAGGCTGGCAATGTAGTCGCCGGCGCCGGCTCTGCTGCCCTCCATCGCGGCCGCAGGAGAGTGGACTAGACTAGACTGGCCGGAGCGACGCCGTCCGAGGACGAGGAGCTAGCGAGCGAGCGGCTTGCCTGCGTTTGTTTCTCGGTGGTGGCTGGTGGATTTGGGGAAAGGCGCCTCCTTTAGGTGCGAATCGGGAGCAGAGGGGCGGATTTAAAGGGGGAAGGATGCTTGTGGGATTGGGCTATGGGCTGGAGGTCAAAGGCGTGGCGGTGAACTCTGAACTGGTGATGCTCCGCTGCAGCTGGAACTGGAAGCCTTTTTGGTTGAGAGACTTGGGAGGAGGCAGCCTTTTCAGTTTTCAGGCTGCGCCACGCCACTACCCACTGCACTCACTGCCCCTTTGAAGCGTCTCGCCCGCCGGCACGGCGGCACGGTAAGGGCTTGTTTAGTTGCAATTTTTTTTAAAAAAACGACACTGAACCAAATTTCGTTATTATTTAGCAATTAGTGTTCAATCATGATTTAATTAGGTTTAAAAGATTCGTCTCCTACATTTCGTCTAAACTGTGTAACTAGTTTTATTTTTTATCTATATTTAATGTTTTGTCAAAGATTCGATGTGATGGGAAACTAAGTCGGTAACGGGTATTTTCCTCCGATATAGTAATGATTTCATTTGTGTACATTGTTAAACTCTTTATCAATATAAAAAAATCATATCTATACCTAGTATTAAATAATAAATAATATTAAATACTAATATTTGTCTCTTACGTCCCTCGGCTCATCGTCACTCACTCCCATCAATTTTCTCCGCACTTGGATTCTTTTCGCTCCCATCGTTCGTCTTATGTCTCATAGGCCCTGTTTAGTCCTAAAAAGAGCCAAAATATTTTACATAGTATATGTCACATCGAATCTTTAGATATATATATATGAAGCATTAAATGTAGGTAAAAAAATAACTAATTGTACAGTTTGTCTGTAAATGTCGAGATGAATCTTTTGAGCCTAGTTAATTCATGGTTAGATAAATTTTGCCAAATAACAACGAAAGTGCTACATGAATTTTTTCCCAAAATATTTCAAATCTAAACAGGGCCTTAGTTCGTCATCTCTCACGTAGTCTAGAATTGCAAAACTTTACCGATGTTACATATGGCTAATCTTTCACGCTTTTTTAACTAACCTCACAGCATATATAAACAATAGGCAGCTATTTAAGCTGAGGCAACTTACTATATGAGATTAATCTTTTATTTTTTTTCTCAAATACGTAAAAAATTTGCGCATCTTTGTATTAAGATCGAGAAAAGTTTGCAAATACAAACGCTGGTACACACGCGACGCGCTAAGGAAGACATATGGTGTTACAAAGCGCTCATTCCTCCCTAGCATACTGTTCTTAAGGCTATTGCTCACGAACAACGTAGTTTCTGTGCTCATGCATCAATCCATAGGTTCGTGTGATGTCGAATCATGGCAAGGAGTTCCAGGACTGTGCCCGAGAAATTGCAAAAGCATCTGATGTTTTGCTCCTTTCATATCTTTCATGCCACCAGCCCAAAGAGCGAGTCGGCTCCCTTACGGTTAATCTTTTATAGAAGCCATCATTTATTATGAGCCTTATAATTTAATTAAAATGAGGCTGGGCTAAGATCAATTAAATGCTAATATACATAGCTAGTTATATGTTTTATTTACTACACAATGTGAGGTATATTCCGTTGCAACATGTGGACATGTTTACCGTTACATATAGAGTGCAAAAATACAAGATTGATGTTAATTGATAGACGATGACGAATCATCCTACCGCGATCGCTATCAATCTTAGCCTACGTGATGGATTTTAAAAACATTTCTTATGTGCACATTTCTTGTTTTTTTTTTCCTTCGACTTCGATGGGAAAGAGGAGTAGAGGACAGGACTACTGAAATTTGTCGCCTTGACACTGAACGACGACGTTTGTTTAGGCCGGACTTGGAAATCCATCACGTTTTGTCCGACCCGAAACCTTTGCAAATCCAACCACGCAAATTCATCGCCACGCAATTATAAAAGGAAAAAGTAGCACGGCGGAGGCAATGGGAGAGTGAGGCCTTGTCATTGATGTCAAGGATATTATGAACGCATTTGCGGCAAGGCTATACAGGTAGGATACTGACGGGGATGATGAGGTCGACTGACAATTGTGATGGATGAATAAAGGGAGGAAGCAAAAAAAAAAAAAAGCCTGAAGTTGACAACGCAGTTTCATTTCACCCTATCAATGCGACCTTGGGAAGATAAGGGCATGTTTGTTTGGGGTGTTAAAGTTTAACAAACACTGTAGCACTTTCGTCTTATTTGACAAAAAGTTTCTAATCTTGGACTAATTAGGCTTAATAGATTCGTCTCGTAAATTACTCCTAATCTGTGCCGACATGCATGCAATTAGTCTACATTTATTACTTCATGCATTTACCGCAACATCGATGTGATGGGAGTTAAACTTTAATATGTGCAAACCAAACAGGGCCTAATTTGTCGGCACCTTATCCTACTTAGATCTTAGGTACGGCCAAGCTCCTTTGATAACTCATAACTCATATGTGGCTTTTAATTTGTGTTTGTGTAGGTGGCAAAGGATGCTGCATCTATTTTGAGTAATTCGTGCTGTTTCTTTTTAACAAATGCCTTATGAATACACAAAAAAGTAGGGTGCGCACTGAAAGCTCCTGTGCCTAAAACCTATAGCACTTAGCACATACCGAACTTCTCCTTTCTGTTTCTCTGACCTTGTTTAGTTTCCCAAATTCACCCTAAATTCCACTATGCAAAAAGAAGATTCCTCGTCACATCAAAATGCCGGCACATATATGGAGTACTAAATGCAGTTAAAATTAAAAACTAATTAATCAATGTTTGGACAATTATTATCAAATAAAAATAAAATTACTACAGTATTTAACAGTGATTCCAGGCTCACCGATTTCGGCATCTAAACACGGCCTTTATGATGCATCGCTCTGAATTCCCCAAATGAAAAGTTGCAATCATATGCAAGATTATATGGATGGATGGATGCATAGCGGTAGGCGATAGGCGGCAGGCATTGATGCACGCTAATCGGGGCACTAGGCACTATTAGGCAATAGTCCCTGCTTGCTTCATTCAGGGTATACGACCTCTGAGGCCCCATTTGGATCAAAGGAAAAATTGGAGGAACTGAAAACGGAGGAAAAGAAGTCTGCATGATCGTTTGGAACAGAGGAATTGGAAGTTCGTTTCCTTTGGAATACTGTGCCTCAGCGTTGATTTCGTAGGAAATAAAACATCCGCTCAGAGCTCTGGTTTTGCTTCCTTCGCGTATGCCCGAGGCAGCAGCTGTGTTGCAGTACGAGCGGGCAGGTTTCCTATGTTCCAAACGGTGCAAATTTTTCATTCCTATGGTTTCCAATCCTATAGTTTTTCACTTTTCACTTTCCTTCATTCCTATATTTCCTACCATTCCTCTGTTTTGCATTCCTCTATTCCAAACAGGCCCTGAAGGAGAGGAGAGGAGAGGAAATGGATGGGCTTTGGATGCCTGCTGCCTAACTGCTGCTTACCCAGAAACCACAAACAGGGCAATGGCGATAAGCCGATGACTTGTGCAGAGGCTACGCCTACGCTACGTCGTCCATGGCCCCCATCTATCCTCCAATCCATCAGAAGATTATCCCTCGTGGGATAATTCGAGCTGCCTAACATTCCACCGCCATTTCTGGCTCATCCTTCGGCTCCTCGCTGAAGGCATCGACGTTCTCGTGCTCGCATGGTGTTCAGATTCAGAGAGCGGCCGAGATCCCTTCCATAACGGGAAACACGCGAGGCGATGCAGGCCGGGGCCCATGCTTGCCTGACCGATCGAGGTCGATGCCACAAGCTCGCAAGCTAGCTGAATTCATGCATCCATCCATGGGGGCTTCAATGCAGTGCAAAGGTTAGCTGAATTTGGGAAGGCAGGAGGAGGCTGCGTTACTATACCAACTTGCATTGCCATGAATGGAATTAATGTACGGAGTACATCAGCTTCCAATATTAGCCCATGAGAATTGTGGTTTCAGACCTGCAACTGCAACATGTTTCAGATTTGAAGTGGCTTTGTTTTAGGATCGTTTTATTAAAATTGGCAGGACTACGCATTCAAACCATGTTTTAAGCTGTGAATGGTTTCATACGCGGATCTAACTAGAAGGAAAGAACCTGACAACTCACAAGTGGTGTGTGTATGCATTTGAATATTTGTCCCTCAAGGCATCACATACATATTGCAATCTCTTAATTTGTCAACGGACGCAAGGAAGATCCAGACTGAAGAACATATGGACGACTGACAGTAGATGGAATAATCTGGCTGCCAGGCCAATCAGTGGTTTTCTGTAATCAGACTCAGACCTCTCGGTAACATTATTATTCTAGCTAATCCCTGGCCGGGCGTACGTATCTCTGAATAATCTCCCCATTTATTCTAATTAATCGCCTCGGGAATGCTGCTGCGACGGTCCTCACATGCATATGCATCCCGAATAAAAATCTAGACAACTCTCTCCTCAACCGCAACCGTGTTCTCATTTGCAGCAGTAGTCGTCTAGTCGGTCAGAACTTCCAAACTCAAGATGTTCATCATGAGTTGATGACCATCAGGAGAGGAGAAAAAAAAAGAATGGCCGGCGTCTGATACTCATGATATCAGACTGATGGATTTGGCAAAATTTCACAGAGAATCGAAGCTCAGAGCCTCAGACACAGTAGCTAAGCCGATGCGTTCAGCTGCATTTGCACAAATCAACCTAGAACTTGAAGCTTGAAAGTTGCTGTCAGTGTCATGTCATTGGCTGGCAGGTTCGAGATCCATGGACGAGGACGGAAGAAGAATTATGGCCGATCCGGCCGCCGTGTCGCACAGCACAGTACAGAACCGTGTGGCAGAATTTCTACCACCAGCTCATCTGCTTGCAGCCTTTGTTATTCTTGCACCGCCAGCTAGCTACTGCTATACTGCACGCCAGCATCATCGAAGACTGTCTCGCACTGCATCGCATCGCATTGCTGCATTGTGCCTGCTGCCTGCTTTCTCAGCAACTACCCGTCCAAAGAAAAGCTGGAGGATCGGAGTAGGTGAGGCGAGGGGAGCCATGCCCAACTGCTCATGCATGCACACACGGACACGGTTCTTCTTGACCATAAATCTCTCAACGGGAGCGAACTTGATGGCCACTCGTAATCACCTCTCGGGGACAGTATTAACCACCCCAAGGCCCGAGCGTAGTACGAACGGACAGATCTTGTAGGAATATAGGGCAATAATAATGAGTAGATTAGGTTGGCAGACAGTACTGCCGCGACATCTATTAGGGCTTACTTTAGTACAAGGAGCTGTACTTGTTTATTCAATAAGCTATGCAGAAAAAATGGGCCTTGGCCTTGGCCTAGCTAGGGTCGGTTCTTCCGAATTATATTCAACTCGATCGTCTTCCTCGTCGAGCTCAATCATTTCAGCTGCAGGAACTAGGAACGGAAGAGGAATCCATGGGCCGGCGTCCAACCTCGCTCCGTTTTTTTTTTTTTTGCCAAATAATACCACGAGTTTATTTTTTTATATACTCAGCGCAGCGACGCAGCAGTTGCGACACGGCCCGGCTCCGTCCTAGATGGCAGCTGATGCATGGGCCGTGTCAGCACTGTTCGCCTACGTAGCCGTTTAGCTCGTTTACCTAGAGTGTAAACATTACACACTGGCTCGCCGTGTCTGTTTAATTCGTAATTTGTCTATCTAATCACCGTTTAATTTATTTTAACGTTTAGACAGTGTGTGTTAGTGAGTGGAGCAGCGCCACGCCGTCACCTCGTCGGATGGGTACATCTCCACTTCCAGTGGCGGTGTTCGTCTAGCTCGTTTACATGCAGTGTAAACATTATATACCGTTTATAGTTCGTTTAAACTAACACCATGTGTCCGTGAGTGGACGATCGAGAGCCACGCTGTCACCACGTCGGATGGGTACATCTCCGCTTCCGGCAGCGGTGTTCGTCTAGGAATTAAACTAGGTAGGGTGATTATTTGATTAGTTTTGCATGCATAGTTGTTGGATCTCAACTTACAGCATAAGTTTGGTGGATCTGGACGTAATAGAAAAATATCAACAAGAAGGGGTAGCTTGAGATGCCTCGTAGATGTTCCATTCCTGACCTGGGGTAGTAGGTCAATCATTGCTGCTGGAGTATTTCTAACTTTCTCGGCGCTTACTTTCCGGTTCTTCTGTCGGACAGGCTCTCTCTCTCTTGGACCTCATCAGCTCACCGTTATTTCTCACAAGTAAGCTTAAATAGTGCTGTAAAATCGTTACAGATTCGTTGTCGACGCGTGTTATTCCTCATATTCCGTCCTAACAACTCGTGTTATTCTCACCAGCGTGAACACTGGATTGCGAGCACGTATCTTGAAGGCGGACATACACTTGAACAATGCTATGCTAAGAACAATTACACTGCATGCTGCCTTACCCAAACGGTTCAGTATAGCAGTGCCACCGTGGCAGGAGGTAAGTAGCTAGGCTGGCCTTGTTCGTGCTGTACTACCGTAGATCCCCCGGCAGGCACGGCGGCGTGAATGCATGCGCGCGTGCTACGGCGGCGAGTGCATGCAGTGACGGCGGCGTTAGCAGCGTCGCTATCCGCACTCATGGTCCTCTATATTCATCCTCTATACGTCCTAGTCAGCGAGATTCTCTCCTCTATATTCAATTCTCCCGCACCCATCCATCCTCTATATCATCCTCTATCCACTCTATCTACTGTGGGACCCACTTGTCACTTTATCTAAATATATCCATGAGTGATCTAGTTTCGAAGGATTTATTGAGACGAATTTAATGGTGCAATCGAAATTTAATTTGGATTTTTGGTTTGTGAGTTATAGCATTTTTTTCCTTAGTTTAGCTAGTAGGGCCCGCCACTGCGCACTATAGAGTAAACATTGTACTACTCTAAATATAGAGTGAAAAAAATAATAGAATATCATTTTAGAGTATCCAGTGCAGCAGTTTTTACTCTATATTCATACTTCAAAGCTTTAGAGTATCATTTAGTGTATGCCGGCCGCTAGGAAGGAGTAGCGGAGTAGGACTAGGGCTAGGAACATGCCGTGGCACGGGACAGACGCAGTAGATTCTGATGGACGCGGCCCCGCTGTCGTGCCCGACTGCCCGTGCTGGTGCGGCCCGTACGCTGCGACGCGGACGAATCCTTCGCCGCGGCGGCCGCAGACGTCAACTCCAGCCCTTCCTCTAGTCCAGCCCAGGGAAAAAAGCTGAGAGGACGGCGCTGGCGCGGCGTGGGTTAAAGTTTTTCTACCCTACTCGTATCGTACGTGCTACAAAGTTACTGCCACGAAAAAAAATCGAGGCCGGGTGCTGGTTGATTGCGCCACGTTCGGAAAAGATTCAGGGCGCGTTTAGTTCCCATGCAGCCAAAAAAAATCGGCTTCTGCCCTGTGCAGTGGGCATGCAACCCAAAATTTTTGGCCTGCCGTTCACTTTGACATGCATAAGAGGTTCAAAAGCTGCTGCTATAATAAATGTGCCCAGGTTCATGTTTCAACACTCATGCAACCATTCAAATTACAATAGTTCAAGCTCTTCAACTATAATTACAACATCTTCAAATTACAGAGCTGTGGGCGTTATGAAGACAACAAATTACAACAGATTCAAATTACTCATGCAGCGAATAAATGAACACAACAAATAAACCATTACAACAGTTGCCTTTATGAACAACTCATCAAGAACAGTTCTCCAATCCACTAAGACTGCCGGTAAAAATAATTGAATGCAAGCATGTCACGAAACATGTTCATGTCATTTGGTTCATCGTCGATTTCGTCGGGATCCGATTGATCATCGTATGCTTGACGAGGCACGTAACTTTCGTCACGGTCACACCGCGTAAAGTGTTTATCTTGCAACCCACTTTCCCTAATAAAATTATGCAATGCACAAGCAGCCTGAACAATTTGCCTCTGTTTCATTGGTGAGTAGCTAGGAATCTCCTTCAACATCTTCCATTTCTGTTTCAACACACCAATTGACCTCTCTACCACATTTCTAAGAGATGAATGTGCGTAGTTGAAGGTCTCAGCAATACCTTGTGGTGCAGCGGCACCGCGAAACTCCGCAACATGGTACCTTGTCGTCTGACCCTTGTAAGGTGCCAGGTATCCGACCTGGTTTCGATAACCGGAGTCCACTAGGTAGTACTTCCCTGCAACATTGTACACAACTTAACTCAAATTGTTTAACAAACCGATACAAAACAAACTAGTTGGTTCGACGCTCACCTGGAGGAGGATGCGGAAACAAATTGCTATGTGTTGTCAAGGCATCATTGAATGGCCTCATGTCGTGAACAGATCCCGGCCACCCACTAAGCACAAACGTAAACCTCATGTCAAAGTCACATACAACCATTACATTCTGTGTTGTCCACCCCTTTCGGCACAAATGCTGCATGTACACATCTTGTGGCACAATACACCGTACATGCGTCCCATCTATGGCACCTATGCAATCCCTGAAATGTGGATAGAACCTAGGCCTACGTAGTCTTGGGTGCAATTCCTTGAATTCTGGGTCCTTGGGTCTTATAATGTCAGCAGCTAGCCTGACCACACATTTTAAGACTCTGTGAAAATTGTGGCTAACAGTGGCCATGGACCTCTCAAACCGGTCCTCAGCTTGCCTAACCGACTGGAAAGACCCAAGCATCCACAGAAACATACCCAGTGCCTCCTTGGAGGTGGATTTAGGATTGGACTTCAGGCCACATGACTCGACTAGCGTTGCATGCAGTCGATGAAAGGAATCTGGGCCCATTCTAAATATATTGTAACATGCCTTACTATTCTGCAACTTGGTTTCTACCAATTCTAAACCACTAACTATAGGTTGCCTGTTAGGTGCTCTACTCAAATGCTTTGCAGCATGCTTCGCCAATTCATACATACCCATAAAAAAGCCTCCTCTTCTTCATCATCTTCATCATCCTCCATGATGTAGTCCAGCATAGTCCAGAGGTCCTCTCCCTCAGCAACTCCTTTTGTGGCTACTCTTGACAGAGCACAAGCCAAGCTCATGTTTTCACCGTGGCCATCATCAGTGAGAGTCGCAACTCCAGCTCCAACTCCTTCATGCGCAATACATCAACAACAGCTAGAAAATCAAAACAACAACTATAAAACCATGAAGCTGCATAGACCATAACATGTAACCACACAACCATAAAGCAGCATACAACAAGCTTCTACAACTTGAAAAGCATTGTTGCGAACCATATTTATTGCTACGGTAAGATTAAGTTCAATACAAACTTAGTTCGAACACAAATTTAACCGATTACAAGCTAAGTTCCACAACGTGAACAAGAACATAACAAATAAGTTACAAGGGTCTAAGGCTGGACCCTTGTTGATGCCGCAACCTCCAGGTGAAACCTCCTGTGCTCAGGCTCAGCGCCAAGAAATGTAGTTAGTTGGGCATCATTCTCTACAATGAGGAGGAAGGCACGGTACAATTGTGGCTCATTGGCTGGTGTTATTCCCATTTCTTTCAGTATGGCTAAGGCTTGGTTGACCTTGTTGTCCCTCATAGAAACTACTTATTTAATGAATGAGCGGTCCTCGTCCTTCTCCATGAGCTTTCTGGACATGAGATGGTTGTGCTGGGTCATGTTCTCGTCAAGGCTCTGGCTAATTGCACGACTGTGCGTGCGTTTGGTAGGGCTGCGGCCTGTGCTGGTGGTACTGTTGATTCTTTTGGGGGATTGGATAGAGGGGTATTGCTGGTTCTTTTGGAAGAGTTTGATTGAGGTGTGTTGCTGCTCCTAGGGGTGCCTTGGCAACCACTCTCTTTGTCATTGTCTTCGTCGTTGTGCTGTTCCGCTGAGTCCACAGGAATTGGTGAAGTGGGAGGACTGCGGGCTGCTACGAACGAGGTGGAGCCATCAACCTCCGCAGCATTCATGCGGTCCATTAGTTCCACGTACTCCGGGTACCCATGGTGGCATTGTTGATATCTTTTTGGTTTGCCCTAAACAACACAGCAAGAATATTAGTGCAGTAGGTAGCTCAAAATTAGGGATTTCCAATGTTGAGGCAGTGGGCTGATTAGTACCTTCAATTGGCCATCCCACCAATCCTTAGTGGCAACAGGCCTTCCAGCCTCATCTCGGCCAATCCCTGAAGCTTTGTACCGAAGGAAGGTGGTGAAGTTCCATTCTTGTTTCAGGGTCCTGTAAAACCCGGACAACTGCTCCGTTGTATGGACCAGCCCAGTTGCCTCTACAAACTTCGCCCTCATTTCAGCCCACCCAGTTTTGGTCAGACGATTGTTGGTGCAGTTGCCTTTATCTAACTGCTCGCAATACAGGCAGCAGTAGGCACCTGTCTGCAGCACATCCCAATCGGCTCTATTTTTCCGAGGTTTGGAACCCTACCAATGTTAACAGGGATAGATGTATCGGGGTACTAAATTACGTACTTGTTCACGGGGTGTACTGACAAAGAACAAATGCTAGCAGGGGGGAGATTCATACCGTGGTAACCGCGAGTTGACCGTCACCGCCGATGGGTTGGAAGTAGGCCGGTCCTTGCTGAGTTCGGCGACGGTGCGCCGGTCCTGCGCTCCCCTCACCGCCGGCCGTGGGACTTGGGACGCCATAGTTGAAAGCCAGGCCGGGAACTGAAGGAGTTTCGACGAACCCAGGCATGGCACCGGACGACGAAGACAGCCCCGGGATGAGGAAAGGCGGAGGCATGCCGTGCAGCGCTTGCCCGGAGTTGACGAAGGCGGCGTACGACGGCATCTGCGGCCACCCCGTCGCCGCATTCAGATCCATGGCCCTGAACGCGTACATGGGGGTGGTGCTGCTGCTTCATCCTCCATGGACTTGGGAAGCGGCGGGGTCGAATCCGGCGGGGAAGCTCCATGCTGGGGGCGCCGGGTACGGTTAACCCACCGAGTACGGGGGGGCCGCCGGGGTAGGTTGACTCGCCGGAAACGCGGCGGCCGTCGGTGTCGCCGAAGGCGGGAGTCCGCCGGCGCCCCCCGCGTGGACCTCCTCGTCGCCGGCGTCGCATCCAGCGGGTTGACCGTCGGCGCGGAACGGCTCCATAAGGCCTTCGGTGGAATGGGAGCAGCAAGGGAGAAGGAGATCGGCCTCACCGGCTGCCAAGGGTGGCGACAGCAAGGGAGACGGAGATGTGGAAGGTGGCGCGCGGCGGCTGCAAGGGGAGACGGAGGCGCGCGAGATCCGGATGTTGGCGTGCGGCGGCTGCTTCCAGAGACCGACGCGGTGCGAGATCCGGGAGCTGCGTGCGGCGGCGAGAATGGAGAAGGACACGGCGCACGACGGCAATGGGGATCGGGAAGAGCAGGAAGGGGATTAGGGTTGGGAGCGGACCGGCGGCTCCTTTTATACCGGCATGTGTACAACGCAAATTCGGGTTGGGTTGCCAGGCCCAAAAATTTCGGCCTCCGTTCACTTGCCATGCCGAAGAAAGGCCAAATGGGCCAAAATTTTTTGGCCTTGCATGCCAAATAAACGCGGCCTCAGCGAAAATGGCAGAAAAGACTAAAAGCCAAAACAATTAAAAGACTCGGCGAAGGAGGCGAAAATGCAACACGTTGGCAACACCTCCCTGGAATGTAAACCTTGGAGGAACCGGCCGGGTGGGAGAGTCGGCTTACCCAGTTTGCTCAACCGACTTAACCGGTTTTACTGCTCCAGCAGCCCGAGACACTCTTTCCAAAAGCCAAAAACGATGTATATGAACTCCGATGACCTCAAATTTTGCAGATAAGTTGTTGAGGGTATTGTGATCCTTTTCCCAAAATATCAACTTCCAAATCCTTTAGAATCAAAGCAGATAAAAAAACTCATCTCCGGAACAAGGTTTTCTCAATTTTTCCTTCAAAGCTCTGATTTGAGTGCTCATGAGGAATCTGCCACATTTGGTGACTAGACATATTCCTCACATGTCATAAGCACATATTGATCCCACCAAACCAAATGGAAAAACTCAGAAACAAGAAATCCAAGAGAACTAAAAAAACGAGAGGCCTGAAGGGGAGAAGGCATAAGAGGCATCCGCCCACTCAGGGCCTGTTTGGAACGCATGAATTTCACAAGAATCACATAGAAATTTCATAGGAATCAGTTTAATTTCACAGGAAAAAATGCTGGAACAGGTGAAAAAACTCTGCGTTCCAAACAGGCCCTCAAATGGGAAAACACAGACAGAGGTTCTGACTCTCTCTGACTGCGGATCTCCACTCAACATTACTGACTCTGGCTAGCCTTTTAGAGACCAGAAAGCTCACAACTGAAGCCACTCTCTCCATTTGCGGATCTCCACTCAAGTCTACTCTTAGATATTTCGTTGAACTACTTAAGCCCAGGGGCATAATGGTCTAAGTTGAGTTTTAAACACCGGACGAACACGACCCCTTCACGAAGACGCGGGGCCTCGATGCAAGCTCTCCAGTGCCGCCATGAGATCCTCCCGGGATTTTAGGCCCAAACCAGGCAAATCCACTCCAACGCCATAGTTTTGTGGACAAAACTGCCAAACCCATCTAGAGTTGAGTATCTGTTACACTTCCTGCAAGATCTCGACGCGTGTCACCGCTGGTCCTCAACCATTCAATCATCAAGTCCTCGCGCCCCCGCTTGACTTGGTTAATCGTCATCTTGACTTGGTCAACACCGCTTTGTCGATGTTGTCAAGTGCTAGCTATCCACGGTCCGTCCTCTGGCCCTCAGTCCATGTCTACACGTCCGTCCTTCACCGATCCCAGACCATCAGCACGAACTTGCTGACCTTCTCTATTGTCGCCGATTGTCTCAACACGCTCAACACGTGTACATCACAGGACAAGAAACATGTTGTACAACACCTCCACCCACGCCATGGTTGTCTCATGCACTGTGAACCAAAGCTTGATCACCTCTCGACAATCATTCATCACTCATCATACATGGGCACATATCCACTGTGTGTTTGCAGGTAGATGATCCTAACATTTATTCATATATATTCACTTCCTGAGTGCATACAACATCCTAGAATTGAGCATCTTGCGGGTCCATTTAAGCCTTGGATTCATATTTAGAAACCAAAAAAAAATCGATTGAGCCATTACGGTCAGGCTCGGAACAGCTTTGGGTTTGATTCGGTCAGCACAAGCCCGTGCGTCGTAATGCAGCCATGGCCCATGGGCCATGCTTAGCTTGTCGGGCTACGCATCATATTTCACTATGAGGTCGGGGATTTTCAAATTGGCAAAGTCACTGTAGATGGCTCGCCGTTAGGGAGGCATGTTTTCACTAAGTGGAAGGATAATTAGCTCTAAAGTCTGTTCGTTTCGCTGGTTTATCGTGGCTGAAAGTACTGTTCGCTGGTTTGTTGTAAGAGAAAAACACTGCTAGATGGCTGCTGATTCTGCTGATAAGCTCAAACGAACGAGGCGCTAGATGATAGAAGCACCGAGTCGAAGAGACTCGAACCCGGTGGATGTAACAGAACCGCCCAATTATACGAGATTAAGTAAGAAAATCATCCAACAGACGGACAATTTACCAAACTTAAGCCCGTATAACCCGGTAGTCCGTGAAATCTCGACGGATTTCAAACAATTTCACATCACAGCCAAGATCGTAATAAGCTTAGCGATTACCTTCATAAGTTACATAGTAGTTCGCGGCACAAAATACATCGGAGTTTAAACATAGTTATTACAAACCAGTTTCGAATAAAGTAGCGGAAGCATTAGTTCAAAGCGCACACACACAACTTTCCAAAATAAAGTGCCAGCTCGCGATCATCTCCCACAAAAGCATCAGGCGAGGAGTAGTGAGTGACCATTGCCCATGGTCCTAGGCTTCGCCCATCGCAGGGTAGAGACAGTTGATACAATAACCATAGTACATCTGTCCATCTGCAACAAGTGGGAACAAAGCCCTGAGTACGAGAAGGTACTCAGCTAGACTTACCCGACAGAACCAAAAATAAAACGACACCAAGGTTCATGATAGGCTTTTTAGTGGGATAGCTGACTCATTTGCAAGAAAAGCATTTTTAGCTTATCAATTCTTTTACAAAAGCATGTAATATTTTAATTCTTTATTCTCCTGTCAACTATGTTTGCACTTATGCTAAAGTAACCAGGTAATTAAGCAAGCAAGGATTACCATTGATAATTAACAATAATTACCATGTCATTTTCCACATAACTATCCAAGTGTTTCATCAATATTACTACGATGAAGTAACTCAAGTCAAGTGTTCACTATCCAGTGAACGATGGCGATTCGAATCGATTATTGACCAGCTGGTAATTTATTCCTCACACAAACCTCACTCACCCGCTAAAGTGAGGTATTGGTCACCGAGTCAACCATTCAGGTAAAGTCGCGAGCTTGCCAGGAACCACATGTACCCGGGGGCCGCCCGACTGCTCTTTGGCCTTATCATCGCGCCCCCGTTTCCTGCCACTACTGCTCCGGTACAGTGCGTTGCGGGCAATCCACTCGGCCCGAATAATCTCTCGGCTTCGCGGTCGAAAGGTACTTTATTCGGCCAGCTAAATGTGAGGCATGCGTTCAACATGACCCGAGGCCCGACATCGGACGGTCCTTAACCGACACAGACGGAAGACACTACAGTCCAGAACCCTGCAAGCTTCCGCCCGGTCTCAAATTCATTTCCACACTTAGTTATTCTCACATGACATTCTTTCACATAAACCAGGTAATCCCCTATAGCTCGCGGATGACAGGCAATCACCCGACTTCTACCGGTCTAAGCAAGCTAAGCAAGTATTAACCGTGGACACCAGGGTAACAAGGATCGGGTAAAACAAGGTGAAACAAGGTATAATGCAGCAACGTTTGCAAACAACTCCTAAACTTAATGCATCAGATTAAGTTAAGTTAATAAATAATTATTTGCAAACCGGGGGAGAAATGCTCCGGGGCTTGCCTCGCTCGAAGGAGCTGGGACGATGGTCAGGGCACTCCAGAAGCTCTTCACCGGACTCCTCTTCTGCTTCTGCTGGCTCCGGCTCCGTCACCTCGGGCTGTTCCTCTGCGTCCTCGGGAACAACTGTTGGAACCACTTCCTGCGATCCTGTATGATGCAGAAATATGAGTGCAACATGCGTAGATGCATTGCAGAGGTGACATGAGATGATGATGATGCGGAATGCATGCGATGTAATGAATATGTTACGTTATCAGATTATGTGGAACTTCTGATTCTTCTACAAGGTAGTCTACGTCATCCAAGAACATGTACTCGAAAACTACCAACACTATTCCCTATCATGCGAGAGTACTTGACAATCAAGATGCTTCAAAGATACACCAAAGTATATTTTACTAACTATCTTTGCATTAAACAGGAATGGAAACCCTAATTAGCCCTATGGTTGAACAGCAACACATATTTTTGTAGCTCAGAAAAATCTTAGAAAATTACAGAGGATTACTAATATCAAGAATAGCTTGACACAAGATTTTTACTGCATTTGGATAACTAGAACTGCCTATACAAAAATAACAAACTAAGGCCTAAAATGGATATTTAAAATACTTTACATTATGAAAAGTATCAAACAACAGATTTAGGAATTCTCCTACTATCTATTCCCTAAACAAACACTATAGAAAAATTATCACTTGCATGTTTTATTCAAATTTATTTAAATAACAAAAATAACAAATATTAGTGATAGAAAGCATTTGAACTGCAACTTTACATTTTTCTACAGAACAACCATGATATAAAATTACCCTAGCAAGTACATGGCACAACAGGATTAATAAACTTGGAACCACATTTTTCTGATTTTTCTACATTTTCTTATCAATTTTTCAAGAAAACACCAATTTCAAGGATTAAATAAAACACTACAGAAAAGTAATGAAATATTGGCATGCAACATTTTTATATTGTAGATCTGATTCAAATGAGTACATAGAAATTTATTTCACCAATTTTGGAGCTAAAATGACCAAGAAAACATTTTCCAAAGTGTTTTTCATCAAGAATAATAAAAGAAATAGAAAATGATTTTTCTGTTAAAGAGATTGGGCCGGCCCGAGACAAACAGTCGGCCCACGGCGGTTCGCGGCCTGCTCACGCGCGCGGAGAGCGAAGAGCGAGCCGGCCCGGCTTGGGCTTCGGCCCAAGGCCGTCCTGGCCTCGCGCGGTCGGGCACGGCCGCGGTCACGCCACGGCGGCGACCCTGGCCGCGGCAGCGCGGCGACGGCCACCGGCCATCGGCCGTCTCCGGTCACGAGCGGACGGAGCAAGGAGCGCATGAGAACCGCGACATTCAAGTTGTAGTCTTTGATTAGCTCTAACCATCTTCGCTGTCTCATGTTCAATTCTGGTTGGGTGAAAATGTACTTGAGACTCTTATGATCGGTGAAAATGTTGCACACATTACCTAGTAAATAGTGTCTCCAAATCTTTAAGCCATGCACTACAGCGGCAAGCTCAAGATCATGTGTCGGATAATTGATTTCATGTTTTCTCAACTGCTGGGAGGCATAAGCAATGACTCTTCTTTCTTGCATCAGCACACACCCTAATCCTGTTTTTGATGCGTCACAGAACACATCAAAAGGTTTCTCGATGTCGGACTGTGCAAGAACTGGAGCAGTGGTCAACAATTTCCGCAAGGTATGGAAAGCTGTCTCACACTCCTCTGTCCACACAAACTTGTGATCTTTCTGTAACAGACTTGTCATTGGCTTGGCAATCTTCGAGAAGTCTGGGATAAAACGGCGATAGTAACCAGCTAACCCTAGGAAACTCCTGACTTTTGACACTGTGGTTGGAGTCTTCCAATCCATAACCTCTTGCACTTTACTCGGATCTACAGAAACTCCATTCTCAGATAGAATATGACCGAGGAAAGGAACTTTCTTCAACCAAAATTCACATTTGCTGAACTTAGCATATAACTTATGATCTCTCAGCCTGGTCAAGACAATTCTCAGATGCTCTTCATGATCTTTCTTATTTTCAGAGTATACTAGAATGTCATCAATGAAGACAACTACAAACTTGTCCAACTCTGGCATGAAAACCGTATTCATCAGATACATGAAATATGCAGGAGCATTTGTTAGTCCAAATGACATAACAAGATACTCGTACAACCCGTATCTGGTAGAAAAGGCGGTTTTCGGAACATCTTGTGGTCTAATCTTTATCTGATGATACCCAGACCTTAAGTCTATCTTGGAGAACACTCTAGCCTTAGCTAACTGATCAAACAGAACGTCGATATGAGGCAAGGGGTATTTATTCTTGATGGTTACAGCATTAAGAGGTCGATAATCCACACACATCCTGAGAGTATCCTCTTTCTTTTTCTTTACGAACAAGGCAGGACATCCCCATTCAGACTTACTGGGGCGGATAAACCCCTTCTTTAATAACTCTTCCAACTGTTTCTTCAACTCAACTAACTCATCCGGAGGCATCCGATAAGGTCTCCTCGAAATAGGAGCTGTCCCGGGGATCAACTCGATTCCAAACTCAACATCTCTATCTGGAGGAAGGCCAGGTAACTCGTCTGGAAACACATCCGGGAACTCACACACTACCGGGATCTGATGGATAGGAGCAACTTCCATGGCACAGGTCACACTCACAAGATCTGTTCTTTTAGGCAATGGTACCTGGAAAGTACCCTCTGCCTGGGGATCTTTAAGGGTAAGCATCCGACTGCTTGTATCTATGACTGCTTCCCAGTCTTTCATCCAGTTCATTCCTATTATTACATCCAAAACTAGTCCAGGCATAACTACCAGGTTCACTCGAAACTTCCGACTACCTAACTCAAGGGTTGCCCCTCTAACCATCTTATTGGTTAACACATCAGCTCCTGCTGAACTTATGCGATAACCATAACTCAATTCTGTGCATAGTTGTTCATGCTTCCGTGCAAATACTTGACTCATAAAAGAATGCGAGGATCCAGAATCAAAAAGAACAACTGCAGGGTGATGGTTCACAAGAAACTTACCAGCAGTTACAGGCTCTCCCTCAGGAACTTCATCAATGGTGGTGTGGTGCACACGAGCATTGTAAGTCGATTGCTTCTTTTTAGGCGGATAAGGGCAGAACTTTGAAAAGTGGCCTGGCTGACCACAGTTGTGGCAGGGCCCTTTCACTGTACCAGCAGACCCTATAGCTCCCTTGGAGTTGCTCTGTTCTGCAGCTGCGTTGGTCTTTGTTGGCGGCACTGCCATCTTGTACGGTTTCTGTGGCCCCTTGTAGTTCTGGGTTTTATGCTGCGGCGGTCTGAACCTTGCACCAGGTGCGGACGGACGATAAGATGAACGATTTGCAGTGACAACTCTGGACTAGGATGGTCCTGACTCAAACACTCTCTTGCGATTCTTGGATGCGGTGTAGGCGTTATTGTTCTTTTCTTGCTTCAAACAATCACTGATAAAGTCGTTGAATCTGTTGCGGGTATTGGTACCCACATGCTTCATCATCTTCGGACTTAAACCTCTCTTGAAGCTGGCAATCTTCTTTGCATCTGTGTCAACCATGTCTGGAGCATAGCGGCACAAGTTATTAAAGGCATGCAGATACTGGGTCACCGTCTTGGTACCCTGATTTAAGGCTAAGAACTCTCCAAGCTTCATCTCAACCAACCCTGGGGGAATATAAACTCCCTTAAAAGCTTCAGTGAAATCCCTCCAAGTAATCTGGGCATTGGGAGGAAAAGTGGTGCGGTGATGCTTCCACCACATTCCTGCTGGTCCTTGTAACTGATGTGCAGCATACTCTGTTTTCAGAACTTCTGTCAGCCTCAGCACACGGAACTTATCTTCCATAGTGTTGATCCATTCTTCGGCATCGAGTGGCTCTGCTGCTTCCTTGAAAATAGGTGACCTAGTATCCATGAAATCCTTGAAACTGCTGTACTGGTTCACTCCATGGCCACCACCTTGATTATTACCTCTTTGAACATTTTCAGCGATGGTACGCAGAAAATCTTCCATATTCCTCTGTGACTGTTCAGTATTGCGTTGACTCCCAAGAAACTGTGTGAAGAACATCTCTGCAGTGAGCGGCGGAGGAGGGGGCAAATGTGGCTCTGGCCGCGGTTCCTGGTGGTTGACGTTGTTTGCACCACTTCCACCAGCTCCTGCACCGTTGCCACCAGTCTCAGTGGCTTCATACGTGGCACGACGAGTGTTGGCCATCTGCATATTTCAGCAACAAGCAACAATTGAGTGAAGTTGTAAAATTGTGTCCGAATGAACAATCATGCCATACTGAATTCATTGGAGAGAACAAGTCATACAAGAAAACAGAGGCACAATAATTTCATTCCAATTAAACAACAGCACCAATTAAGTTACTTCAAAAGCAACATCGCGTTCCATACAACCACGTTGCCAGCATACACACACTGGACTTTTATGCGTTCGGGTATCGCATACACAACCAAACTCCAAAGATCGTCAGTCTCAAGGTCGAACAGGATACAACATGATACATGGAAACCAAAAGAAGGCCATCGCGTCAAGCCTAGCTACTAACGCAGGACACTATCCTACTCCTCGGGGCCGTCGTCGAGGTCGGAGGCGTCGCCATTGCTACCTTCAGCAGCAGCGTCGTCGTCGATGTCCATCTGAGCGGCGTTTGGAGGAGCATACGGGCCCATCCCGTTGTAGAGGGCATGGAACTCTTCATGCAAGTTGGCATTGTACTCTTCTAGCTCCTCGACCCTCTGCCTCAGAAGGTCCCTCTCGTTCCAGGCTTCATTCCTTTCTTGGACTAGCTGTTCCATCATGCGGTCTGCATTTCTGTTGGCCTGAGTCAACCTCTGTACCTGCTGCATGGAACTCTCGCCCCTCTCGAGAGCTCGGTCCCGCAGCAAGCTCATGTCAGCCAACTGCTCCTGCAAGCTAGCTATGGCACGTGCTTGCTTCTTCTTCTGTTTTCTTGCTTCAAGCCGATCATCACCGCGTAGGCCAGTCAAAGTCCAATAGGTATTCTCCAGACCTTGATATGCTCTGATGGCTGCATACATGGCACTCATGGTGTGGTTGTCGCTAGCCCGTCCTTCACTGGGGCCTCTAACTAGGGCACTTCCTTGCGGCTGTACCCAAATGGCATCGCGAGGATCATCTCTCGGGAAAGTACCGGCCAAAGCTGCTGCCAACTCATTGGGAAATCTGCTCATGATGTCTCGGATGACGCGAAAAGCTGCGCCCTCTGCACCCTCGACTGGAGTGCGTCCTTCAAACTCCAGATGCCAACCATCCCAATCTGGCGCATCACCAAGAGCAGGGACGGTGATCTCTACAACAGCAAGTCCATCTTCAGCTAACTGGCTCTCGCTCCAAGAGTAAACTGGCTCTTGTCCCTCCGGGTACCCCACATCATGGAGCACTCTCCAAAGCAAGGTGGGCATGCCAAACTCGCTTAGAAAAGTGTCCGTGTTGCGGTGCTCCCGCGGGGCCAGCTGACGACGGGGTGCTCTTCCGCCAGTGGACTTACGGGCAGTCTGCTTCGTGCGGGCCATCTGTAGCACAAGTTTTAATTACCCGGTGAGAACATATTTTAGTTGAGGTCACTTTTATCAAAATGGGATAATCCTTTTATAAGGGGAGGAATGCATGTCATGAATGGAATGCACAGACAATATGATGCATGCACGAGTCTTACGTTCTCACAAACTTATGAAATAAAAGCATCTAACGGTGAATTCGGTGGCATACAAACGATCTCTCATACACGTAACTAATTCGGTCTACACGATACGCTGTTATGTACCTGCAGAAAATTCATTTCAGCCCATTCCCCATGAATGCATAAAAGCAGTAAATCTACCTACACGCTTTACACGAATCCCCAGATGCGTGTACAACGGTAGTAACTACCCAAACACATCGTCCTATTGACGGCATCGCCTCAACGGATGGAACACCCACACATGCGACACTTTCATAAGAACATGTGTAAAACATGTAATTATCCAAGTATCATATAAGCACTTTCCCTAGAGCGGCGGTGTATCCGATCATGCTCTCACAGCTCACACTTACCGAAGCGTAGAGGTAACTGATCCATACATTACCACTCAATTAAGTGGCACTCATACAATAGCACGCCGTATGAGCAATGAAAAAGAAATATGGTGCAAGAACCCCAAGTTAGTACTTAAATAGCCACCTAGAGTCCTTAACTCGGCATACAGGATATGACCACTGGCACACTTTTAGTTTAAAAATCACACTTTTTAAATAGAGTTTTGGTTTAAATACACTTATGAACAGTAATTACGCTAAACCTTGCTCCGATGCCAGCTGTAACAGAACCGCCCAATTATACGAGATTAAGTAAGAAAATCATCCAACAGACGGATAATTTACCAAACTTAAGCCCGTATAACCCGGTAGTCCGTGAAATCTCGACGGATTTCAAATAATTTCACATCACAGCCAAGATCGTAATAAGCTTAGCGATTACCTTCATAAGTTACATAGTAGTTCGCGGCACAAAATACATTGGAGTTTAAACATAGTTATTACAAACCAGTTTCGAATAAAGTAGCGGAAGCATTAGTTCAAAGCGCGCACACACACACAACTTTCCAAAATAAAGTGCCAGCTCGCGATCATCTCCCACAAAAGCATCAGGCGAGGAGTAGTGAGTGACCATTGCCCATGGTCCTAGGCTTCGCCCATCGCAGGGTAGAGACAGTTGATACAATAACCATAGTACATCTGTCCATCTGCAACAAGTGGGAACAAAACCCTGAGTACGAGAAGGTACTCAGCTAGACTTACCCGACAGAACCAAAAATAAAACGACACCAAGGATCATGATAGGCTTTTTGGTGGGATAGCTGACTCATTTGCAAGAAAAGCATTTTTAGCTTATCAATTCTTTTACAAAAGCATGTAATATTTTAATTCTTTATTCTCCTGTCAACTATGTTTGCACTTATGCTAAAGTAACCAGGTAATTAAGCAAGCAAGGATTACCATTGATAATTAACAATAATTACCATGTCATTTTCCACATAACTATCCAAGTGTTTCATCAATATTACTACGATGAAGTAACTCAAGTCAAGTGTTCACTATCCAGTGAACGATGGCGATTCGAATCGATTATTGACCAGCTGGTAATTTATTCCTCACACAAACCTCACTCACCCGCTAAAGTGAGGTATTGGTCACCGAGTCAACCATTCAGGTAAAGTCGCGAGCTTGCCAGGAACCACATGTACCCGGGGGCCGCCCGACTGCTCTTTGGCCTTATCATCGCGCCCCCGTTTCCTGCCACTACTGCTCCGGTACAGTGCGTTGCGGGCAATCCACTCGGCCCGAATAATCTCTCAGCTTCGCGGTCGAAAGGTACTTTATTCGGCCAGCTAAATGTGAGGCATACGTTCAACATGACCCGAGGCCCGACATCGGACGGTCCTTAACCGACACAGACGGAAGACACTACAGTCCAGAACCCTGCAAGCTTCCGCCCGGTCTCAAATTCATTTCCACACTTAGTTATTCTCACATGACATTCTTTCACATAAACCAGGTAATCCCCTATAGCTCGCGGATGACAGGCAATCACCCGACTTCTACCGGTCTAAGCAAGCTAAGCAAGTATTGACCGTGGACACCAGGGTAACAAGGATCGGGTAAAACAAGGTGAAACAAGGTATAATGCAGCAACGTTTGCAAACAACTCCTAAACTTAATGCATCAGATTAAGTTAAGTTAATAAATAATTATTTGCAAACCGGGGGAGAAATGCTCCGGGGCTTGCCTCGCTCGAAGGAGCTGGGACGATGGTCAGGGCACTCCGGAAGCTCTTCACCGGACTCCTCTTCTGCTTCTGCTGGCTCCGGCTCCGTCACCTCGGGCTATTCCTCTGCGTCCTCGGGAACAACTGTCGGAACCATTTCCTGCGATCCTGTATGATGCAGAAATATGAGTGCAACATGCGTAGATGCATTGCAGAGGTGACATGAGATGATGATGATGCGGAATGCATGCGATGTAATGAATATGTTACGTTATCGGATTATGTGGAACTTCTGATTCTTCTATAAGGTAGTCTACGTCATCCAAGAACATGTACTAAAACTACCAACACTATTCCCTATCATGCGAGAGTACTTGACAATCAAGATGCTTCAAAGATACACCAAAGTATATTTTACTAACTATCTTTGCATTAAACAGGAATGGAAACCCTAATTAGCCCTATGGTTGAACAGCAACACATATTTTTGTAGCTCAGAAAAATCTTAGAAAATTACAGTAGATTACTAATATCAAGAATAGCTTGACACAAGATTTTTACTGCATTTGGATAACTAGAACTGCCTATACAAAAATAACAAACTAAGGCCTAAAATGGATATTTAAAATACTTTACATTATGAAAAGTATCAAACAACAGATTTAGGAATTCTCCTACTATCTATTCCCTAAACAAACACTGTAGAAAAATTATCACTTGCATGTTTTATTCAAATTTATTTAAATAACAAAAATAACAAATATTAGTGATAGAAAGCATTTGAACTGCAACTTTACATTTTTCTACAGAACAACCATGATATAAAATTACCCTAGCAAGTACATGGCACAACAGGATTAATAAACTTGGAACCACATTTTTCTGATTTTTCTACATTTTCTTATCAATTTTTCAAGAAAACACCAATTTCAAGGATTAAATAAAACACTACAGAAAAGTAATGAAATATTGGCATGCAACATTTTTATATTGTAGATCTGATTCAAATGAGTACATAGAAATTTATTTCACCAATTTTGGAGCTAAAATGACCAAGAAAACATTTTCCAAAGTGTTTTTCATCAAGAATAATAAAAGAAATAGAAAATGATTTTTCTGTTAAAGAGATTGGGCCGGCCCGAGACAAACAGTCGGCCCACGGCGGTTCGCGGCCTGCTCACGCGCGCGGGGAGCGAAGAGCGAGCCGGCCCGGCTCGGGCTTCGGCCCAAGGCCGTCCTGGCCTCGCGCGGTCGGGCACGGCCGCGGTCACGCCACGGCGGCGACCCTGGCCGCGGCAGCGAGGCGACGGCCACCGGCCAACGGCCGTCTCCGGTCACGAGCGGACGGAGTAAGGAGCGCATGAGAACCGCGACGAGAGGGCGAATCCGTTTTTGGAGCTAGGGAGGCGAGAGGGGTAGCGGGAGCCGCCTCGGCGGGAGGCCGCGCGCGGTGGCGCCATGGCCGCCGACGGCGAAGACACGGAATCCCCACCTGCTGGGCTCGGAAGGTGGCGACAAGGTGCGCACGGGCTGTCGGAGAAATGGGCGAAGTCGGGTGCGCGAGAAGGCGAGCAATGGCGGCTCACCGGCGGCCAATTTGGCCGGCGGGTGCGGCGGTGGCGGTGCTCGCGCGGGCGGCGCTCGCGGAGCAGAGAGCGGAGGAGGGCCGGGGCGAGGAAGCTGGGAATGGGAGAGCGGGTGCGGAGCGCGGGTGGCTTAGAAGACCGAGGTGCGCGCTGCGGGGGCCACCGGCGGCCAGATGGCGACGGCGAGTGGCGCATGCCGGCCACGGGGCGCGCGGCGTCTGCGCGGGCGCACGCGTGTCGTGGCGTGCGCTGGCGAGCGGCCACGACGCGCGGGCGAGCGGGCGAGCGCGCGGGCGGCTGGGCCGGGCTGCCTCGCGAACGGGCCGAGAAAGGAGGCTGCGGCCTGCTAAGGCAAATTTCATTTTTCCAATTTTCTAAATTCAAATTTCAAATGCATTTCAAACTTCAAACTACATTTTGAACAAGAAGAAGACATTTTATGGAATTGGCCCAAAAATAAAAGTTGCTCAAAATTAAATTCTCTACAACTTTGATTAAGGGGCCAACTGAAAATTCTTGATAGATTTTGAATGGCAGAATAAAAGCTAAAATAAGGGATAATTTTGAATATTTTTCATAATTATTTTTGAACAAGTTTTGACAAAATTTGTGTCATCTAGTTGCTCCAAAATTTTGAACTAGAATTCCAAGTGATGTAAAATTTATAGTTGCAAGATTTTTGGTGCAATGTGATTATCATATTAATATAATTCATCACATAGTTATTTTCAAGCTTTTGTTTAAATCAAATTATAAATTATCACACATGATCATAATGTTATGAATGCGGTGCAATATGATTGCTATGTAAAAATGCATTGCGTAACACCGGAGTGTTACAGCCTTCCCCCCTTATGAAAATCTCGTCCCGAGATTTGGGTTACGAACCATTTATTATAAAAATCTTCGTATGCATTCTTTAAGTATTCACCCGTTTCCCAAGAAGCATCCCCTTCATCGTGATGACTCCATTGTATCTTATATGTTTTCACCACACTGTTTCAAGTAGCCCTTTCCTTGGTATCCAATACTCGAACTGGCTGCTCACGATACACCAGATCTGACTTGAGTTTTATGCCCCGAGGTTCAATCCTTTCCTCTGGAACGCGCAAACATTTCTTGAGATGTGATACATGAAAAACTGGGAATATAGCACCTATTGACTCTGGTAACTCCAATTTGTAAGCCACAGGACCCTTCCGTTCCAGGATTTTGTAAGGTCCCACAAATCTGGCGGCCAGCTTTCTGCGCACACCAAACCGTTTCTTTTTCATTGGCGTAACTTTTAGATAAACATAGTCACCAACTTCGAACACAAGCGGTCTCCTTCTCTTATCTGCATAACTTTTCTGACGTGACTGAGCCGCTCTCATATTCTGCTGGATGATATGAACTTTCTTTTCGGCTTCCTCCACGAAGTCAATACCATAATACCTTCTTTCTCCTGGCTCAATCCAGTTTAAAGGTGTTCTACACTTCCGGCCATACAGAGCCTCAAAAGGTGCCATCTTGATACTCTCTTGATAGCTGTTATTGTATGCGAACTCTGCTAACGGTAACCATGACTCCCATGAACCTCTGGAAGACAACACACAAGCTCTTAACATATCCTCTAGAACAGCATTAACTCCTTCAGTCTGACCATCTGTTTGAGGATGATAGGCAGTGCTACGAATCAGGCTAGTCCCCAAACCTTTGTGCAAATACTCCCAAAAGTGAGCAGTGAACTGTGACCCTCTGTCAGACACTATAGTCTTTGGTATGCCATGCAATCTCACAATCTCTGCAATATACTTCTCAGCATATTGATGTGGTCTATATTCCGTTTTGACAGGCAAAAAGTGGGCTGTCTTAGTAAGACGGTCCACAATTACCCAAATAGAATCATGACCTTTTTGAGTAGTGGGTAGACCCGTGATAAAATCCATACTTATATCGTCCCACTTCCAACTCGGTACCGACAAAGGTTGTAACATTCCTGCAGGCTTCATGTGAATTGCTTTCACTCTACAACATGTGTCACATCTGGCTACATACGCTGCAATTTCCTTCTTCATCTTGGTCCACCAATAACGAGGTCTTAGTTCTTGATACATTTTACTGCTGCCAGGATGAATAGACAACTTAGAGAGATGAGCTTCATCCATAATTTTATTCTTAAGCTCTCTATCCTTTGGAACAACAAGACGATTGTCGAACCACAACACATCCTGCTCATCCACCCTGAAGTGTTTCGAGGGTTCTTCTTGAATCTTCTTTTTGATGTGGAATATTCCTTTGTCTGCTTTCTGACCTTCTATAATCTTACTCTCTAAGGAACAACTGACCTGAATACTATGTAGCACGGCAGGGTGCATTAGATCGAAACCATCTTCCAGTAAGGGTTGCAGATTCACACAATGCGACTTTCTGCTTAAAGCATCAGCTACCACATTGGCTTTCCCAGGGTGATACTGTACATTCAAGTTGTAGTCTTTGATTAGCTCTAACCATCTTCGCTGTCTCATGTTCAATTCTGGTTGGGTGAAAATGTACTTGAGACTCTTATGATCGGTGAAAATGTTGCACACATTACCCAGTAAATAGTGTCTCCAAATCTTTAAGCCATGCACTACAGCGGCAAGCTCAAGATCATGTGTCGGATAATTGATTTCATGTTTTCTCAACTGCCGGGAGGCATAAGCAATGACTCTTCTTTCTTGCATCAGCACACACCCTAATCCTGTTTTTGATGCGTCACAGAACACATCAAAAGGTTTCTCGATGTCGGGCTGTGCAAGAACTGGAGCAGTGGTCAACAGTTTCCGCAAGGTATGGAAAGCTGTCTCACACTCCTCTGTCCACACAAACTTGTGATCTTTCTGTAACAGACTTGTCATTGGCTTGGCAATCTTCGAGAAGTCTGGGATAAAACGGCGATAGTAACCAGCTAACCCTAGGAAACTCCTGACTTTTGACACTGTGGTTGGAGTCTTCCAATCCATAACCTCTTGCACTTTACTCGGATCTACAGAAACTCCATTCTCAGATAGAATATGACCGAGGAAAGGAACTTTCTTCAACCAAAATTCACATTTGCTGAACTTAGCATATAACTTATGATCTCTCAGCCTGGTCAAGACAATTCTCAGATGCTCTTCATGATCTTTCTTATTTTCAGAGTATACTAGAATGTCATCAATGAAGACAACTACAAACTTGTCCAACTCTGGCATGAAAACCGTATTCATCAGATACATGAAATATGCAGGAGCATTTGTTAGTCCAAATGACATAACAAGATACTCGTACAACCCGTATCTGGTAGAAAAGGCGGTTTTCGGAACATCTTGTGGTCTAATCTTTATCTGATGATACCCAGACCTTAAGTCTATCTTGGAGAACACTCTAGCCTTAGCTAACTGATCAAACAGAACGTCGATATGAGGCAAGGGGTATTTATTCTTGATGGTTACAGCATTAAGAGGTCGATAATCCACACACATCCTGAGAGTATCCTCTTTCTTTTTCTTTACGAACAAGGCAGGACATCCCCATTCAGACTTACTGGGGCGGATAAACCCCTTCTTTAATAACTCTTCCAACTGTTTCTTCAACTCAACTAACTCATCCGGAGGCATCCGATAAGGTCTCCTCGAAATAGGAGCTGTCCCGGGGATCAACTCGATTCCAAACTCAACATCTCTATCTGGAGGAAGGCCAGGTAACTCGTCTGGAAACACATCCGGGAACTCACACACTACCGGGATCTGATGGATAGGAGCAACTTCCATGGCACAGGTCACACTCACAAGATCTGTTCTTTTAGGCAATGGTACCTGGAAAGTACCCTCTGCCTGGGGATCTTTAAGGGTAAGCATCCGACTGCTTGTATCTATGACTGCTTCCCAGTCTTTCATCCAGTTCATTCCTATTATTACATCCAAAACTAGTCCAGGCATAACTACCAGGTTCACTCGAAACTTCCGACTACCTAACTCAAGGGTTGCCCCTCTAACCATCTTATTGGTTAACACATCAGCTCCTGCTGAACTTATGCGATAGCCATAACTCAATTCTGTGCATAGTTGTTCATGCTTCCGTGCAAATACTTGACTCATAAAAGAATGCGAGGATCCAGAATCAAAAAGAACAACTGCAGGGTGATGGTTCACAAGAAACTTACCAGCAGTTACAGGCTCTCCCTCAGGAACTTCATCAATGGTGGTGTGGTGCACACGAGCATTGTAAGTCGATTGCTTCTTTTTAGGCGGATAAGGGCAGAACTTTGAAAAGTGGCCTGGCTGACCACAGTTGTGGCAGGGCCCTTTCACTGTACCAGCAGACCCTATAGCTCCCTTGGAGTTGCTCTGTTCTGCAGCTGCGTTGGTCTTTGTTGGCGGCACTGCCATCTTGTACGGTTTCTGTGGCCCCTTGTAGTTCTGGGTTTTATGCTGCGGCGGTCTGAACCTTGCACCAGGTGCGGACGGACGATAAGATGAACGATTTGCAGTGACAACTCTGGACTGGGATGGTCCTGACTCAAACACTCTCTTGCGATTCTTGGATGCGGTGTAGGCGTTATTGTTCTTTTCTTGCTTCAAACAATCACTGATAAAGTCGTTGAATCTGTTGCGGGTATTGGTACCCACATGCTTCATCATCTTCGGACTTAAACCTCTCTTGAAGCTGGCAATCTTCTTTGCATCTGTGTCAACCATGTCTGGAGCATAGCGGCACAAGTTATTAAAGGCATGCAGATACTGGGTCACCGTCTTGGTACCCTGATTTAAGGCTAAGAACTCTCCAAGCTTCATCTCAACCAACCCTGGGGGAATATAAACTCCCTTAAAAGCTTCAGTGAAATCCCTCCAAGTAATCTGGGCATTGGGAGGAAAAGTGGTGCGGTGATGCTTCCACCACATTCCTGCTGGTCCTTGTAACTGATGTGCAGCATACTCTGTTTTCAGAACTTCTGTCAGCCTCAGCACACGGAACTTATCTTCCATAGTGTTGATCCATTCTTCGGCATCGAGTGGCTCTGCTGCTTCCTTGAAAATAGGTGACCTAGTATCCATGAAATCCTTGAAACTGCTGTACTGGTTCACTCCATGGCCACCACCTTGATTATTACCTCTTTGAACATTTTCAGCGATGGTACGCAGAAAATCTTCCATATTCCTCTGTGACTGTTCAGTATTGCGTTGACTCCCAAGAAACTGTGTGAAGAACATCTCTGCAGTGAGCGGCGGAGGAGGGGGCAAATGTGGCTCTGGCCGCGGTTCCTGGTGGTTGACGTTGTTTGCACCACTTCCACCAGCTCCTGCACCGTTGCCACCAGTCTCAGTGGCTTCATACGTGGCACGATGAGTGTTGGCCATCTGCATATTTCAGCAACAAGCAACAATTGAGTGAAGTTGTAAAATTGTGTCCGAATGAACAATCATGCCATACTGAATTCATTGGAGAGAACAAGTCATACAAGAAAACAGAGGCGCAATAATTTCATTCCAATTAAACAACAGCACCAATTAAGTTACTTTAAAAGCAACATCGCGTTCCATACAACCACGTTGCCAGCATACACACACTGGACTTTTATGCGTTCGGGTATCGCATACACAACCAAACTCCAAAGATCGTCAGTCTCAAGGTCGAACAGGATACAACATGATACATGGAAACCAAAAGAAGGCCATCGCGTCAAGCCTAGCTACTAACGCAGGACACTATCCTACTCCTCGGGGCCGTCGTCGAGGTCGGAGGCGTCGCCATTGCTACCTTCAGCAGCAGCGTCGTCGTCGATGTCCATCTGAGCGGCGTTTGGAGGAGCATACGGGCCCATCCCGTTGTAGAGGGCATGGAACTCTTCATGCAAGTTGGCATTGTACTCTTCTAGCTCCTCGACCCTCTACCTCAGAAGGTCCCTCTCGTTCCAGGCTTCATTCCTTTCTTGGACTAGCTGTTCCATCATGCGGTCTGCATTTCTGTTGGCCTGAGTCAACCTCTGTACCTGCTGCATGGAACTCTCGCCCCTCTCGAGAGCTCGGTCCCGCAGCAAGCTCATGTCAGCCAACTGCTCCTGCAAGCTAGCTATGGCACGTGCTTGCTTCTTCTTCTGTTTTCTTGCTTCAAGCCGATCATCACCGCGTAGGCCAGTCAAAGTCCAATAGGTATTCTCCAGACCTTGATATGCTCTGATGGCTGCATACATGGCACTCATGGTGTGGTTGTCGCTAGCCCGTCCTTCACTGGGGCCTCTAACTAGGGCACTTCCTTGCGGCTGTACCCAAATGGCATCGCGAGGATCATCTCTCGGGAAAGTACCGGCCAAAGCTGCTGCCAACTCATTGGGAAATCTGCTCATGATGTCTCGGATGACGCGAAAAGCTGCGCCCTCTGCACCCTCGACTGGAGTGCGTCCTTCAAACTCCAGATGCCAACCATCCCAATCTGGCGCATCACCAAGAGCAGGGACGGTGATCTCTACAACAGCAAGTCCATCTTCAGCTAACTGGCTCTCGCTCCAAGAGTAAACTGGCTCTTGTCCCTCCGGGTACCCCACATCATGGAGCACTCTCCAAAGCAAGGTGGGCATGCCAAACTCGCTTAGAAAAGTGTCCGTGTTGCGGTGCTCCCGCGGGGCCAGCTGACGACGGGGTGCTCTTCCACCAGTGGACTTACGGGCAGTCTGCTTCGTGCGGGCCATCTGTAGCACAAGTTTTAATTACCCGGTGAGAACATATTTTAGTTGAGGTCACTTTTATCAAAATGGGATAATCCTTTTATAAGGGGAGGAATGCATGTCATGAATGGAATGCACAGACAATATGATGCATGCACGAGTCTTACGTTCTCACAAACTTATGAAATAAAAGCATCTAACGGTGAATTCGGTGGCATACAAACGATCTCTCATACACGTAACTAATTCGGTCTACACGATACGCTGTTATGTACCTGCAGAAAATTCATTTCAGCCCATTCCCCATGAATGCATAAAAGCAGTAAATCTACCTACACGCTTTACACGAATCCCTAGATGCGTGTACAACGGTAGTAACTACCCAAACACATCGTCCTATTGACGGCATCGCCTCAACGGACGGAACACCCACACATGCGACACTTTCATAAGAACATGTGTAAAACATGTAATTATCCAAGTATCATATAAGCACTTTCCCTAGATCGGCGGTGTATCCGATCATGCTCTCACAGCTCACACTTACCGAAGCGTAGAGGTAACTGATCCATACATTACCACTCAATTAAGTGGCACTCATACAATAGCACGCCGTATGAGCAACGAAAAAGAAATATGGTGCAAGAACCCCAAGTTAGTACTTAAATAGCCACCTAGAGTCCTTAACTGGGCATACAGGATATGACCACTGGCACACTTTTAGTTTAAAAATCACACTTTTTAAACAGAGTTTTGGTTTAAATACACTTATGAACAGTAATTACGCTAAACCTTGCTTCGATGCCAGCTGTAACAGAACCGCCCAATTATACGAGATTAAGTAAGAAAATCATCCAACAGACGGACAATTTACCAAACTAAAACCCGTATAACCCGGTAGTCCGTGAAATCTCGACGGATTTCAAACAATTTCACATCACAGCCAAGATCGTAATAAGCTTAGCGATTACCTTCATAAGTTACATAGTAGTTCGCGGCACAAAATACATCGGAGTTTAAACATAGTTATTACAAACCAGTTTCGAATAAAGTAGCGGAAGCATTAGTTCAAAGCGCACACACACACAACTTTCCAAAATAAAGTGCCAGCTCGCGATCATCTCCCACAAAAGCATCAGGCGAGGAGTAGTGAGTGACCATTGCCCATGGTCCTAGGCTTCGCCCATCGCAGGGTAGAGACAGTTGATACAATAACCATAGTACATCTGTCCATCTGCAACAAGTGGGAACAAAGCCCTGAGTACGAGAAGGTACTCAGCTAGACTTACCCGACAGAACCAAAAATAAAACGACACCAAGGATCATGATAGGCTTTTTGGTGGGATAGCTGACTCATTTGCAAGAAAAGCATTTTTAGCTTATCAATTCTTTTACAAAAGCATGTAATATTTTAATTCTTTATTCTCCTGTCAACTATGTTTGCACTTATGCTAAAGTAACCAGGTAATTAAGCAAGCAAGGATTACCATTGATAATTAACAATAATTACCATGTCATTTTCCACATAACTATCCAAGTGTTTCATCAATATTACTACGATGAAGTAACTCAAGTCAAGTGTTCACTATCCAGTGAACGATGGCGATTCGAATCGATTATTGACCAGCTGGTAATTTATTCCTCACACAAACCTCACTCACCCGCTAAAGTGAGGTATTGGTCACCGAGTCAACCATTCAGGTAAAGTCGCGAGCTTGCCAGGAACCACATGTACCCGGGGGCCGCCCGACTGCTCTTTGGCCTTATCATCGCGCCCCCGTTTCCTGCCACTACTGCTCCGGTACAGTGCGTTGCGGGCAATCCACTCGGCCCGAATAATCTCTCAGCTTCGCGGTCGAAAGGTACTTTATTCGGCCAGCTAAATGTGAGGCATACGTTCAACATGACCCGAGGCCCGACATCGGACGGTCCTTAACCGACACAGACGGAAGACACTACAGTCCAGAACCCTGCAAGCTTCCGCCCGGTCTCAAATTCATTTCCACACTTAGTTATTCTCACATGACATTCTTTCACATAAACCAGGTAATCCCCTATAGCTCGCGGATGACAGGCAATCACCCGACTTCTACCGGTCTAAGCAAGCTAAGCAAGTATTGACCGTGGACACCAGGGTAACAAGGATCGGGTAAAACAAGGTGAAACAAGGTATAATGCAGCAACGTTTGCAAACAACTCCTAAACTTAATGCATCAGATTAAGTTAAGTTAATAAATAATTATTTGCAAACCGGGGGAGAAATGCTCCGGGGCTTGCCTCGCTCGAAGGAGCTGGGACGATGGTCAGGGCACTCCGGAAGCTCTTCACCGGACTCCTCTTCTGCTTCTGCTGGCTCCGGCTCCGTCACCTCGGGCTATTCCTCTGCGTCCTCGGGAACAACTGTCGGAACCATTTCCTGCGATCCTGTATGATGCAGAAATATGAGTGCAACATGCGTAGATGCATTGCAGAGGTGACATGAGATGATGATGATGCGGAATGCATGCGATGTAATGAATATGTTACGTTATCGGATTATGTGGAACTTCTGATTCTTCTATAAGGTAGTCTACGTCATCCAAGAACATGTACTCAAAAACTACCAACACTATTCCCTATCATGCGAGAGTACTTGACAATCAAGATGCTTCAAAGATACACCAAAGTATATTTTACTAACTATCTTTGCATTAAACAGGAATGGAAACCCTAATTAGCCCTATGGTTGAACAGCAACACATATTTTTGTAGCTCAGAAAAATCTTAGAAAATTACAGTGGATTACTAATATCAAGAATAGCTTGACACAAGATTTTTACTGCATTTGGATAACTAGAACTGCCTATACAAAAATAACAAACTAAGGCCTAAAATGGATATTTAAAATACTTTACATTATGAAAAGTATCAAACAATAGATTTAGGAATTCTCCTACTATCTATTCCCTAAACAAACACTATAGAAAAATTATCACTTGCATGTTTTATTCAAATTTATTTAAATAACAAAAATAACAAATATTAGTCATAGAAAGCATTTGAACTGCAACTTTACATTTTTCTACAGAACAACCATGATATAAAATTACCCTAGCAAGTACATGGCACAACAGGATTAATAAACTTGGAACCACATTTTTCTGATTTTTCTACATTTTCTTATCAATTTTTCAAGAAAACACCAATTTTAAGGATTAAATAAAACACTACAGAAAAGTAATGAAATATTGGCATGCAACATTTTTATATTGTAGATCTGATTCAAATGAGTACATAGAAATTTATTTCACCAATTTTGGAGCTAAAATGACCAAGAAAACATTTTCCAAAGTGTTTTTCATCAAGAATAATAAAAGAAATAGAAAATGATTTTTCTGTTAAAGAGATTGGGCCGGCCTGAGACAAACAGTCGGCCCACGGCGGTTCGTGGCCTGCTCACGCGCGCGGGGAGCGAAGAGCGAGCCGGCCCGGCTCGGGCTTCGGCCCAAGGCCGGCCTGGCCTCGCGCGGTCGGGCGCGGCCGCGGTCACGCCACGGCGGCGACCCTGGCCGCGGCAGCGCGGCGACGGCCACCGGCCAGCGGCCGTCTCCGGTCGCGAGCAGACGGAGCAAGGAGCGCATGAGAACCGCGACGAGAGGGCGAATCCGTTTTTGGAGCTAGGGAGGCGAGAGGGGTAGCGGGGAGCCGCCTCGGCGGGAGGCCGCGCGCGGTGGCGCCATGGCCGCCGACGGCGAAGACACGGAATCCCCACCTGCTGGGCTCGGAAGGTGGCGACAAGGTGCGCACGGGCTGTCGGAGAAAGGGGCGAAGTCGGGTGCGCGAGAAGGCGAGCAATGGCGGCTCACCGGCGGCCAATTTGGCCGGCGGGTGCGGCGGTGGCGGTGCTCGCGCGGGCGGCGCTCGCTGAGCAGAGAGCGGAGGAGGGCCGGGGCGAGGAAGCTGGGAATGGGAGAGCGGGTGCGGAGCGCGGGCGGCTTAGAAGACCGAGGCGCGCGCTGCGGGGGCCACCGGCGGCCAGATGGCGACGGCGAGTGGCGCATGCCGGCCACGGGGCGCGCGGCGTCTGCGCGGGCGCGCGCGTGTCGCGGCGTGCGCTGGCGAGCGGCCACGACGCGCGGGCGAGCGGGCGAGCGCGCGGGCGGCTGGGCCGGGCTGCCTCGCGAACGGGCCGAGAAAGGAGGCTGCGGCCTGCTAAGGCAAATTTTATTTTTCCAATTTTCTAAATTCAAATTTCAAATGCATTTCAAACTTCAAACTACATTTTGAACAAGAAGAAGACATTTTATGGAATTGGCCCAAAAATAAAAGTTGCTCAAAATTAAATTCTCTACAACTTTGATTAAGGGGCCAACTGAAAATTCTTGATAGATTTTGAATGGCAGAATAAAAGCTAAAATAAGGGATAATTTTGAATATTTTTCATAATTATTTTTGAACAAGTTTTGACAAAATTTGTGTCATCTAGTTGCTCCAAAATTTTGAACTAGAATTCCAAGTGATGTAAAATTTATAGTTGCAAGATTTTTGGTGCAATGTGATTATCATATTAATATAATTCATCACATAGTTATTTTCAAGCTTTTGTTTAAATCAAATTATAAATTATCACACATGATCATAATGTTATGAATGCGGTGCAATATGATTGCTATGCAAAAATGCATTGCGTAACACCGGAGTGTTACAGTGGACGTACGGATACAACGACAAGGGACTTGTATACAGTAAATAAATAAATCAATCAATTAAGGTTTTGTTTAGTTACCTTCTAAATTCCAAATTTTTACACTCTCTTTATCACATCAATCTTTAGACGCATGTATGGAGCACTAAATGTAGGTAAAAAATAACTAATTACACAGTTTATCTGTAATTTGCGAGACAAATCTTTTAAACATAATTAATTCATGATTAGACACTAATTGTCAAATATAAACGAGGGCCTGTTTAGATGCCCGAATCTGGGCCTGAATCTGGGTATGAACAGTATTCTGGGTACTGTAGCAATTTTATTTTTATTTGGTAATAATTGTCCAAATATTGATTAATTAGGCTCAAAATGTTCGTCTCGCAAAGTACAACAAAACTGTGTAATTAATTTTTAATTTCATCTGCATTTAGTACTCCATGCATGTGCCGACATTTTGATATGACAGGGAATCTTCTTTTTGCATAGTGAAATTTGAGAAAAAATTTAGGATCAAAACATGGCCCGAAAGTACTACATTAGCCTACCTTGCAAAAAGTTGCAAATTCCACTTGTAATTTGACATAGTAGTAGTTGGTGCTTTAGAGTCGGAATCGTAGGGTCCTAGCAACATGTACATAGTACAGGAAAGTGAAAGGAGCAAAGAATGAAGCTACAGCCAGCCCACCCAGTAAAGTCTGGTGTACAATACAGCAGTGTTTCTCTAGGCTCGGCACGCAGCTTTGCTTTTGCACCATGCTGCGTCGGCTCGTTGCTGTTCTCGCATGCCGTCGCATCGTCACATCATCGTCTCTTTGTGCCTTGTAGTAGAATCACACTCCTCATCTCTTCTCCATGGCCGGCCGGCCTGAGCTTTGAAGCGAAGGTTGCGAGCGAGAGCAGTGCAGAGACTTTGGGCAGAAAAAAAGGGATTGGACTGGAGCCTCCTGCCCTGCAGCAGAGGCCAGGGGCAGAGGGAGCCTCGGGCCGTGTTTAGTTCGGCCGATTTGGTGGCGGCCGAATTACTGTGTAACACTGCAGCGCGCTGTAGTATTTCGTTTGTATTTGGTAATAATTGTCCAAACATTGATTAATTAGGCTTAAAAAATTCGTCTCGCAAAGTACAACTAAACTGTGTAATTAGTTTTTGATTTCATCTATATTTAGTACTCCATGCATGTGCTGGTATTTTGATGTGACAGAAAATCTTCTTTTTGTATAGTGGAATTTAGGAGAAAATTTGGTATAAGGCCTCGGTGCCGACGGTGTGGCAGGCACTGTACGAGATGGAATGGAACGATGGGTCACGCTCACGCAGGCACTCTGTGCAAGCGACGCGCTCGCTCTACGGCGCTAACGTCCCTTTACAAGTATAGTGTACGCTCGCTGTGGCAGCCATGGAATGATAGGTACTATAATAAAGGTCACCTAACGGGCAACCGACGAGGATTTTTGTCGTGGAACAGTGGCGCCGGCAGGCACTGTGACGACTCTGAGCACAGGAGGGTCGTGGGTCCGAGTACGAGGGTGGATGACCTGTGTGTGAGGGGGGCCGACGCTCGCTTGGGCCCTCCTAGCCGACCAATGCTGTTTCTAGTGCTGGGCCGTCGAAAGCCCAAACCAAAGCTACCGCAGGTGGAATAGTAACACATATAGCCCGTCACTTGCCCAATCCTTCGATCTTGAGATACCCCAAAAAAACATGAACCTCAAGCTCCAAAAATACGTGGGTTACTACAAGAACCCATTAGCTTGACATATTTTAAGCTTAGTCGTATACCTCAGGATCATGAATTCCTAAAATATTTCTCAAAATATTTCAGATTCCCGTCACATCGAATCTTTAGACACATGCATGAAGCATTAAATATAGATAAAAAATAAAACTAATTACACAGTTTAGACGAAATGGACGAGACAAATCTTTTAAGCCTAGTTAGGCCATGATCGGACAATAATTGCCAAATAACAACGAAAGTATTACAGTAGCGCTACATTTACATTTCCTAAAATATTTTGGGAACTAAACAAGGGCCAGGTGAAACATCCCAAGCCTTCTCCGTAATCCAAAAAAAAAACAAAAAAAAATCCCAAGCCTTCTCCATCTCCCCGCTCTCTATTGGTCTCTCCGAGAGCTCTATCCCTATGTATATGAGCTCGACCTTTACGTGTGATGAATCCAACACTTAAAATAAGGTCTCTCGTTCCTAGAAAAGCTAAACAAACCATGTCCAAATCGATTACTGGAGATTGGAGGTGCTCAGAATTGTTTATATCCTGTGACCCCGAGTGGAAGGTGCATCAGTTTCTACCTGTCGGTTCAGGAGGCTCACCGGTAGACACTTCATATAAACTCCAGAAATTGAAAAAAAAAACTTTGCTAACTTTCTTAGGATGTTTTCCACCTTCTTAAAATGTGTAAGCATTAGAATTATATTTATATTTTTAACTACAATTAAAAAAATGATTTAGCTGGCTAAACTCATAACTATCTAGTGTTTTAAAATCATGAAACCAATTTTATGAGTGTCCTTTTATCAAATGCTAGCAAAAATGTTTCTGTTTTCGGTTCCTGCGACAGTGCTATTTGGTTGCCGCGACATTGCATTTGAGCATGTCTGCTGTACAACATTGCATTTGAGCATGTCTGCTGTACAACATTGCATTTGACCATGTCTGCTGTACAGTTGTGTTGCTGCGACAATGCATACGAGCGTGTGCCAAACTTCTCATGCAACCAAAAGCATGTGCGAAACTTCTCATGCAACAAAACACCAAACCCTTGGGTACATATACATGCCCATTCTAGCCATTACCAAACCATAGCCTAGCTAAAAATAAGCCATTATCAACCAAATGCCGGGATGACAGGTAAGACACCAATGAAACCATGCAATGCAGAAAATTTAGATAGATATCACATAACAGTAGAATCTGCCACATAGAAGTCGCTACTGGTAGCAAAAAGGTAGGAATAACTGGTATTCTCAGTACTAACAAGACACAAAACATAATAGCTTCCTACAGATGGGAATGACAAGATCCAGTACGTTGTTATGACAAGAAACCAGACTACTCATCCTCCTGGCTGCGGAGCCTAGCGAGCCTGTTGGTGACCACAATGTCAAGCTGCGCGGCACGCTCCACAATCTCCTTGCGCTTCTTGGTGGAGACGTTGTGGGCAATCTCAGCACAGTAGGTCCTGTGTGTGCAAAGGTTAGGTAGTATTGCATCAGTAAACGAAACTGCAGGTGGAACTGGATTACATACTACCAAACAGATCAAAATCAGAAGGCACTGTTAGTGACAAAAGCCAGGATTTGAAAATGTAAATCAATACCTGTTGTGCATCATGAGCAACTCCAGCTCAGAAACATTGTGCACCACAAACTTCTTGAACTTGTTAGGGAGGTAGTGCCTGGTTGCCTTGTCAGAGCCGTAACCAATGTTGGGCATCAAGGTGCATCCCTTGAACTTCCTCCTGACGCGGGAGTCAATACCCTTTGGCCTGCGCCAGCTTGGCTGTACAAAGAATCAAAAAGTCAAAACTAGTCTATGGAGGGAGATAAATACAAAGATATGGGGTAAAAAAATCACTCTCAAGAGATGCCAGCAAGTTATTGGCATACTAAATACTAAACAAATTGACGAAATGAGAGAACTCTCAACAACAACATAGCCTTTTGTCCCAAGCAAGTTGAGAGAACTCTAACTAGCAGAACTAATCCAATCCATAATGTTCTACCAAAAACTACAACGTTTTCACAATTTGACTAACCATGCATCAGAAGAAGCATATAAGAGATACTAACACAAGAACCTAAGTTGTGGTAAAAAGAGTATAGAGCCATCCAGATAATAAGCAAACCAGCTTCAAAATTGAGTTCAAACATGAAAACAATTGAACTTCCATGTGATAAAAATACAGAACTATAAGCTAAACAGAAAGAACAAAATGATATCCACTACCAATGAAGAATACCTTAACAATTATAAAAATACAACACTGTGATATGATACTAGATAACAGTACTACGTATTAAGTGAAAGATCAATTTGGTAGTGGTAGTGTCTATATACCACGCTCTGAAAACCATAAACCAATAACTGACGGGTGCAATCAAACAAATTTACAAATGATACCACTTTCATAAAGGTGCTGTTACAAAATTCACATTTATGCAACCATGGTTAGCTGTACTAGTAGATGAGCCCAATAGAAACCAATGTCCAAGTGCTTCAGTTTCAAGACTTGTAGTCTAGATAACACAAATTTGCTGTCACCAAGCATCAACATGCCATTGCAGAAAACTATATCTACCAATTACAAAGACAAGCCGTTCGGATCTAGGTACGATTAAAACAGCGCATGTAGCTTCCAATTACAAATATTAACAGGGCAGATCTATGGACAATTAAACCACGCACGTAATCATACGGAACAAATCCTCGGGACATATACTGTATCCATACATCATGTGTTAAGCTAATCACAAAGCAACTCAACAATATCGCTGCTCCCAAACTATCGAGCACACAGATCCGGCCTCGAACTCCAAGAATACAGTCCATTCCAGAGATGAAAAAAGGGTGAAGATTCAAACCTTAAGGCACTTGTAGCGGTCGAGGTGGGGCCTCTTGAACTGCTTGACCCGCTTCTTCACGATCTTCTTCGTCAGCAGCGGCACCGCCATCTCTGCTCTCCGTCACGGATCACCGACAAGCAACAGCAAACACGCAGACGTGAGGCGACGAACAAACAACGAGCAAAGGAACAAGGAAACCAGCGGCAGTCTTTCGCCGACGAGGAGGCGGCAGTCACCTTCTGATCGGAGCGCACCGAGATGCGGAGGAAGCGAGCGGGCGGAGGCGCTAGGCGGCGGGGGCGGGGTTCCGGGGTGGCGAGGGGGCTCTTATACGGGCTAAAACCCTAGCCAGGAGAGACTGATCGGATGGACGGCTAGGATGTGCGTTGTTGCAGCGGACGGTTGGATCGGTGTGGATGGGCTCGTATGCTATTGGGCCTCAGTTTGCTGAAAATGTCAGCTATCCAGAGAAGAAGAGGGCCAGTTGAGTCCCTGGGCTGGGTCTGCTTTAGATGGGCTCCTTTATGTGATTAAGCCAGGTCCGGCCCAAACTATGACATCTTACATTCTTGCTGCTTTCATACTAGACGAGGACTTAGAGAACTAAGTGTTGTAATGATTTTTCAAAGGAAAACTGACAATGCCACTAAGTAGTAGTAGTTCAAAAAAACCAATATTAACATTTGAAGTTCACTGAAACTGAAAATGGATATATTTTTCAGGCTTACTTGGTTAGTTACAAGATTTCGTTTACAAGATCCAGTGCTCTGGCACATCACTTACTGGTCATTTGGATAGCTAGAACGGATCCGTTTCTCAAGAGAACAGCAAGAATCTGTGCCAAAGGCAATGTTTATCGAGAGATTCGGAGCCAGAACGTTTCGCACTTCCTTCGTTGAGTTCAAATCAACTGGAGGTTGGATTCGTCTCTCCCCTTTCACAATGGTGGTCATACTTTTTTTTAAGTTACTAACAAATATGTCCGTACGTTGCAACGGAAAACATAAGTAATTGAATATGGTGCTACAGGAAACATGTGCTACAGTAAATATATACCCGTGCGTTGGAATGAGAACAGGAATGCTGCAGCTCTATTTGTGTTTTACTTTTAAAGCTACACTCAATAATATGACAATGTTTTATTAAGCTTGTATATCAAATTAATGCATGACTTTGTATATAAGTACATGAGCGCAAGTCCCAGAAGAGCTGGCTCGCCCCCACCTAGCATCCCCAGGCTGATCACACGCAGGTCCGTGCCCAATAGCCCACCCTGCGGTAGCGCAGCCAGATCCGCGTAGCCCAACAGCGACCGCACATACTCCTCCTCGTGCCCCATCGCCCCACGGAGCCAACGAGTGCCAAAACCCCAGCGGGTTGGTTAGGAGGTCGGACACCGAGCGAGGTGCGCACCACCGAGGCAGGACTCGGTATCGGGAGCCAGCACGCGCAACGCTAGATGTGGACCACAAGCGCGTGGAAGGTGGACACCGCGCCGGTCACATGTAGGATCGTGCTGGCGTAATCCGCCTTGTTGCCACCGGTTATTGCTGGCCTGGAGGTGCGACCGCGCGCCGTACTCATGGGTGTGGTTGAATAGAGCACTCAATCGTGGGCATGCCCGGACTCCCGGAGGGGCATGAGGAATGCGGTCAAGAGGTTGGGGCACGACGGCGATGGTGATGTCTCCGCGGGCGATGCTGGACCACGTCCGAAACTCCGGACGAAGTGAACGGCACTACTGTCGTCGATGACGAAGTGGTGCATCTCCGTGACGAGCGCCTGCCGCCGCACCTAAAGAAGGTGATCAGCCAAATCCAAAACCCAACTTCGTTTCATCTTTACCACCATCCTTATCTCGTTGAATCATTCTATTCATTAATCATGCCATGCATGCACAAACTCCATCCAGGAAGCGATGATTTGCTCCAACAAACAGGAAGTCAGCGCATGCAGCAACCTGAAGCAGGAGGTGCGTCAGGGCCCACAGAGTCGTACTTTGGCACAAACGTGTCATTCATAGCCTTGGACGGCATGAAGTCGTCGAAGTCCTTGAGCTTGGGCGCGGACCATGCGATGATGAAGAAGCGCGCCAACGGCATTGCAGTCCCACGTCGGGTGAGAAGAAGTCCGGCTGAGGCTGGTCGCTGCCTCCCTGGGCGGTGGAACAAGTAGACCAGGGTGTAGCCGTTTCACGCGGCGAGGTCGAGGTTGGACAACTAGAGCACACCACTACGTGGGCAACGCGAGCTGTTGCGTGGTTCACAGAGTCCAAATCACAAAGCGATATGAAGAATGTGAACCAATGCGTATTGAAATCGGACTTTGTATCCATTATAGTCCATAATTATTTCCTTTCTCTTTGTTTGAGAAAAGCCATAGAAAAAATTGAGAAACGGACAATCAATAGAATATGAAAAACGGCCTGAGAAGAAAATCCAGTGCGAAATAGATCACGACAGCCATGACAAACGTGATGTAGTCCAACCGGCCACAAAACAGTCGTATTTATCTATTCTTTTCTATTTGATTAGGATATCTATTCCTATTCAGTTTATATCTCAGTTTGCTGAAAATGTCAGCTATCCAGAGAAGAAGAGGGCCAGTTGAGTCCCTGGGCTGGGTCTGCTTTAGATGGGCTCCTTTATGTGATTAAGCCAGGTCCGGCCCAAACTATGACATCTTACATTCTTGCTGCTTTCATACTAGACGAGGACTTAGAGAACTAAGTGTTGTAATGATTTTTCAAAGGAAAACTGACAATGCCACTAAGTAGTAGTAGTTCAAAAAAAACCAATATTAACATTTGAAGTTCACTGAAACTGAAAATGGATATATTTTTCAGGCTTACTTGGTTAGTTACAAGATTTCGTTTACAAGATCCAGTGCTCTGGCACATCACTTACTGGTCATTTGGATAGCTAGAACGGATCCGTTTCTCAAGAGAACAGCAAGAATCTGTGCCAAAGGCAATGTTTATCGAGAGATTCGGAGCCAGAACGTTTCGCACTTCCTTCATTGGAGTTCAAATCAACTGGAGGTTGGATTCGTCTCTCCCCTTTCACAATGGTGGTCATACTTTTTTAGTTATTATTAGTCCTTTTAAAATACAACACGTTAAAATCGGTTGTTTTTAAGTTGTTCTTCGCCTAAAAAAATTGTAAACTTTTTTGGAGCATATCTTAATTTATATGATTTTTCATAAGAAAATATTTATTTGGAAATCAAAATCTAGCCTAACAGTCAAATTTTAAAAATGATTCTGATTCATCACATGGAACGTTTTGTTAGGAGAACCTAAATCTGAAACGTTCACACAAGAATATGGATATCAACTAAATTGCCTCTGGTAAGAGCATCTCCACTGAATTGAGAAAAGCGATCCATTTTCTCTAAAAAAATTGTCAAAAAATATGCTCTAACGGATCTCCTTTCTCGTCTTTTCTCCCTAAATTTATTTCTCAAGCCCTCAAACAAAAGGGGGTGATTGCTTCAATCCCCCTTCTACCACAACGACGGGACACCGCCGCCACCAAACATTTTTGTGTTGACAAACTCACGCCATGTTCGTTTGAACTTATCAGCTATGATACAGTGTTTTTCTCTCACAACAAAACAGCATTAGCCGTCTTATCAGCCGCATAAACCATTGACTGCTTTAGATGGGCTCCTTTATGTGATTAAGCCAGGTCGGGCCCAAACTATGACATCTCCTTACATTCTTGCTGCTTTCACACTAGACGAGGACTTCGAGAAGTAAGTGTTGTAATGATTTTTTCAAAGGAAAACCGAGAATGCCACTAAGTAGTAGTAGTTCAAAAAAAACCAATATTAAGATTTGAAGTGGTGCATGCATCGACTCATGCCATATATCGGTTTTAATTGGTATGAATACTACTTTTAATTGGTATGAATCGGCTCATGTTTGGTGGCCGGTTCCTGACACACTCCATATATCGGTTCCGATCCCAAAGAACACTCAAGTTTCAATGGTCCTTATTTGAATCCACCCTAAATTGTGGAAGCTAGAATGTACGTTACGTATGTTGTCGACCATTGAAATCTAGACTGTCAAAACATGGACCGTAAGAAGCTAGCCTTTTGCACAATCCCTAGATCGTAGTGGATGAATCACACGAGCTCGTAGAAACTAGAGAGGCGATTCCTTGTAAAAGCGAGACCACAAGTCGAACCGCAAAAGCTGGATTCTACGGCGGTGACTCGCTGGTCCAGCGTCTCAAATGCCCACGATGCGTCCTCTCTGTTCAGATCACCTTAGCTACAGAAACAGAACCGTGGCCACTGAAGACTGAAGAGCAAGAGTAGTCGTCTGCCTCTCGGCCCAGCGTAGACGTCCGTCGAGCCGTCAACCATCAGGCCTACCACTAGCTGCTAAAGAACAGCCGCACCGGCACGGCACACGACCAAGGTTCGTGCAACTGCAAGGCTGTCTGGCGCGCACCGCCCGAGCATACAGACAGGATTCAGACTGGCTGACGACGGCGAAGACGACGACCACGACGCCGACAGGCGCTGCGGCGGCATGTGCGCCCATACGCGCGCACGGCGCACAGGCACAGGCACAGGCACAGGCACAGGCGGTGAATTTTTTTATTTTTAGTTCAAATTTGAAATAAATTTTAAATTTAATCCGAGTTTAAATTTTTTTTTAAATCTAACCCGTTTGGCCCCGCCACCATGCATGGCGGGGCAAATGCACTGAACCCCGCCATGCATGGTGGCGGGATGCAGGTCCCACGTGGCACGCTGCAGGCCAGCGTGGAAAGGAGTACCCCGCCATGATACATGGCGGGGTACAACCCTGGCCATTTAAAAGCCCGGGCACTTCTTGTTTTTGGCCATTCATCCATTCCATTTCCCGCAGCGTCCCTCTCCGCCCCAGGACCGAGCTCCCCTCCCCTCAGCGGCCTTCTCCGGCGTCCCTCCCTCCTAGGGCCCCTCCCCGTCGGGTACCGGCCCATCGTCGGACCTTGTTCCGGGCACCCCTTCTCTGCGTGCATCGTTGTAGTATGTTTGGTTAATGTAGTTAGTAAAGTTATATTAGTTTTTATCGTATTGATATTGTACATTATATAAGTGAAATGTGTTTTGTGTTGAAATCATTTCGTGTTATTAGATGGAGGACTCGTATCGTGAGTCGATTTGGAGGAAAAAGGGTCGTCCTAGAGAGATGTACCCCGACGTGTCTTGCAAGGATGCGCCCGTTCCTCCCGAGGAACCTTTCCCTAACTGTGACTGTGGTCATCCGGCACACGTGGGCCAGTCGAGACATCCGGATACTGCGGCTCGTTGCTTCTACACATGTTATAGTTGTAGCGTAAGTAATTGTGCCATTTGTTGTTCTTATTGGTTTCTGATGTTTATTCGCGATGAGATAATTAAAACTTTTTTATAGCCCTACTTCCGGTGCTTTTTCTTCCAATGGATCGACGGCCTGGACAAGTTTGACCCAAGGATTCTCCTTTTCTACCCCGGCATTGATCATTGCAAGCGTGAGGTGTTTACTCGCTGGGTTCCGCCCCCTCCTAACCCTCCTCCTATGACGGAGGAAGAGAAGGCCGTAGCATCGGCATGGCGGCTCGAGGATTCTCCAAAGTGCCTTTGCGGAGAGCAAGCCGTGATAAACCCACGCAATGAACAAGAGTTCATTTGTCCTCTACGACATGAGGTAAGGTTTGAGTGAACCTTGGAATGTCATGTCCTATATGTGTGTTTTACTGTTTTGATTTTGTAGGATCATGATTTTCCAAAGTGCCGTTTCAAGGAATGGATCTATGGTCCAAAGAGCCATTGGCCGGAGCCGGAGAAGAATGAGGAGGTGCTAGACTGGAAGAAGAAGATGAGGTCTATTGCGCCTCCTGTGATGTGCAAATGTGGTGTTGAAGCTAGCTACGGCCTTGTCCCTTCAGGCCTTGGTATTGGGCACTTCTGTGGCCACATGATCGATTATGACGAGGTTTGCTAGGACTGTTGACACTTAGTGCTAATGTTTTATTTTGTTTACTTTGGTACGCTAACTTTGTATTCATCTATTTGTTGCAACAGAGCACTCAGAAATGCAACTGGGAATCATATGATGATGTGTATAAGTTCAAGGATGAGTATAAGACAATGGTAGCACTTCGCAAGATGAGAGGATATCCTGCAAGCTACGTCACTGATTTCGTTAAGAACCATAAGAAGAAAATGCTACGACGGGCCCAAGACCTACGTGTTCATAACCCGGAGAGTATTGCGTGGAAGAAGTGGTACGAGTAAAAGAAGAAGGATGTAGAGGAGTACCAGGCACGGAAGGCTGAAGAGGATGCAAGGAAGGCTGCAGAGGAGGCTGTGAGAGCAGAGATGCAAGGCTTGAACGATACTATTGACTCATTATGTGCGAGTGAGTCATTGCGTTTTTGGAAAGTCAATCTTCTTTGTTTGACTGTCAATAAAGTCATTGCAAAGATCATGTTAATTGTTTGTATTTTGTATTTGCAGAGATTAGATGCACCGGCGACTGGCAAGCAGATGTGGCTCATGCTAGGTACACGGAGAATAGGACAGTAAAGCGAGACGCGGGAGTTGGTGGCACCGCAAGCCGTCCGATTGTGGTTGAAGAGGAGGCCGAGCCGGAGGAAGACGACGAATGGTGCGAGAAGGGCCAAGCACATGAACACGGAGCAGACGCATAAACCATGACCATGAATCATTGTTTTCCCTCTCCACCAAAGCAAAAGCCTTTGGCACTATCTGGTTCTCTGGGTCTACAGCAACAGCCATCATCAATGTGCCCCTGTATTTGCCGGTGAGGAACGTGCCATCAACAAGAACAACTGGCCGACAATACTGAAATGCATGTTTGCACTGATCGAAATACCAGAACACACGGTACAGAATATGCCTCAACGGGTTCTAAAGATACAACCCTCCTGTGTATATGAACGATCTCATGCCAGGGTTGAAGTGTTCCATCGCATACAAAATGCGTGGAACCATGTTATAGGCTTCCTCCCAGCTACCCCAGCGAATTGCCAGGGCAATTTGCTTTGCCCGCCAAGCCTTTCCATACGTGACCTCATACCCAACAAATGTGACTATGGTCTCTTGCAAGAAAGACACCGATACGTCGTTGTCCTTATCTATAAGACCCAATATACGACGTACTAGGTACCGAGCCGTCAACTGGGGATGATACCTTTTACCCTCATTAGTCTGGCATCTGTGCGGCTGTTCCACCGAAGTTACCTTCTACTTACCATCACTCCGCCTCTTTCGTGCATTCAACTTCTACGAGCACGGGAATCCAGCCTTACATAATATGTGAAATTTTACCTCCTTGTCAGAATGTCGAACCGTGTAAGGCCTATGATGATACACAGCATAGTCCTGAAGGAACAACTTCATCTCCGACATCGTATTGAAAAGCATTCCCTTCCTCAGTATTAATTTTTTATGGTTGTACAATGATTCCTTACACATCTGCAAACCCGTGTCACAAACTGCCATATGCGACATACTTACATCGTTATAATTTGGCACACCGGTAAAAGGCAAGCCAACCTCCCTCAGCTGTGTAAGCTCTGCCGATGTATAAGAGGGTGGTGCAACGTATTGTTGTGGCTCCCTAACCCTGCTCCATCCTTCATATTCCACTCCATCATCTGGATAACCGGTGGCTAATGTGCCCTGACTCTGCATGCCATGAAGTACCTCAAGCGGTACTCCTGAGGGCATGCCACGAACTGGTGTACACATGGCAGGTGCACCTCCAGAGGGCATGGCTTCAACCGATGCTCGCATGGCATGTGGACCTCCTTCCTCATTTCCTGAATCGTCAGAATCAGTGCTAACATCATCACCAATCATTTCCTCCGCTGCCGCCTCCTCCTCCTCCTGTTCAAACTCGTCTACATCAAAATCATTGCTTATATGACCAACTGGAGGAGAATGAACCCGCTCCTGCGTCAAATTATCATTCAAGTTCATACTCTCCATAGTTTGTTGCATCTGCACACCACAATATCCTAGAGTATCACTGTCGAAGGACGGCTCCTCATTTTCAACATTCTCCAGCACCAACTCAGCCATGCCGACATTCGAACCTTGGATGACCCTATTGTATCGGGACCACTCTGCTTGGTTGCACAAGTCCATCATCACATAGTGTGTCCTATTCTTTCCAACATCGAACCTACCCTTTAGTGTGAAAGCCTCGCCAAACTTCAAACTCAAACGGTCACATAGATCGCAGAAACTAGGGGTGCCATCAAACCATTCCAATTCTTCATACATATCCTCAAACTGGCAATCCTCTCTCCTAACACTTCCTCCGTAAAAAACTCTTACACCGTAATCCATCTACAAAACGATTTGACATCTGATTATCAACTGACCAATATGGTACCACTAATTACTACATAACTAACTAACTAACCTTACTTACCTACCACGTAACTAACTTACTTAGTAACTAAATAACTAATATTACCTAATAAAATCCGAATAACTAATAATCGTTAACTAATTAACTAATAACTAAATAACTAATACGAACCCATTAACTAAAAACCAATATTAACTATCAAAAATGTCGGTGTTCGGACCCGAGGGGGTCCTAGACCAACGAGTAAATGCTGCGTGTCCCTTTCCTGGATGGTGATGCAAGGAGAACACACGGGGATTTATCCTGGTTCGGGCAAGAGAAGGCCCTACGTCCAGCAGGGGAGAGGAGATGTTGTATTTCCTTGCACCGAGGTGCTTGCGTAGGGGTTACAAGCTTGCGAGAGAGGGTGATGAGCCCAGGTCTCAAGGAGGAGAAAAAGAAAGTACAAGATGATTGCTTAAGATGTTGATCTCGATCTTGTACGCGGCTTGTTGTTCGTCGTCCTCTTCAGAGCCCTGGCCTGCCCTTTTATAGGACAAGGGGAGGCCAGGGGAACGGATGCCTTGAGGTGATGTTTTGTCGATCACTGTCGAGGTGACTGTAGCGACGTGCCCTAGGAATGGGAGGCCATCCCTGGACGCCATGGTGTTACAGAGCACGAGACGCCGAAATGACCCGGAGCGCTGCGCCATACCGTCCTTACTTCCCTGTAGTGTTGTGTTAGGCGTCGAGGCCGGGTCGAGGCCGGGTCGAGGCCGATCGGATAAGTCCGAATCCCTGGAATCACGGTGTACGGATTCTGTCGTATCCTCCCTCGAGGGTAACTAGTGATGTACAGTGTGCGGTAAGGTGGATACAGTGACGTTTTTCACCTCCCATCACGGGATGGGCGGTGAAACAGTGAGGACTGACACTGGTATTGTTCCCCCGTCGACCACGCGCGCAGCCATGCCGGTAGGTGGTAGTAGGTAATTACATTAAATGCTAAGGCTTTTGTCCGTGGGTAGGTAAAGAGAGGGGGTCGAGCGCCTCGACCCGGGCTCACGCGAGTCGGAGTTCAGTCGAGGTGCCTTGTCGTGCGGGACGCGGTCGAGGTCTCCCGTCGAGGGGGCCTCGTACGAGGCGGAGATGGGACGCGGTCGAGGCGTCCCGTCGAGGGGGCCTCGTACGAGTCGGAGATGGGATGCGGTCGAGGCATCCCGTCGAGCCGGTCTCGTACGGGGCGGACCTGTCGTGCATTTTGAAATGGGCGGTGTTTTGTCGTGGCTAGGTTGTTTTGATCTTTATTATTGTTAAACGTGGGTACCCTATTTTATTGGTACCGACAAAAAATATCGTTAACTACAAATCATCGTTAACTAACTAAATAACTAAATAACTAACTAAATAATTCAATAACTAACTAAATAACTAATGTTAAATAACTAAATAATCGTTTAATACAATGAATAATAAATAATTAACTAAATAAATAATAATAACTTAATAATATTTACTACAAATAAATAATAGTAACGACAAAATAAATAAAATTACCGTAAAACGGGTTGCGGCGGCGTGACGAGGTTGCCCGGGCGGCGGCGTGCCGGGGTGCAACGGTCCGCGGCCGGGGTGGCGGCGCGGGAACGGCGGCCGGAGACGCGGCCGAGGGCGCAGTGGCCGGGGCCGCGGCGCCGGGGGCGCGGGGGACGGCGCGGCGGCGCGGACGGCGGCTGCGGCAGCGCGGCGGCGGGGGCGCGGTGGGGAGCGGCCGGGCGCTGCGGGGCGCGGCGGGGCGCGTCCGGGGCGGCCGGGCCGCGGGGGAGGAGCTCCGGGCGACGGCGGCGGCTCCGGCGGCGGCTCCGCGTCGCTGGTGGCGCAAGAAACGGCGGCGGCGCGGCTGCAAGCGGCTTGGGCCGCGGGGGCGTGGCGGGGCACGGCTTTTATTTACGCCGCGCCCCGCCATGATGGGTGGCAGGGTGCAACCCGCCATGGTGGGTGGCGGGTTCCCGCCACCCATCATGGCGGGGTACGCCCGGGTGGCTGCCATGTCCCCCGCCACGTGGGAACTGCACCCCACCACCATGCATGGCGGGGTTCAGTGCATTTGCCCCGCCATGCATGGTGGCAGGGCCAAACGGGTTAGATTTAAAAAAAAATTTAAACCCGAGTTAAATTTAAAATTTGTTTTAAATTTGGACTAAAAATAAAAAAAAATTCCAGGCGGTCAGGCGCGCGGTAATTTCCACCGCGAGCCGCGCCGCTGCGGCGGGGACCGTCCCGTCCACACACCTGTTGGCGGTCCCGGTAGCAGCCATGTGCGCGCCATGTACTTACTAGCCTGTACTGGGGTTCTTCGGTTTGCAAGCAGGAACGCACACATGTGGCCATGGCCGCCGCATGAGAAATTCGTCAGAACGCAGCAGCAAGGCTCCAGCAGGAACAGGTCAATCATCTCGGTCGACCGCCACCTACCGCGCGGAGCCCCTGCCGGCCGCCGTCCTTTCCAAGCTCCAAATAGCTGGCCAGTGCCTTTTTCTCTGGGACCCTGCAACTTCAATGAGCTCCATTGGTTTTTCTGGTGCTTTTCTTGCTTCATGGCTTGGTTAGTTGGTTGGTTCGGAAAAAAAAACAGAGTTGGACGCCTGTAAGGCTGTAATGATCGGCCGCGTAGGCGTAGTGCGCTGTTCTTCCCATCATGCTCTCTTCTCCAATCAAAAGAATGATGAGCGAGTGAGCGAGGTGCTCAATTGCCATGACGACCTCACTTCCCAGTTCCCATCCACGAGCTCGTCGAGTGAGATTGAGACGGAGTAGCTAATCATCTCCTTGCAGTCTGGGAACAGAGCGTGGAGTCATCTGGAAATGTGCGCAAAAGCTACTACTAATCGACGCTTCCTTGCATCGCCGGTAAAGCCGACGAGCCCCGCCAGCTCGTTTTGCTGCAAAACTAAGGGCGTGTTTGTTTGGTTTTTGTTAAAATTTAACACCCATTATATCAATGTTCCCATGTTCCCTCGAATGCATAGAGTACTAAATGTAGACTAATTACATACATGTCGGCACAGATTAGGAGTAATTTACGAGACGAATCTATTAAGCCTAATCCAAGATTGAAAACTTTTTGTTAAATAAGACGAAAGTGCTACAGTATTGTTAAATTTTAACACCCCAAACCATACACCCCTAAGCTGCTTCGAGTAGCTAGCTGGTCACTGCTAATCTGAGCTTAATCTCTCGGCCAGCCAGCGGCCTTGGCCATGACGGCCGTTACGAGTAAACCACATGAGACGGGCGTACCAAACTCTCGTACTGCAGTAGTGTGCGCCTGTACTGCAACTGAGCCAGAGATTCATCAGAAACAGAGAGCTCATCATGTGATCTGATGAATGCCACGTCCACTACAGTAATAGTAAAATCACTATGCCTACCTAACAAGTAACAACAGCTCAGCAACAAGAACATCAACCATTTTTATTTCACGGCCAAAAACAAACTAAAAAGCGAACAAATCCAGCGCAATATTTCCTCCTCTGCCCACCGCCACCGCCACCGCCACCGCCGCCACCGCCACCTTCGCTGGGGATGGTGCCACCGTCCAGCCACCAACCATCATCATCATCATACCGTCACCAAGAAACCCACCAGCGCGAGCACGAGGAGTGCGGGCGCGGACACGCCGGCCGCGGGCACAGCAGCGTTAGGCGACTTGGACGGCGCCGTGGACGACGACGCGGAGGGGCCGCCGGCCTCGGGCGCGAGAGCGGGCGAGGGGGCCTCGGCCGCCGCCTTGCCGGCGAGGACAAGCTTGCTCTTGGCGTTGAGGTTATCCGCCTGGAACGCGTGCTTGTCGGGGGCGCCGCCAGTGGAGGAGGCCCCGACCTGCCACACCTGGTTGACGGCCTTCATCCCCGTGCGCAGCTGCAGCTTGCCGTACACCCGGATCTTGCCCCCACTGCCCGCGGCGTCCGCGGCGAGGTCGGTGGCCGGGAAGTCCAGCGGCGTCGAGGCCTTGCCCAGCGGGACGTACCCCGTGATGTTGTACGTGCGCACGGTGGGCGCCGCGGACCCGGACCCCGCCAGCGCCACCAGCGCCTGTGTCCCCGCCATGCCCTCGCCCGTCGGGTTCAGGCCCCACGCCACCCACCCGCCGGGCGCTGCCGGCGCCGCCACGAACGCCACGGATAGGGAGTTCTTGGACGCGTCGTACGTCCAGTGAAGCGACGCGCCCAGCTTCGGGAGGTCCTCGCACGTCGCGTACGCGCGCCCCGCTGGGAACTTCTCGCTCGCGCAGGCGGCGGACGCTAGACGCGTCGCCGCCGGCGAGGCTAGCAGGAGCAGGAGCAGGAGCAGCGCGAGGTGGTGCGGCATTGTGGAGGCGGCCATGCGGGTTTGGCTGGTGGCTTTGGACAGCTCACTCGCTCTGCTTCAGTGCTCTTTTCTTGGAGCTGTTGAATGAGTGAGTGTGGGGGGATTTATAACGAGCGGAAAGAGGTGTGGGCTTAATCGGCAATTCTGGGCATCTTAGAGGTTGTTTTCGACTTTTCGTTTAGTAGTAATTTCGCTGTTTGGACTATGTGGCATAAGATAATGGTGCACGAGTCCCAGCTCCCGTGACCTGCTAGTTTTACCTTTGTTGCGTGTGGTAGCCACAGTCGCAGAGATTGTTTGGTTAGAGACACGTTAAGGTTGTCCGGGAAAAAAGTGTTGCCTGAAAATTCAATGCCCCTGTTCGGCTGAGCTTATCAGCACGGCTTATCAGCCGTGGAACAGTGTTTTTCTCTCACAGCAAATCAGCCACAGCCGGCTTATAAGCCAAAAAAACAGCCTGCCGAACAGGGCCAATGAAATTTGTCCGGCGAGACAAGTTACAAGATAGATAGTTTGTTTGGTTGAAAGCCTGTGTCTGAGAAGATTAATAAAGAGATATTACATGTTCACATCATAAATTTAATATTATTTGAGTAATGTAGACTAACAAAATAAGCATTTTTACATTAAAATGAGGACCAGGTTGGAGCAGCAAGGAAACAGAGGACGAAAAAACAAAATCCCTCTTTGTTTTATGCCTTCCTTTAATTTAATCAGGGACCAGTGAGGAAACAGAAGACAGAAAAACAAAATCCCTCTTTGTTTTATGACTTCCTTTAATTTAGGTCTTGTTTAGTTCTTTCTTTAAAATTTTTTACCCTGTCACATCGGATGTTTTGACACATGCATGAGGTATTAAATATAGACAAAAAAAATTAATTAATTACACAGATTGCGATAAATTTGGTAGACAAATTAATTAATTAGTCCATGATTTGATAATAAAGTGCTACAGTACCGCGTGTGCTAATGACGGATTACTTAGGCTTAATAAATTTGTCTCGCGGTTCTAGGCGAGTTATATAAATTAGTTTTTTATTATATCCGAACACCCCTTCTGACATGCCATGAAATATAACACCTTAAAATTTTGCTAACCAGGAATTAAACAACTCTTTAATCGAGGACTAGCGAGAAAACTGGAGACAGAAAAGCAAAATCTACACGCATTCCAACAAACTAGCAGTAATCACCACCAGGCAAGCATACAGACGCTCGTTTTCGTTGGCGGTGAGGCCGCCGATGGCTGGTTGAGGCACATATCCAGGTCTCGAACCAAACGCATCACAGGCAGCGTCCAGGAGGGTGACATGCGCTACGAACCAAACGGGCCCTTAACAAGCTGTGTTGTGGGTTCAAAACACTTGTTGTTAACCATGGTCACGTTAAAAAGATGAAAAAAAATCGTGATTTTGTCCGAGAACTGAGCTGATCAGTAATAACGACACCAACGAGAATTCAATCTCTGCCCATCTCTACTCTTCTCTAAGGCTAGTCTTACTCAGGATTCATTTCTCCAAGGTTAGTCTTACTCATGTTTCATGAGCTTTAATTTAGCTAAACATGGCATTGTACAAGATGAAGAGGGATACCATGAAAGTTATGAAATAAATTTCATGGGATGAAACTCATCTACACCATTTCCAAATCAAGAGAGTCTTGGATATTAAGGCATGAAACTTAGGAAATTCTCAGGAATTATACACAGATCTTATAGGAATTAATTTAATTTCATAGAAGAAACGCATGATGCATGCTTTCAATATGAGGCAGTTGTGTACTCTTTATCAAACTTAGAAACTCTTTGTAGGATTTTTTTTAAAAGGGCGATAACAACTTTGCCTCTATTATTTATTAAAAGGAGAAAAATAAAAAGGCAATAACTATCCTTGGTTCCACATCAGCTGAATGAAGCCATCAACTAGGAGTGGGCATTTGCAGCAAAATTTGCAAGACGAAATCCAAGTAACTTCTGCGGCTGTTTTGCAGTATTCACTGGAGCCCAAGAAGCTGCAGCGAGCAAGCTGAATATAACCACAGAATTTGCTTTTGTAAAAGGGAGGCGGTGGAGCCGCGTCCGATGCCTAACTCCGCAACGTGCCACAGATGCGCGGCCACACGCGACGACGAGGCAAGCGAGATTCGCTTGGGTCGGGCCTAACCGGGAAGTAAGAGCATCTCCAACAGGACCCTACCACAGATGCGCGGCCACACGCGACGACGAGGCAAGCGAGGTTCGCTTGGGTCGGGCCTAACCGGGAAGTAAGAGCATCTCCAACAGGACCCTACTTGATTCCTACTTCAGATTTAGATAGCGAAGGCCAAAAAAAAAACCAACTCCAACAGGCTCCCTACTAGACCCTCCACATTTGTTGACCTCCTACTTTTCCCCCTCCACCCTCTATTTCTGTTGGCCCCCTACTCTCCACCGTGCAAAATCTGAATGAGAGAGATGACAAAAGAGCCCCACGCGTCATTGACAACTAAAACGAATTTGAGTAGTATGGTTTAGGTAGTATTACTGGAGTTAGAAGTAAAATATGAGTAGTCTCAAAATATGTGGCTTCCTAAATAGAGAAGTAGGAGGTATGTTTTAGGTAGTATTGCTGAAGATGCTCTAAGCACCAAACATGGAGATGCATGCAAACACGCGTGGGCCGGCGCTAAATTCTGGAGGTTGACGACGACGGACGTGCTGGAAAGGCAACACCAACAGCACCTTCACGCACGCACATGACAAGCAGCCAAGTTTGGTAAAAGAAGTCCGAACATTCGCAAGGTCGCCAAATAAAATGGTCCATGTTACCATGGTGAGTACTGAGTAGTACATACTGCATCTACGGAACCTGACCGATCGTTTTGGACAGTGGACATTCCACGGCGAATTCGCTACGCATTTGGTGGGAGTGGGAGTTTGACGCGTGATCCCAACGGCGGTGGCGGGAGGAAACCCAAATGAACCGTCCGCCACGACACGAGGTTCATGTTCTGAATGTTCAGACAAAGGTCAGGTCACCGGCCGGCGGAAGCGCCGGCCAATGGAAGGCCGAAGTGTCCGTTACTCCATTGATCTTCTTCACCTAGCTAAGCTCCTGTTGTGTGATGTCTCCTGTGCTTCACTTTTCTGCGAGACGGGTGTTGCATTGGCCACTGATGACTGATCCACATGCTGCGCTGCCAATAAACTAGTGCAGTAGTGCTGCTGCAGGCCTACCGATCGGTCCCCGCTGCAAGTCTTGACTGAAGTCCGGTCGTTGTGAGTCTCTGATACGGCCTCCATATGACGGGGGTGTGTCGCGCGGAAATCCGTGCACGTTGGCCACCGCGCATAATACATGCAGGTTGGCCGGGGCCGGCAGCGGCAGGGCAACTGGGCGTCTGACCGTTGACGGTTGACCCGTCCGCAAATCACGACGGTGATGACTGATGACGAACGGGGTGACCGTTGTGTGATGCCCTGCACGCAGGGTAGCAGCATGCGTCCACATGCCAAAATCTACTAACGTACTGTATGTACTACTAGGGTTCTTTGGATCTGGATTGGAAATTGGATGAACTAACTAGCAGCAGGGAAGCAGAGCAAGCATCTGAGATGAACGCGTGTATGACGGATAAGATCACATGCAGCGGAATGAAGTAACGTGGATCGGCGGATGCAGGAGATTGACGAGTTCGTTCCATTGCGAACATGTGGTGTGAGGCAAATTGCGACTTTGCTCCGTTTTAACATGGTCGTTAGTGGATCCGCAAGATCTAGAGACCAGTTATTAAAAACACGATCGACGGGAACATGTATATCCAGATAGTTTGGGGCCGTCTCAGGCGACCACCGCGCCGCGCAGTACCGGGCAACAGCAGCTCTGAATCTTTCAATCAAACCCTTTAATTTCCATCTCTCTGCAATCTGAAACACTACACACTCCGATCCTGTTTGTCTCTTCGCTTGCGAACCCGCATCGGCGTCAGTCAGATGCATGCCAAGAAGAGACAAATCATAAACACCCAGGGCAGCATCTACTCTATCTACTCTACTCTCTGCAAATTGCACACTAACAAGTGGCTACAGGACAAGCCCGTTTAGGCGGAACCTGAACGTTGGGGCACCACCATCACCGCGGCCGGAGTAGTTAATCCGAGACGACTACGCCCGTGACCATATCCATATCCATGCTACTGACTTCACCAAAAAAAACTGCCAAGGGCAGTGTCGATCGAGAAGGAAGAGCCAAAACGGGCACGATTGGACCTGTTAACTGTTATTATACAAGGCAAAAGTTCAGAAGTTCAGAGGTCCCTGTAGTTGCGGTATGCGTTTTAGTAGTACGAGAACGTTGTGTGTAAGCAACTCAATGATCGAGATATAGTCATATAGCTAGATAGGCACAATCAGGCATGCATGTGATTATGGCCTGGACGCTTTTGGTCATGGCCGTGCCAGCAAGGCAGTGCAATGCTTTATTCTATGCCCGCTCATCTTTGACAGGTTGTAGCTACGTACACAAGTGTGACCACATCGTCTCAACTGGAGCTTACAAGAGTTGTTTCTGAATAAAATGTGGAGCTCACACAACGAAGTACGTACTGGGGTTCTTGTTCGGATTAGGTAACGGCTACATGCACGCCTAGCAGTATTATGTATTATCTTTTCGATAGTTTTGTCTTGCATACCACTCTATCTACAAACTGAATCGCTGGACTGGAGTGAAAACTGAAAAGACATCTGAACTTTCCTGTATACTAATCTTGTTTATGGGTTCTTGCATGCAGTTTGTGGCCTTTCTTGATCCTGAACAAGGTAGGTGAAAAGTTGGGCCGACGGATGCTTTCTGGTGGAAGAAGCTCGTCTTTTTTCCAGATGGAAAGGATTCCCATCTTGTTGGTGTTGGGTGGTTAGGTTTCACGGTAGTTGACGTTCACACTCCCTTTTGTGCTACTCCGTCCCACTAGATGCTAACTGGCATGGCGTGATTCTCCCAGCTTTCAGGCTCCATCAGCAATAACAGGCGCTTGCTGTTTTGGTAGGAGGAGTAGGACCGCTCTGAAAAAGCTGGAAATAGCAATAGGTTACTGTTGAGTACCAATGCCCTGCTTTTGTTGAGTACTCCTACCAATATACACAGCTGGATTTGAGTACAACTCGGGATTCAGTGGTTGGGATCACTTAGATGGGAAAAGCTCATAGCCACATATGTTCAGCTGCCGTATTGCCAAAGTTCTCTGGTGTGCACTTAGAGATATTTTGAATTGGGAAGGGTTCCCTGTTTCTGTGGCCGATCTATTTATGGGTGAATTGGTTTCCTCATGAACTTGGAGTACCTAAATACTCCCTCTATTTCAAATTGTAAGTTAACTTACATACACACATAACTTTTATCTTGTATCTAGACATAATGAATATCTATGTGTATATAAAAAAGTTACATATCTAGAAAAGTCCGGACGACCTATAATTTGAAACCGTAGGTCTCTATCTTTGTGCAGGTTTTGTTTGGGCACTTTTTAAAACAGAATAAGATGGCAATAGAAAGGAAGCCCCCTAACAATCCATACGAGATTTCATATTTGGGACTCTATTTTCCACATAACTGGCGGGTGCTGCTCAAGGAGAAAGACAAGGGGCTGGATGGCGTACTACTGCTGTTCTAGCAGTAGCAATTAACTTAGTGTTCGTGTACTGTCTAATTGTATCTTGGTTCTTACTCACCCGTTTCAAGTATTGGTTGTTTTGTCTTTGATAGGTACATCAAGATTACCATTCATAGTAAAACTATCACCCTGTTCGGCAGGCTGTTTCTACGGCTTATAAGCCAGCTGTGGCTGTTTTGTTGTGAAAGAAAAATACTGTACCACGGCTGATAAGCCGTGCTGATAAGCTCAGCCGAACAGGGTGTATATATTCAGAAAACACAGAACTGACATACTATATATCTAGACTAGAAAAGTCAAGATTTCCTCTGGCTAGTATCCCTAACCCTGTTCTGGTTTGTAAACCCTTACACGCTTTCCACAAAAGCAGAGATTTCCTCTGCCATTTTTCTCAAGAAAGAACTTTGAGTTATACTCAAGCGGCTGCGCTTCAAGCATTTCCCTTTTGGGATGGATCTTGTGCTAATGCCTAATGCCTAAATCATCATTATAGTCGTTTCACGATTTTTGGAACAAACATTTTTGGTGCTATGTGCGCAAGCTTCTGAATTCGTATATTTATAGACAAGTTGCTTGCATGCTTAACTGAGTGTGGTTTTTGTCGTTCTCCCACACAACGAAGACGATAACACAGACGGCAACGGACCAAGTCCACTCTCCGGCTAACCACATGCATGCATTGGGTTTCATTCACGCGAACAGACGCAGCTCGGCCGGGGTCAGTGAGCGTGGTCGAAGGGCAGCAGTCCAAGCGCCGAACTTGTCCTCCAAAAGACACCAAGAAAAGCTTGGAAATTTTACTATTTTGTTTCCCCATCAACCATGGCACCATGCCCATTTTCTTCAGGCAGGGGATCTTCAGTCAGCAAACTGGTGCGGTTGTGCTGCAATGCAACAAAAGTTGACACTTGACTGTTGACTCCACTGTCCACTCCTCCATTTTTTGAACTTTAACCGCCTGCAAAATTTGTCCTGCACTGCTTCTGTTTGTGCGGGCCGGCTGATGTGAAACTGAGACTTAGAAAAACCCTGCCTGCTTTTCTTGGTGTGAAAAAATTGGCGGATTTCGATAGTTGAAATCTGTCTCCCTTTCAGCCGTATTGCCCATCTGCCAGCCTGCGTCAGATTTGCTTGGTTGGTTTGACCACTGAAGTGTGTGTATACGTGTACGGGGTCAGATTTCAACGCTACGGACGTCCACTCGGGTTCGCACAATCTTTGCATACGTAAGTGGTCTTCTAGATTCAGCTAAGTGCCTGCCGGATCTGGTTGCTTCTCCTGTCCTGCTTGAACCTTCTTGGCCTGAGTTGGTTTGGTTGGTTCCTGCTCACGTGGCGATGAAGCTGAAAGGTTGGGCTTCGAATGGAAAACTGAAGCGGCAGTGGAAACCACACGAGCGTCCTGGGACCGACGGCGGCGGTGGCGTGAGCTCCCCGGAGCCACCGCCGGCCCACATAGGTCACAGCAAACAGCATTGCAAGCTGACCTTTTTTTTTTTGAATCTTCCAAGCTGACCTTCTTGCAAAGACGTGGAAGTTTCTTTTTTTTCTAGAACACGACTTCACGTGTCTTTTCATTACAGACGTGAAAGTTTCTATGATCTATTTACGCTGCCATAACTTGCCTTTGCAATGCACAACGCAAGTAGCAACATCGCTTACCGAAGATCGTAGAATTTGTGAGTAGTTTTCCGCACGACAATTCAGCAGCCGGAACGTACGCCTCTTTTTCTGAAACTGAAACGGAGGAGTGGAGGACCGGACCAAGCCTGGCGTCATTGCAAGCATGCAGCCACCTTCAGAGTTCAGAGTTGGGCCCCGATCCAGGTCCTGAGTGCTGACGAAGCAAATGCACGACACGGCAGCGGCAGTTTTTTTTTTCCCGGTGCGGGTAGCCGTGTCAACGGCGCGTGCTCCTTCGTGCGCATCGCCGTAACCTGAACCTGATCGACAAGGCTTTGATTGCTGGCTGCACGGCATTTGCGTGCTTCGGTATTGGATTGCCGGCACGTGTTTTTTCTCGTCCTCTGATAAAGGTGCCAGTGCGTGTCGTCCATTCCAATCCAAAAGGCAAAATACTGATCAAACAATATCAAATTTGATCAGATTTATATTAGAAAAATACTAATATCTATGACATGTAGTAAATATTACTAGATTAATTATGTGATATATTTTTATACTTATTTGAAGATATAAATATCGATACTATTTTCTATGAACCTATTAAATTTAGGTTGTTTGATTCTTTGGAAAACAATATTTTTATTCTTTTTTTAGATGAAGGGAGTGGTATCCGTCGTCCTCGACTTTTTGTTGCAGATAGCGAGACAAACGATAAGTGGAGCTAGCTTTGTAATCGCTTGTGAATCTTTGGATATTACCACCATCCTCAGAAAAATGCAATTCTTGATCGGATTAGACTCAAATTATTTTAAATTTGACTGAATTAATAAAATATATTATTAACATATATGGCTCTAAATAGGTATATTATAAAAGTATATTTCATGATGAATTTGATGATACGTATTTGTTATGATAAACATTATTATCTTTTTTATTATGAAAATGGATAATCTTCAGATTATATGAGTTAGAGCTATTCTAGAATTGTATCCTTTTTGTGATGAAGTATTTTCTTCAACTTTGCTAGTCTAATTTAGTGGGGGCGATGGCAACCCCTAGGAGTGAGTATCCTAGTCTTACATGCTTTAAATGATTCCCATGTTTCCTGAGACAAGTTTGGAAAAAATAAATCATAGATCTCACAATAATTATAACATCTACTAGTCCCTAAATGTGCCATTAATTTGGTAGAGTACAATGATTATTGTGAGTGCCTTTAATTTTGAATAATGTTCATTAAATACCCATATCTATTATTATAAAAGTATAAAGTAATTCTCTAAATTTGCATTTAAACTACTCACCTCCACTAGTATGAAAGATAATATGAAGCTCATAAATTTGTATCTAAATCATCAAAATACTAATAGTTTAATTTTAAGCACACTATGCTTATATAAAAAATGATATAACTATCGTGTAGACAACAAAACGTCATAGCGAGTAATGGTGAAACAGTAGTAAAGCACTAAAGCGTGAAGGAAAACCAAAAGAGGTTAAGAGGGTCATCATTATTAATAGCTTACTTAATGTATATACTCCCTCCGTCCTAGATATAAGGCGTAACCACTTTTTATTCATGTCCCATGATATAAGGCATGCTCGCTCACAGACATTAATGCAGTAGTTCTAGTGCTGAGAGAGAGAATTAAATATGTTCTTGGTCTTTGAACCAGTGGTGGTTACGCCTTATATCCTAGGACGGAGGGAGTATTTATTAGTTTTAAGCATCAATCTTAATAACCGTTTAATGAGGTTTTCAACAGGAAGGCATATGACCCCTGTGACCTACATGTAGCTCTTCGTGATGGAGAGAGGGGAGGAGAATGGCAAGGTCTTATGGCATCTGCAGTTGTGTCAATTACTCCCTCGGTCCCAATATTAATGTCGTTGTAGGATTCGAAGCGGATACCAAGAACAACGAAGTAAAATGACCCTGTATACTCCTACCAGCCCTGCAAGAGACCTGTTGCTCAGATGTCCTGTGTCTTTGATACAGTGAGGAACGTCTACAGGAACGACAATTGATTACCAGCGAATACATCAACCTTTTCATCACGGCAATGGCTCAGATATCTTGTCAATGGTATAGTGAAAGCATAGTACAATTGCTTTACTAGGTGCAGAACCTATATGCTTCCTCAAACGACATTCCTTTTGGGACTAATATTGAAAGCTAAAACGACATTAATAGTGGGATGGAGGGAGTAGTTCTCTATAACACCACGGGGTTGTTTAGTTGGTGAAAAAGTTTAGGTTCGGCTACTGTAGCATTTTTCGTTTTATTTGATAAAATTTATCTAATTATGGATTAACTAGGCTCAAAAGATTCGTTTCAACCTTTACAGACAAACTGTGCAATTAGTTATTTTTTTTACCTACATTTAATGTTCTATGCATGCGTCCAAAGATTCGATGTGACGGGTACTGCGCAAACTTTTTTGGGTTGGGGAGGAACTAAACAGACTCCACGACCCACCTCAAAGGCTCAATAGTGTGTAAGACCGCTCAGCAGTATATATTTATTAGTTTTAAGCAACACTGTAGTGCAGCAGTGGTAGTACCTGCAAGAGCAACCAAGACGCCACAGGAGTCGACGACACAGGCGTAGGTCGAAGCCGCCAGGGTCATCGGTGCTACGTATGGCTTCGTTCTGTTCCTTCTCGTATCATATGGACATAAGACCAACACAATCAAAATAGTTAAAAAAATGTTTCAAAGGTAGAAAAGATTCAACTGCAAGGGGAGCATTATCCCCCACCCCTCCTCTTTGTGGTGGACATGTGTCCCTCCTCTTTGTGGTGGACACGTAAAGGGAGAGGAGAGAATGATAAGACCTTAGGGGTGTAAGGCAGTCTGATGCATTTCATCGTCCAGAGGAAAGGTTCCCGGGATGAGCAGGTGATACATACTCTCTGAGCCTATGTGTTGAATAAGACGCACGATTAAATAAGATGTCTAAAAATAAAAAATGACATTTACTTTGGGATAGAGGAAGCAAGTGATTTTGCATGTGCCAACATTCTATGTGTTGTCGTTTTTATTCCAATCCTTTTTTTTGCTAGTGAATTTAAAATTTTAGATATTGATGTTGAGTCAATTTTTTTCAGAATTTTTTTTAGTTAAAACAAGCCCACCAATAGACTTTACATTTTGGATGGAAAGAAGTATTTCGTTTTCATTGGTTAACCGGTCGAGCCAAAAATTAATCAGTTAGTTACAATTGGAGGACGAATTTGTGACAGGATGGTTAGGTTATCGGTGATCATGGCCGCCCAACCAACAAGTACGATCGAGCCCTCTCGCTGTCTTATCCCGTGTCAGCTGTCACTGTGCCAGGCAGCCGTATGCACGGCTTTGGCCCTGGGCGGTGCAACTGTGCAAGAACCGAACGCGGCGGTGCCAGTGTCACGCACACGCAATGCGGCCGTCATGGTGGCGTCAGGGCGCCCCGTCGCGATCCGTCTCGGGACCAAAGCGCCGCACGTCCATTTCGGGCAGCGTCGTCGCCAGTCGCCACGCGCCAAAGCCCGCAGGCCGCAGCCCCGTCGTCGCCTGGCTCCCGTCGTTGTCCCCCGCGTCCCCTGCCACGGGTTCCCCCGGGAGGCCGGGCGGGACCCCGGGCGCCTGTCGCGGTGCACGAACAGAGAGCAGCCAGCCAGCTAGACATGCATGGGACGTGGACGTGCCGGCGTGCGGACGAGTTTCTGGTCCGTATCGACGAGACGACGAGAAAGAAACGCGCGTCGTCATCACAGCAAAAAAAAAAAAAAAATAGGCCGTGTGGCGATGTGAATGGACTGATTCGGTTCGTGATGCGGTGCCCGGCACGTCGATCGGGCGTGTAGTGTCCTAGAGTCTGAAGTCTGGAGTCTGAACCGGGACGCCGGTGCGGCGACGTACGTCCGTGCGTGCGGCATACAGCCAGTCAGCCAGCTACCAGTACCAGATCCGATAGGTGCCGTGCGTGGTGCCGATTTTGTCGATGCCGCCGCCCCTATCAGGCTACATGCTGGTACGTTGTTGGTGTCTAGAAGCGTGAGATAGAAAGTGACACCGGTGTCTGCTTCGCCGTGCCGGAGTTGCAATGCAACGACCTTGGGATTATGGATGCTTTAGGCTGCGTTCACTTGGCATGCGAATCCAAAATATTTCCTCTTCCACCCATCACATCGAATCTTTGAACGTATGCATAGAGCATTAAATATAGGTAAAAAAAATAACTAATTGCATAGTTTGTCTGTAAAGTTCGAGACGAATCTTTTGAGTTTAATTAATCCATGATTGAACAAATTTTACCAAATAACAACGAAAAGTGCTACAGTAACTTTTTACCCAAATTTTCTCAACTAAACACACCCTTACTTCGCTCAGGCAGCAAGTCAGCAACCTGCCAGTTGTACTGATGTTGTCCTCTTTGTACCACAAATTACAAAATGTAGGTGGCGATGAATTAGCAGATGTGTGCAATCTGGACAACATCGACTCGTCTCGCACCGCCCGCCGTTTCCTTTGTTCTCCCCGGCCTAAAACGCAAGCTAGCTAGCTATGGTGGTGTGCACGGAACCGGTGCGACCTGAACGCACGCTCGCACGCACGCCGGGAAAAGAGGACGATCGAGGCCGGAGGCCGAAACTGACGGGTCAGCCGGTCAGGCCACGGTAACCTACGCTCGCAGCTGTTCCGTGGTCCGCGGCGATGACGACGGACGGCGGCGGACGACAGCGCTGAGCCGGCAACGGCAACCGCCGAGCGTTTAAGTTCCACGCGGCTGACGTGCGTCCCGGGCCGGGGAGTTGAACTTGAGCATTTTTCCGTACGGCGGACGTAGTACTCGGTACTCTATCGCCGTCCGTCGCTCTCAAAGTTGACATGCAGGTGCGACCGTACGGGCCGAGGGTTCCCAGGTCGCGGCGGTTTCGTCACGGCTGAGTGCGTTTTTTTTCCGAACCACGAAACCTCAACCTGAACCGTACCAATGGGGCTCGGCAGCTCAGCGCCTGCAATGGGACTATGGGAGAGTCCCCGTCCCACCAAAGTCGGCTGCCCACCGGTACCTGCATGGGCTGTCGCCGCCGGGCGCCGGCCAGCTGCCAAGTCCGAGCGAGTGGGACTAGCACGCCGAGGCTGCCGCCGCCCGCTGGTGGCGTGGCGCGTGGCGTGGGGCGGTGGCAGGCAAGCCACCAACCCCCGGTCCGGTCCCCGACTGGTGAACTCGGGAGTGAACTCCCCCTCAGGCCGTGCCGCGTGCGGTACGGGCAGGGTGGACTGACCGCGTGGCCGTGGCTGTGCCCAACCGCTCCAGGCTCCGGTCGGTCCCCCGCCCCAAACACAAACGGGCGTCTGCATCCACCACCGCACCTTCAGTTGGCATTCACGGCACGTGCTCAGATTCGGCGACTGGCCATTGCTTTGGCTAATGACTTTTATACCTTCCTTGGTTGCAGCCCTGCCCATGAGGAAGACTTGCAGCAACGCGTAAGCATTGACCTGCCTAACGTGCGGCGTTCTGGCACGAATTTATTCACCCCCTGCACGCCATGCCATGACATGCCCTGGGCACTGCACCGCTCCGTTGTCCAATCGCGAGCTCATCAGCTGAAGGTTTACTCTAAACTCATGTCATGCGTGACGATGTGGCCAGCCTTGGCCTCATTACTCATTGCTAATACAAAGGTGGATCGGAGGCGGTCATTATGGAAGGCTGACGGTGACAATGACGTCTTGGGTTTGGACTTTGGACTTGGACGTCCTGCGTGCTGTGGTTGGAGTGGCAAGATTTCACGTTGCTCGTACGTGCGGCCCCGTGCATGCGGCCTAGTTCTACGCCAAGAATCGATCGAATTAACCTCACACGTATCCGCGACGTTAACATAGGCCTACTAGTACTATGGTACGTTTGGGTTGCTCGCCAAACGTTGCTAATAGCCTGATATGCCTAACATTAGCCGAGAGTTGCCAAATGCGGAAATGGTCCTCCGCAACCGAGGAAAATCCAAGTGACAGTGATTACCAATAATGGAATGAATTCATCAGTTTAGGATGCCAATTGATTCGATCTATGTTTAGTAAGTTACTACTACTAAAAGTACGGATTAAAGAGGAAACCTGAGACAGTCAATGCTCTTGCGCTGCAACTGCACAATTCCTCGGACATGATTTTTTCGAATTAGGGATATACCCCATTTCCATTGCAAACGCACGGAAATACATCAGAGTTTAAGACGTTTTAGAGAGAAGAGCAGCGTACAGAAACTAGACCGAACATACCAGAAAAAAGCTCAGCAAACAAAAGATAACGCTAACAGAGCAGTATTGGTATGCTTGAGACATCTGGCTTCACATCTTGTCATCATTCCGGTCCTTGATCAACTTCATCATCACTGTCAGCGTCTTGTAGCATGTCAAGCTGGTTGGTGGCCGGACGCTTCTTGGCTAGCAGTTGCACCGCAATCTTGAGCATAGCATCAACACCTTGGATCAACGTTTCCTTGTCCACCTCTTTCTGAAGACCTGCCCAGAATTTGATGAGTGCACTTTCATGACAAACAATTTCCAAGGGATTGTGAAGTTTTTTCCCCTCAAAACAAATCTTATTCCTCATTTTCCAAATGGACCAGCACACAGCTGCAATGCCAACCGAGTGAAACTGTTTCCCATTGGGAATCCAGCTTTCACACCACTTCCAGCTTTGCTGGAACGAGGTGGGTATATTATTGGCCCCAAAACATGTAGCAATTGTAACCCACACAACCTTAGCTATAGAACATGTAAAAAGGAGGTGTGTCATAGTTTCAGGTTGATGACAAAAGTAACAAGATGGATCCGCCTTCCATTTCCTTTTAATCATGTTGTCTTTTGTTAAGATGGCCTCATTTGCAACTAACCAAAGAAAAATCTTGATCTTAGCTGGAATTTTCCCTTTCCAGATTTCCTTGTAGGAGGAACCTCCATCAGAGCTATTTAATGCATTATATGTGGATTTCACAGAAAACTTCCCTCTAGCTTCTAATTTCCAGGAAACTATGTCCTGCTCATCACAGAGGTGAAGTTCAGAGGTATCTCTGAGAATCTTTCCCCACTCCCACCTAAGTTCAAAAGTAAACCATCTGGAAAAGGTGATAGGAATTATATTGTAAATCATCTGATGTACTGTTATCTCCTATTGTTTACACAATTTAAAGAGACCAGGAAATAGATTACAGAGTGGCTCATCATATAGCCATATATCCCTCCAAACAGATGTGGATTTGCCATCTTTCACTGTCAACTTCCTGCCTTGAAGATAAATGTGCTTAACCTTAAGAAGGTCAGACGAAATGGGTGAATCAGTTTGTTTATGTTTCACAGAGCCCACATTGCTCCTCCTCATATACTCATGCTTCACTATATCTTGCCAAAGCCCAGCTTCATGTTCCAACTTCCACCACCATTTGCATAGTAGACTCAGATTCATTCTTCTGATGTCCTTAATCCCCAGACCCCCTTTTTCTTGTTTACAGATTTTCACCCATCTTACTAGGTGATATTTCCTCTTAGAGTGGCCCCCTTGCCAAAAGAATTTTCTTCTTACTTTATCCATTTCCTTTATCACTGTTTTAGGAAGGAGGTAGATAGACATATGGTAAATTGGAGCACTATTCAAGCTGGAAGTTATCAGGGTTGATCTACCAGCAATTGACATCGAGGAGCCTTTCTAAATGTCGAGCCTTTTAGCATTTTTCTCTAATAGGGGTAACCAATCAGCTATATGTAGTCTACTAGGACTCACAAGTACCCCAAGATACTTGATGGGAAAATAACCAATCTGACAATTGAAAGTTTCAGCATAAGAAAGAGCCACATTGTCAAAATCATTTATCACAACAATTTCACTCTTAATAAAATTGATCTTCAAGCCAGCCATCATCTCATATAAATATAATAACAGTTTCATGTTTCTTGCTTTGGCTATATCATGTTTTAGACAGATTATTGTATCATTAGCATATTGGAGTACTGTGACTCCATGAGGAATAATATGATTTACCAGGCCTACAATCAAACCATTGTGCTGAGCTTGAATTATCATCCTTGTTAAGCAGTCAGCTACAAAGTTAAAAAGGATGGGTGACAATGGGTCTCCCTGTCTTACCCCCTTATAACTTTTGATGTATGCGCTATGATGTTATTTACTTTAACACTGATAGTCCCACCTGTCACAACTTGTTGGATCCATTTGCACCATGTTTCATTAAACCCCCTGGCTTTTAGACAGGTGAAAAGCAGGGCCCAGTTAACCTTGTCATAAGCTTTTTTAAAATCAAGTTTGAGCACTATTCCACATTCCTTTCTCTGTTTAGTTTCATGAAGAATTTCATGCAGTGAAAAGACCCCAGACATAATGTTTCTACCTTTCATAAATGCAGATTGAGCAGGATGTATTAGTTTATCAGCATAAGTCTCAATCCTCAAAGTCAAGACTTTGGTTGTCAGTTTATATAAGCGGTTCAAAAGATAAATAAGCCTGTATTGTTGTATTCTAGCAGCATTAGAAACTTTTGGTAGCAGAGTGATTATACCATAATTAATTCTGCTAATGTCAACATTACCCTGATGAAAATCATCAGAGAGTTGAATGATGTATTTTTTTAAAATTATCCTCCGGCAAGCTTGATAATTCCTCGGACATGATACATGTCCAAATACAATCGCTGTAAAAATAAGGAACGCGTAAAACCTTTCCCAATATAAAACATTTCCCAATAAAACCTTTCCCAAAAAGCCAGTCAATGTCCCTTACGACGACCGCGTCAATCAGGGCCCAATCGCAGGCCCCCACGTGTCCACCGTCCTCTCCTGCCTCGTGCCCTCCTCCTTTATTAACCGCGCCTCCTCCCCACCCGCACCACTCGCTGCAGCATCATTCCGAGCTCCAACTCCGGACCCAAAACCCGCAGCCCCTCTCCGGTTCTCCTCTTCCTCTCCTTTCTTCCCTCCTCCCCCCACCCCAACTCCATAGATTCCTCTTTCTTGGAACCTACTGTGCCGCCGCTGCCCCGCCCGCACCGCACGCGGCCGCGGCCATGGCCTTCCCCCGGCCCCTCCTCGCCGTCCTCTTCGCCACGGTGTTGGCGTCGTCGTCGTTGTCCACTCCGGCCCACGCGGCCTGCGCGGCGGAGAAGATCTCGGGCAACCGCATGTTCGCGACGTGCGCGGACCTGCCCCGCCTCGGCGCGTCGCTGCACTGGTCCTACGAAGCGGCGACCTCGTCCCTGACCGTGGCGTTCCTCGCCTCCCCGCCCTCCGGCGGGTGGGTCGCGTGGGGGCTCAACCCCCAGGCGCAGAGCATGGTCGGCACGCAGGCGCTGGTGGCCGTCCCCAAGAGCAGCGGCGGCGGGTACGAGGTGCAGACCTACAGCATCTCCGGCTACTCGCTCGGCAACCCGGGCCCGCTCCCCAACTATCAGACGTCCGACCTCGCCGCCGAAGTCGGCGCCGACGGCCGCGTCCAGATGTTCGGGACCCTCAAGCTGCAGAACGGCACGGGCGCCGAGGTCAACCAGGTCTGGCAGGTGGGCCCCTACTCCGGTAGGATCGGGGCGCACAACACCCAGCCCGGCAGCGACAGCATGAACGCCATGGGGACGCTCAACCTCCTTACCGGGGCCGCCACCGCCGCCAGCGGAGGGGGCAGCATCCTCCGGAAGAAAAATGTGAGTTGCTCCTCCCCCTTTGTCTGTTCGTGTTTAAGCCATTTGTTCGTTTCTTCGATTCTTATCCTGGCTGGTGCAAAATTTCAAAGTCAATTTGATCCCATTCACAACACAACTCTGCTAGTATTAGATTCATGACTCAACTTTCAGTTAAAAAAAATTCACCTTTTTAACAAAAGAGCTCTTCTGTTTTACGTTTGTTTTTGCGAATGAGTTACTGAATTTACATGAGACGTTACTGCAACGAAAAAGATAATTCCTCTCTCTCTGAAAAAAAGCAAGCCACACAAATTAATTTTGACTTGTGTTTTTTTTTCCGAGGAACAGCATGTTGATGTAGGCCTCGTTTAGATACCCAAATGGGGTGTTCCCGATTTACTGTGCTACACTGTAGCACTTTTGTTTTTATTTGGTAATAATTGTCTAAATATTGATTAATTAGGCTTAAAATGTTCGTCTCGTAAAGTACAACAAAACTGTGCAATTAGTTTTTGATTTTATCTACATTTAGTACTATGCATGTGCCGATATTTTGGAAGAATTTTTTTTTTATAGTAGAATTTAGGGTGAATTTGGGGAAACAGGGCCGTAGTGGTAAGAACGTGGGAAACCTACCCCTTTTAAAATTCCAGGCTTCGAATGTAGTATGTAGCTAACAAAAGAAAATTCGTGAAGTGTTCTACGATAGTCTCAACTAATTTGTCCTGGTGCGTTGAATTGATTCAGACCTGCTAATCAACTGTATTAGCCCGTACGGCAGGCAGCCTTTGGCACTGTACTTTTTTAGCCAATAAAACAGGGATTTTCTCTAGCAGCGAATCAGCGAACCTTACTTTCGGCGATGGCTTTAGCGAACAGGGCTATGGTGACTGTGTGTTTATTATGCGTGGCAGTTATATCAGTTTCTCTCTTCCTTATCCGTGCACTTCGAATTTTGGTGTACACGGGGCGCAATTTTCTTCCCCTGTCGGTTTTCATCCTTCCTTGTTGGACTTATAAGCAGTTCAGCTTGGATTTGACCAATTTTTGAATGCCTCATTTTTTTTTGTTTGCGTTTATATGCATTCTGAATTCTGAAGAACAAAGGCATATGCGGCTAACATGCTATGCTTGACCCATCAGGGCAATTCGATGCAGTCAAGATAATCAAGTGGCATATTTTTTATTTCACAGTATAATTCTCGCTGTCATACTAGTAGATAGTAGTGTAGTGCCTAGGTATCCTGGTAGGTGCCTTGTGAGTTTGTGACAACTGATGAAGTCTTCAAAGAAAATATTGTCTCGGTTTCCATTAAAAATGCTATTACTGCCATTTACCACCTAACAGAGTAACAGCTGTTACCGTCTTAGATCAAGGCTAATCATACAGCTGGCTACTGGCTTTATGAATCCTTACGGCCTACCTCTCAACCCACTCATATAGTAGTTATGTCTTCAATATTATTAATACATGGCTCACATATCTATCTCACAGAGTTTCTTGATTCATGTGTCCGACTCGGCTGTAAGCTTACATACCGCTTCTCTTCTCTTCTCTCTCCTTCATCTCAGCATTCAGCCATGCTTACAGCCCCTTATTATACTGCTCTTAGCTTACTCCAGTTTGCTTTGGGCGTACTGTCTAGTATTTTGTGGTTTCATCAAGTCATTCTCATTTGTCCCATTCTTTCAGTAGAGTCATTTACCACCTAACAGCTGTTACCATCTTTACTCCAGTTTTGCTTTGTGAGTTGTGACAACTGATGAAGTCTTCGAAGAAAATAGTGTCTCCGTTTCCATTAAAAATGCTAGTATTGTCATTTAGCACCTACCAGCTGTTACTTCTGAATTTATGAAACCATTCTCATTTGTCCCGTTCTTCCTGTAGACTCATGGAATCCTGAATGCTGTGAGCTGGGGTCTTCTGTTGCCGATGGGAGCCATTTTCGCAAGATACCTCAAGACATTCAAATCAGCCGATCCGGCATGGTTCTACCTCCACGTAGCTTGCCAGCTGATCGGGTACGGCGTCGGAGTCTCCGGCTGGGCAACTGGAATTCATCTTGGAAACCTGTCCAAGGGAATCACCTACTCACTCCACAGGAACATTGGGATCGCAGTATTCGCTCTTGGTACTCTGCAGGTACTATATAGCAGTATACATCCATCCTTCTCATGATGATGATGCTCTTTTACCCAGTTGATGAATGAAAAACCTAAACCCCCTGATGACCTTTTTTCCCCCATTTACTAGATCTTTGCGCTCTTCTTGAGGCCGAAGAAGGATCACAAGTACAGGCTGTACTGGAACATCTACCACCACTCGGTCGGTTACACCATCATCATACTGGGCATCGTCAACATCTTCAAGGGCATGTCGATCCTGCAAGTGGAGCAGAAGTGGAAGACGGGCTACATCATCGCAATCGCCATCCTGGGCGCCATCGCCGTGATCCTGGAGGTCGTCACATGGGGCATCGTTCTGAAGCGGAGGAAAGAGGACAGCAAGACCTACAACGGCACCTCGAACGGCGGCCACTTGCCGCTATCTATGTAACTCATCATCATAGTCAGGTCCTCTGATGAGTATATCTGATCTTCAGTGTTGTGTTGGTGTGCAGATGTAGGCGGGTTAGGCCTTATGATGCTTTAGTACCTCTCTTTTTTTTTTTGTATGATAGATGTGTGTATATATACTGCACGATTATTATACTGGAGATGAGTGAGTGATTCCGGTGGCATTGGTCTTTGTCTGTTTTCCTTTTGTTGTGTTCGTGATTGCTGAGCTGATCATGCACTTCAGCACTTGTGTTCTGGGATCATGCTATTTGCTGCTCTATCTCTTGCAAAAGAAGGTTGATGAGGTGTACTCAGCGGCTGGTTGGTGAAGCTGGGATGGGAAGTGGATATACACGTATAAGCCCCACTAGTGGAAGCATGACTCTTCTAGAAAAGTGAGACAGTTGCGAAACGTCTAGTGTACTGCTTGCTTGCATAATCTTGTGCAAATTTCCTGCTATCCGGTGGAGGTAAAAAAGTGAGGCCAGGCCCCAGGGAGATCACTTTCGTTCAGCGTGGCGATGGTTGGTTGTTTCGACAAGAACAGCATCGTCATGCTCCTTCTAGAATGCCAGACAAAACATAATGCAAGTGTCAACGTCCCCGTGCGATCCGCTGCTCTTCCCTTGCGTTTACGCGAATCCATTGCACGAGAGTGACTCTCGGAGAAGAAGAGGAGTAGCTTGTGGCTCACAGTCACTGGGTTCACCGCGTCACCTCAGCAGTGAGAACTGGAGAAAAGTTTGTGGCGTAGTGCGAGTCCGTCTGCAAATTCTTCCTTGGTGGTGGAAAAAGGCGTGGCGAGGCGGAGGCACGCACGGGAAAAACGCCCCCGACCAGAAAAAAAATCCACGAGACGCGTGTGACTAGCGCAAAGGCGAAAGGCGTGTGAGCAGGAGTCCCACCCCACACGCCCGGGGCATCAGATTCGCTCGCCCCAGCCGGCCGGCCTCGCGTCGCGCTTGGCCCGTAGCGGTGGCGCGGGAGCTGGCACCGCGCGGCCACGGCCACGCACGGCGAGCAGCCGGGCCGGGCGCCGCGGCTGGCGCTCACCCGCTCCTCGCGCTGCCTCGGCTCATGCACGCCGCGTCGCCGCGCGCACCGGCACCAGAAAAAGGGGGCTCCTTGGCGGCTTGACCTTGCTGCTGGAACGGGGAAGTGTGCATGGACCACGCCATGCCACACGACGCGATCCGTCGCGTCTTCTTCCTCTTCGGCCTCGGCGGCGGCCGGCCGGCCGGCCGGGTTGGGCTTTTGGCGGCCGTACAGGCTAAGATACCTATCTCACCGGCACCAACTGACGCAATAATTGGAAGCCTTTTTCATGCCGATAGCGTGATGGTACGATTAGGTCGGTAGATCATGCATGCACAAAGGCAGCACTTGGCCGAGCCACAAGGAGAAAAGAAACAAGAGTCCTGCCGGTCTGCTACTCTGTCCTAAAGATAGCGAGCAGCAGCAACAACTGAAACGGGTGCAATCAGCACTACCTGTACTTGTGTCTCGACAGGGTTGTTCTGTTCGCATCATTGCTCAAATTTTTTTATGAATGATCACCTTTTCATTAAACATGCTAATGTAGACCGGTAGTTCACATAGTACTTTGTTACATGTATAAACTTAACTTCAAGTTTAGAGAGAGATAATTAAACAAGATGATGTACCTGTACATTTGTAATCTCCGGCCAACTCAAACCCTTTCCTTTCCAATTTCCAAAACTTTTCACCAGCAGTGGATCCACAACCTAAATGCCTGCTCATTGGAGGCGAGGTCAGTGAGCTTGGCCAAACCCAACTGTCATCAGTACTCTAAACGAGATGCACTGTACCGACCGGCTGACACCAAATCATGACCAAATCATCACCGGGCTTGGACTGTTCAGTGTACCAGTTTTGACTTTTGACCCAACCTAAACTGCACATCAGGATCTCTCCTACTACTCCCCTATTCTATGCTAGCCTCCATCACCTGTCAGCTTGTCAGGTTCAAACTTCAAACCTAAGCTGTTTGGGCCTTGTTTAGATGAGCCCCAAAAGTTAGAATTTTTTCACTCTCTCCATCACATCAATCTTTGGACGCATGTATGGAGCAGTAAATGTAGATAAAAAATAACTAATTGCACAGTTTGATTGTAAATCACGAGACGAATCTTTTGAGCCTAGTTAGTCCATAATTGAACAATAATTGTCAAATACAAACGAAATGCTACAGTTCCAAAATTTTTCTAACTTCTTCAATCTAAACAAGGCCTTGGTTGTCAAAACTGCTGAATATTTTGGTTTTGTGCCCATGACCCATCATTCAATGGAAAGTTGAAAAGTTTGTTTCGCTTGCACTTGGCTCAACTTCTATCCACCTCAAACGCACTAGCATTCGTATGGTCGGTCACCTTCAGTTGGTGTGTTGGTGCCGGTGGGTGGAAGGGTTTCAGTTTCCAGACCAACTCTGAAGCAATTTGCAGGTCAAAGAGGAGCCGAGAGCTGAAGTGTAGTGCCTGACAAAGTTCAGTTGAAGTGACTACCAAGCATCGACAAACTCATGATGAACCCTATCGCCGATTTTTTTTTTTAAAACTGTCTGGCGTTGTTATAGAAGCAGCTGCAGTTCTCGTTGAGCTGTATCGCAGCTGAGGTGTATGCTGTAGGAGCAAAGCATCATCCAAGTCGATGCAACTTGACAGGTACAGCAGACATCATAGATTGTGCTTTTCAGGTTCCCAACGTTCTGAACCGAAAACCAGTAGTATTTGTTGAGCTTGAGCTGCAAATGGGCATTGTGGGATGGGGAAAAGAAGAAAATAGAACATTGTTGGTATAGGTTCTGTACAAAAGATTACAGTCTCACTAATCAAAGAGAATGTCCTGTAAGTCACATGTATTGCCTTTGTGTACAAACCACTCTACCGTGATTCAATCAATGAAGTAAACTATACAGACTATTGATCAGTCAGTACTTCAAACTCACAACCTTCTTTGTACAATTATATAATCCACCCTCTAACAACATAATTTCAATGCCACATCTACTACTTAAAAAGGTAAAAAAAAAGGTTAACTTAAAATTTTAACTACAGGTAATTGCAACAGCTGCACACCCTCTTCTTTCTTCCTTTTTTTTTCCTTTTTGATTTGATACGCAAAGAACGAGACGTGAGAGATCAGGGACGCATAATATGTACAGAACAGGATGAAGAGCAGAGCCACTTTTCCCCCCCAGCTTAGGCAAGAAATCTAAGACTCTACCGGCTAAACACTCGGACAGAAGAACTCCAACACCAAGCAAAAGAAACTAAAACTCGCTTTTACAAGTTTCGCTTTTGCACACCGCACAAGTCATGCACCTCTGAGCTGCCAAATTTTGCAAAATCAGAACGTAGTAAGTGATTCAACTGGTTATTCTTGGAACCGGACTCAGCATCACTTGGTGAGTCAGTAATAGAGCGTGGGTTAACGGTTGGGGGAGCTGAAGGCACTGGGCAGCAATGCCGGACAGTGATCCTGTGTGTGACGGCCTCAGTCGAGGAGCTGCCTGTGACATTCACCGAAAGAACAACCTCCATATCTTTGGTGGCTTCACACCACCAGTTTTGCTGTACTCCGTCGACAAATTCTTCTTGTGTGAAGAAGTCTTCATGATGCACAGCAACTTCCATTGTTTCTCCTGGTTCGATGAGACCGATTGATGGTTGGACCTATTTAACATTGCAGAGTATAAATACAGAAAAGGGGGAAATCCTTGAAGTATGCAATACAATAAGAATATGGAATGACTGATTACAGACTTGTCAAGCGACTTGCATAAATTCGAATGTCTTTGCCCAATAATATATCTCTGCAAAACGGCTATATAAAAAGCTACCGATAGAACCAAATTCAGCATCTTGATAATTGATTAACAGTTTGGTACAAGTCATTATAATTTGCGATTGATCAGATTTTGCTTCTCACAATTAGGAAACCAGAAAGAAATAGTTCCCAAAGAGAGTATCTGCTAGAAAAATATGTCACACAAGTGGAAAACAAGTTCCACGGTTCTCCAAGTTTTATGTTTCTAGAATTCAGCTACATTAACTATGCTCGGCATTTTTGTTTCCAAAAAACTATGCTCGGCATTTGGAACTAAATGACAAATGAACACGATAATTTCCTACCAGCAAAATTATGATCAGAACACACCCAACGAATAAGGGGGTCACATTATCCATCTGGAAGAGCTATGAACTATGTTTTACTTTCTCATGAAAGCAGGACAAGCACCCTGCAAGCAAAATGTTGTGGGAACCTAATATAGGCTCCCCACTATAGGGGGTTCCTGTCAAAATGCCATTCAGCTGAAGCTATGGCATACTATATCTAAGTAGTAAGTATGATATAGCAAATGAGATCTAATAGGGCGACAAAGTATACAAAAAAGAACAACAGCAGTGTACATATAGATTAAAAAAAGAGTAACTCTACCTCAAGCCAAAGTGGAAAGCCAAAGGATGCCCTTAGGAGCAGCTCAGATTTAGTTCCATCTTGCTTTCTGATTGATTGGCCTTCACACAGGATTTCAAAAGCAGCCTTACTAGTTTCACAATTATTAGTTATTCGAAGGATAACATCTTCTTGATTTTCCAATATAATGTTGTTTGTGCTTACGATAGTGTCTGGAACAAAATGCAACTCTCGAAGCAAAGAGCATACTTTTTTGTTAGATTCGATTATTTTTCCAAACTCTTGCCTTCTTATCAGCTCATCTACTCTTGCAATATCAACGCTAAATGTACATCTCACAGGTTTATGATCACTATCTGTGACATCCATGCAAGCTTCGTACCTATCAAAGAGCAAAAAATAACAAATTAATTCTGCAAGGAATAGTTATACTAAAGAAGGATCACATAACTCCAGTAGTTCTCTTCCTCAACACACAAAAAAATGGTCAAAATACAAAAACGCTTGGCTCTGTGAAATCTTACGCTGTAATTGCAGCAACAACAGGACACTCTAATGAGCATTCAGCTATTGATACAGAACGGCTGTCTCGATATAGTATTCTATCACACCAAGCAGGTATTCTCTTCTTCTCCCCTGAATCATACCCTGCATGGAGATGATGGAACAAACTCATATCTAAAGCAGGTGGTACGAATAAACCATGAAAAAATCAATTGGAACTGTCCATGTAACAAAAGATGGACATATATAACAGGCGAGTACTATAAGCATCAAATACAGTACCTGAGAGACCCAACTGGTGTCTTTGGAATTTGTAGGTCGGAGGAAATTTGATTGGACCTTCACGCATTCCTTGAAACACATTTCCTGCCTTCATTTCCGCTCGAAGTTGATCCCTTTCCCTAAGCCAGTCAAAGCTCCTCTGAGAGACCATATCCCTTGCTTCATCATAGGTGATGCCATTAAGTCGGTAGTTGAAATCACCAAGAAAGACAACCATATCAGCTTCTGCCAGCTCAGGCCTATCTTCATCGGCTTGATTTTCATTAGCCTGCCATTATTACAGTATGAATACATAAACAATATCATTTCCAGGAGGAAAACTAGCCAATTATTGTTGTGAACACAGTTTGATGATCACATACACTCACTGCTTTATGCAATTGGACAGATGTAGCAGAAGCTGTAGTACAACAACAAAGAAAAAATGTGTTATGGGTGTCATGTATAGCAATGTTAGTAAACAATAGTACTTCCAAGAGGCATTTGACAACAACATACCTGTAGATCCATGAGGTTTGTTGAAAGTCATTGTCCGATAAATGTGGTCGAAATCAGCATTACGACGGCTAACATTTTCTTGATGTGCAGCAAAATGATTGTTTACAAAACATATCCTGCGATCAAAGACTCTTATTCTTAATCCGACACCACCCTGAAAGAAGCATCAGCTGTCATTTATAGTTACAGTGTGGAACGGCAAAGGAAATTTGGAGCACAACTTTGACAGGCATGAAAAGCTAATAATCAACTATTGAATTCAAATATATAGTTTCAAGAGTTTATCTGCGGATTACTGAAGTTAGAACCTTTCAAACTTAGCCGTCAGTTGAATTCTTTTGTTCTAACACAGGCGGACACATTGCTTCTTCATGGTACAGCCACAAAAAGAACAGCACATTTTAATAAGTTTACAGATTCTATATTTGCATTTATGCATTAACTCTAATAAATACCATGCAGATTGCCAGTTTCTCTTTTCCTTTTTCTGCAAACAATTTCTTTTATTTTATATTGTGCAGAAGGGAGAGCTAGGGGATGCCTAGTGGTAAGACACAGATCAGACACATGGTACCTGGTACCTCCATCAGAAACAAGAAAGTGAAGTTGCCTTGACAATCGCTTACCTTGTTGCCAATAGCACGCCCAAAGCCACATGGTACTGCAGCAGCATCAACATCACCAACATGTGGCTTAAGGTCATTACTTGCCCTTCAGATAATCATGACGTAGAATGTGGAAATATGATATGAGAAAAGTATTTAAGCGCAAACTGTAATAATCATGTGAACAGAAATTTACAATGTGTTTTATTAAGAATGATTCATGATTAGTCAGTACCATGTAGCAATAAGTAATCCTGCCAACTGCCTTGAACCAACTCTGTGGAAGGATACCCCCTCATCAAGTGTTTTGCCAATACTGTCTATCCACCACTGCCCATTGGCACTGCCCTCAAGCCCTACCTAAGGCCATAAGACAGATATATTGAATCAAATAATCACCTTATAGAACAATAATCAAACGATAGCTGGTGATGTTGACATTTCTGGATTAAACTGAAATCAGCAGGAGAAAGATCAGAATACAGTAATGAGTAGGGAAAATATAAACTTATTAGTGTTCCCTCCCTTTCAGGTATCGGGGTAAAATGGATACTTTCTAAAAATGGATCTATAATTAATATGAGAACAAAATACATTAACTTCCCAAGTTTTAAGTAATAGAAGAATCTGTTAATTGTGAACAGGAGTCAGAGGATATCCCTTCCTATAAGCTACAACATTGAAAACTTTAACTCGGGATGGAGAGCAAATGGTAACATGGTGGAGACACAGTTTAAGAATTAGGGTGTATTTACATTGCATTTGGGCACAATAAAACCTAAATGATTGGGTGCTTCAGGACCATAAACATGAAGATTCACAAATATTCCCTCAATTTCATAATATTGTTCAAGAAAAAGAAACAATGTTGTCAATTAGTGGTAGTAGGTGGATAATTCATCGAATACTCCCTCGATTTTTCAAGAGGTCACATATTTTGAACAAGCCTATAGGAAAATCTTCCTTAAATCATGAAACGGGTGGAGTAGAGACAATAGGAAGATTGTCAGAAACTATGTAAACTTATTCTTTAAATATCTCCAATTCAAAATTCTTAACCAGATTTTTTTTTCTCCCTGTTCTGACACTATTAGCCAAATTGAATGCTACCTTCCCACTTGACAAGAAAGAAATAATATTAAGGTGAGGCAAAGTATCTTACACTTTCTTTGGCTGCTGCCATGGCAAGAACTCCAGCACCCATCTCGACCTCTTGCAAACCTACCACCACTAACCCAACATCAAAAAATGCACCACCTAACCATGACCTTAGTGCTTCAGGAGAAGCTTTCTCTTGTGCAACATTCCAAGTCCCAACCAGTATTTTAAGGTTCTCTAGCCTTGTATATGACAGCTCCCTGCTAGCCAATTCATAGCGTAGAATATCATCGAGAGGGCTAGGGGAACTTAGAGGCCATCCTCGAATACCACCATGATGTGCCAAAGTAAATATGTAAGAACCACCGATTGCCATGTTTATTACTGGACAGCTATGACCAATCCATCCTGCCAGAAGGTTACCTTCAACATCCATAACTTGAATAGTGCCACTTGCATAGCTCACCCAAACCCTTTCTCCAAGTGTCTTTATGCATTGAACAGAAGAACTATGATAATGAAATTCTTGCAATCTATTCCCATTTCCATCCCACACAATAATTGAACCATCTGTGCAACCAGACCAAATTGTCCCATTCATTGCTTGAGCAACTGCTTCGGTTCGCCGATTGTCTTCCACCAATGTCCCTTTTGTTGCAACTCTGCGTACAGCATCAGCTGCGCCCATCAAGGCATTCCTAGATTTCTGAAAAAAACTGAAAGAACCTTGCGGTTTCTCCTTTTTTGTGGGTTTTACTTTAATCTCTTCCTCTATGAACTGTTCTGGCATTACTGGGGCCTCCGGCCGAGCTAAGTCAACTTGGCCATCGATGCCAAATACTTTTAAAAGCTCCCTAGTCTTAGCATCCCTGTATAAAAAATATATAAAAGTAAGTGCCGGTGAACTTGAGACTGTTAAATATATCTATATTTATCAAAGCATACCAAAGAGCAAATGTCATGCTAGTTAGACTCCAAACTTTTGCTGTGCAGCGATCTGCAAGCATGTGTTTCACATCAGCAGCAGGCAAAGAGCACATGTTACCAACTGTAGCATTGTTCCTAAGGTCAATATAGGATTTTTCAACCAGCGAGGCAGCCATATGATTTTCTCCTGATGTAAATGAGAGGGACTTAGCAATGGCGTCCCAAGGCCATGCCTTTATGACACCTCCTTCCGATCCTGACCAAATTTCACCTGTTTCCAAGAGATTAAATGAAACAATAAATTTGGATACCTTTTAGCCCTTCTAAATCAGAATCTATGTTAACACATGAACTATAAAACATCAGAGATGAATAGACTCAAACAATAAAGATCTAGTGATTCAGACATTGACAGAAGGCAAAATGAAAGTATCCCAATGAAGCTGGGAGAATAGGTTTTGAACTTTCGATCGAGAGTACAGAGTTGTTGATCTCAAGAATCATATAGATTATGGATAAGGATAACAACACTGAGCATCTCAACCACAACAAGGAACAATTTGAATTTTGCAAATTAGTACTCAAGGATTATGATAGTTATAAAGGTTCCACAGGCTAATTCCATTTCTGTATGAAAAGACACCACAAAGGCTGACTGTACCCAACAAAACTTCTCCAGCTAGAAAGAGAAGCCAAATGCGCTAAATCCATGCGTATTCACCTAAGGAAGACAAGGGAATGACGACATTCCAGAATAACTTGTAGCTAGTCCCTACTCTATTTGTAGCTGTCCCCACCTCATACAAAACAACAAAACTTGGACATAAAGTACTTAACATATATAGCTAAGATTTAACGGTGGCATGATAAGGCCACGTTTGGTTTGCACATGTTAAAGTTTAACTCTCATCACATTAATGTTGCGGCAAATGCATGGAGTACTAAATGTAGACTAATTACATGCATGTCGGCACAGATTAGGAGTAATTTACGAGACGAATCTATTAAGCCTAATTATCCACTCCTTAAGATCTCTCTTAACGGACTCGTCCCAAGTTAGTTTAGGTCGACCTCTACCGCTCTTTACATTATCGGCCCGCTTTAGAACTCCACTATACGCACCGGCGCCTCAGGAGGCCTGTGCGTAGTGGAGTTCTAAAGCGGGCCGATAATGTAAAGAGCGGTAGAGGTCGACCTAAACTAACTTGGGACGAGTTCGTTAAGAGAGATCTTAAGGAGTGGAATATCTCTAAGGATTTAGCTATGGACAGGAGCGCTTGGAGATTGGCAATCAACGTGCCTGAACCGTGACCTCTTTTTGTCTTGTGCCATTTATGTGTCTCCCTGTTTCTCGTCTCTTTTGAGTTTTATATCTAGCCTACCCTAACTTGCTTGGGACAAAATGCTATGTTGTTGTTGTAGTCTAAAATTGGAAACTTTTTATCAAATAAGACGAAAGTGCTACAGTGTTTGTTAAACTTTAACACCCAAACCAAACAAGCCCTTAATATTCTAATTTGGGATTCAAAATTCTCGTCATCAACAAAGTCAATAACTATACTGACTACTAGAGGTCCCAGAACTTTATTGCTAAGCTATCACAATTCAGTCACGTAAAATCAGCCAGTAAAAAACCGAACATTCCGGATTCCCAGCACACCTTCTGGCACCGAAAGAGTGGCATTGTCTAATTGCTAGAAACAGTCAACAGAGCACAAAACAACGAGATGATCGAGCAAGCAAAGCTTGTTACCGTACGACGTGACGACGATGGCGAGCACCGGCGTGCGGCTGTACGCCTGCCACGAGAGGGCCTCCATGAACATGGGCGCACCGCCGGCGGGGCCTCCTCCGACGGGCGAGGGCGCGGCGTGGTCCATGCGCCACGCCCTGATCCTGCCGTCCCTGTGCCCCGTCCACACCAGCCCGTTGGCACCGTCGACCGCGGCGCAGAGCACGGGCGGGACGGGCACGGACTCCCTGAACGGCGCGGCCTCCTCGTCGCCGCGGCGCCGCGGCCCAGCGCCCGGCCGCCACCCGCGGAACGCCTCGTGGAGATCCCACACCCGGACCCCGGACTCGGCGCCCGCCCACAGCTGCCGCCGCCGAGGGTCGCACGCCAGCGTCCGCAGGAAGGCGCCCACCTGCGTCTCCCGCAGCGGGTGGGGCCGCACCTCGAGCGCCGGCGGGCGGGCCGGGTGCATCGCCGCGCGGAGCGGCACGCGGAAGATGCCCTCGCCCCCGCCGGCGCCGACGAACTCCGGCAGCGCGCAGCCCGCGCCGCCGTACTGCGACATGGCTCGCTCCAGTGCCGCGGCCGCCGAGCCGCCGTCTACCCAGGCGGCGAAGGAGGCCGCGGGGGCGAGCGCCGCCTCGCCGTGGCCGTGGCCGTGGCGCTGCGGGAACGACGCGCAGCGCTGCGCCGAGGGGGAGGCGGAGGCGACAGGATTGTCACCGTAGCTGAACACGCGCGGCGCGGCGCGGCGGTTGAACGCGGGCGCGGACGCAGGCTCCGTGTCGCGCGGCAGGTGCAAGTCGACGGCTTTCCGCTGCGCCGACGGCTCGTCGTCCGGGTCCATGTCCCCGCGCGCGATGCGCGTTCCAATCCGGCTTTGCGATTTTGGAAGCGATGAGAAGGCGGCGGGACTGCAGGAGGAGCGGGAGGCGAGCGCCGGAGAGGTGAGGGAGCGAGGGGATGGAGAGGGTCGGGCGGGGAGCGGAAGGGGAGAAGCAGGGACCGGGAGGGGCGGGACCGTGCAGGGGAGGCAACTGTGAGAGAGAGCGTGGACTGGTGGCGCGTGGGTTTATATGGGTGGATGCCTCGTGGACCGGGACCATGGCAAGAGGGCAGGCCAGGCAAGGCAAAAGTCCCCCGGCCGCCGCCTGGCTCTGCGGTCACTGCCAGTGCGAAGGTTTGGGAGCAGCCATAGGAGAGTTTCTTCAGCGTGACGATTGGAGATACCAAACTAGCAAGATGACGGGTAGCTTTTTTTTTCCTCATTGTATACTTATCTATTAATAATTATTAAGTTTTTAACTAACTTTTGAGAAGAAGTCTTTTTTTTTTCTTTTGATGCTTCATAATAACTACGTCCACTTGCATAAAATTTATACTGTATTCACCAATCAATTCTTTAGCTTACTTTCTACACTCATATCCCATGTCTCTGTAATTTTTACTGATGCAAAATCTAGGTAACTTTCAGTTCTTTGTTGAGCTTAACAGAATCACTATCACAACATTTCTTATTGTCTGTCCCTCTTGCAAATTTAAGATCCTAATAATCCAATACCTTACTCCTACTTACAAATCCACGTTTAGCCTTTTTTTTTTACTATAAACCATTGCCGAATTCACCACAATGTTATTCATGTCTGCTAGAGGCAATATATTGCCTCGAACATTCGTTGGTCGGCCCCATCATCACATCAACATTCATTGACGTAAGCATTCTAGAATAAAATTGTGGATCCATCGCTAACACCAGTGGGCTGGTGTCTCTAGACTACTACTTATGCCACTCCACCGCATGAACCATGCTATGATCATAACTGTTTCCACTTGTGTCCAACTTCTCGTAAAAAAAATCAAAATAATACCCCTTTGTGTTGCTTGCGAACTTGTTAAACATGTGCACCAAGAAATTTTGTTTGATCAATAGCTTGTAAGATATCAAAAGAAGATATGCTTTTATGCTTTATCATAATCTTGACTGATCCAACTTGTTTTATTCTCCTTGGTCATCACAATCACTATGAAATACGTTAAATTTGAGCCACGATCATTATACTATCTACTTGTTTTCCTTCGCCGATATCGATGTTGGTGCTAAACTTTTGGGACATAAACACATGAAAAAGGTGAATCAATGATCTTAAGGCTACGACAAAAGAGCAATTTGAGACGGTGAGGCTTACAATGGGAGAAGGAGCGGCGTGGGAATTTGAAGCGCATCAATGATTTTTATGAACATGCCAAATATAGTGATGGCATGCTAATATAGCTCTTATGCATGCATTTTATCACTTAGTTATAATTTGCTTATCTACATGAAAAAGTCAATTTGTAATGGTATATTTAAATTCTATATATATCATTGTCTCTTTCTATATTTGAATTTGTACTGTTTTTTTATTTTTTTTGGTAAATCTAAACCATTACAATCTTGATCTATAAGATCATGTGCTAGTTTTTAGCACTTGGGAGTGAAAAAGATGACTATTAACTTTACTTATACCAATATGCTAGTTTTTTTTATTTATGTATTTTTTCAAACATAGGGAAATCAGATTACTATTTTTCAATGTTAAATTTAAATACTTTCTAATTACAATTTATAGACTATTTATTTATATATTTTTGTTTTCAATTCATCTGGAGATCAAAATATTATTTTTAAGAATATTTTAATTTATTCAAATTTTGTCTTTTATTGATTGTGTTTTACACATGAATTCTTTATTTAGGTATTTTATTTCAAAATTTGTAAGGAAATCAATTTCTACTCCCATTTATTACCGCAAATTTACTTTATATTAAATTTATTTGGTGTGAATTCTTTGATTTAGTTTAATTTGTTAGATCATGATATAATCTAATGATGATTTTTTTCTTTTTTAGTTTAATGTCGTAATTTTTAGACCCGCTCAGTAAACACATGGACTTCTTTTAACACTAGTGTATTGTCCGGTACATGGGTGATGGCTTTGCTACTTTGTCAACTTGAAAGCTACTAGTTCATCTTACCGAGGCCTTATATTTAGAAAGCATGAGTTGAAAACATAGAAAATATAGAACAAAATGTCTCACATATGAGATTCTATATGATTTCAAAATGCAGGAACAATAGAGGTTGTGTGTTTGGATGATGTAAAAGGAAACTACATGTAATGGCGGATCTTTGTAAGAGGAAGGGGCTAAGCTAAGAGATGAAACTCAAAACTCACTCCACACATGGTAAATTTGAGTACCTAGGGTGTTTGGTTCCCCGGACTAAACTCAATTTAGTCTCTGTCACATTAGATGTTTGACACTAATTTGAAGTATTAAACATAGACTAATTATAAAACTAATTGCATAGATGGAGACTAATTTACGAGACGAATCTATCAAGCCTAATTAGTCCATGATTTGACAACGTGGTGCTACAGTAACATGTGCTAATGATATATTAATTAGGCTTAATAGATTCGTCTCGCAAATTAGTTTACATCTATGCAATTAGTTTTATAATTAGCTTATATTTAGTTCTCCTAATTAGCATTAATCATCCGATGTGATAAAGAACTATAGTCTTTGGATCCAAACACCCCTTTACTAAAGAAATTCTCTAACAGCAGGGGGCATGGCCACCTTTGGCTCCAACTAAGCTCGGCCCTCGTCCTGAGAAACTTGTCTAATTCAGGCAGCAACATCCCACCACAGTCAACCAAAATGCAACGTCCGAGATTATTGCCTGATCCAGACAACTTTCTTAGGTCCCGTTTGGTTTGGGTGTTAAAGTTTAACAAATACTGTAGCACTTTCATTTTATTTGACAAAAAGTTTCCAATCTTGGACTAATTAGGCTTAATAGATTCGTCTCGTAAATTACTTATAATCTGTGCCGACATACATGCAATTAATCTATATTTAGTACTCCATGCATTTGAGGGAACATTGATGTGATGGGAGTTAAACTTTAACACACCCAAACCAAACGGGGCCTTAGGATTCAAACCAAACATGTCCAAAATTACTAAGGATCAGGATCCTAAAAAACTCATATGAAAATCCTTGAAGTAAAAAAGAGGCCCGAATGTTGTGTATTGCTCTTGTTAATAACATGGGCACCCATTTTGCATTATTTTTCTGTGAAGTACTTTTAAATTTCCCCGCTCAATCTTACATAGATCAAATCATACAAAATGCCCGTCATTAATACTGTATATCATTATCTATATACTCCCTTTGTCCCCAAACAAATCAATTCGTAGAATCCATGCTAATTTTATAGAAAAAAGTAACAACATTTATGACATAAACTGAGCATATTATGAAAATATATTCTATGGTAAATCTAATGATATTAGTTTGATATCATAAATCTTGATTTTTTTCTATAAATTTGGTTAGAGTTTAAAATGTTTGACTTAAAATAACTCCGTAAATCTATTTATTCAGGGACAGAGGGAGTATGCACCGGTAGTGTTAAAAGAAAGTACTTGTGACTACAGCCAAGTTTTGATGACATAGATTTCATGTGTTACGCTTCTTTCATAGGGTAATGATAAACCTAAATAACTCTGACCGGATAGACATGAAAGCAAGATCACGCGGTCCCTGTTCAACTGCCTAAAAAGAGCGATAATGACCTCCACATCTTGCCAAACCTTACCCATTCCGAGCTCTTTTTTTTTTTGTCCCTAACATAACCTCTTTTAGCACCTGCAAACTGCAGGTCCATGTGTCATGGGTGTAGACTAGGTCCACCGAAATTCCATGCGGGCGAGAGCGAGACCACCCAGCACAGTAGATTCGTTTAAATACCTATATAAATATTTGTATTTATAGCATAAAAAATATTAATTTCACCCATTTTTTATTTAAATATGATGATTTTAGTTAGAAATATTGTAGATTTTTTTAAAAATTTGTTGAAACATATAATTATGTATATTTTATCACACTAAAAAAATACGATTACATTTGTCCGTTCCCCTTAATCAAAATAAAATCGCTGGTTCCACCTCTGCCTGGCGAGATTTGGATTTCACCTTTCCGCCTTCCGGGCCTCTCGCTTTCGGTTGCCCACGAATCCGGTTAAACGAACCGGAAATTGACAATTGGCCGCCGTCCAGCGACCAGTATCCACCGCCGGCCTCGCCCTCCGTTTTCAGATGCCTCTGAATAATCTGAAGATCGACGGGTGAGGTTGCTGTCAGGTCAGCCTCGTCGGGATACTATGCAGGTGCCGACCATCATTAAGACGCAAGGAACCACGACTAACGACTTGCTTGTCGTCGTCTCCGATCCTTTCAAGTGACCCTCGGCGGGGCTAGGCGGCGGACGGAAAGTCTCGCCGGAAAGGGACGTGGGCCGCGTGGTTTCATCGTACTACACGGGAGTAGAGGAGAGCAGAGCATCACTGCGACGGGCCGGCAATGGCAGTGGCACTGGCACGCAGTGCATGATGAGCAGCCGGACGGACGGGGTCTCGCGCACTGCCGGCCGTCGGCCGTCGGCTTTGGAGGGCCACGAGTGCTCCACCTCCGATCCACTGGTGGTTGTCAGCAGCCATCGATCGAGCGGGGATAAAAAGTCTGTGCGGGGATCGTGGATGCGTGGACCTTCGTGCGCTTTTCTAATGATGCCGCACAGCACAGAGATGCATGGGCGACGATGGCCGGCCGGGCCCTGTGAATTATTGGGAGATGATTTGACGCACTGCCCTTCAGGCCTCGTTTAGTTTAGAGAATTGGGGAGAAAAACACTGTGACTGTGTTTAGATCTAAATTTTGGAGTGCCAAAATATACCGTAGCATTTCGTTTGTATTTGGTAATAATTGTCCAACCATTAACTAATTAGGCTCAAAACATTCGTCTCGCAAAGTACAACTAAACTGTATAATTAGTTTTTGATTTTATCCACATTTAGTACTCCATGCATGTATCGCAAGTTTGATGTGACGGGGAATTTTTTTTTGCATAGTGCACTTTTCAAGTGATCTAAACATAGCCTGTATCAGAATTCCTATAGCATTTCGTTTGTATTTGGTAAAAATTATCCAAATTTTGACTAACTAGGCTTAAAATGTTCGTCTCGTAAAGTACAACAAAACTGTGCAATTAGTTTTTGATTTCATCAACATTTAGTACTCCATGCATTTGCTGACATTTTGATGTGACGGGAATTTTTTTTTTGCATAGTGAAATTTGAGGGAGAATTGAGGGCACTTGAGAGCTGGACTGCTGGAGCAGTAGCTGACATCAATCAAACCAGAAAACGTTATGTAAGGGCTAGTTGGCTACAAAAGCCAAAAAAAAAAGTTTACGCAGTATTCGTCACATCAAATCTTTGGACGCATGCATAGAGCATTAAATATAGGTAAAAAAAATAATTAATTACATAGTTTATCTGTAATTGTCGAGAAGAATCTTTTGAGCCTAGTTAATTCATAATTGAATAAATTTTATCAAATAACAACGAAAAGTGCTACAAAAATCTGCCCAAAATTTTTCACCAACTCAACTGGCCCTAAAATGGGCGTGGCCAGCGCCTGTACATCACAGTCTGTCCCAGTCTCCCATCGTCCTACCCTTGTGCGACTTCGTTCCGCCTCACTTGCGCACTCTGGCCCCGTATATGAACCCGCCGGTTATTCTCCAGACTCACTCCTCTATCTCTCTCCACGCCCCCCCTTCCCCCACCTCCACACGCCGCACACACCATCCGCCTGCCCCCGGCCGAACAACGTAAAACACTTGCAACATGAAAAAAAACATATGAATGCAACGTACTCCCTCCGTCCCCAAAAGAATGAACTTCTGGAACAGTATCATGTTTTAGTGTACCAAGTTTGATTAATTATAGATAAAAAAATATAAATATTTAAAATATCAAATAAATATCATTAGATTAATTACAAAATGTATTTTCATAATAAATTGATTTAGAGTTATAAATGTGAATATTATTTACTATAAACTTGGTCAAACGTGAAACACTTAAATTGGCACACATACCATAGTTTCGTTTATTCCCGGGCAGAGGTAGTACGTCTGAAAACAGATGAAACATTTGGAATATGCACCTGCAACATGCGTGTGGAACAGATGAAACATCCAAAATGTAACACTTACAACTTATAACATGAAACCACCAGCTCCAACATAAGACTAAAATAGCTAAAACATTTTGGAACATACTATTGCAGCACATGTGTGAAACATATACAACATCCAGATAAAAAACGATTGCAATGTACGTTTGGAAACAGATGAAACATTTTGATCAAACGTTTCCAACATGCATCTGAAACACTTGCAACATATGCAACATCCCTCATCTACTTTTGTAACATCAAAATAGAACAATTGCAACATATATTTAAAAACGTCTGAAACAATTAAAAAATACATATGCAACGTAGGGGAGGGGAAGCCGGGGCCGGTCGATTCCAGCCGCCGGGGGTCGGAGCCGGTAGCGAGCGACGACGACGCACAACATCGGGCTTGGCTCGGCCGGGTGGGCGCACTAGCACCAGCGGTGCACGCGCGCACCCACGCCACCAGTGCCACCAGCACTGCCGGTCTTGGCTCGGGCTGGTGGGCAGCGCGTGCGATGGGGGTGAGCGAGCGGCGCCGGAGGGGGGGGGGCGTGGCAGTAGTGAGGTAGAGTGGTATCCGCGTTTGGGATGGAACGGAAGGAGTGGCAGCCGCAAGGCGATGTGGTGGAGAGAGGAAGCGGAAGGTACAAGAAGCTTTTTTCTTCTTTTTTTTTAGAATAGATTGGGGCGAGAATGAGTGAATGAGCAGTGGTCGGGCTGTGTGGCGGCCTGCCATCCAGGCGTCCATACCCAGCATTACCGTTATCTGATCTAAACAAGGACAAAACAATTGCGGCGTCCCGTCCTCTTCAACCGTTGGATGCTCAGACGAAATAATTCCTTTAAAAAAAAATTGTGTGTATGCACAGCACGTCGAGAGAAAACTAGTAAGTGTACCGTACGAACGAATGAGTGAAGACATGATAGCACGTACTGTACCACAATTATATTCCAGGTGAGAAGCCGTGGCCTTTTTCAGCTTGAAACAACAATTTTTTTTTCCGCCCCCATGACCTGATGAGTACCCAAAAGAGCAACAAGCAAGGACAAAGCTAGACCTGCCCAGCTGTGCGGCTACAGTAAGTGAGTCGGCTACCAACCATTTGATCACGCACCACGGCTTTGCTTTGCATGCATGCATAACGATGAACAGCCTTCACTCACACTCGACTAGTAGTAGCTAGCTAGCTCATCGTAGTGCGAACAACTGCGCAGGCGCTGCTGTTGCGTACCGAGGCACGTACGTGTGTGGTAGGCCCAAAGCAAGGGCGCCACGACTAGACCCCGCACGTCGCAGCGGGATTCACCGCGGTGGCCGCGCGGGTGCACGAACCGAGGACTCCCGGCACGGCGTGGCGCGGCAGCGGGAGCGGGATGGGCCGTCGTCACGTCGTCGGCGGGTAGGTGGAGCGGCCCCAACTACCAGCGCCACCTGGCGCGGGTCGGGCCAATCAGGCCGTCCCGGTCCGCCCGCCTCGCCGTGGGGGCCTGCGGGCGTAACGGCTCGGCGCTTTGGCCTGTCGCGCCGCGTCGCCGTCGCGGGCGGCGGCGTGTGCCGGAGCCCGCAGGTCAGCGGTTCCGATGAGGGCGTGACTGCGTGAGTGTGTATGTGATCATGTGATCGTGGCGTCGTCGCGTTTGTCGGCGGCGGGCGGCCGGCCGGAGCGGGACGGGCACCGGGCACCGGCGCCAGGGCGGATCGCGTCGCGCGTAACGTGATGTGAATTGTGATCTCAGCGCGCGCGAGCAGGCGGGCGTCCACGTGTGCCGCCGCGCCTATCTCCAGGCAAGCCCGTGCGTGGCTTGCTCCTTGCTGGTCTCGTCGTGCGTGCGTGGGTCCCTACTCGTGACGTCCGCGAGCGCTGAAACTAGCCGCCGTGCCACAATGCGACGGCGTTGACAATTGACATGGGACGTGTACGTGTAAACTTGGGGATGCGCGCGCGCGTTCATCGTCAGCTACTACCACACGTGTAAATGTGTGTAATCTAAAAAAAAGCTATCACACGTGTAACGTTTTTTACGCGCTACACACTGGGCTAGGTGAGTATCCAAATTGGCACGGGCAACATACTCACTCTTTTACCTCGATCTGCCTCTTCTTCACTCCGTCCACATGCGACCGCGAGGTCGATCGAGTTGACCAAATCATATCTCGGTGTACTCAACGCAAAGGTGATCCCTGCTGATAGCGTTTACCTCCTGCAAATAGCATCTGCGGATCGGATCGGAGTCGATATGCAGATAAATACTCACTAGCTACAGATATTCGGTCATGGGGCTCTGATCGAGCAGTCCGCAAGCTGAAGAAGGAAAGACATGCAATCATGCTGCCCGCGTATACACGTATGCACGTACGTACGTTGTCAACTTTCTTATATATAAACATACATACACACAGTAATAAGTATATATAAGGTCAGTCTCAGTGGAGATTTCATGTCACAGTTTCAACACATCTAGATTTTGAAAACAATGCAGAAGAGTTTCATCCCCATGAAACTCCTATCATCTCTCTATTCATTAATATGGTGCCACATCAACATAATTAATACCTATGAAACTCTGATAAAACCCCATTGAGACTGACCTAATATATCGATCATGACGATCAGCGTCAAACGAGATAATGCAATATTCCTGACTTGGCCTCCTGTACGTATCGTATTCTCGAGATGGACATGCCAATAAGAACCGGCTGCCATGATTGATGAAATCAGATGAAAGGCCGGACGGCCGGCGACGTGATGACGACGACCGCAGCGAGATGTGGAAATAAACAAAATTTTGTTTCTTCTCTAACCTACTACCACTGCAACTGCTAGCTAGCGGCCAAGATTATTCAGGGTGCCGGTCTCCGATAACACAAAACGAGTGGTGGTGCTCAAACAGTACAGTGGCCTTAGAATTGCGTATGCTTAGAGCGTTGACTTAGAGTAGCAGCTCCGGCCTGTGATGTTCCCGATCAGTAAACCTAGAAACCATCTACTCCCTCCGTCCCATTGAAAGTGTCGCGCCGGGAAGCGTGTTTATGAGGGGGCACGCTTTTCAAACGACATTTTCAATGGGACGGAGGGAGTAGTTTCTAGGTTCAGCCTGTGATGCTTAGAGCGTTGACTTACAGTGGCCTTAGAGTAGCAGCTCCGGCATGTGATGTTCAATGTCCATGCTTTCAAACTTCTTCCCGAGAGGATGATTTGATTGGCAGCTATATATGGCGCCTCTTAGACTACCCGCACTCATGGACCTCTATATTTATCCTCTATACGTCTTAGTCAGCAAGATTCTCTCCTCTATATTCAATTCTCCCGCACCCATCCATCCTCTATATCATCCTCTATCCACTCTATCCACTGTGAGACTCACTTGTCACTTTATCTAAATATATCCATGTGTGATCTAGTTTTGAAGGATTTATTGAGACGAATTTAATGGTGCAATCGAAATTTAATTTGGATTTTTGGTTTGTGAGTTATAGCATTTTTCCCTTTGTTTAGCTAGTGGGGTCCGCCACTATAGAGTATAGAGTAAGCACTGTACTACTCTAAATATAGAGTGAGAGAAATGATAGAGTATCGTTTTAGAGTACCCAGTGCAACAGTTTTTACTCTATATTCATACTCTAAAGCTTTAGAGTATCGTTTTAGAGTACCCACTGCGGGTAGTCTTAGTCCTCCGTGGCGGTGGTTCGTACTGTCTAGGTACATTATTCATGATGTCATTCTTCTTATCCTTTCAGAGCATTGCATCCGTCCTAAAAAATGTACTATAGCCCTGTTCGTTTCGCTAAAATCTGGCTTATGCCGATGTTTTATGCTGAAATGGTGTGAGAGAAAAATATTGTTGTTTCACTGAAAAGTACTGCTGAAGTAGTGCAATAGAACAAGGCCACTAGCTATCTATCGGTAACTATACGCAACAAGTTACGCATCCTGTAAAAGTATATTTCACAACAAATTCAAATATACTTATTTGATATAAAAAATATTGATATTTTTTATATGAATTTGATCAACTCAAGACGATTTCAGGTGTATTCCTTTTTTTTGGATGGGGAGAGCATGCCGTATATATAGTGACCTCGGTGGTGTGGAGTTCATTTAATTTATTTATTAGGTGTAATCATTTCATTTTGGAAAGTCCTTAAAGTACTCACTAAAAATTATTTTGTACCTTTCAATCAAATCTTGTATGGTTGGAGGTTGGATGCGACTATATTATTCTTGCGACTTGGCCTACTTCCTCTCCAGCCTTCGTCACATTTGCGTGCGTGCTTTGTACATGGGTCGTTTCTTGTTTAGTGCAATTTTCTTCCTTCATGGACTTTAAATGTCTATTGTCTTATGCAACATTTCCTTGAGTATATAGAAAACTTTCCTAGAGCAACTCCGGCAGGAGCACTCAAATCACGACCCTTACTTCTTTATTTGAGGGCTCCCCCTTTTGTTGAAGGCCCCTTTTTATATCTATTGCAACAACAACTCTCAAATATGAGCCCTCAAATAATCATCCCAACAGACAATGATATACTGGACCCACTTGTCATTCTTCTCTTCTTTCTTCGTCGCTCTATCCTTTTTCCTTTTTCCTTGCTCTATCAACTGAGCTATGCACATCGAGTCGTCGAGAGGAGAAGAGCTATGTTCCACAGGAGGGACACCTCGTCGAGAGGAGAGGAGCTATGAGCAAGGTCACTAGCCAGGAGGGACACCTCATCGTGAAGAGAGGAGAAACAAGTGGGGTCGCTGGGAGGAGACGAACCGTCGCTAGAGCATCTCGTTGGGAGGAGAGGAGCTACATGCTGGGTGGCCAGACAAGACGAGCCGTGGCCAGGACACCTCGTCGGTGGAACCGCATAGGTACTACGCATGTTCTCCTTTCTTTTCTTTAATTTCAATGCCACATCATCATTTTTGCTTAGTTGGAACCTAATTAATGAACATTGAAACCATCTAGTTTCTAGGTTAGGAGTGGCCTTAGAATTGCGTATGCTTAGAGCGTTGACTTTCAACTCTAGAATAGGAAACTAAGCCTATCTTAGTTGGTTGAGATTGTGGATGTATGCCAATGCCATTTAGGTACAAATTCTTGCTGAGGTGAATTTAGGTGTTTGCTATATATATACTCCCTCTATACTAAAATGATAAGCATATTTGGATAAGAAAAAACATTATACCTAATGTATTTTTATTCTTAATTTCTTACAATTTTGTCATGTGCTAAATGATCAATATTATCTCATAGGCCCATCGAATACATACATATCCTAATTGAACTTGTATATAATTTGAAACAGAGCTTGACCATACGAGCAGGGGGCCATCTACATAAATAAACATTAAACACTAATAAATAGTATAAAAATAATTGTTTAGACAATAGAGATTACATTGAGCAAGAGTGGTCATGGCTTAACTTGGTCTACACTAAGCTTCGCCCCTGATTTGAATAATGGCCGTTCAAAGTCTATACAATTTTGATTTTTTTTATATAAAATGTGCTTACCATTTCGAAATAGATGGAGTACTTTCTTATTACTAAAATCCCTCTAGTTCATCCTAGCTTTGTTTAGTTTTTTTTCCTAGCTTTGGATGGTGGCTTTTAAAATGTAATGTTGAAATAGATTGATATATAGCTTTCGCAAACAACTTTTGATAATCTAGGCACCATATTGTAACAAATCTAGCAAATGCACTAGAAAAAAAATATCTGTGCAATTTTGTAGTTTCCGCAGGGTACAAAGGGTTCGCAATTTCGCTGAAATCTCGCAAAAATAGAAAAATCAAAATTTTGGCCGGTCAAATTGAGGCACGTTTGGCCCGAAACTTCAATTGCCGCCGGCCAGTCGGCCAGTCCACCCTGCAATCCCCACCAAACCCTAAATCAGTTCAACAGTATCTCTCCTTCGGTCCTTCCAATTTCCCCCAAATCCAATTGACTCGTCAGCCGCCGCCGCAAGCGCCGCGCCGCGCCGCCCCGCCCCGCGCCTACCGCGCGCGTCTCGCCTGCGCCGCGCCGTCGCCCCGCCTGGCTGCCTCCCGCCTGCCCCGCGCGGCTGCGCCGTCGCCCCGCCTGGCCGCCTCCCGCCGACGCCGGCCCGCATCCCGCATTCCCGCCAGCGCCGCGCGGCCACGCCACTGGCCAGTGGTCACTGGACCGTCTCCCGCTGCCGCCGGCCCGCTTCCCACCATCGTCGCGCCGCTGCAGTCGAGCAGAGGCGTCAAGCGGTCATCGATCTTCGTTCTCTCTTTACCAATTACTCCATAGTTCAACAGCACATCGTTCCTTATTCCGGAGACGGATTATCTCCTCCCCTACTTCCTTCTTCACTGCTCGGCTGCTCGGAGCTCCAAGCGTCGGCCTCGGCCATGCTTCGCCACCGACGACCGTGATAGTAGCACTATACATACACTGAGACGCAGTAGTGTCCTACACTCCTCTGCCTGCGATCCCGTCCAGCTACTGTAAACATGAGTGCCAGCATGTTCGATTTCTGCAGTTTCACGCATCAGTTCATACTCAACTATTTGGAGATGGAGAACGCAGACATCGGGCAGCCCATCAGGTCCGAGGACATCTCCGCTGGTGGGCACCTCTGGAGGGTGGACTACAACGGTGAGTACTTATCTATCTACCTCCGGCATCAGAGTAAATGCAAAGACGTCAAAGCTGTCTTCGAGGTCTTCGTCATGGACAAAGACGGTACTCCATCTTCCTCCCATAGAGACAGATTGGTGCATGTTTTCAAACCAAAAGGCAGTGGCAACGACGGCAAGGGTTGGGATCGCTTCGTGAAACGAAGCGTCCTCGAGTCCCTGTACATGACGAATGGCTCCTTCATCATTATGTGCGGAGTGAAAGTTGTACAACATGAAGACCCGCTCGAGGTGCCGCCCTCGGACATGGGAAGCCATCTCGGTCTCCTGCTCGATTGCGCCGAGGGCTCCGATGTCTCATTCGTCGTTGACGGCGAGAAGTTCCCTGCACACCGGGCTGTGCTTGCCGCCCGCTCGCCTGTCTTCAAGGCACAGCTCCTGGGCTCCATGGCGGAAGCCAACATGTCATCCATCACCTTGCATGACATTGCGCCGGCGACGTTCAAAGTCATGCTACGCTTCATGTACACCGATGCTTGTCCTGCGGATGCCGAGCTCGGGGACTCCCCAGATGACATGTTTCGGCACTTGCTTGCTGCAGCGGACCGGTTCGCATTGGATCGCCTGAAGCTTCTCTGTGCCAGTAAGATGTGGGATAATGTATCTGTGAATACAGTTGCTTATACTTTGATGTGCGCTGAAACATACAACTGTCCTGGGCTGAAAAAGAAGTGCATTGACTTCTTTGGGGAAGAGAAAAACTTCAAGGAAGCTGTGTTGACAGATGGTTTTGCTCAGTTGGTGCTAAAGTTCCCATCGATTCTTGATGAGCTGAGAAAGAAGGTCAGGGTATAGGGCATGCATACATGCGAAATGGAACCTACAGATGTACTAGCTTTATGGCTTTAGTTTAAGCTCGGTGGATGCAAGCTAAATCTGTTAAAAAGTGCTTGTATTTTCCGTTTGCAACTATTATATATTATAATCATGTAGACTTTAATTTTTATATTATCCAATTAGTAACCAATTTGGCAAAGTGAAGTTTATCTTCTGCGCATTGTGTGCCTTACATTGTGTATCCAATTAGTAACAAGTGAATTGTATCACAATGCACATTTGTATGTATATGTCTCCTTTTCATTCAGTTCGTTTGAATCTTTTTCTTATATGATTTAAAGCTTGCTTTGCAAACTAACTGTATGACAGAAAGATTTTGAGCCATGTCAACCAAAAAACTCAAACATAGACTTCTAGGCAATGTTTTCAAATCGTCTGGTCGGACCTGGTCGACCTGGGACCGACCAGGACGATTAATCACGGTTAATCGCGATTAATCGGACGACTTGTACAGGTCGACAGTACCCCTGATCGGTCACCTGAGACCGACCAGGACGATTAATCGCGATTAATCGTGATTAATCGGACGACTTGAAAACAATGCTTCTAGGAGTTATTAGGGTGTCTGGACTGCCCTAAGTATGCCTGTGGACTGTTCAGATGCGACACCAAAAGGCTGATTAGGTTTCCTTCTTGCCCAAAAGTTTGGATCTGTGACCCGCTGAATATTCGGATGCGAAAGCTGATTTGGTTTCCTTCTTTCCCAAAAGTAAGCTGTTATCTGAAAACTGAATGGAACCTTTCTTGTGTAATCATTTTTTTTCTCTGAATGGATCCAAAGAAGTCCAAGGAACAAAATAACAGTATTGGCAGAGTCTGTTTATTTTGATACATGAGTTGCCAATTCCTAACAAGAACTAGTAATTGTTATGTTCGAAGCATGTGTTGGATAAATATTTCTTTTAGGGAGAGTAATTGCCAATGATTTGATGTCACTTGTGCTTTTTCAGTAGTGCATCTCACTAGTTTCAAAGGAAAGATGTTTCTTTGCATGTGTCTATTCAGTTAAGATCTGCCTAGTCTGAAACTCAAAAGCCAAATGAATATTTCTTCTGTTTGTGAATATGACCATTTGCTTGTGAGTACATTTCTCTTTTCTTTCAGATTTAGTGCAGCCAGTATGCTAGTTGTATTGCACTTTGTAGCACATTTTGCTTTTCTTTCTCTTTCAGATTTCTGAACAAGTAGTCTGCTTGTGTTAGAAACTGTCATTGACAAGAAGTACAAATTAAGCATGAGTTGTCTATTGAACTAGTATTCATGTGACTAGTAGTTGTCTATTGAACAAGTAGGCATGGGCTGCTTCCAGAAACAATCTGTTCCAAATACATTACCATTTCATGCTTCCAGGATTATGCCGTGGATTGCCAAGAAGAAAGCCAAAGGAAGCAAAAGAAGGAAGCCACTGGAGCGGATTATAAAGGGGCAGACCCAGTGCCAGAGGCTCCCACACGAGTGGGGTCTGGGGAAGGGAATAACCGAAGCAAAGTCTTGCCCCCGCAGAAATTCTGCAGAGAGACGGCTTCGAACCCAGGATCTGGTGACTCGGCGAGCTAGCACTCACCAACTGCACCTGCATGTCAAAAGTCAAATTCTTTGGCTGGCTCTTACTGAGTGATCGACTTGACACAAGAAACATCTTGAGGAGAAAGAAGCACCTTGATGAAGGCTACGCTTGTGTCTGGCATGATGACAGTGAGGAAATAGCAATGCGCTTGTTCTTTGAATGTACATCCAGTGTTACACGGTGGTTCATGCTAGGCATTCAGTGGAATGTCCACAGGAGAGAACAGCTTCAACTGCCCTTATTCATGGACCTATATTTCGTATTGCTGCTTGGTGTATTTGGAAGGAGAGGAATGACTCGTCTTCAACAATCACGTGCCGTCCACGGCTGCTTGGAAAGCTCGTTTTATAAGTGAAGTTAGGCTCCAGCCACTTATGTCGCTATCCCCAAACTTACGACATGTAATAGAACTTTGGCTCAACTCTTTGTAGTAGGTAGTTTACCCCTTTGTAAGGTAATAAGGTCCTATTCTTGTTCGCTCCTAGCCAACACGTTTGTTTGGCCATGTGTTTTTAATATATTCCTTTAGTAAAAGAAAAAAACTAAATTTGTCAGATACCATTATGAAATCTCGATTACTAATGGTAGGACACCGCAATAATTATTCTATTGATTTTCACAGATCTGAGGAGAGAGGACGTGGTGAAACGTTGTTTTTGCCATTGTCTTCCAGTCTGTTCGCTTGAGCTTTCAGCCGCTTATTTTCAGCCAGCTAGCAGTATTTTTCTCTCACAACAAATCAGCTAATAGTACTTTCAGCTGATTATTTTCAGCCCAAGCAAACAGGCCATTCATTTGCCCAACTCTCCTGCGTGCGGGGATTGTGGATGCGCGGACCTGCGTGCGCTTTTCATCTCTTTTTTCCCCCTTCCGAGCCGGCCGTGACATTGCCCTGGCATAAGGATGATGGATGATGCGGCACCAGCACAGAGATGCATGGGCAATGGCGGCCGGCCGGTGGCCGGGCCCTGCTAATTAATTATTGGGAGATGATTTAATCAAATCAGACCACGAAACGTTATCTACACAAAAACAATTGCGGCCTCCCCTCCTGCTCAACTGCTGGATGATGCTCCGACGAAATAATTCACTTTTTTTTAAAATTTGTGTGTGTATGCACAGCACGTTGAGAGAAAAGTAATAAGTGGACCGTACACACGAATGAGTGAAGACATGATAGTAGTGCGTACTACTGCCACAATTATATTACACGTGAGAAGCCATGGCCTTTTTTCAGCTGGAAGCAACAAGCTTTTTCCGCCCCCATGACCTGATGAGTAGGCCTGCTAATGGGTTGGGTTTTCAAATGGGTGTACTCTGGATGGGTAGGAATAGGTTGATTTATTTAGTGGATTGGGTCGGGTTGGGTTTAATAGAAAACTGGGTTGGATGGGTCGGGATTGGGTTCTTTTTTTGTGGGTTTGAATGTGTTGAGCCCATGGGTTGATGTTGAATTTTTAATATATCATAGTATACATATATATTGATTTGTAATTTGTTTAGCTTTTGATGTAGGGCCCACATACATATTTTTCTATGCTAATTGGCACGGATTAGCCTCATGACATTTTAAATCCAGCTTAATTTATTTTGGTCAATTTCGACAAAATTTTATAATGTGAACGCAAGCTTTTATTTCTAGGGTCCGGCTTCGAGGTGGGGCCCACATATTCATCTGGCAATGCCAACTGGCATGAAATAGGTGCTTGTTACATTAAATCATCTGCAACAAATTTTAGTCAATTTCGACAAAATTTTATAATGTGAACGCGAGCTTTTATTTTTAGGGTCCGGCTTCGAGGTGGGGCCCACATATTCATCTGGCAATGCCAACTGGCATGAAATAGCTACTTGTTACATTAAATCATCTGCAACAAATTCTAGTCAATTTCGACAAAATTTTATAATGTGAACGCGATCTTTTATTTCTAGAGTCCGGCTTTGATGTGGGGCCCACATATTGATCTGGCAGTGCCAATTGGCATAAAGTAGCCGCTTGTTACATTAAATCATCTGCAACAAATTTTAGTCAATTTCGACAAAATTTTATAATGTGAACGCGAGCTTTTATTTCTAGGGTCCGGCTTTGATGTGGGGCCCATATGTCTTATCCAAGCATATATATACATTTTTATGTAAACCCATAGATTTTTATAGCAAACCCGTGGGTTTAATTAGTTTATGGGTTGGAATAGGTTGGGTTGAAACTATAAAAATATGGGATGTGTTGGGTGGAAGAAGAGAGTTAATTTGTTATGGGTTAGGTTAGGTACGGGGTGGGTTTTCACCCATTAACAGGGCTATGAGTACCCAAAAGAGCATCAAGCAAAGGACAAGCTGGACCTGCCGAGCTGTCCGGCTACAGGGAGTGAGTCGGCTACCAACCGTTCGAGATCGAAGGCACCACACCGGCACGGCTTTTGCATGCATAACGATGAACAGCCTTCACTCACACTCGTCAGTCGACTAGGGGGTGTTTGGATGCCAAATTTTTTTTGAAATTCGGCTACGGTAGCACTTTTATTTGCATTTGGCAATTGGTGTCAATCATAGACTAATTTGGCTAAAAAGATTCGTCTCGTGATTTACAACCAAACTGTGTAATTAGTTATTTTTTTATTTATATTTAATACTTCATACATGTGTTTAAAGATTCAATGTAATGGAGAGAGTGTAAAAATTTGAAATTTGAAAGACATTTAAACCAGGCCCAGATAGCTCGCAGTGCAAAGGCGCTGCTGTTGCTTATCGTACGTACCTTGGGCACTCGAGAACGATCGAACTTAGCCCAGGTACGGTACGTATCTGGTAGGCCGAAAGCAAGGGAGACAGCGTCGCCACCCTATAGGCTATAGCCATATCCTAGTCGCGGTAGGGTCGGTCGGTCCGTGTACCTTGGCGGGTGCACGTCGCCGCGGGATTCACCGCGGTGGCCAGTCAACCAACCGAGGATCGCGTCGCGCGTAAAGTGATGTGAATTGTGTGATCTCAGCGCGAGGCCGCGAGCAGGCGGGGCGGGTGGTGCGCCGCGCGTCCATGATTGTTACATACACCTCCAAGCAAGCGCGCGGCGGCTTGATCGTCTCGTCTCCTGGTGTGTGTGGGTCTCTCCATTCGTGACGTCCGCGAGTGCTGAAGCTAGCCGTGCCACAAATGCGACGCCGTTGACACTGGGGCCGTAGTACGTGTAAACTTGGGCATCGTCACCACGTGACACGCGTAACGTTTTTTTTTTGTTTCCCTTCCCTTCACACGGACTAGTAGGCAGTAGGTGAGAGTACCCAAATTGGCACGTACGGGCAACATACTCACTCACTCGATCTTTTTAATTTGTAGCTCTTCTTCTCTTCCTCGAAAGGCAGGCAGAGTCGCAGATATGCGAGCACGAGATCGATCAAGTTGACCAAATTGTATATATCTCGGTGTACTCAACGTGATCCCAGCTGCTAGCTGGTCGCGTTTAGCTCCTGCAAATAGCATATGCGGATCGGATCGGAACGGAGTAGTCAAATATAAAAACAAACTAGCTGCACATATTTGGCCGTACGTGGGGCTCTGATCCAGCAGTCCGCAAGAAGAAAGATATGCAATCATGCTGCGTATATGTATATGATATATTTCGATCATGATGATCAGCGTCAAACGAGATTGCAATATTCCTGTCTAGGGACTTGGCCTTCTCCTGTGTACGTATCGTATTATCGAGCTGGACATGCCCGAATAAGAACCGGCTGGCCGCTGAGCCATGATTGATGAAGGCCGGACGGCCGGCGACGTGCTGACTGATGACGGCCGCAGCGAAATAATGTGGGAATAAAGAAAAAGTTTGTTTCTTCTCTAACTAACAACTACCACTGCAACTGCTAGCTAGACGCCAAAGATTATTAAGAGTGCCCATCTCCGATTGTTTTTTTTTTCTAAAAAAACGAGTGGTGGTGCTCAAACAACAGGCAGCTCCTCTGATGTGTTCCAAACTTCTTTCCGATCGAGAGGATTTGATTGGCAGCCTCTTTATTTCCTCCGTGGCGGTGGGGGTTCGTACTATCCGGAGACATTATTCATGATGTCATTCTTCTTATCCTTTCAGAGTACGTATTGCATCCGTCCTAAAATAAAAACGTATACAATTCTAGCTATCTGTCCGATAATTATATATACAACAAGTTATACATCCCGTAAAAATATGTTTCACAACGAATTCAAATATACTTATTTAATATCATAAATATTAATTTGATCAACTCAAGATAATTTTGATCTCAATTGTTTTCTTTTTTTTGGATGGGGAGAGCACTCATTATATTTGGAGACCTCGGTGGTGTGGAGTTCATTTAATTTATTTTATTTATTAGGTGTAATCATTTCATTTCTGAAAGGTCTTTAAAGTAATATTTACAAATTGTTTTGTACCTTTCAATCAAATCTTTTATAGGAGGTTGGATATGGCGATATGTTTCTTACGACTTGGCCTATTTCCTCTCCAGCCTACTTTCTGACCTTTGTGTGCGTGCTTTGTACATGGGCCGTTTCTTGCTTTGTGCAATTTTCTTCCTTCGTGGGTTTCAGATGTCTACTAATTTCTTATGCGATATTTTCTAGAGTATATAGAAAAATTTCCTAAAGCAACTTCAGCAGGAACTCTCAAATCACAACCCCTACTTATTTGAGGGCTCCCCCTACTGCTGAGAGCCTCTTTTTTTACATTACTACAACAGCAGCTCCCAAATCCGAGCCCTGAAATAATCATCCCGACATGATATATTGGACCCACTTGTCATTCTTCTCTTCTCTCTTCATCGCTCTATCCTTTTTCATTGTTCTATCAACTGAGCTAGACACATCGAGTCGTCGAGAGGAGAGGGCTTTGTTCTACAGGAGGGACACTTTGTCGGGAGGAGAGGATTTACGGGCGGGGTCATTCACCGGGAGGACACCTCGTCGGGAAGGAGAAACGGGTGGGGTTGCTGGGAGGAGAGGAGTCGTGACAGAGCATCTCATCGGGAGTAGATGAGCCACACGCGGGGTGCCCCGACAAGACGAGCCGTGGCCTGGACACCTCATCGGAGGAGCCGCACAAGTACTGCAGCGTGCCCTACCCTAACTGTCGCTGCCGTGGGAAATGTGGATGCAGAGAGCTCACTATGCGCAGGAGATGCAAACAGGCGGGGTGTGGTATACATGCACATAAGAAACGACTGAAACGATCATTTGAGGGCTCGGATGAGAGCCACTAGGAATGAGGGCTGAAGGACAGATTTGAGGCCCCCTCGGATTTGAGAGCTCTAGTAGGAGCCCTCTCTTTTTACCTTAAGGCCTCAAATTTAGTTTTTGAGGATTCAAGTAGGGGGCTCTGCTGGAGCTGCTCTTAACGCAGTCTCAACCCAGAAGTAGGAGATAGTTTCTATACTTATCAAATCAAGTAGACACTACACATAGAAAGTATATTCTTAATGGATAGGTTTTCTCATAATAAAATTTTATCCATTCATATGATTTTTTTCTCCATCGTCCACCTATCATATCTCTTCATATCTTATTTCTCCTATACATGGTTTTTTACCTAAGAAATCATTTTTGTTCTTTTTTCTTTAATTTGCCGTATCATCATTCTGCTAAGTTGGAACCTATATAATTGGTAAACATAGAAACCATCTAGTTTCTAGGTTACGAGTGCCCTTAGAATTGTGTGCTTAGAGCGTTGACTTTGAACTCTAGAATAGGAAGCTAAGCCTATCTTAGTTGGTTGAGATTGTGGATGTATGCCAATGCCATTTAGGTACATATCCTTGCTGAGATGAATTTAGGTGTTTACTACTATATACTCCCTCTGTACTAAAATGATAATAAGCATATTTGAATCGATAGTGCTAGTCCTTGGTTCTCCGGCTGCACTCTATATCTCGCGCGCTCCTGCGCTCCACGCTCGCGCTCACACCAGCGACTGCACCTGCGTTTCGCGCGCGCACATGGGGCCTGCGCCGCCAAACTACGTGCATCACGCCCCATCTGCTTCTTACGCGCATTGCAACATGTACAACACCCGAACGTATGGCGCTTGCTTACAAGACAGCTACTGAAAAAGACTACCTCTTCAAACTGCTGAATGCCCTATTCCATATGATGTCTATCTTTCCCAAGCGTATACTTTTGTCCTATAAGAAAATAAAGCATACTTCTTTTGCGGATCAAGCAGTCTTCTACCTCGGTGGGTAGCGGAGAATCGAAGAAAGGAATAACGCTAGCTAGCGTCGATTAACTCACTTAACTATATGCAACATCCAGATGAAACACTTGCAACATATGTGTGAAACATATGCAACATCTAAATAAACACACTTGCAACTTACGTGAAAAAATAGATAAAACATTTAGAATAGACGTTTGCAACATACGTGTATTGCCATTGCAACATATGCAACATCTATATAAAACACTTGCAACATACCTCTGAAACATCTGAAACACTTAAAACATATGCTTGCAACATTTCAGGCACGATAACACATGAAACATGCGATTGCAACATGCCAGGCGTGACACTCTAGTGGGCGGAGACCACCATGTTAGGCGCGTTGAGAAACTCGATAACCTCTTCAATGGGTAGATCGGGGCTGGGAGGCGGCAAAGCGAAGAGCACCACAGACTTGGCCGCCGCGAGCTTCTTCCGCTGGGGCACCGGGGCGCGAGGAGCCTCAAGGCGAGCACAAAGTACGACACGGCCACGACGCCCTCGCCGTCTCTAGCTGCAGGAGGAGGTGATGAGGACACGGGCGCCGTGATGAGGGTAGGGGTGGGCGGGAGGCGCGACTCCATCGGTGGAGCCTGGCGTCGCGCAGGTGGGCGAGGGCCCTGGGGCGGAGGAAGCGGAGGTGATAGACGCTGGCGGTGGAGGACGGGGAGCAGAGCTTGCGGCGAGTGCGTGAGGCGGAGTGGGAGACTTTTTTTTTGAGAGGCAGCGTCCTTCTGTCCGGATTTTGAATAAGAAAAAACATTATACCAAATATTATCTTATAGGCCTATCGAATACAAAGTTGGTTAATGCAATTTTTTTATATCCTAATTGAACTTGTATATAATTTGAAACAGTTGCTGAGTTTAACCATAGGAGTAGGGGGCAGTCTGCATAAAAAAGATTAAACACTAATAAAACAATATAAAAATCATCGTTTAGACAAGATTCCATTGAGCAGGACTGTCCAGGGCTCAACTTGGTCTACGCTAAGCTCCGCCCCTGACTGGAATAATGGCCGGTCAAAGTCTGTAAAAGTTTAATTTATTTTACAAAATGTGCTTACCATTATATTATGAAATAGATGGAGTATTTTCTTCTTACTAAAAGCCGTTTAGTTCATCCTAGATGTTTAGGTATTTCCCTAGCTTTGGATGGTGTCTTTTAAAAATCCGATGTTGAAATAGACAGATATATCTATGCAATTTTGTAGTTTCTGTTGGGTACCGAAGGGTTTGCAATTTTGACGAAATCTTGTAAAAAAGAAAAACCAAACATTTCGTGTTTTTTGAGAATATATAAAAAACATACCGATTAAATTTCTTGAGCCAAATTTGGTCCGCGCCCAAATTTCGTTCCCGCCGGCCAGCCCACCATACAAACCCCACAAAACCCTAAATCACTCCAACAGTATCTCCACTTCCAATTTCCCCCAAATCCAACAGACTCGTGAGCCGCCGCCGCAAGCGCCACCCCGTCCCGCCTCCCGCGCCGTCGCCCCGCCTGGCCACCTCCCGCCGACACCGGCCCGCATCCCGCATTCCCGCCAACGCCGCGCTGCCACGCCAGGACCGTCTCCCGCTACCGCCGGCCCACCTACCACCATCGTAGCACCGCTGCAGTCGAGCATTGGCGTGAAGAGGGCAAGCGGCCATCGATCTTTCGTTCTCTCTTTACTAGTTACTGTACTCCATAGTCCCTACACTCAGGAGACTATCCATCTCCTCCCCTACTTCCTTCGTCACTGCTCGGCTGCTCGGAGCTCTAAGCGTCGGCCATGCTTCGTATGTACACCCACAGATGACCGTAATAGTAGCACTGTACATACACTGAGATGCAGTAGTGTCCTACACTCCTCTACCTGCGTCCCCGTCCAGCTACTGTAAACATGAGTGCCAGCATTTTGGATTCCTGCAGTTTCACCCATCAGTTCAAACTCAACTATTCGGAGATGGAGAAGGTAGCCATCGGGAAGTTTGTTAGCTCCAGGGACATTTCTGCTGTGGGGCACCTCTGGAGTATACTTGGCCAAACGGGCCGTCCGGCACGGCACTGGCACTAGCACAACTAGGCACGACACGACCAGGCATGACACTAAGCGGCACGGCTATCTAACTGTGCCGTGCCGAAGTCCTGGCCCAGGCACGACACTTAGTCGTGCCATGCCGTGCCCAGTGGCACGACGGCACTGCAGTGCCAGTACCGGCACGGGCACTAGTAGGGTAAGACCCTTCAATGCACTCAGAACAACACAAGGAAGAACATAGTCACAAACTTATTAAGAGATAACAAACACAACACAAACATTGACAGATGACAGTCACAAACACAGAAGAGATAACAAAATAACAATTTATTAAGAGCTTTTTAGTGTAATGGCTGCCTCATTAAAAACCTGTCTAGGTAAAACTCACCCTTGTGAGAAACCCTACACAAGAAAAAAGAGTGCAACCCAGCTCTATAAGAGTTCATTGTCCATACATCAAGTCCAAGTCCACAATATTACAGTCCATTACATGAATGTTCACTAACAAAACTAATCAAGATAAAGTTCTTCAAATGCTTCTTCAAGCTCCTTGTCCTCCACATTGTGTTGCAGCCTTGCCTCTGTCGCCTCCCAGTCCTTGATGCAGGTGAGCATCTCCACCATCTCTGGCTTCAGCCTCCTCCGTCGCTCCTCGAAGATCCTGCCAGACATACTAAAGGTAGATTCTGAAGATATGGTAGACACAGGAACAGTTAGAATGTCTTTAGCCATGATAGATAGAACTAGATAAGTGAGTTTGTGCTGATGCCACCAGTTCATCAGGTTGAAATCATCATCTAGCTGGCTAACTGTGTCACAGTCCAAGTAGGAAATCAGTTCAGAAGCATTAGAAGCAGAAGAACTTGCAACATGCAACAGAGAAGTAGCAGATGTATCTCTAGACAGACTAAGAGTAGCAGGTAGAGGATGGATACCAATACCACTAGCAGAACCACCACCTTCGTCATCATCATAAATTTCATCCCAAGCAAACCTTTTCTTACCAGACAGGTTAGGAGGGACAACATGCCTCCTCAACCTAACATCTCCATATTTGGCCTCATATTTGTTGTAAACATCAGTTAGTCGAGCTCTAGCAGATAGCTGGTATGTATTATACCCTGAATCTGTCAGGTTACCCAACCTCCTCAAAACTCTAAGGAAACCTTTCATTTTAGCTCTAGGGTCTAAGATGAATGCAAAATAATAAAGCAAAGGAATATCCCTCTAGTATTTATTATATTTGTTTATCATAGGTTGAACCACAGGTCTGAGGTGAGTGTCATTACCATATTTCTTCAAGTGTATAGCAATCTTAACAAGATAATGAATCATAAGTGGAGATGTAGGATAGTACACACCAGACAAAGCAACTGTAGAATCATAAAACAGTTCAAGAAAATGAAGTATTTTTTCTACAATAGCCCAATGTTCATCAGTTAAAAGGAATGGAGCACCTTCAGCTCTAGGGTAATGAGCATGCATGAAAGTAGTGAATGGAATCTTATGAGGAAACAAATGTTTAAGCATCAGATAGGTTGAATTCCACCTTACCTCCATGTCTAGCTGAAATTTTCTAGGCCTAATACCAGTGCCAATGCAGTAACTTTTTATATACAACAATTCTTTGGTTAGATGAGTTTAAAAATGATATTACAGTTCTAAATGTTTCAATCAAAGGCTTAAGATATTCAAGGGCCTCCTTAATAATCAGATTGATAATATGACATGCACAGTGCTGATGCAGGAACATAGAATTAACAGCAGAAACATTAGATGGTGCATTCTCAGATTCATTAGGATCATCAACGACATCAAAACCAAGATATCTAGACAGTAAAGGCCTAAGTAGACGCATGGCATAAACATTAGATGATGCATTGTCAAGAGTAACAGCAAACACCTTTTCCGTAAGTCCATAATCAGATAGCTCTGAAACAACACGATCAACAATATTTTGTCCATTGTGGGACACATTAATGAGCACAAGACCAAGCACCCTCTTCTCTAGTTGCCAATCAGAGTTAATGTAATGAGCAACAACACTAAGGTAGTCCTCTTTGGCATTACCAGACCAGATATCAAAGGTCAAGCACACACAATTAACAGCAGAAGAAGATAAAGTCTCAGTAACCTTAGCCTTCCTATCAGTGAAATATTTAACCATGTCTCTGGTGGTGGTTTGCCTAGAGACAGGAACATATGCAGGGTTATGAGCATATCTAATATAGTCTTCAAAAGCATCAGATTCACCCATACAGATAGAAACATCTAGCCTAGCAAGCAATCGAACAAGTTCAACACGGGCACGAAGAGGACAGTACTCCCAATTACGCATACTACCATCAGGATTAAACGAAATCTGAGACTGAGACATACGATTTTTTTCATGCCTCCTTGGACATTTATCCCTATGCCAGGTGAGGTGACCAGTGCCACCGCTAGAGAGAGCAGAATACTGCTTAGAACAATGGATGCACTTAGCAGCATACCTTACCTTCTTACCTTCTACAGTTTTGAAGAGCTTCTTGAAATCAAACCAGACGGCTGAGGTAGAAGGACGAGAGCGCTTGGCACTATTCTCATCCTCTTGACCTTCCTCCTCGTTTGCTGCCCCTCCTTCTCCTTCTTGACCATCACCGACATCAATGGGCGCCTAAGCTGAATGACCGAACAGCTCCTCGGCATCCTCGTGCAGGTCCTCCTCCTTGTCATCTCCGGCCAACCCGCACAGCCGCCTCTCTTCGTTGCCGTCGACCTCAATAGTTTCCTCTTCGTAGCCCGACATTGTCACTCGCCGGCGTCCAGGTTCCTCGACAGCTACACAAAACAAGCAAGCAAAGAAGCAGTCAGTAAAGATTTAGGGTTATCAAGTTAGGGTTAGGGTTAGGGTTAGCTTTACCTTCGCAGCCGGAGCACCTGAATCGCCGGCGACGTGGACAACCCTGGTTCCTCAACGGATTAGAATCCGGAGCACCAGAATTGCCGGCATCCTGTTTTGGTGAGGTCGACGGAGAAGACGACGAGGATGACAACGAGAGGACGAGGCTACATCGATGATGCGAGATCAAGAAGAGGGTTGTTTGATGCCATGCCGTGTGCCCGTGCCAGCGACCGGTGGCTCAGGATGCCACCGGAAGGGGAGAAGAAGAGAGTTGTCACAGCGCCGTAGCGGAGACGAGAGCGAGACAGAAGCCGCGGCGGGGGAGGGTGAAAATGAACTAGGGTTAGGGTTGCCAACCTCCCAGGGGACGCGGCGGCTTATATAGCTCTTCCCTCCAACAGTCGAAACCAACGGTCAGATGGAGGGGGAGGGGTGCCGGCCCCTTTAGCCGTGCCGTGCCTGGGCCGACACTGCGGGCTGAGATGGCGGCCCAGGCACGGCACTACGGCCGGCCCGTGCCAGGCACGGGCACGACGCGTAGCGGGTCGGGCCGTGCTTTTTCGTGTCGTGCTCGGGCCGGCCTGCAGTGTTAGTGCCAAATGGAAAAATATACTCTGGAGGATCAACTGCTACCCGCGTGGGAATAGTATAGAGGACAAGGCCACAAGGGTGACTACGTATCTCTCTTCCTCGAGCTCAAATCCAATAACAAGGTCCAAGCTATCTTCGAGGCCTCCGTGATGGGCAGAGACGGTGCTCTATCTCTGTCGCATAGGAATAGGGCAGTGCACCTTTACCCACCAAAGAATGCCAGCACACTCAACGACTGGGGTTTCTCTTGTTTTGTGGAGCGAAGCGTCCTTGAGTCACTCTACGTGCTGAATGGCTCGTTCATCATTGTGGGAGCAGTCAAAGTTGTGCGCGACAATCCCATCGACGTGCCACCTTCTGACATTGGGAGCCATCTCGCCCTCTTGCTGGACTGTACGGACGGCTCTGATGTCTCATTCATCGTCGACGCCGAGAAGTTCCCTGCTCACCGGGCTGTGCTTGCCGCCCGCTCGCCGGTCTTCAAGGCGCAGCTCCTGGACTCTATGGCGGAAGCCAACATGTCATCCATCACCTTGCATGACATTGCGCCGGCAACGTTCAAAGTCATGCTCCGCTTCATGTACACTGATGCTTGTCCGGCGGATGCTGAGCTCGGGGACTCCCCTGATGAGATGTTGCAGCATTTGCTCGCTGCAGCAGACCGGTTCGCGTTGGACCGCCTGAAGCTTTTGTGTGCGAGCAAGCTGTGGGATACTTTATCAGTGGATACAGTTGCCACTGTTTTGATCTGTGCCGAAACATACAACCGTCCAGAGCTAAAAAAGAATTGCATTGATTTCTTCGGGGAGGGGAAGGACTTCAAGGCAAAGGCTTTGTTGACAGATGGTTTCTTTCAGCTGGCGCTACAATTCCCATCGATTGTTGATGAGCTGAAGTTGAAGGTTGGAGCATAGAAGCAGCATGCATGTATACATGCTAGCCTATGACTATAGTCCTAGCTTTATGGAATGTTAGGTTCGGCAAATGCTATCTAAATCTATTTAAAAGTGCTTAAATTTTCTGTTTGTAAGTGTCAGCTACTATTACGTTACTATCATGCAGACTATTTATTATCCTATCAACAATTTCGCAAGTGAAGTCCTTATTGTGTCTTATTCGGATTGCATGTCTTTGCATATTTGTGTCACAAGTTCACAATGAAAATCTGTATGTTTGTCGTTTTTTTTAAAAAAATCATTTGATTCTTTCTCATATATATTATACAATTCGAATCTTTCTTGCAAACTCACTCTACATGACAGAAATATTTTGAGCTGTGTATATATCTGAAGATGCGCATCAGATGTTTGGACTTCTAGGAGTCAGGTTTTCTATGTATGTATTGGAATTTTTTTAAATAATATTTTTTAATGATTAATTGCAAATCTAGAAGTTGTTATAAAAAAGTGTGATATCGCATCATGCCGGCCACTGGGAAGCTGATAGGGATCTTGTCGGCCTCTGGACGGCCGACAGGTCTCATGTTGGCACCTTAGCAGCTGATAGAGTTGATGTGGCGGCAGACGCCGACCTGTCGGCAGCTGGAGAGTCGACGGACCCTATCGGCTTTGGTGTAACAAAACCGACCAATTATACGAAATTAAGTAAGAAAATCATCCAACAAGCGAATGATTTAGCAAACTTAAGCTCGTATAACCCGGTAGTCCATGAAATCACGACAGATTTCAAACCAACCCACAGTCAGCCAAGATCGTAATAAGTTTAGCAGTCACCATCACAAGTTACATAAAAGTTCGCGTCACAAATATATCAGAGTTTAAACATAGTTATTACAAACCGAGTTCAAATAAAAGTAGCGGAAGCATTTAGTTCAAACCACACACACGCAGACAGAGTTCGAAATAAGGTGCTAGCTCATGATCATCTCCAACAAAAGCATCAGACGAGACTTAGTGAATGACCACTTCCCATGGTCCTAAGCTTCGCCCATCGCAGGATAGAGGCAGTTGATACAGTAGCCGTAATACATCTGTCCATCTGCAACAAGTGGGAACAAAGCCCTGAGTACGAGAATATACTCAGCTAGACTTACCCGACATAACCGAAAATAAATTGACACCAAGGATCATGACAGGCCTTATGGTGGGATAGCTGACTCATTTGCAAAAAGGCAGGTTGAATATGAAAGAATCTTTTCCCAAAAGCTTGCATCAAGTTAAATCTTTATTAACCTGTCAACTATATTTGCACCTGTACTAGAGTAACATGTAATTAAGCAGGTAAGGATAACCGATGATCATTAACAACCTTCATCATGTCATATTCCACATAACTGTCCAAGTTTTTCATCAATATTACTACGATGAAGTAGTTCAAGTCAAGTGTTCACTATCCAGTGAACGATGACGATTCGAATCGATTATTAACCAGCTGGTAATTTGTTCCTCACACAAACCTCACTCATCCGCTAAAGTGAGGTATTGGTCACCGAGTCAACTATTCAGGTAAAGTCGCGAGTTTGCTAGGAACCACATGTACCGGGGGCCGCCCGACTGCTCTTTGGCCTTATCATCGCGCCCCCGTATTCTGCCACTACTGCTCTGGTACAGTGCGTTGCGGGCAATCCACTCGGCCTGAATAACCCAGCTTCGCGGTCGAAAGGTACATTATTCGGCTAGTAAATGTGAGGCATGCGTTCAACATGACTCGAGGCCCAACAACGGTCGGTCCTTAATCGACATAGACGGAAAACACTACAGTCCGAAACCCTGCAAGTCTCCGTCCGGTCTCAATTTCAATTCGACACTTAGTTATTCCCATATGACATACTTTTTCAAACAGATCCAGGTAACCACCTATAGCTCGCAGGTGACAGGCAATCACCCGACTTCTACCGGTCTAAGCAAGCTAAGCATTTCTTGACTGCGAATACCAAGGTAACAAGAATATGGTAGAACAAGGTATAATGCAGCAACGGTTGCAAACAGCTCCTAAACGTAATGCACCAAATAAGTAAAGCATTTAATAAAAATATTTGCAAACTGGGAGAGAAATGCTCCGGGACTTGCCTCTTTCGAAAGAGCTCGGACGGTGGTCTGGGCACTCTGAAAGATCCTCACCGACCTCCTCGTCGGCTTCGGGCACCTCCTGCTCTTGCACTTCGGACTGCTCTTCCGGCTCCTCAGGAACTGCTACTGGAGTCACTTCCTGCGATCCTGTATGATGCAAATATATAAGTGTTTATGCCTAGGTGCATTGTATAGATGACATGAGATGATGATGATGAATGAGATGTAGATGAACAGGTTTACTTTATTTGGATCAAGTGTGAATACAACTCTTCTACAAGGTAGTCTACATCATCCAAGAACATGTACTCATAAACTACCACAAACATTCTCTACCATGCAAGGTAACCCTAGCACCCTAAGATGCTTCAAAGATACACCAAAGAAAATTTTATTAATTAATTTTAGATTAACAATATTAATTAAACTCTAGTTGACACTTGGTTTGAACAGCAACACTTGTTTTGGTAACATGAAAAAATCTGATAAAATTACAGTGGATTACTATCATCTACTTCAGCATGTCACAAAAATTTCAATGCATTTGGAGTACTATAACTGCCTACACAAAATTAACAATCTAGGGCCTAAAAATGAGCATAAAAATACTTTATACTATGAAAAGTATCAAACAACAGATTTAGAAATTTTCCTACATTCTACACACTAAACAACCCCTATAGAAAAATTAGTATATGCATGTTTTATTTATATTTTTCTCTCTATCAAAAATAACAATTTCTATCAATAATAAGCACTTGCACTACACTTAAATTTTTTTCTACAGAACATGCATGGTACATATTTTTCCTAGAAAGTACATTGCACAAAAAGATTAACCAAATTGGAACCATATTTTTCTGAGTTTTCTGTGATTTATTACATATTTATCAAGGAAACAACAATTTCAATGATTAAATAAAAACCCTACAGAAAGTATTGCAACTTGGACATGCAACATTTTTAGATTGTAGATCTGGTCTTAAGTAGTCTACAAAATTTTACTTGACAATTTTTGGAGCTAAAACACTCACACAAACATTTTCTAAAGCATTTTTATTCCCAAATAATAAAAGAAAAACAAAAAGAATTTCTCTTTTTGATAACGGGCCGATCCAGTGAAAGCATACGGCCCAAGCCGTTTTCGGCCTGGAGGTGTGCGCGCATGGGAAAAAAAGGGGCGGCCCGGCTGGGCCTACGGCCCAGAGCCGTTCGCTCACGAGGCGGGGGGAGAAGACGGGGTCGCCGGTGACTGTGGCGTCGCAGCCGTGCGGCAGCCGGCCGTCGGCCGTTGCCGGCCATGCCCGGGTGCGTGGAGGTGCGCATCAGGTCCGCCCGGAGAAGGCGAACTTGTCTAGGCTTTGAGCGAAGAGCGAGGAGCAGCGGGAAAGCCCTTCCCACGGTGAGGTCGCGCGCGGTGGCGCCATGACCGACGGTGGCGAAACGGCGACAACCACACCCACCTAGCTCAAACGGTGAATCCAAGGCGAGCACGGCATGTCGGAGATGAAGGCGGAGCGATGTGCACGAGAAGAAGGGCGGTGGTGGATCACCGGCGGCCAATTTGGCCGGCGGAGGTGGCGGTGGCGCAGTGAGCTCGGGCGCGTGCTCGGTGCGGGCGGAGAAGATGACCGCGCGGTGGAGAAAATGGAGAGGGCCGAACGGAAGCGGGAGCGCGGGCGACTTGAAAGGCGAGGCGCGTGCTGGCGGGGGCCACCGACGGCCAGGTGTCGCCGGCGAGCGGCGCATGCCGGCCACGGGGCGAGCGGCGTCTGCCGCGGCCGGGACGTGGCGCGGGCGTGCGGGCGAGGCGGACGCGGTGAGCGGAGCTGGGCCGGGCCGTATCGCGAGTAGGCCGGGAAGGGAGGCGGCGGCCCGCTAATGCAAGAAACTGTTTTTCATTTTTATTTTCCAGAGAATTTTCAAATAAATTCAATTTACAGTTTTAAAATTCAAATTTGAGTAAGAAGATGACTTTTTCTGAAAATGACCCAAAAATAAAAGTTGCCTAGAATTTAATTCTCTACAACTTTTATTTAGGGGCCAACTCCAAAACTCCTACAGATTTTAAATTGGGGAATAAAATCTAATTAGGGAGGGTTTTTGACCATTTTCAAATAATATTTTTAAAAGCAAATTTTTGACAAAACTTTGGTCATTAAGTTGCTCCAAAAATTGCAATAATTAATTCTAGGTGATCTAAAAATTATAGCTACACAAGTTTTCTTAATCTAACTAGCACAATTAGTGTGAAATAATTATAAACATATTATGCAACACTTGTTCCCTAAAATTTGCTTTCACTAAAGGTGCACTCTAATCCACATGTGATTATGAATGAAATGACATGTTATGCTTATGATTTGCAATGCTAATGCTTGCGTAACATCGGGGTGTTACATTTAGGAAGGCCGACAAGGCTGTCGGCCGCGCCCTTATGACCCGATATGAGCTCTTTTTTGAACAAAACCATCACCAGGAAGAAAACTAACTTTATACCATGGAGCCGTCGATATATAGCAAGTGCCATGGACGTGGGCTATTTAGGTCGATATTAAAACTATGTGAAAAGGCTATGTAGCATGCAGAGTTGAAGTGGATACTCACTGAAAAAACTATGTGAAACTGCACGGCCGCCATGGACGTGGGCTATTTAGGTCGATGTTAAAACTATGTGAAAAGGCTATATAGCATGCAGAGTTGAAGTGGATACTCACTGAAAAAAAACTATGTGAAACTGCACGGCCGATAGGACTATCGGACTGATATGACCCACTTTGTCGTACGAGCTAGCCCGCTCCGCGACCTTATCGGCTGGTGGACGGCTCTACATGAGTCAGCACGCTCCAGGGCCTTGGAGGTGGACGGCCGGTAGGCACCTATCGGCTGCGCTTTGGCCTGTCGCGGGCGGCGGCGTGTGCCGGAGCCCGCAGGTCAGCGATTGCGATGGTGGTGTGATTGTGTGAACGATTGTGATGGGTGTGGCGTCGTCGCGACTCGCGATTGTCCGCTGCGGGCGGCGGGAGCGGGACGGGCACCCGGGCAGGGGCGCCACGGCGGATGCGAATTGTGATCTCAGCGTGAGGCCGCGAGCAGGCGGGCGGGTGGTGCGCCGCGCGTCCACGTGTGTGCCGCCGCGCCGGATTTGTTCTACGATTGTTACATCTCCACCCAAGCAAAGCAAGCGCGCGGGCTCGATCGTCTCTCGATTGTCGTGTGTGGGTCTCACTCGTGACGTCCGCGAGCGCTGAAACTTAACTAGCCGTGCCACACATGCATGCGACGGCGTTGACACTGGGCCGTAGGACGCGTAAACTTGGGGACGCGCGCGTTCATTGTCACCACATGACACACGTAACGTTTTTTCTTTCACACGGCCGGACTATGTGAGTATCCAAATTGGCACGGGCGACATACTCACTCTTTTACTTCTATACCTCTTCTCCTCTTCCTCCAAAAGCAGACAGAGAGAGAGAGAGATGCGAGCACGAGATCGATCGAGTTGACCAAATCGTATCGAGTGTGATCAACGTGATCCCGGCCTGGTCGCGCTTGGCTCCAGCAAATAGCATCTGATGCGGATCTGCGGCAAATAATACACACACTAGCTGCATATATTTTTGGTCATGGGGCTCTGATCCAGCAGTCCGCAAGAAGAAAGAGATGCAATCATGGATGCTGCGTATCAAAATGATGATCATGACGATCAGCGGCGTCAAACGAGATAATGCAATATTCCTGTCTAGGGACTTGGCCTCCTGTAGTACGTATCGTATTCTCGAGCTGGGCATACCCGAATAAGAAACCGGCTGGGCTGCCATGATTGATCAAGGCCGGACGGCCGGCGACGTGATGACTGACGACGACCGCAGCGAGATGTGGAAATAAACATAAGTTTGTTTCTTCTCTAACCAATTACCAGTGCAACTGCTAGCTAGCCGCCAAGATTATTCAGGGTGCCGGTCTCGGATTAAAAAAAAAAACGAGTGGTGCATGGTGCTCGAACAACAAGCAGCCTCTTTATTTCCTCCGTGGCGGTGGTGGTTCGTACTATCCGGGGACATTACTCATGATGTCATTCTTCTTATCCTTTCAGAGTATTCCATATCCGTCCTAAAAGAATGCACATAATTCTAGCTATCTGTCCTGGTAACTACAGTACTACACAACAATTTAAACGTCCTGTTGCAATGTACAAGTATCTTTGCTAGTTTATCGTAATAGCATTAATACTTATTACGACACTAAGTATGCATGTACATTATGAAAATATATTTTCATATATAATTTAAATATACTTATTTATAAATATCGTACATACTATTGATATTTTTTATATGATTGATCAAACTCAAGATAATTTCAATTGTATTATTATTTTTGGATTGAGGGAGCAGTATATAGCGTGTCATGGTTTCCTCCGCGTGACTCGCATGTGCCACAGATAGGCTCAACAAATGCAAGCGCTTGCTTGTTGTTTGGTTCATTCAGTCTAAAGAACCAGGTTGAGTACAATGTTTGTTTGGTTGGTTGTACTAGGATACATCATATTAAATTTAAATTAAAAAACAAGTACTAAGATAATATTTATTTTTTCCTGAATCAATTGTATACTAGTTAATTTTATCATGTTAAACCTTAGTCTACTTTGAAATATACTAATGTATCTTGAAACGTGCTAATTATTTGCTAATACCATATTTGCTTACTAATACGCTATACCTAGGGAGTCTGACTCAGAAACGGGTCTCATTGTCGTATCCTGAGAACATCTTGGAAGCCAGGCTTAGGACTTCGTGCAGACATCTAAACACATTGAAGTTACATCTCTAGAGCTTAGCCACGACATAAGCGGGAAACCAAACATGCTATAGTGACCTCGGTGGTATGGAGTTTATTTCATTTATTTATTAGGTATAATCATTTCATTTTGGAAGCTCTTTCAAGTACTTATTACAAATTATTTTGTACCTTTCAATCAAATATTGTATGGTTGGAGGTTGGATGTGGCTACATGATTCTTGTGAGTTGGTGTACTTCATCCCCGGTATTCTTGACCTTTTTGCGTGTGTGCTTTGTACATGAGCCGTTTCTTGTTTCGTGCAATATTCCTCCTTCGAATATACGGTGAGGATAATTTGCGAGACGTTTTTTAAACACAATTAGTCTACGATTAGCACTAATTGCTACAGTAAAATATGTGCTAATGATAGATTAGTTAGGTTTAATAAATTTGTCTCGCGGTTTACTCACGGAATAAATTATTTGTTTTTTATTAGTATCTGAACACCCTATGGTCAAGCTCAGTCAACATCCGATTTGACATAGACTAAATTTTAGCACCCCAAACCAAACACCCCCTTATTCGTCGAGAGCCTGTACAACAATAAAAGAAGGAATATATTAATTATTCTTCTTCAGTAAAAATTACGGCTATAAAATATACATCATCAGCACAGGCATCATCTTTGAGCAAGGACCTGCTAAAACAATGGCCGAAACACAGCTTATCGGCCCCCGCGCGGCTGATTGGCCTATCCGGCCGATATGGCCCACTTCGCTGTACAAGCCAGCCTGCCCCGAAACCTTGTCGGCTTCTGGAAGGCCGATAGGTGCATGTCGGCACTCCAGAAACCGATAGGTATGCCGACCGTGCCCAAATTTCGTGTGGGCCGAAACTTCAATTCCCGCCAGCCAGCCCACCATACCGTCTTTTTTGTTTTTAGCTCTTTTTTCGAAAGATTTTCTCAAATATGCCTCTAACGGAAAGGTTTCAGGAAATGGACCCAGGGCTTGGCGCCATCCACGCTGGCGCCAAGGTAACACAGCTTGGCGCCGTTAACGTTGGCGCTAAGCCCCCATGCCACTTGACCGACGACGCTGAGCTGGCGCTGACGTGGCAGCACCTTGGCGCCGTCACCATTGGCGCTAAGCTTGGCGTCAACGTCATTGGCGCCAAGCCGGCGCCATAGACCTGTTACCATGTATATCAATTTTTATCCTAAGTATTTCTAGGTTGTTCTAAGTGATCAAACAGAAAGTCACTGTAAAAACTTTAAAGTTAGTCACATTTCTCAATATCCAAGTCATGGTAAAATTTCAAATTTGTAAATGTCTAAGTCATGGTAAAAAAAATCATTTTTCTATATGTCTATCACATGGTAGTTGGTATTCTAACATATCCAAGCCGTAGCAAAAATCCAGATTTATTTGGCTAAATCTTTAAATTTACTATGGAATGGGGATGGAAATATGGCTAAGTCTGGATTTTTACTGTGATTTGGACATTGACAAATTTAAAATTTTACCATGACTTGGATATTGAAAAAGGGCTTCATGTTTTAGACTTGGATATTTAAAGTTTTACCATGACTTGAACCATAATTTTACTATAAGATGAAATTTTAAGTCATGGTAAAAAGGGCTTCATGTTAAGTCATGGAATTAGGACTTCATGTTAATTTTACTATAAAATTTTACCATGACTTGGTATGTTAGAATACCAACTACCATGTGATAGACATATTGCATTACCATGACTTGGTTTGCCAAGTCCCTAGACAGGAATATTGCATTATCTCGTTTGACGCCGCTGATCGTCATGATCATCATTTTGATACGCAGCATCCATGATTGCATATATCTTTCTTCTTGCGGACTGCTCGATGAGAGCCCCATGAGCCATGACCAAATCTCTGCAGCTAGTGTGTGTATTATATTTGACTCAGATCCGTATCACAGATGCTATTTGCTGGAGGCCTGGAGCTAGGCGCGGGCGGGGATCACGTTGATCACACTCGATACGATTTGGTCAACTCGATCGATCTCGTGCTCGCATCTCTCTCTCTCTCTCTGCCTTTGGAGGAAAGAGTGACTGACTGAATGAGTGAGTGAGTATGTCGCCCGTGCCAATTTGGATACTCACATAGTCCGGCCGTGTGAAAGAAAAAACGTTACGTGTGTCATGTGGTGACGATGAACGCGCGCGTCCCCAAGTTCACACGTCCTACGGCCCAGTGTCAACGCCGTCGCATGCATGTGCGGCACGGCTAGTTAAGTTTCAGCGCTCGGACGTCACGAGTGAGACCCACACACGACGATCGAGCCAACGCGCTTGCTTTGCTTGGGTGGAGATGTAACAATCGTAGAACAAATCCGGCGCGGCGGCACACACGTGGACACGCGGCGCACCACCCGCCCTCCTGCTCGCGGCCTCACGCTGAGATCACAATTCACATCCACATTACGTGCGACGATCCGCCGTGGGGCCCGTCCTGCTCCCGCCGCCCGCAGAGGACAATCGCGAGTCGCGACGACGCCACACCCATCACAATCCTTCACACAATCACACCACCATCGGAACCGCTGACCTGCGGGCTCCGGCACACGCCGCCGCCCACGACAGGCCAAAGCGCCGAGCCGTTACACATAAGCTGACCGAAGACCTATCGGCTACTGGAGTGCCGATAGGTGCCCGTCCACCACCAAGGCCCCAGAACATGCTGACTCATATAGCAAAGTGGGTCATATCAGCCCGATATCGGTGCCAACAGATCCCTATCGGCCGTCCACCAACCGACAAGGCCCCGGAGCAGGCTAGCTCGTACGACAAAGTGGGTCATATCAGCCCGATAGTCCTATCGGCCGCGCAGTTTCACATTCTTCAGCTCTTTAAGTTGAAAGTTCAGGCATTGAATTGCAGAATTTTAGACACAATGAGGCGGTTTCAAAACTGCATGGTCCATAAACGTAGTCATAAAAGATATTGGAATCTTAAGTTGTCCTTCTGGTTTAAGGTAAACCTTTTCTTTTGTTATGAATGTTTAGTATGGATGTCTTTTGGTATAAAGGGAAGAGTAATACTAGCTGCTGATAAGTGCAATTCTTGTGTAAAGCACAAATCTCGGAAGTATATGTTCAATACATGATAGTGCAGTGAAGACACTAGCAGCTGTTTCTTGCAATGTTGCCTTAAAAAGCTAATGTTCAGTTTTTTGTCACTTGCAAGGACAGAAGACAACAGAAAAAGGTCCATGTCAATCTTGTTGAGCAAACATGAGTACAAAAGTGAAAAACTCAAGTCCACATGTATGTCATTGATGAGCATTTCATTTCTGTGAATGAAGTACATCGAACTGCACTTGTTATGTGTGTGCTAGAAATTTTAGAAGATAAGGGTTTGCTTCCGTTGCTTGGGACAAAAGGCTATGTTGTTGTTGTTGTTGTTGTTGTTGTTGTTGTTGTTGTTGTTGTTGTTGTTGTAAGGGTTTGCTTCCGTTGATTGTACGGACCTATGAGACTTTTGATTGAACCTATATATGTGTAAATGTTCATCTGTTTGTGTTATTGAATTTGCAATTTTGGTTAAATGAGTTAGTTTTATTATTTTTTTAACTCAGCAGCTGGGTTTTCCTTGTGCGACAACTGTTAGGAAAAACATTTAGTAGTCTGACGGTTCCTGACCTTCCGCAAAACCTGACAACACAAAAATTCCTTGAGGGCCTGTTCGTTTATCATGAGATGAGAGGGATTGAAGGGGGTAGAGGGGGGTTTTGATTTGTAGGGATTGAATCCCTCCCAATCCCCTCCAACCCCCTTGGTTTTGGGGAACATGCCCTGAGGGGGAGCCGTCAGGGAAATGTGTCCTGTGGGAAAACCTACGTGCAATATTATTTTCTTTGTTGAGCCATCCTTGATGGTATTTGCATGGGTTACTGATACAAATACTTTTTGACGTTTTTTTCTTTGACCGTTATTTGGCACACAAGGAAATTTCGGTTTCCAGTAGTGATATATTTCTATTTTTGTTGAATTTGAGTTTCATTTAATTTATATGATTTAATGCCTGTTTCAAAACTCACGCTAGAAAAGATCAACTATACAAGATACGCACACTAGTGAACAAGGCTAGCAGCTTTATTTCATCTCATCATCTCTCATTTCTTTGAAATATCCAACTCCTGTGTAGGTTTCAGGGTCATGTGCTAGCGTTGATAAACATATGAGAGGTGAGCATGGATCAATTCATCTTTGATTAGGTACTTATTTTGTGCCATATCATGATTTTATTAAATTCGTTGTACAACTAAACTTAAGGTTGGCATTTTCTAAAGCATGCAGTTTATCTTTCGCTTCTTTGCACCATTGGTACATGCCTACATGGGGTTGAATATGAGTTGTTTATGCTCTTGTGTATGTTGTCATCTTTAGTGCATGGATCATTTTTGTATTATTATGCATTGTATATATGTTGCCATCCTTAGTGCTTCCGGTCTAAATTACATTAAGACTTTTTGCTTCGCTGGTTACAAGGAACAGGAAAATGGTAAGTATTTAAGTATCTCTCTCAACCATATGAGCGAATCCAAAGATGCGAAAGCTATCTTTGAGGCCTTCGTCATGAACAAAGACGGTACTGCATCTTCATCACATGAAACAGGTTGGTGCACCTTTTCACACCAAAGGGCAGTGCCAGTGACAACCGGGGTTGGCATCGTTTTGTGGAGTGAAGCGTACTAGAGTCACTGTATGTGACGAATGGTTCCTTCAACATTATGTGCGGAGTCAAAGTTGTACATGAAGACCCCCTCGAGGTGCCGCCATCGGACGTGGGAACCCATCTCGGCCTCCTGCTGGATTGCCCAGAGGGCACCGATGTCTCATTCATCGTCGACGGCGAGAAGTTCCCTGCTCACCGGGCTGTGCTTGCCGCCCGCTTGCCTGTCTTCAAGGCGCAGCTCATGGGCTCCATGGCGGACGCCAAGATGCCATCCATCACCTTGCATGACATTGCGCCGGCGATGTTTAAAGTCATGCTCTGGTTCATTTACACCAATGCTTATCCTGAGGATGACGAGCTTGGGGACTCCCCGAATGACATGTTTCGGCACTTGCTCACTGCAGTGGACCGCTTCGTCTTGGATCGTCTGAAGATTTTGTGTGCTGCAGATCTGTGGGAAAATATATCAGTGGACACAGTTGCTGCCACTTTGTTCTGCGCTGAAGCATACAACTGCCCGCAGCTGAAAAAGAACTGCATTGACTTCATCTTGGAGGAGAAGAACTTCAAGAAGATTGTGTTAACAGATGGTTTCATTCAGCTGGCGCAACAATTCCCATCCATTCTTGATGAGCTGAGGGAGAAGGTTGGAGCATAGAAGCAGCATGCATGTATACATGCTAGCCTATGGCTATAGTACTAGCTTTATGGCATTTTGAGTTCAGCAAGTGCTAAACAGGCAGCTTACAAATCCCTTGGTTTCCCAAAGCAGTGGACCAAGCTGTCGGAGGAGGAGGACCGGAGCAAGATGAAAGGTTTGGTGCTGAAGGAAGGTCTAGCAACCTGGTGAAATGCGCCTTCTGAAGACCTTTGTCATCTTCTGTTTTGTGGCTGCTGGTGTCTGTTCCTTTTTCCTTCGTTTTAGTATGCTGCTTTTGGATGTAGTCTGTTACTGTCTTGGTGGTGGGGTTAGAGGGGCTTCGGTGGAGTTTCAAAGTGCTCGTTTCTGTAAGCCGGTAAGCCAGCATTACTCTGTTAAGCTTTCAATACAAGCTGGGCTGTCAGGCCTTTGGTCTAAAAAGAAGTTCGGCAAGTGCTATCTAAATCCATTGAATGTTTGTAAGTGTCGCACTATTACATTACTATCATGCAGACTTTTTATTATCCAGTCAACAACTTGGTAAGTGAAATCATTGTTGTATCTTATTCGCATTAATATTGCGTGTCTTGCATTGCAACACCATCAAAGTCCTTACGTGTATGCCTGTTTTCTTAAATTCATTTGGTTCTTTCTTACATTATACAATTCGAATCTTGCTTTCATACTCACTCTACACGACAGAATGGAAGATTTTTACATATGAGACTGTTGGACTTGTATGAGTCAAAATTTTCAATCAGCCTCAAGTATGTATTGGAAGAGTTAAATGCACCGTAGGTCCATTAACTTTTGGTGATATGTCATTCAGGTCCATCAACTTTCAAACTGCATTTTTGAGTTCATCAACTTAGAAATGGAATGCATAACCTTATGTGCGCGCACGTCCATTCAGGTCCATCAACTTTCAAACCGCCTCATGCTTGTTGAGTTTCTGGATGGTGGCATGCAGGGTGAGAGTAGCAACATAGGTGCAGTAGAGGACAACTTAGAGGCCGCAAATGCTGAGCAGACCTATGTTTTCGATCCTTAGGCGGTTCAAAACACGATAGAGGATGGAGAAGCGGAAGAGTATGGTCCGTACATGGAAGCTGACCTGTATTAGTCGTATGGTTGTATTGTTACATGGATGTGAACAAATGTACTCTTGGATTTATGATGCCTCCAACCGTATTAGTCGCTTTACAGCCATTTAACGAAGGCAACGCTCCAATAATTTCTGATGCCTGCATTGAGGCAAAGGTCAATTCAGTGGACAAACAACGTAGGCTTTGCAGGTTTGTACGTTTTTCCGGGTAATGTCACTTCAACGAAGAAATCATAGTACACGTATATGGACCCACGCTGGGTTAATATTAGAATGTGTTTGCCTTCAAAAGTTTGTAAGGTTCCTTAGGTTATGATGCATAATATATGTTTATATGTCCGGAAAAAGAGAGCAAATGTCTTTAGTGTTGCAGTGATAAAACTAGTTTTCTGTTTGGTGATGGTTTTGTTCGGAAAAGAGCTCATATCGGGTCATAAAGCATGAAAGAGTGTAATCGCAATTCCGTGAACAAATGACGTAGGCTTTGCAGGTTCGTACGTTTTTCAGGGTACCGTCATTTCAACGAAGGAATCGCAGTACACATATACGGACCCGCGTTGGGTTAATATTAGAATGTATTTGCCTTCAAAAGTTTGTAAGGTTCCTTAGGTTACGATGCATAATATATGTTTATATGTCCGGAAAAGGAGAGCAAATGTTTTTAGTGTTGCTGTGATAAAGTTAGTTTTCTGTCTGGTGATGGTTTTGTTTGAAAAAGAGTTCATATCGGGTCATAAAGCATGAAAGAGTGTAATCGGGTGCTGGATGGCCAACAGGCCTGTCGGCCGCTGGATAGCCGATAGGCCTATCGGCCTTCCCAAAGCCGATCGGGCCTGTCGACTCTCGAGCTGCCAACAGGTCTGCTATCGACCAAGGTGCTGACATGAGACCTGTCGGCCGTTCAGAGGCCGATTATACTTTTTATATAACAGCTTCTAGATTTGCAATTAATCATTAAAAAATATTATTTAAAAAAATTTCCAATACATACATCTCGAGGGCGATTGAAAACCTGACTCCTAGAAGTCCAAACATCTGATGCGCATCTTCAGATATATACACAGCTCAAAATATTTCTGTCATGTAGAGTGAGTTTGCAAGAAAGATTCTAATTGTATAATATATATGAGAAAGAATCAAACGATTTTTTTTAAAAAAAACAGACAAACATACAGATTTTCATTGTGAACCTGTGACACAAATATGCAAAGACATGCAATACGAATAAGACACAATGAGGACTTCACTTGCGAACTTGTTGATAGGATAATAAATAGTCTGCATGATAGTATCGTAAGGGCACGTACAACGGGTCCCTTGACCCCGTCCCTTCGTTGCTGTTTTTTCAGAAAAACCCCTATCGAAGCCTGAAGACGCAGCTGTCGTCGTCTCGTGAAGCGACGGACCCGTCCCGTGCTCCGATGCGGAGAAGACGGAGTGAGCAGCGTTGTACGGGCCGCCTCCCCGTCTCGACGATGCGCAGATCCCGGGCGCTCGCTCGCGCGATTGATGTTTGGGCGTGCGCGCGGGAGGAGCACTCGTGCCAAATTCGTCTCCATACATCCCGGTGAAGTAGCCTGTCTCACTCTCAGCTCCATTCTTCTTCCTCGCCGGCACCCAACCTTCGGCGGCCGCGATGTTGAGCGCCTCGGCTAGGAGAGCAAGCTAGTTGCTGCAAACAAGAAGAGCAATGGTGCCACGGCTGCTGCGTCGGTGGTGGCGGCAGCGGCGTCCCCGGCGCACACCTTCGGCTGCGGAACCGTCTTGACGGCGGCGACCCGCAACCTTGGTCGTGGTGGAGGCTCCGTGTTGGGAGCGGATGCTGCGGGCCGAACCTAGGTTGCGGAAGCGGATCGGCGGCCCGCCCCATCTCCGAATTTTTTACTGTTTAACTTTTTTTTCGAAAAAAATTTACATTTGGCCTTCTGAACGACTTAAACTCATCTTTGGACCCCGGGGGTCGGCGCCAGAACTCATGGCTCCGAGGTAACACATCTCGGCGCCACAGATCTTGGCTCCGAGGTGCCTGACCGCGCACAGCAGGGCATCCGAGGTGGCGCTGACGTGGCCGGTACCTCGGAGCCACAGATCTTGGCGCCGAGCTTGGAGCCACAGATCTCGGCGCCGAGCTCGGAGCCAAGATCTGTGGCTCCGAGCTCGGAGCCAAGATCTGTGGCTCCGAGGTACCACCCTATCAGTTTTGCAGCAGGCGCGTCGGTGCATGGCTAGGCCGCTTTGGTGCCGGCGGACCATGCGCGGGCAGCGGCGAGAGGCACGCGGGGACCTCGCGCGGACAGCGGCGTGCGGCACCAGCGAGGTTGCGGCGAAGCGAGCTGGGCGCTCCCGTGGGGGGCGGCTACCAGGGCTGCAGGCAGGAGGCAGCCGCACGCAGTGACCGGCGAGTGGCGGCAAGCCACAAGCAGGGACGAGCTCAATATCCTGGAGTCTACTCTTCTTGCTGCCGTTATACATTCTGTGCAATAACATTTGACAGATTATTTCGTGGAGCTTTACGTGATCGCGTGGTGGGGCAATCGTGTGAATAGATAGATCATTAGCATGTCGCGTCACATCCAATTTGAACCACCATGCTTATCTGTCGTGTTTTTGCTCTGTTTTCTGCGAGGAATGGCAGCTCAAAAAAGTTTTACGCTTTCGCCGAACTGCTTAACTTGCGTGTCTATTGTGGAGGCTATTTGGATGCCCAAAAGGAAGAGGGTCCTGCACCTCTATTGTCCTTACCCGCGAAAGAGGCAATGCCACGAGCATGCCCACATCATCCAAATCATAGCCCGATGTGGAGGACGTGCCATGGTGTATGATTTTAGGGGGAAAAATCTGAAGCTGGTTTCATATTGTCCTAAGCTAAAACAAATTTTCTACCAATTTTATAAGATCAGTTTAGATTTTATAATTTTAATTGCGTATTATTCCTAGAAAATAGTTTGTTTTTAAAATCTATTTTACATTTTTTGGAAAAAAAATAATTTTGATATTTTTTGAAAAATAATTTCTATATTTTTTATAAAGTCTAATTGATCCTATTAAATTACAAAACAATATATGCTTTTCTAAATGATGTAGGTCCCCGCGCGCCTCTGTCCGCGCGAGGTCCCCGCGCGCCTCTCGCCGCTGCCCGCGCATGGTCCGCCGGCACCAAAGCGGCCTAGCCATGCACCGATGCGCCTGCTGCAAAACTGATCGGGTGGGTACCTCGGAGCCATAGATCTTGGCTCCGAGCTCGGAGCCACAGATCTTGGTTCCGAGCTCGGCGCCGAGATCTGTGGCTCCGAGCTCGGCGCCAAGATCTGTGGCTCCGAGGTACCGGCCACGTCAGCGCCACCTCGGATGCCCTGCTGTGCGCGGTCAAGCACCTCGGAGCCAAGATCTGTGGCGCCGAGATGTGTTACCTCGGAGCCATGAGTTCTGGCGCCGACCCCCGGGGTCCAAAGATGAGTTTAAGTCGTCCAGAGGGCCAAATGTAAAATTTTTTCAAAAAAAAGGTTAAACAGTAAAAAATTCGGGCCCCATCTCCGGTGTTGTCGGCAACGATGCGATGACGACTCCATCTTCCAATGATGGATCTGGTGGAGGTTTCTTCCCCAGCGCGGCGACGGCTCCATCGTCGAACAATGGATTTCCATTCCCCCCTTCAGCATCTACTGGTTGGTGGGATTCGGCCAGCGTTGGTCCGATTTCTCCTTCGTTTGTGTGGTCAGCAGCTTGGGATCCTTCCTGGTAATCACTTGTGCTTATTTAGTATGCTAATATTCATTATTAGTGAGCAATCTAGGAGTATTTTCTTTTTGTTCCTTCTGTAAATTGAAGCTTGTTATGCTGTTTGGATTATTAGAATTGTGCCTTGATCGGAGAACATAGAGCTTTCATTTGTGATGTAGTATAGCCTGAAGAGAGTTTGCTCTCTTTGTAATCATGCTGATAGCTGCGTAAGGAATGATTGTCTGTCAATTTTCTGAATTTTCAGGGCTATCTCATTGTCATCCTGTTTGGTTTTTGTTATCTCAATGTCCACCTGATTAATTAAACTGTGATTGTGCTGCTATTTTTCTAAAACTGTCGATCTGCTCTTTGATGCAGGGATAAAGACCCACGTCCATCTAGTGGGTTTCTCAGCTACTTTGGAAGTCAGCCACACAATTTTCATTTGGTTGGTGCACCTGATGCTGTGATCTTTCTGATGTTGTTCAGAATTTTTAGGATGAGTTACCTAAATGCTACATGATACCTGAATGCTTCTCAGTTAAATATCTGTACTGTCTTGTTTTAGTTAGACTGCAGTTTATATCTCAGTTAAATATCTGTACTGTCTTGTTTCAGTTAGACTGCAGTTTATATCTCAGTCAAATATCTGATACTTGAATGCTTCTCAATTACCTGATACTTGAATGCATCTCAGTTAAATATCTGTCTTGTTTGCTTGTCAGTTAAATCTGAATGCTTCTCAGTTACCTGATACCTGAATGCTTCTCTGAATGCTTTTTGTGTGAACATGTGAGGGTTAGCTGGTGCGTGTGAGTGTGAACTGCAGCACTAGCTAGTGCGAATTTGTTTTCCATGAGGCGTTGCAGCTATTTATAATATAATTATTATATTGATAGTATCTAAAAAATATTGTAATCATGTTGCTCTCATTTATCTTTGATACATTTTCTATCAAATAGCCACACAATGATATACAGATATTTATTTATAGTTGATCCTAGCTACATGCAGAGCATTAAATAGCTTAGAGATGGAACCTCGTCTGTGGGTTGTATGACCGGTCTTTATACTTGTCCGTATGATCTATTCAAGGCGCTTAGAGACGAACCCTCGTCTGTGGGTTGTACATGCCCTAATAGTAGCCGACACTTACAAACAGAAAATTTAAGCACTTTTAATAAATAGATTTAGATAGCATTTGCCGAACCTAACATGCCATAAAGCTAGTAGTATAGTCATAGGCTACCATGTATACATGCATGCTGCTTCTATGCTCCAGCCTTCAACTTCAGCTCATCAACAATCGATGGGAATTGTTGCGCCAGCTGAAAGAAACCATCGTCAACAAAGCCTTTGTCTTGAAGTCCTTCCCCTCCCCGAAGAAATCAATGCAATTCTTTTTTAGCTCTGGACAGTTGTATGTTTCGGCACAGATCAAAATAGTGGCAACTGTATCCACTGATACTGTATCCCACAGCTTGCTCGCACACAAAAGCTTCAGGCGGTCCAACGCGAACCGGTCTGCTGCAGCGAGCAAATGCTGCAACAACTCATTAGGGGAGTCCCCGAGCTCAGCATCCGCCGGACAAGCATCAGCGTACATGAAGCGGAGCATGACTTTGAACGTTGCCGGCGCAATGTCATGCAAGGTGATGGACGACATGTTGGCTTCAGCCATGGAGCCCAGGAGCTGCGCCTTGAAGACCGGCGAGCGGGGAACTTCACGCCATCAACGACGAACGAAACATCAGAGCCGTCCGTGCAGTCCAGCAAGAGACCGAGATGGCTCCCAATGTCAGAGGGTGGCACGTCGATGGGATTGTCGCGCACAACTTTGACTGCTCCCACAATGATGAACGAGCCATTCAGCACGTAGAGTGACTCAAGGACGCTTCGCTCCACAAAACAAGAGAAACCCCAGTCGTTGAGTTCGCTGCCATTTTCTGGTTGGTAAAGGTGCACTGTCAATTTCCTATGAGATAGTGCACCTTCTCTGTCCATCACGGAGGCCTCGAAGATAGCTTTGACCTTGTTATCGGATTTGAGCTCGAGGAAGATAGATACGGAGTCACCCATGTTCTCTTTCTTATTCCCGCGCGGGAAGCAGTTGATCCTCCACAGGTGCCCGCCAGCTGAGATGTCCCCGGAGCTAACAAAATCCCCGATGGGTAGCTTCTGCGTCTCCGAATAGTTGAGTTTGAACTGATGGGTGAAACTGCAGGAATCTAAAATACCGGTTTACAGTAGTTGGACGGGGTCGCAGGTAAAGGAGGGTAGGACACTACTGCATCTCAGTGTACAGACGAAGCATGGCCGACGCTTGGAGCTCCGAGCAGCCAAGCATGTATGTAGGAGAGGAGATGGATCATCTCCGGAACAAGGAACGCTGTGTTGTTGGGACTTGAGTAATTAGTAAAGAGAGAAAGAAGATCGATGACCGCTTGCCCGCTTCAGGCCTCTGCTCGACTGCAAAGGCGTGACGATGGTGGGAGGCGGACCGGCAGCAGCGGGAAACGGTCCAGAGACCAGTGGCGTGGCCGCGCGGCGCTGCGGGAATGCGGGAGGCGGCCAGGCGGGACGAGCAGGCTTGTCGGCGCTCCAGCTGCCGACAGGCCTACGGCTGCTGAGTTGTCGGCATGACTCCTGTCGGCCGTCCAGGGGCCGACAAGAGGCCTCTCGCCTACGATGCTATGGCTACACTTCTTCTATAGCAACTTCTAAATTTGCAATTATTTATTAAAAAATATTATTTAAAATAAATTTCGTCCCTTTATATCCTATCAATGTAATCTTCTAGACAGATGAGCAGTACCTAGTCTGTTCTATTAAATTCATGCTTGGTGTTTACCTATAGATTTCTCCGTTGATTCACCTCCTGCCTCTCACACTCTTGCAGTACAGATATGTTCTAGCAAGGTGCAGTAGCCACCATCAATTTGTGTCCTTCCTTCATCTATCGCCTTGTTTAGATACCCAAATTCATCCTCAAATTTCACTATGCAAAAAGAAGATTCCCCATCACATTAAAATGCCGGCATATGTATAGAGTACTAAATGTAGATGAAATCAAAAACTAATTGCACAGTTTTGTTGTACTTTACGAGACGAACATTTTGAGCCTAATTAATCAATATTTGGACAATTATTAGCAAATAAAAACAAAAGTGCTTCAGTGCTACAGTACCTTACTGTGCCGACTCGGGCCCTCCCGATTTGGGTAAGTGAACGAGGCCTATAACTCTTATATAAAGTAAAACCCCACTAGTTATTTGCAGTAGCCACTATCATTTGCCACTAGCAACTTCTCTTGATATGCAAGGTGTCCACCTCAGTAGTTCATTATCATTTGCAATTAAAGTTCACTAGCATAAGAATTATGATATACACGTCAGCAAGACACACATTATCCACTATGGATACAATCTCCACGATTATGCTAATAAATTTATACATATATCATATCATGTTCTTGCATTATCAACACCATACATATACATCTCATAATTCTTATTAGTTATTAACATTCTAACCTATTTATACTCCTCCTTCATATCCGCGATAACACGCGGGAAATCCTCCTAGGTATCAAGATGTCACGGCCTTAGTTGATGCAGCCAGTAGCGGTGCTACCATCCGATTCTCGCTAGCTACAACGTGTCCTTCAGTGCTGCCAGGACGGCGAGCTCTGCCCGGAGGCCTCAGACTACCGTGAACTCAAAGCTCACGACTTCACCTTCAGCGTCGCCATCGGTACGTTCATATCAGTCTTGCTCGTCTGTTTATGCAGGATGAAATGGCAACAGGCAACCGCCTCCTCCCCCAAGTCAACCACCAGGAGATGTTGCGTTACTGAAGCATCACACGACTGATTCTACATCCGTGCGGCCATAAATTCATCAAATGGTCATCTAAACTCTTAACAAAAAAATTCCCACGGCAACACACGGGGAATTCAACTAGTATATGTCTGTTTTTCTTAAATTCATTTGATGTTTTTGAGCCGTGTGGACAGAAATATATGAAGATACATATCAAATGGTTGGACTTAGAGTCAGGTTTTTTAAGTGTGGACTGATGCTTCTTCCTTAAAAGAAGCTGAAGCCAGATTTTTCCATTATTAAAAAAGTGTATTTGAAATATTTATTACCTCTATGCTAAGGGGAGTAGTACCACCACGCTGTAGTTGTGTAGTAGTGGTCGACACCGAGTCGGGTCGGTTTTGTTCAACAGAGCAGCGACCTGTGCAAGAGCCGGATCACTTGGATCGGATGGATGTTTTTTCTCGAATACGCAAAAGGTTCGTGTATTATTTACATTAAGGAGAAATAGAGTTTACACACCGCGCCTTTAGGCGCACTAAGGGGGAAGAGGATTACATTGAAGATCAGCCCTCCCTAGCAAAACAAAACAAAGGCTATTACTCGCTAACTAGACAACCCAGATTGGCGGCCCTGGCTTGGATCCATTGATCCGCATTGAGCTTGATGGTTGCCAGAATTTGCTGGACCAATGTTGCCGCTCCACGGAAGCACCTCCCGTTGCGTTTCTTCCAAAGCTCCCAAGCCACTAAAGCAAACAAGGAGTCATCACCTCATCTTGCTTGGCCGTGCCACCGCAGTCTCCAAGAATGCCACCAATTGAGCCAAGATTGGTTCCCCACATGGTTGGCACCAACACCGAGCGACGCAAGAATGCTCCACCACACTTGCCTGGAATATGAGCATGAGGCCAAGATGTGATCGATGGTCTCGGCTTCTTGGTGACATAAGAAGCATTTGTCAGCTGCCGAAAGCCCCATGTCGCTGTCGTCTGTCTGCCGTCCAATGGCGCTGTGACCACTGGCCAAAGGAAGATCTTCACACGTAGCGGTGCCCAGGTGCGCCAGAGATCGGATGAATGTTGACTATGTGAGGATGTATTCGTATAGAATCAGTTTTACCGACTCTCTATCTACAATTCTTTTTTAGAGACTTTTACCGATTCTCTATCTAGTACAATTCTAGTAAGTTTGTACTCAGTATATGCCGCCCTCCGCGCTCGCTTCGCACTCTCGCTCCGGCTGCCGCACCCGCCAAATTCAAGCACCGCGCAACGGCGCAGGGCTTCCTTGTCACGGCTCATCGCCGGCAAGTGCAGGTGCAGCATGTACGTTTGTTTGTTTATTTGCTTCTTTTTTCTTTTGCTATATTTTCAATCCTGAGTAAACAGGCTAGGGTTTGGTAGATCTAGCGATTTGAAGGGTAGCTTGCAGTACACTTCACATTCTGTCGAGATGATTTCTGTCGTTTGCATTGGTTTGACACGAACAATTGTTTGCCCTGGATCCAAACACCCACGCCCTAAGATGCTTTGTTAGTTTCTTTTATTATTCAAGTAGTACCCCTAATATATAATTTCCTAGTTCGTATGATTTGCTAGTTTTGCAGATAATGGCTAGCTCCTGTAACTTTTTATGTAATTAAACATGGTTAAAGAGAAACCCACTTGTCAATTTTTCAAAACGAAAAGTGACGATTCAATTGTGGAGCATCATCCTCCGGCTCTTGTCTGCTTAATTGAATTGGAAGGTTGGAACACGAAGGCAAGATGAATTTGCAGATAATGAACCTTGTTCAACCGTTTAGTTTATTATGTGTGCATGTCTGATGATACTGTGACAGCCTCCATGGTCACTTGTATTTTGTGAATTGTAACCTAACTATCAATCTATTATTATAGTGAATATGTTGTGTTAGACTGTAAACCCCATGGGCCTGCCGAGTCCGGCTCCCCATCGTGTCTATATGTACACAACAGTGTTCTCTGAGTAAAGCATTGTGTATTTCCCATACTCTATTCGTTATCATGGTATCACACCCGGTTCGCTCCTGCGACCGTGCTTCCGCAAACCCTAGCCGCCGCTGACCCCGTCGCCGGCTCCACCCCAAACCCTAGGCCGCCGCTGGATCACCGCCGGCCTCTACCTGCCCGTCGCTGAGCCTCTTCGCCGGGCACACCCCTCTCCTGTCGCGAACACCTCGCCAGGACGCAGCCGCCGCCGCCAAACGCATCGCCGATGCCAAGGCGGCCGCCGAAGCCCTCGACAAGGAACTGACCGCCAAGGAGGCCGCGGACGCCACGCTCCACAGCCAGGCGAACGCCATCCTCAACATCAAGATCCTCGTCCCTGTGACGTTGGAGAAGGCGGCCAACAACTATGGCCGCTGGTCCTCCATGTTCCTCGTCGTGCTCGGCAAGTACAACCTCCAGGACCACGTTCTCACCGATAACTCCTACCCCACTCGACCGGCGTGGAAGACCATGGACTGCTGCGTCCTTACGTGGATCTACTGCACGATCTCCAACGACCTTCAGCAGTCCTTGATGATCCGCAAGCCCGCCGCTCGTTCCGCGTGGCTGTACCTCGAGGATGAATTCCTCGGACAGCGTGAGTCTCGCGCCCTCTTGTTGGAGGCCGAGTTTCGGTCCTTCAAGCAGGGCGATCTGTCCATCACGGACTATTGCTGCCGCCTCGAGACGATGGCCGCCTCCCTCAATGACTTCGGCGATCCGATCGGCGACCGGCAACTCGTCCTCACCCTGCTGCGCGGCCACAACGACAAGTACAGGCACATGGTGTCCAACCTGAAGATGCAGCGCCCGTTCCCTACGTTCGCTGAGGCGCAGACGCTGCTGCTCCTCGAGGAGATCGACGTCCATGATGTGCAGGTCGTCAACGGCAACCCTCCTACGGCCGGTACGTAGACGCTGCTCGTGGCACAGCAGCCGCGCCAACCGACTGCCCCCACTGGATTAGGAGGTGGTTCCGGGGGATCTAGCAGCAGCAACCGCAACTAGCGTCGCGGACGCGTGGGCAACGGCAACAACGGCGGGAACGGGGGCACCAACAACTCCTCCAAGGCCCCCTCGGCCTCCTGCGGTCCTCGTCTAGGTGCTCCGCCCGCCCAGAACCCCTGGTCGGGCACCGTCCAATTGTGGCCGCACGGCTACGGTGGCCTTCCTGGTCACATGCTGCGTCCTCCACGCGTCGTTCGACCAGCAGTACCATCCGGCGCTTCACATGATGCCGTACCAGGGGGGCTACTACCAGGCACCGCCCCTGGCTTCGGGGACGGTGGAGGGGCTCCTGCACCGGCCCCCTCCTCAGCTTCTTCCAGCTCCGGGTCACTGCTGTACGCGCCGTGGACCCCGATGGCCGACGGGTCTTGGGATTAGTCGTCCCTCGTCAGCAACTTCAACACTATGACCCTGACGCCGCCCAACACCACCAAGTGGTATGCTGACTCCGGTGCTGGTTCTCATATGACCGCACACCCTGGTATTCTCTCATCCTCCCAATCTCCCTCCATGTCTGGTCCTTCCTCCATCATTGTCGGTAACGGTGCACTGCTACCCATTACCTCCATTGGGTCACTCTTTTTCTACACCACGTCGTTCTCTTGTTCTTAATGATGTTTTAGTTTCTCCTAGCATTATTAAGAACCTGATTTTTGTTCGTCGGTTTACCACTAATAACAACTGTTCTATTGAGTTTGACCCTTTTGGCCTTTCTGTGAAGGATCTACAAACACGGAGCGTGATCGCTAGGTGCAATAGCACGGGTGACCTTTACCCGTTCTTCCCACCATCCACCAGCAGCATACCCGCCCTGGCATCCACCACTGCATCTACTACCTTGTGGCATCGACGTCTCGGTCATCTTGGCTCCGAAGCTTTGTCCAAGCTTATTAGCTCTCAAACTATTTCTTGTAATAAACCCAAACGTGATCATTTATGTCATGCCTGCCAATTAGGTCATCATGTTCGTCTTCCTTTTGGGTCTTCCAACTCTCGTGCTGTCAACAAATTTGATTTAATACATTGTGATCTTTGAACATCTCCCGTTGTCAGTGTGTCTGGTTACAAATATTATCTCGTAATTATTGATGATTGCACTCATTACCCTACTTTTCCGCTTCGCCTTAAATCCGATACTTTCACCACAATTACTAACTTCTTTGCCTATGTGCATACGCAGTTCGGCACCCCTGTGAAGGCCATCCAGTGCGACAATGGTCGTGAGTTTGACAACTCTTCGGCTCGCACGTTTTTCCTCTCCCATGGTGCCACTCTCCGCATATCGTGTCCTCACACCTCCCAGCAAAACGGTAAAGCCGAGCGCTCTCTTCGCACTATTAATAATATTGTGCGCTCCTTGCTTTTTCAGGCCAGCCTTTCCCCTGTCTATTGGGCTGACTCCCTCCATACCGCCACTTATCTTCTTAATCGTCACCCAACCACGACCCTCGGCGGCCTCACTCTGTTTTTTGCTCTCCACGGTACCCATCCTTCCTACACTCACCTTCGAGTTTTTGGATGTGCGTGATATCCTAATTTATCATCCACTGCTGCCCACAAATTATCGCCACACTCCTCTTTATGTGTCTTCCTTGGCTACTCTTCCGATCACAAGGGCTATCGTTGTCTCGATCTCCATTCTAACAGGATCATCATATCTCGCCACGTGACATTTGATGAATCCTTGTTCCCTTTTTCCGAGATGTCAACGTCCCCCTCCGATCCTGCGACACTTAATTTTTTATACAGCGATGACGATTACGCTATGCCCTCTGGGCCTAGCACTGTGGCTGCAGGTACACCTCTTGGCGCCCCGGCACCCGAGGCCTCATCACCCGTACCCGGGGACCCCCCCAGTCCACCGCCCGCTGTCGAGTTCCACTCCAGCAAGGGCGGTTCCGCTGCTCCGAGCTCGCCACCTGGCATCGAGTTGCCCTCTGGCTCAGGTGGCGCTCCTGCCATGACCACGTCTAGCTCTGCTGCCCCTTTTGACACTTTGTCTCAGGTTGTTGCCAGCAGAGCAGGACGCACTGCTGCTACACGCCCCCAGCCCGTCGCACCCATGGTCAATGACCACGGCATGCAGACCCGGGGCAAATCTGGCTTCGCACAGCCGGTCGACCGCATGAATCTTCATGCAGCGACGCTGGCTCCTGTACCGAGGTCCGTCTGTTCTGCCTTGGCCGATCCTCATTGGTGGGCGGCCATGCAGGCCGAGTACGACACCCTTCTGGCCAACGACACCTGGACGCTGGTCTCTCGACCACCTGGTGTCAATGTCATCACCGGCAAATGGGCCTTTCGTCACAAGTTCCGCGCTGATGGCTCTCTTGACCGTTACAAGGCGAGATGGGTTCTTCGAGGCTTCACTCAGCTCCCTGGCATTGATTATGACAAGACATTCAGTCCAATTGTCAAGCCAGCCTCAGTTCGAGTTGTTCTCACACTGGCTCTGTCACGCTTTTGGCCTATTCATCAGTTGGATGTTAAGAATGCTTTCCTCCATGGTACATTGACTGAGACAGTTTACTGTGAGCAGGCCTCTGGTTTTGTTGATTCATCTCGACCCAACCTCATTTGCCGTTTGAACAAGTCACTATACGGATTGAAGCAGGCTCCTCGCGCTTGGCACAGTCGCTTTGCTGGTCACATCACCTCGCTCGGTTTTGTTGAAGACAAGGCAGACACCTCGTTGTTCATTTACCAGCGCAGCGCTGACACTGTTTTTCTGCTCCTGTATGTGGATGACATTGTTCTTACAGCCTCGTCACAGAGCTTTCTTCAGCGCATTATTGCAGCTCTTCAGCGGGAATTCTCTATGACTGAAATGAGTCCTCTTCATCATTTTCTGGGTATCTCAGTTGAACATCGAGCTAATGGATTATTTCTCTCTCAGAAACAGTATATGTTGGACATTCTAGAGCATGCAGGGATGAGCAACTGCAAGCCTTGCAGTACACCAGTTGATACTCACGCCAAGCTATCTGCCGATGGAGTCCCGGTTGCTGATCCGACCCAGTTCCGCAGCATTGCTGGCGTCCTTCAGTACCTCACCTTTACACGTCCCGATATTGCTTATGCTTGTCGGGTACCTAAACAAGGGGTACCCACACTCAGCGATTAAGAAAGACAAACCCCTAAGAAAAACACGCCAAAGACTCCACCCACGTAGGAAGAACGAGCCAAAACCACGCACGAAACGCCTCGACCACGTTCCGACTCGCACGAGGCTTGCTCGACGGGACGCCTCAACCATAGGGAAACCTCCGACTTGTACGACCCTGGGTCGAGCCGGTTGACCCGCCTCACTCACCAACTCTCAGACAAAAGTCAAAGCATTTAATGCAACCGCTAACTACTTTCTACCCCTATGGCTACAGCGATACCAGCATGGAAGCAGTACCAGTGTCAAATCCCACTTTTTACTGCCCATCCCGGGATGGGCGGTGAAAACCTGTCACTGTACACGCCATGCCGAGCACTGTTCTGCCACTGATCCCCCTCGAGGGGAAAAACGACGAGTGTCGTACCCCGAAATTCCCGGGGCTCGGCCTTATCCATTCCCCATCGACCCACCTCAACCCGGCCTCGACCAACCGCCGGTCAACAAAGAAGCAAGGCCTGCACGCCACAGGACCCGTGGTCTTTTCACCGTCTCATCCTTTACGTCACCATGGTGTCCAGGGATGGCCGGCCATTCCTGGAGCACATCGCTACAGCGGCTTCCACAACGCTCGACAAAACTTCACTTCTAAAGCATCCCCCAGCGTCTCTGCCTCCTCTTGACCCTATAAAAGGGAAGGCAGGGAACTCTACGAAGGGAGACGGACAAGGCAAAATAAGTCATCACCCCACCGTAGAAGATCAACATCTCAAGCAATCTCCTTTGTACTCTCTCTTTGAGACTTGGGATCAGCTCCCTCTCTCACAGCTTGTAACCCCTACGCAAGCACTTAGGTCCAAGGAAATACAATACTTCCCCCTGCTGGACGTAGGGCCTTCTTTTGCCCGAACCAGGAAAAACCTCCGTGTATTCTCTTTGCATCACCATCCAGATTAGGGACACGCAGCACAAATTTACTCGTTGGCTTAGGACCCTCATGGGCTCGAACACCGACAGTTGGCGCGCCAGGTAGGGGTCGCTACGTGCCAACATCGCTTTCCCACCATTTTTCTAGATGGCTGACCCCGAACGTCTGCTTCCGTTGGCCATGGTGATCTGGTTTGGGAGCTTGGAGTTCATGTCTCTTGGCCATGGCTACAACATGGTCCTCCTCCCGCCTAGGCACCCAACCGACGGCGACCATGAGCTCTCCCAGCCTGGGGGAGCGCTGCGCCGGTACCGTCACTCTCATCAGGCACGTGCCGCCAGGCAACGGCGTGCCCAGCGCAACCGCCATCATCGCCTCGCGGGGGTTGACGGTATTCCCCGATTCGGCGCCCCTCAGCTGGACGTTGACATGGATTTCCTCACTGAGGACCTGTGTAGGATGAGCTTGGCTGAGGGTAAGATGTCGACAGGGTGTCCCATCACTCCACCGCCTGGCACGGCGCCACCACTAGCCGATTCGGGATCGGTTGCTCCGGTACCCGGATCCATGCCCCCATCAGCATTCCCGTATAGGCTGGACCTGGTTACCCGGGCATACGCTTCTTCTATAAGCACCAGCATGAGCGCTTATGAGGACCTCCTCGGACACCATCTACGTTCCACCCTCGACCTCGTCGCGTCCATGCCAGCTTCCGAGTACCTGGACTCCACGGAGACCCCGGATGCAGAGCTTCGTGCGACTGCCTTTCATCATTACAACCTCAAAGACGTACGGGCTCACATGCACCCGTCATACTACTATTTCGGCACTCCTGAAAGTCCCTAGTTTGGTTTTGGCTAATTGATGAAACCTAGGACTAACATTTGTATCTAAGTGGATGATTTAGATAAAGGTGGTCATTGAATATGAGACATGACATTGACTCATATGACCAAAATGGTGAAGTCCAAGATGAGGCTTGGCTCGGTGGACCGGTTGTGAAGGTGAAGGGCAAGTTGAGGCTTCGAAGCGAAGGACCATGCGATGGTGAAGCTTGAGCAAGACTTGGCGCCGATGGACCGATGCAACGGTGAAGAGCAAGTGAAGTCAAGGTCGATGGATCGAGACGGTCATGTGATGATATGAAGTGGATCATATCATTTGGAGAAACAAAATGGGCTCAGGGCAAAGGTATAACCATAGGGCCATTTTGTTTTACACTCAAGACACCATAGAGGGTGTGAGTGGTTTAGGGTCGATAGCCGAACTATTAAGAGGGGAAGTCTTATCGGTTATTCGACGCACGGGTGCCACTAGGTGAATTCATGAAGTGCATTTCATGTAGGGCCTAGTGAGCTAACTGGAAAACCTTTGAAAATGATTGAGAAAAAGCTAACACACAAGCACATGGAGTTGTACACTTGATGGTGTTGGCACATTTGCAAAGGTGACGTTGGTCGTGCTGTGGTTTGCGGGTAGAGAGGGGTTTGGGTTCCTCTCTCCTTCCCGCCGAGCGTGCGAGCGCGGGATTCAGGCGATTTCGGGGAAATGAAATGCCTATTTTCCACTACGCCGGAAGTCGGAAAAGAAACAGAGGCGAACGGAGGTCACAGAGGTGACCGGACGCTGCACCGGACGCGGTCACGGTGTGACCGGACGCGTCCGGTCAGTACAGCACAGCAGTCAGGCGCGTGGGCTAGGGTTTGCAACCGGCGCGTCCAGTCACTCGCGGGACCAGAGCATCCGGTCGGGCACCCAGAGGCACAATGCGTGGCGAAGGGCTGAGCGGACGCATGGCGCGTCCGGTCACACGCGATCGGACGCGTCCGGTCGCGAAGGGAGCTTACTGGACTCCGACCGGACGCTGGCACTGTCGCGTCCGGTCGGTATCTGGAGCGCGTCTGGTCGATGCTTCGCGGGCGCGGGTGCTGTGCGCATCGGCGCGTCCGGTCGTTTGAGCTGCGCGTCCGGTCATCGCGTTTGACCGTTGGCGCACAGTGACCGTTGGAAGATCTGGCAGCCGCGTTTGAATTCGAGGGACACGTGGACGGCACAGGGCGACCGGACGCGGTGAAGCGCGTCCGGTCAGTTTCGACCGGCGCGTCCGGTCGTCCCGAAAAACGTTCAGTGGAGTGGCAACGGCTCTATTTGTATGGGATGCTTATAAATACTCGTTGGCCGGCCCTTGAGGAGGTCTCTTGGCATTTCTAACACTCTTATGCATCCTTTGAGCTAAAGCAACTCCTCCCACTCATCTCTCTTGCTTGATTGCAAATCAAAAGTGAGATTGAGTGATCCCAAAGTGCATCGCATAGCTTGATGGCATCTAGTGGCACTTGTGGGTGGTTTAGCCAGTGGATTTCTTGTTACTCTTGGAGAGTACCGCTCCTAGCCGGCTTGGAGATTGTTGGAGGCATTGGCAAGAGAAGGTGATTGTTCTTGGCCACCTCCGGTTGATTGTGAGAGGTTCTTGTGCTTTCCTCCGCGGGACGCCAAAAGCAACTCTAGTGGAATGCGCGTGTCATTGAGTTACCTCACTTGAGAGTGGTGTCTTGTGGTGCCTTGCGGGGCGTGCCTTGAGAGGCAAGTGACTTGAGGGTCACACCGGGAAACCATCTAAGTGTTGGTCGACACAACCGGTGACGTAGCTTGTCGGTGCACAAGTGAACACCGGGTGAACAAAAATATTGTGTCTCTTGTCTCCCGGTGATTGGTCGTCATATTGTGTTGTTGTCAATATTGATTGATTATATATCATCTTGGTGATTGGCAACATCTTCACTCCACCGTCGGTATAAGAATCACAATCCTCTCTCTTGCATTTATCTTTACTAGATTATCTTGTGTAGCTCTAGTGGTAGCTTTGCTAGTAGTGTTGTTAGCTTGCTCACTAGTGTTTACTTAGTGACATAGCACTTGTGTGAACTAGAGATCATAATCTACTAGACTTGCGGATAGGAGGCTTGCATCACAACCTTTGGCTAAGCAAAACTCGCTTTACGCCGTTTGTTATTCTAACAAGTTTGCTTAGTGATATTTGTAGAATTTTTATAGGCTATTCACCCCCCCTCTAGCCATCTAGGACCTTACAACTCCGGACTCCGACTCTGCCGACGACAGCTATGACCCGACTCGCGAATACTTCAATATCTATAGGGCTATCGCGTCGGATTCGGAGGATGAGGCAGCCGTTGGAGGAAGGAACGTCACGCCACCTCATGTTGAGCCCCCTGCTACACGAGATGAAGCTCAATTCCTTGCAGATCAAGGAGTGCAACTCGAGCAAATCCACGAACTGCAGGACAGGCTTGACGAGGAATGAGAAAATCTGCGCCTACTTCAGCAAACCCTCGAGCAAGAGCGCGCGGCACTGTTGACGGTTCTTAAGTATCAATTTTAATTATCCAATAAATAAGGAAAAGGACCTATATGCAAGCAACACCTAGAATTAGGGTTTGATCTGACAGAATTCCACGAGTTTTGTTGTTTATCTGTTTCTGCAGGGGGTTATCAGGAAATACAAAGGAAAGGCCCACACGTCGGAATTGCATAGAGATATTAACGTGTTCACCGATTTTCTATCATCTAGAAGACTCCAGAAGCCACGGGATCGAACGGGAGGCCGAACGGGCCCGGGACCAGGGCACCCGCCCTGGACCCTGGGGCGCCCGCCCTAGGTCTGCAACCAATCAGGACGAGTCTCGCGGATTATGCCCCACCGACCTAAAGGATCAAGGAAAACCGTGCGATTAATGTCGGTTTGATCCGACGGCCCAGGTTCACTTGAAGGGACTATATAAGCAGGACCTCTGGCCCCTGGAGAGGAGAATCCAAGTCCATTATTTTCATATTTTCCAGAGAGGATTCAGAGAGAGAGGTTCCTTTAGGGTTCCCACCTCATTAGGGCTTAGCATCTAATGTGAGATTAGACTTAGTTCTTCTAGATTGAGAGAGATAGAGTGGAGGTATAGATCGAAGGAAGCCCGGCCTGTCGGTGACTACTTCGAGGTTGTACCTGCAGGATCAAGTTCTCCTAACCCGAGGCTTGCTCCTAGGATTCTTCAGTAATTCGACTTCTAAATTCTAGTAAGTTCTTTGTTTTATTGTTCTTTGGTTTATGAGTTTACTTTAATCTCTTCGCGTAGAGTTTAGAGTAATCATCTCTAGCGTAAACGAGGTGTTTGGGCTAGGATACTCATAGATATCCCCTGTCTAGCCGGACCGTGGTAGTAGCGAGGAACGTGACATTTCCGTAGCTACCTTTGTATTCCATATCCCGTTAGCAGGATCGATAGGGTTTATAGGCGCGGGTCGAACATCCTTTGAGGTGTCTAGATTCCGTGAGCCTCCCCAATAGAGCAGTAGATCATCCTTACCAAGGTTAGAACGAGAGTGCAGTTGCAGTCTTCTCTATACATCGCTCACATCAAATCACAGTGGTTGTAGCCTAAAGGTTAGTAGTAATAGATTTGGTTAGTCAGATGCACGCTTTCTCCTAGTGGTAAAAAAAATAAATACGATACTCTGGATAACATCCCGGGTGAAGTGCTCACCGATATCCGTGCGCTTGCGGATCATTTCCTAATTGCGTTACCAAATATCAACAAGCATTTCTGGCGCCGTTGCCGGGGAGAAAGACGGTTTGCTGAGATAACCTTGAATCTTACTACTAGCTTGTACCTATACTTTTATCTTTCTTTATCTTTTTATTCCTTATATTTTTATATTCTTTATTCTTACCTTATGGAGAACCAAGATTCTAAATCAATCTATCAATTTGCAACACCTTCAGAAACTGACCTTTTACCATGGGAGTCATCACAGCCTATCCAAACATCCCAGTATAGGTTAAGTTCAAGATTAATTGCCATGATTGAGAACCTATCCTTTTCGGGAAAGGAAGACGAAAATCCTTACCTTCATATTAGAGATTTTGAGCAAACATGCGATTGTCTTCGCATTGAAGGCATTTCTGATAAGACTTTACGTTGGAAGCTTTTTCCTTTTTCCTTAAGAGGAGAAGCTAGACGATGGTATAGTCAGAAGGTAAGTCAACAACGAGGTGAATGGGGAGTCTTACGAGCCAACTTCTGTTTGGATTTTTATTCCCTCGATCGTATCGCCGACCTTAGACTCGAAGTTCTATCTTTTAAACAAAAAGAAAATGAAACTTTGGGAAAATCCTGGAAACGTTTTTCTGATCTTTTAGAATCTGGTCCAAAACTCAATATTGAAGACCCTATTCTCCTTTTTCATTTCTTTCGAGGTCTTCAGAAAGATCATAAACAAATGCTACATACAATGTCTAGAGGTTCTTTCTTTCGTATCCCTACTGATGAAGCTAGAGCGATCCTAGATAGAATCCTAGAAGCTGAGATGGATAATACCCTCCATGATGAAACCTACGAAGCCGAAGTAGACAGTCTGCCGAATTCTTCACCTACTTCAGCTATCCCAAGTTTTGAGCCACAAAAGGAAGAAATTCCACCACCTGATTTCATGCTGGATATAGAATCCGATCTTTTTGCCGATTTTGGAAACATTTCAAACTACCATTCTATAGACAAACCCCAAAGCGGCCATTATAGCATTTGTTTACCAAGTGAATATCAATTAAGAGAGCTTATCTCAGTCATGAGTAGCGAATGGTTGGAGGAGTCAGAGCTTTCCTCTGAAGTGATCCGTTTGGATACACCTCCTATCACTATACGCTGTGCTTATGATTCTGATCAATTTGATGCTCTCTATAATCCTGTTGTGGGGATCAATATCATGTCTGAAGCTTTTGCACTTAAATTATTTGGAAAATTAATTTTAACCCCCACAACAAAGTTCATGAAGGAATCTTCGGGACGATTGGTCCCCAGTCTTGGAATTGTGAATGTCCTACCCTTTATGGTAGAAGGCTCCATGATTCATTTGAACTTTTATATCTTTGATACATGGGACTTCGACCTGTTGATAGGACAACCATTTAGAAGACTCATTTATGAAGGTCAAACTGGAAAGCTACACATTTCTTTTGGAAAGGATTTTAAATTCCCTATGACAATTTCTCACTCCTTGAATAATAAGATCGAGTCATCTCTTTTGCCTGATCCTATGGAAGAGGTAAAAGCTGCGTCTCTAGAGCTTTTAAATGAATCAGACTTAGAAGAAGAAGCCCCTTTCTTCATAGAAGAGGAAGCTGAACCTTCTGAACCTGAACCTTTAGATGAGTTTGCAGAAACACCCAGACCTCCTATAGAGCTTAAAACTTTACCACCCGGTCTTATCTATGCTTTCCTAAACAATAATCCAGAGTTTCCTGTGATCATTAGTAATAAACTCACTCAGGAACAAACTCTGCGATTAATGACCGTTTTAGAAAAACATCACTCAGTCTTTGGCTACTCACTCCAAGATCTTACAGGAATCAGTCCTATGATTTGCACCCATCGCATTCCGACAGATCCTTCTGTTTCACCTTCTCGGGAACCCCAACGTAGACTCAACAACGCGATGAGAGAAGTAGTTAAAAAGGAAGTTATAAAGTTGCTGCATGCAGGGATTATATATCCTGTGCCGCATAGTGAGTGGGTGAGCCCTGTTCAAGTAGTGCCTAAAAAGGGAGGCATGACTGTTGTTACAAATGAGAAGAACGAGCTAATTCCGCAACGCACCGTCACAGGGTGGCGGATGTGCATTGACTATAGAAAACTGAATAAAGCCACGAAAAAGGATCACTTTCCTTTACCTTTTATAGATGAGATGTTAGAGCGGTTAGCGAACCATTCGTTCTTCTGTTTCTTAGATGGATATTCAGGGTACCACCAGATCCCGATCCATCCTGATGATCAAAGCAAAACCACTTTTACCTGTCCATACGGAACTTATGCTTATCGTAGAATGTCTTTTGGGCTATGTAATGCACCAGCTTCTTTTCAAAGATGCATGATGTCTATATTTTCTGATATGATTGAAGAGATTATGAAAGTTTTCATGGATGATTTTTCTGTTTATGGAAAAACTTTTGATAATTGTCTTGAAAACTTAGACAAGGTTTTGCAAAGATGCAAAGAAAAGCACTTAGTCCTTAACTGGGAAAAATGTCATTTTATGGTTAGGGAAGGAATAGTGCTAGGACACCTAGTGTCTGAAAGAGGTATTGAGGTAGATAAAGCTAAAATTGAAGTAATAGAACAACTACCTCCACCTGTGAATATAAAAAGAATTCGAAGCTTTCTTGGCCATGCTGGTTTTTATCGCAGATTCATAAAAGATTTTTTATTTATTGCTAGACCACTCACTCTTTTGCTAGCCAAGGATGCTCCTTTCGAATTTGATGATGCATGTTTAAAAGCTTTTGAATTATTAAAGAATGCGCTCATCTCTGCACCAATCATTCAACCCCCTGATTGGTCGTTGCCTTTTGAAATTATGTGTGATGCTAGTGATTATGCTGTGGGGGCAGTTTTGGGGCAAACAAAAGACAAGAAGCATCATGCAATTGCTTACGCCAGTAAAACTTTGACAGGAGCTCAACTTAATTATGCAACCACTGAAAAAGAGCTTCTGGCTGTTGTCTTTGCCATTGATAAATTTAGATCTTACTTAGTAGGAGCTAAAATAATTGTTTACACTGATCATGCTGCACTAAAATATTTGCTCACTAAAAAAGATGCTAAACCTCGCCTAATTAGATGGATCTTGTTACTCCAAGAATTTGACTTAGAAATAAAAGATAAAAAGGGAGTAGAAAATTCTGTTGCTGATCACTTGTCTAGAATGCACTTTAAGGATCCACAGGAAACACCCATTAATGATTCACTCCGGGACGACATGCTCTATGAAATCAACAGGTCTGACCCCTGGTATGCAGATATTGTTAATTTTATGGTTTCATGGTATATACCACCAGGAGCGAACAAGAAGAAGCTTATTCAAGAAAGTCGTTCACACATATGGGATGAGCCATACCTCTTCCGAGTATGCGCTGATGGCTTACTCAGAAGGTGTGTGACCACTGAGGAAGGGTGGAAGATCATCGACAGATGCCATTCATCACCATACGGAGGTCATTATGGAGCATTCCGTACACATTCAAAGATCTGGCAATGTGGATTCTATTGGCCTACAATGTATGAAGACACAAGGCAATATATCAGAAGATGTGGGCCATGTCAAAGGCACGGAAACATAAATACAAGAGATGCTATGCCACTCACCAACAACCTTCAGATTGAGCTCTTTGATGTTTGGGGAATAGACTACATGGGTCCATTTCCTCCATCAAAGAAGTGTGAATTCATCTTGGTGGCAGTTGACTACGTCTCCAAGTGGGTAGAAGCACTACCTTGCAAGCGTGCCGACAATATTAATTCAAAGAGGATGTTTGAAGAGATTATATTTCCAAGATTTGGAGTCCCTAGGGTGGTGATAAGTGATGGGGGATCACACTTCATCGACAAACGCTTTGAGCATTATCTAGCAAAACATGGAATCCGTCACAACGTTGCTACCCCATATCATCCTCAGACAAGTGGCCAAGCAGAGACTTCCAACAAGCAAATCAAGAACATTCTTCAGAAAACAGTAAATGAGATGGGAACAGCATGGAAGGAAAAGTTACCCGATGCACTCTGGGCATACCGGACAGCATACAAGACCCCAATTGGAATGACCCCATACCAATTGGTGTACGGGAAGACTTGCCACTTGCCTGTTGAACTAGAGTTCAAAGCACACTGGGCCATAAGAAGATGGAATATGGACCTAGATGTTGCTGGAGATCATAGAAGAATGCAACTATCAGAATTGAAAGAATGGCGAGAGAAAGCATATCACAATTCGAAGATCTACAAAGAAAGAGTCAAAAGATGGCATGACAAGAGGATCAAGAAGAAGGAGTTCTCACCCGGAGATAAGGTATTACTTTTTAATTCCAGGGTGAAGCTTTTCGGGCATGGAAAACTCCGGAGTAAATGGGAAGGACCATACAAGGTAGTCAATTCATCATCCCACGGAGCTATTACACTTCAAAATGACGAAGGTACGTTATTCAAGGTAAATGGTCAACGTCTTAAATTATTTTTAGAACCCAATAAAGAATTAGAAGAAATAGACGTGATCCATTTTTACCTTCCGATGGAGAATTAAAGCCCGACCTTTTTAATCTGACGTTTTTGGGCCACGTATATATTTTTCGGGATAAAAATACTTCTAGAAACACGCTCGAGCAAGTGGGCCCGCAGAGGAGGCAGGCCCAGGGCGGGCGCCCTGAGATGAGGGCGGGCACCCTGCCCTGGAGTCCCCTCGGCCCCGGCCTCTTCCGACGTGCTTTCCTCATCTATGGTTATCCAGAAAATTCCGCGAATGGGTTGTTACGCACGCCCGGCGGCGGGATGGATCTATGGAAACCCTAGAGGCACTTTTTGACCCCTATATAAACAGACCCCTGACGTCAGCTTTCAACACCAATTCATTTAATCCTTCTCTCCTCCTCAATTAGAGCTTGTCTAGTTCCTTGCTTCTCCAATGGCTGACAAGACCCACCGCAACTGGGAGATCGTCCCTTACGACCTCAACCGCAAGCCCAAGGATGACCCCGACGCCTACGTCCCGGCCAACACAGAGCGACAGTTAGCAGCCCCACCATCAAACCAGCGTAGCTCAATCTCATCCTACTACGCCCAACCAGTTCTTACTGCACCACCGCAGCCCCTTCTTCCCAAGGGACCGTCGTCCAAGCAAGAAGCCATCGTCAAGGTACCAGCCGGCACGAAGATCCTGCCACCTAAACCCAATGAGCGGGTTGTAGGCGTCAAGACCAACCGGAGCGGCGAGATCAGCAGCGTCCACTACACTACGGAGAAGGAGAGGCCCCGCTTCGAAGGAGTTAAGACAGCAAAAGTTCGCTTCATCCCACCAAAGGAAGCTCCTAAGCACGCTCTCAATTCGTTTGAGACACCACCGAAGCGCCGCAGGACCATAGCAAATGTGGATGAGGACATCAGGACAGCAAATAGACATATTATGGAACTTCAGTCCACAGTTAGCTCCCTTAGTAGGCAGGTCTCCAACCTGAACACTACTGTGCTCGCGCTTAAACGTGACCTTTCTGATGCCCTTGCTAGGACCAGGGATTTAGAGCAACACTGAGCTATCTAGATTAGACCTTGAGGTAGTGTGTCTTAGTCTTCATCATTAGATTCAATTAGATTCGATTAAATTCAGTTTAGATTAGTTCGCTTCATTAGTCAGTGTAATAAATGCCTCAAGACAAATAAAGATTATTATTATTATTATGCCTCGTGTATCTCCACTTTATTTTTATGCAAGAAAGCAGGAAACAAGTATGGGGGAATCCCCCGACATGGTAAATGCACTTCGATTGCACCACTCCACGATTCAGGTACATACTCTGCACGCTTTATTTACATATATACAAATACATATTGGGCTGTGTAGAATATTGTTCCTAACATGATAATTTAAAAAGACAAAAATATTTTTAATCATGATCAATCTCACTCTGTGATATTTCTGAAAACATGCATTTATTGAAAATCATTTTAAAAACCATGTGTTACTCAAGTCATTGTGGAATGTGAGATGGTAGAATATGAGTATCTTATTCTTGAAATCTTTGTCGCTTGGAGATTTTCTTTTCAAAAACTTCAAAAATATAGCTACCATCCTCAATATTTTATATGCCTGATAAACCTAAAAATATTAATTTGCTTTGTATTGAGTTTGTGCAAAACGAGTTAGACCCTTGTTGAGAGATTTATCATGCTCCCAAGATCAAGACATTTTTATTCAGAAAGATTCACTCTTCCGAAGTATTATTGCATTAGAGGCATGGGCTATGCAAAAATATATTTCGAGGAAATAAAAAGGAGCAAGTGCTCGACAACCTCGCAGAAAAATGGACAAGTGTCCGGAAGTAGAATTAGGGGTACCTCAGTATCCACCTGAAAAAAAAATGAGATGATAAAAATATATATGGTAAAAAGAAAATGATAGCTCATGGTCCCTCTAATAAGCAATATGCCAGTAAGAGTTGACAAGTTTTAATTTTCAAAGTCTTTGATCTAAGAGTATGTCATTCCTCTCCTCGGATCCCGTTTTGACCCAAGCAATATATGCAAAGTAAGTATGCTTGAGAATTTCTACAAATTAAAACAGCCTCAGTGAGATATACAAAAGATAAATGAGTGATCTGAGAGCCCCTATGAGGATAAAGGTATGCTAAGTTTTCTATTCAAAAATATATAAAAAAACTCCAAGTGACAAGGTTGAGAAGAAGAAAGGATCTCTACTTCAACCATATATTTCCCTGACTACAGTGCACAATGGACATTCACAACACCCTGCAGGTATAAAAAGAATGCTTTACAATGTTTCAACCCCAGTTATTTTTCTGAACCATCCTTTTCTCAAGGACGAGTAAAAGCCTAAGTATGGGGGTGTTTGTTGACGGTTCTTAAGTATCAATTTTAATTATCCAATAAATAAGGAAAATGACCTATATGCAAGCAACACCTAGAATTAGGGTTTGATCTGACAGAATTCCACGAGTTTTGTTGTTTATCTGTTTCTACAGGGGGTTATCAGGAAATACAAAGGAAAGGCCCACACGTCGGAATTACATAGAGATATTAACGTGTTCACCGATTTTCTATCATCTAGAAGACTCCAGAAGCCACGGGATCGAACGGGAGGCCGAACGGGCCCGGGACCAGGGCGCCCGCCCTGGACCCTGGGGCGCCCGCCCTAGGTCTGCAACCAATCAGAACGAGTCTCGCGGATTATGCCCCACCGACGTAAAGGATCAAGGAAAACCGTGCGATTAATGTCGGTTTGATCCGACGGCCCAGGTTCACTTGAAGGGACTATATAAGCAGGACCCTTGGCCCCTGGAGAGGAGAATCCAAGTCCATTATTTTCATATTTTCCAGAGAGAATTCAGAGAGAGAGGTTCCTTTAGGGTTCCCACCTCATTAGGGCTTAGCATCCAATGTGAGATTAGACTTAGTTCTTCTAGATTGAGAGAGATAGAGTGGAGGTATAGATCGAAGGAAGCCCGGCCTGTCGGTGACTACTTCGAGGTTGTACCTGCAGGATCAAGTTCTCCTAACCCGAGGCTTGCTCCTAGGATTCTTCAGTAATTCGACTTCTAAATTCTAGTAAGTTCTTTGTTTTATTGTTCTTTGGTTTATGAGTTTACTTTAATCTCTTCGCGTAGAGTTTAGAGTAATCATCTCTAGCGTAAACGAGGTGTTTGGGCTAGGATACTCATAGATATCCCCTGTCTAGCCGGACCGTGGTAGTAGCGAGGAACGTGATATTTCCGTAGCTACCTTTGTATTCCATATCCCGTTAGCAGGATCGATAGGGTTTATAGGTGCGGGTCGAACATCCTTTGAGGTGTCTAGATTCCGTGAGCCTCCCCAATAGAGCAGTAGATCATCCTTACCAAGGTTAGAACGAGAGTGCAGTTGCAGTCTTCTCTATACATCGCTCACATCAAATCACAGTGGTTGTAGCCTAAAGGTTAGTAGTAATAGATTTGGTTAGTCAGATGCACGCTTTCTCCTAGTGGTAAAAAAAATAAATACGATACTCTGGATAACATCCCGGGTGAAGTGCTCACCGATATCCGTGCGCTTGTGGATCATTTCCTAATTGCGTTACCAAATATCAACAGGCACGCACACACGGCGGAGGAGCTCGAGAAAGAGCTCGCGACGTCAATCGTCGCATCGTCGAGGATCGGGTGGGCGAACCCTCGGTCTTCGGTCGAGCCAGGCAGAATGTTGTCACAGCCGCCATGCTTCTTCGTAACATGCCCGAGCCATCGAACCCCGAGGCCCGTCGGGCCCGCGATGAAATCTGAGGAATCCTCGAGGCCGCTGCCATGCAGCAAGCCGAGAGTTCCGCCTCGAGGCGACGCGGGCTTGCCTCGGAGTAGCCTACGGAGCCCTCCCGACAGGAGAGAGAGAGGCCTCGGTTCATCCCGAGCCCACCCCCAGCGGAACAAGGCGGCCTCTGTCCGTGAACGCATCGTTGACAACCGCGAATCTCGAGATGCCCGTGACAACATCAACGAGCGCCGTAGGTGCAAGAGTGGTGACGGTGTAGCTTGAGGCTACCACGAGCATAGGGGCGGGCGCTACGACAGCTCGGAGGATCGAAGCCCGTCACCCGAGCCACCAGGCCCTCGGGTCTTCAGCAACGCCATTCGCGAAACGCTACTTCCAGCACGGTTCCGCCCCCCATGACTCTTACCAAGTATAACGGCGAAACCAAACCTGAACTTTGGCTCGCTGACTTCCGATTAGCTTGCCAGTTGGGTGGGGCTACCGATGACCGGGTCATCATTTGACAACTTTCCCTATTCCTATCGGACACCGCTTGAGCCTGGCTCGAGGACCTCCCACCTCGACAGATCCATGACTGGAGCGAACTGGTAAGAGTGTTCGAGGGGAACTTCAAGGGGACCTACATGCACCCTGGTAACTCATGGGACCTCTGAAGCTGTAAACAAAAGCCGGGCGAATCCCTCCAGAACTACATCCGGCGTTTCTCCAAACAGCGCACCGAGCTTCCCAACATCACCGACTCCGACGTCATCATGGCCTTCCTCTCTAGTACCACCTGCAAAGAGTTGGTCCGAGAGTTGGGCCGCAGCACCCCCATCACTGCCAACGGCTTGATGGACATCATCACCAACTTCACCGTCGGCAAGGAGGCGGTTGGTGCCATCTTTGGCAGCGACCAGGACAAGGGGAAGCGCAAGGACGAGGATCCCGTGAGCTCCAGCCGGGGCTCGAAGAGGAACAACAACAACAACAAGAAGAAGAAGGAGAAGAATCAGCAGGGCATACAAGAAGCCCCGGCGGATGACCTTGTCGCCGCTGCAGATCGCAAGAAACCTCGAGGACCCCCCGGCGGGGGCATTTTCGACAAAATGCTTAAAGAACCGTGTCCCTACCATAAAGGGCCCACGAACCACAACCTCGAGGACTGCCACATGCTCTAGAGATACTTTGAATGCCTAGGCATCAAGAAAGACGACAAGAAGGAGGATCCCAAGGGAGACGCATGGACGAGGGGTTTCCCGAGATTCATGACAGTTTCATGATATACGGAGGACCCTCGACGCGCCTCTCAACACGGTAGTGCAAACGGGAACGTCGAGAGGTCTTCTCCGTGTAACTCGCGACCCCCCTCTTCCTTGACTGGTCCGAGGTGGCCATCACTTTCGACCGTGATGACCACCCAGACTACATCCCCAATCCTGGAGTCTACCCACTCGTTGTCGATCCCATCATCGCCAACACATGCCTCACCAAGGTGCTCATGGATGGAGGCAGCAGTCTCAACATCATTTACGCCCAGACCCTCGACCTTCTGGGAATCGCAAGGACACACCTCCGACCCAGTGTCGGGGGCTTCCATGGAGTCGTGCTGGGAAAATGAGCAGAGCCTGTCGGGCGGGTCGACCTACCTGTCTGTTTCGGTACTCCCGCCAACTTCAGGAAGGAAACTCTCACTTTCAAGGTGGTTGGATTCCATGGGACATACCACACCATTCTTGGGCGCCCCTGCAACGCCTGGTACATGGCGGTTCCCAACTACACCTACCTCAAGCTCAAAATGTCAAGCCCTAACGGTGTCATCACTGTCGGGCCCTCCTACGAGCACGCCTATGAGTGCGACGCGGAATGCGTCGAGCACGGGGAAGCCGTCTTGGAGTCGGCAACCGTGGCGGCAAACCTCGACGGTTTGGCCAAAGAGATCCCCGACCCCAAGCGCCATGCCGGCAACTTCAAACCAGCGGAATACGTCAAGCTCGTACCCCTCGACCCCACCGACCCAAACGGAAAGGCGTTGAGCATCAGTGCCACCCTCGATCTCAAATAGGAAGCAGTGCTCGTCGACTTTCTCCGCGCAAACGTCGACATTTTTGCATGGAGTCCCTCGGATATGCCGGGCATACCCAGGGAAGTCGCCGAGCACGCCTTGGAGATCCGAGCCGGCTCCAGACCGGTGAAACAACGCTTGCGCCGCTTCGACGAGGAGAAGCGCAAGGTCATCGGCGAGGAGATCCACAAGCTTTTGAAGGCCGGATTCATCAAGGAGGTTCATCATCCCGAGTGGTTGGCTAATCCTGTATTAGTTAAGAAAAAGAATAGAAAATAGAGGATGTGTGTAGACTATACTAGTTTGAATAAAGCATGTCCGAAAGTTTCTTTTCCTTTACCACGCATTGATCAAATCGTTGATTCTACTGCGGGATGTGAAACTCTATCGTTCCTAGATGCGTATTTCAGCTACCACCAGATTAAAATGGAGTCTGACCAGCTCGTGACTTCATTCATCACCCCCTTCAGCATGTATTGCTATGTTACTATGCCCTTCGGTCTACGGAACGCAGGTGCTATGTACCAGCGATGCATGCAACACGTTTTCGGGGAGCACATCGGACCCACCATCGAGGCTTATGTTGACGACATCGTTGTCAAAACCAAGAGGGTCAGCAATCTGGTTGACGACCTCGACCTTGCGTTCAAATGCCTTAAGGCAAAAAACATTAAGCTCAACCCCGAGAAGTGCGTCTTCGGCGTTCCTCGAGGCATGCTCTTAGGGTTCATCGTTTCCGAACGTGGCATTGAAGCCAACCTAGAAAAAATCATTGCAATAATCAAAATGAGCCCCATCCGTGATCTAAAGGGCGTACAGAGGGTCATGGGCTGCCTTGCGGCCCTTAGTCGCTTCATTTCGTGCCTCGGCGAAAAGGCGCTCCCACTGTATCGTCTCCTAAAGAAATCAGAACACTTTTCATGGACCCTCGAGGCAGAAGAAGCCCTTACGAAGCTCAAAGCTATGTTGTCTAACTCTCCGATCCTTGTCCCTCCGGCCACAGGGGAACTCCTGCTTTACGTCGCCGCAACGACACAAGTGGTCAGCGCGGTCTTAGTTGTCGAGAGGGCAGGGGAAGGACATGCCTTGCCCATTCAAAGGCCAATCTACTTCATCAGCGAGGTACTCTCGGAGACCAAGGTTCGCTACACGTAAATCCAGAAGCTGCTATACACCATCGTCTTGACGCGGCGCAAACTTCGTCACTACTTCGAAGGCCACCCGGTGACCGTGGTGTCTTCTTTCCCCCTGGGAGAGATAGCCTGGAACCGGGAAGCCTCGGGTAGGGTAGCAAAGTGGACGGTCGAGCTCATGAGTGAGACCCTCTCTTATGCGCCACGCAAAGCCATTAAATCCCAGGTGATGGCAGATTTTCTAGCGGAGTGGACCGACACTCAACTTTCTCCGGTTTAGCTCCAAGCCGAACTTTGGACCATGTACTTCGACGGGTCGCTGATGAAAACGGGAGCAGGCGCGGGCTTGCTCTTCATCTCGCCCCTCGAAGTCCACATGCACTATGTAATCCGGCTTCATTTTGCTACCTCCAACAACGTTGCCGAGTACGAGGCTCTCATCGCGGGCCTGCGCATTGCCGTCGAACTCGGGGTCCGACACCTCGACGTTCGTGGTGACTCCCAGCTCGTGATCGACCAGGTCATGAAGAGCTCAAGCTGTCGTGATCCCAAGATGGAAGCCTATTGCAAGGAGGTATGGCACCTTGAGGACAAATTCCATGGCCTTGAGCTCAACCACGTTGCACGCAGATATAATGAAGTTGCCGATGAACTCGTGAAAATCGCGTCTAGTCGAGCCACAGTTCCACCTAACGTTTTCGCAAGGAGTCTCCATCAACCTTCCGTCGACACCAGGGCAAGCGGGGGGGGGGGGGGGGGGGGGCGACAGTCCACCACTCGATCCCCCACCTGAGGTGGAAGCTCCCTCGACCGAGGCTGAAGTCATGCAGATGGAAGGCTCGACCCTACCAGCCGACCTCGAGACCAACTGGCGTGTTCCGTACCTCGACCGTCTCATTCGAGGGGATCTCCCCTTAGATAAGACCGAGGCTCGATGGATCGCTCGCCTCCGATGCTATTAAGCTAGTATGCTCCTACAAAGGATGCCAATACTACGCAAGGCAAACCCATCTCCCGGCTCACGCCTTGCAGACGATTCCCATCACATGGCCGTTCGCCGTTTGGGGACTCGACTTGGTCGGACCCCTGAAGAGGACAACTGGTGGCTTCACCCACTTGCTCATCGCCATTGATAAGTTCTCCAAATGGATCGAGGCCCATCCTATCACCAGCATCAGGTCTGAGCAAGCCGTACTATTCTTCACCGACATCGTCCATCGCTTCGGGGTTCCCAACTACATCATCACGGACAACGGCACCTAATTTACCAGCAAAAAGTTTCTGGATTTCTACGACAACCATCACATCCGTGTGCTCTGGTCGGCCGTAGCTCATCCAAAAATAAATGGCCAAGTAGAGCGTGCCAACGGCATGGTTCTACAAGGCCTAAAGCCGAGAATTTTTGACAAACTAAACATACACAGCAAAAAATGGGCCGCCGAGCTCCCCTCGGTCCTGTGGAGCCAAAGAACGACGCCGAGCCGGGCCACGGGGTTCACTCTATTCTTCTTAGTCTACGGGTCAGAGGCTATGCTCCCAACCGATGTAGAGTATGGGTCCCCAAGGCTGAAGGCCTACAACGAGCAAAACAATGACGCCGCAAGAGAGAACACCCTCGACCAGCTCGAGGAAGCTCGCGATGTGGCTCTGTTACACTCTGAAAGGTATCAGCAAAGTCTCTGATGATACCATGACAAACACGTCCACAGACGAGACCTCAACGTCGGTGACCTAGTGCTCAGGCGAAGCCAGAATAACAAGGGACGACACAAGCTTACTCTGCCATGGGAAGGGCCGTACATCGTCGCGGAAGTATTGAAGCCCGGTACCTACAAGATATCAAACAAAAAGGGCGAAATCTTCACCAACGCATGGAACATCAAACAGCTACGTCGCTTTTTTCCCTAAAGCCTCGAAGCTCTATAAATTGTTTCGCAATCCCATGATAGAATAAAGAATACATCGGTGTTCAAAGCATTCTTTCATAAAAACCAGGGAGGCTCGACCCTGCCTTCTTAGAGTCGAACCTCCCTCGGGGGCTGCAATGGGGAACCCCCTGTGTCCCCAAAAAACTCGCATTTTTTTAAAAAACAAGAGAACTTTTACATAGTCGACGAGGCCGCAAGTGCACCCTAAGGTTCGAGGGCTGCCGAGCCGTGAGATCGCCTACGCCTCCGAGCTATGATACCTCCACTCACTCCCCCATGCCAAGGGGTACAACCGCGCGCTAAGTAGACCTAATAAAAGTTCACGACCTTGAAAAAGCTCACGTCTAATGTTCCCATACGCTTCGAATCGAGTTCTTACATAATCAACGAGGCCGCAAGTGCACCCTAAGGACCAAGGGCTGCCGAGCCGTGAGATCGCTTATGCCTCCGGGCTACGGTACCCCCACTCGCTCCCTGACACCAAGGGGTGCAACCGCGCGCTAAGAAAAACATGCAAGAATACGATTCAAGCAAGAAAGGGAACAAAAGACTCAAACAAAAACGAACATTTAGTGTACATTTACATATAAATGTTTTAGGGCCCCTAAGGCCATCACAGTGCAAGTCACGAATACTAACTAACTTATTACATGGGCCTTCATGCCCAGGCTTGGCTTACAGGCCCTCATCGTCGGCAGGCGGGACCACCTCGACCTCGAACAGCTTCGCGAGACGTCCCCCGGGCTCTTCCGCAGCCTCGATCAAATCCAGGCAGGCTGCCTCATTCTCCTCGTCAGTCCTGTTTGGATCCGAGATGAAGCCATCAGCGATGAGGCCCATGTCGTACTCGAACCCAGACCGGATGACTGCCATGGCCCTCTTCACACCATGATGCAGCCCGCCTCGAATCTTCTCACGGACGAGGCAACCCAGCGCCGTCATCCGGCGAACAAACGAGTTCCCTGGCGCATCCTCCTCGGTATCGGCATCGGGCTCGACCCCCAAGCCATCGCACACCGAGGTAATTGCACCCTGGAGTAGTTGAGTCCGCCCAGCCTCAGCCTCGAAGAGGTTCTGGAACGAGGTAGTCGTCGCCTGGGTCGCGTGTTGCTGCTTTTCCAGCTCTGAAATGCAAACACCAAGTTAGCAAAGGCTTGGGACCCCGAGGCCAAGGTCAAAATGTGACAAAAGGTTTACCCTCAGCATGGGTCTGCCAACCCACGACCTCATCGTGCAACCCCTCGCGTGCTTTCTCCGCCGCTGGAAGAGCCTCGTCCTTGTTGCGGACCATCACCCTCAACGTCTCGATCTCCTGACCGGTGCCTGAGAGAGCCTCGTCCCTCTCTCGGACGGTCCCCTTCGATGTCATGACCTCGTTCTCCAGGGTCCTGATGCGAGCGGACGCCACCCCGATCTGGACGTTAAGGGCGTCGCGCTGGCCGCTGACTAGAGAGACGTCCTCCTCGAGCTCCTTCACGCGCACTAATAGTGATGTGAGGTCCTCACGGGCCTTGGCCGCCTCCTCCCGAGCCTTGGCCGCATCTTCACGCGCCTTGGCCTCGGCCTCCCGAGCCTGCGTCGCCTCCTCCCTAACCGCTACATGGATGACGCGAAGCTCGTCTACTTCGGCGCTCTTCTTGGATAGCCGCTTGTTGACTTCCTCGGTTAGAGCCTGTTGATGAGTAAGCACCGTCCAAACGCCGCTTTCATGATGAATGAAGAGTGACTTGCGGCGAGATCGCTCCTTGAGTTCCTTACCACAATTAAGCTTAAGATCAGAACCAAGGAGAAAAGGGGGATATGCGCCAGAAAAACAGACGGACACGGCTCACCTCAAAGGCCTCTGACATACGCCGCACCAAGGTGTCCGCAACCATCCACAGGGACTGCACGGAGTGCTTACGGAGTCCCTCGACATACTCCCAGTGCTGCACTTCGTCCTTATCATCAAGGGCGAAGAAGGGCTCGGCGTTGGGGTTAGACGCATCCCTGAACTCGAGGGTCGACCGACCCCAGCGTGGGAGCTCCTCCTCCGCCCGTGCAAGCACCAGCCCTGCGAAATCAGGCCACCTGGCAGAAGCCTCAGCCACGTCGTCCCCTGAAGTTACGGAAGTCCCGGACCGATCCGGGGCATCGACCATCTCAACGTCCGCCTTCTGCTTCCCCTTGTCGGAAGGAGGGTCGTCGATGGTGAGATCAATCACAGCCGGAGTCGACCCTTGGGGCAGGGCTGGCCTTTCATCTGTTGGTGCCACCGCCTGCACGTTGGGCGGTGGCACGACCACCCCCGTTCCGCCTCGGCCGCCTGCTCCTCTGGCTGGTCCTGCTGCGGCTGCGGCCGCGGCTCCTCCTGCTCTGGTTGTAGCTCCGGCTGCTCTGCCTCTTTCCCCACATCCGGCGGGGCCTCCACCACTTCCCTTGACTCTTCAACATCCGCCCGCCCCGCATCGTGAACGGATGTTTCGGCCTCACCGGCCTCGACGGTCGCCTGGGCCCTCGTGGTCGACCCAGGCTCTGGCCCACCAACACTAGGCACATCAAGCCCGACACCGCCCGGGGCTGCCTCGACCGGCTCTGGCTCCCGCACGGCGTCACCGACTCCGGTGACCTCCTGAGCGCTTGCACCCACCTTGGCGGCGGCCTCCTTCGTCTTGAGCCGCTCCGTGGCGGCCTGGTACTTTGTGACCCAGGCGGCATCGTCGGCAGGCGTCCGCATTATCAGGGCAGCACCAGACTTGAGCGCCTTGACGGGAGTCATAGCCGCAAGCTCCACCTTACGCTTATGGCTGAGTAGTAAACAACCACGTCAGAACAAAAAGTGAGATAACTTTGTCGGAAAGGCAAGGAGAGGCACTTACCTAGACAAGGGAATCAAGGGCCTCGACTCCAGCTTCCCCGAGACACTTGACGGCTTCTGCGATGGCCCCTCCGTCGAGCCTCCGGTCGGCTTGGTGCTCCTTGGAGCCTGGGCTAACGAGGCACCCGGGGTCCTCTGCGCCGATGAGGCTATCTGGCCTCGGGTCCTCATACCCGACGACGGCGCCCTGGCCTCGGACGTCGACGTCGCTGTTCCGCCCGTCGACAAAGTCTGGGGCGATCGGACTCGTGGGTGCGGCGCCACCGACCTCCCCTAAGGGACCCCAAGCGAGGAAGATCCCCTCTCTGAAGGTCACTCTTGGGCTCTTCCTTCTGCTAGCTCTCCCTCCCCCTCGATGGGCACCGAGACAGCCCTCGATGCCTGGGAGGTCGACCCTCCGCTGATAGGCTCCAGCAGGGGCCGCACGTCGGGGAGGTGCGCCAGAAAAGTCATGGTGTTGTACCACGACCCGGCGTCGTCATCGTCGCTATCCTCATCTCCATCCTCCCCTGAGACCATCTTAGAGGGGGATTCCTCGATGGGGAGACCCTCGAGACTCTGCTGGCGGTGGCGCTTATTCAACGCCTCACGCTCGAGGCCCTTTCTAACCTGACGCTTCTTTGTGGCGTCCTTCTCTCCCTTCTTCTGAGCCGCCGAGATGCGTCTCGCCTCTCGAGCAGCGTGATCCTCTGGAACCGGCGGTCGCGAGTCCTTGACCGCTGACAGATCCTGCATGGAAGCCTCGACGTGCTAAATCAAGAGAACTAGGAAGCAAAAGGACTCGAGGCTAGCGGAACAACGCTTACCAGAGGCTCGAAACCCTGGTTGGGTCGCATCGGGACCCTGTCGATGTCCTCCTGCTTGAAGCTGCCCACCATCCACCGCGCACGCCGGGCAACCTCGTTGAGGGGGAGGGTCTCGTGTGACATACGACTCCCCTCCAACGAGACCTCCGGCGTCATCTCGTCGATCCGGAGTCGGCGCTGCATCAGCGGCAGCACTCTCCGACGGTGGAACGCGGTGGCCACCATCCCCGCGGTCAATCCGCGCTGTTGAAGCCGCCTTAACGCGTCGAGGAGCGGCTGCAGCTTTGGCTTCTCTTCCTCGACGATGCCATACGACCAGTTGTCCTCGCGCGACATCAGGACCTGGCCGGAGAACTTCAGCAGGCGGTCATCGTCGTTGCGCAGGTAGAACCACCCGTCGTGCCATCCGCTGTTCGATGAGATGAGCTGCGCCGGGATGTAGAGCTCGCCTCGACCCGCTCGGACTTGAAGGGTGCAGCTCCCAGCATGCACCGTGCGCCGCACTCCTCGCTCACCCGCCTTCTTGGCGAAATGCTCCGCCTTGAAGAGGTGGAGCCATAGGTTCCAGTGGGGCTCCATCCCCAAGTACCCCTCGCAGACCACCACAAAGATGGCGGCCTGTGAGATGGAGTTGGGGGCGAGATGATGGAGCTCCACCTTGTAGTAGTGGAGAAGCGCCCGCATGAACTGGCTCGGCGGCATCCCGAGCCCCCTCTCGTGGAAAGCGATGAAGCTCACCACATACCCCTCCGGGGGCGCCGGCTCCCGGTGGTCGGACGGCGGCACCCTCCACTCCGGCTGGCTCCAACTCACCCTCGGTCATAGAAGACCGTCGCGAACCAACTCCTCCAGCTTCCTCTCCGTCACCAAAGAACAGACCCACGCGTCCGCGGGAAGGATCTGGCTCTTTCCCGCCATAGGTGTCGAGATCAGCGTGCGGCGGCGACAAAGGAAGGGATGACGGCGGCGGCGAAGAACGGCTGAAGAGCGCACAAGGAGAAAGGGGCAATCGCAAAAGGCCTGTGGGGGGTATACAGAACCCTGGACTCTGTACTTATACCCCGGCGGAAGACCAATGGGCGGATCCGGCGAAAAGGTAGGAACAGTTCCTGCATTTAATGTCCTTACCTAACCGCTCCCTCGAAACCCGCGGGCAAGGGCACGTGTCTGCCGTTCACTCCGCAACCGTCGCGCCACGCCGCCCACTACCGCGCCATTCTAGACGAATATTTCTAGACGAACGGACAACGGGCTCTGAGCCCACGATAAACCTTGAGGGATCGAAAGCTGGCCCTCGACCGAGGTTCGACAGCTACCCTTGAGTGAAAGAGTCAGGGACAACTGGGGACATGTCCATACAAGGCCAGGGCTCGAGCCGCTCTCTCGAGACGCCCCCAGACGTATTCAAGGCTAGAAGAGAGGTCTACGGTGGAATCCCCTCGGAGGGAGGCATCGAGCCCTCGGATCCTATCGTATGGAACTGAGATCTACACGACTACTCTTTGGCATTTTTGGAGAGCGCCTCCGCGGCCACTAGCTGACCCCTATCGAATGGGGCACGGGCTCCCACTCGAATTCTCCGCTAACAGCTCACCAGAGATCGTCGGAACTCGCCCGTCGATGGTAGTACAACGTTCCCCACCCCTCCTCCTTTCCTAAAAGGTGCGTGAGGGTCGTACGATAAAGACGGACAAGACCCTGATCGACCTCGTGCGCACGAGGCTCGGGGGCTCGACCGCAAAAAGCTAACCCCGAACGAAAGAGGACCAAGCACGCCACGGGGGCTCAAACGCAGGAGCACTCCTCGGTATAACGCACTAAAGACCTCGGAGGAGTCAAAACACTCCACCGAGGCCTTGGGGGCTACACCCGGCGGGTGCGTTCGCACGCACCCACCGGAAGAGCTACGACGCTACGACTCCAGTTCATGACTCACTGAGCCTCTGCAAGAGTGACCACACTCACACAAAGGCTCGGGGGCTACTGTCGGGTACCTAAATAAGGAGTACCCATACTCAACGATTAAGAAAGACAAACCCCTGAGAAAACCACGCCAAAGACTCCGCCCACGTAGGAAGAACGAGCCAAAACCACGCACGGAACGCCTCGACCACGTTCCGACTCGCACGAGGCTTGCTCGACGAGACGCCTCGACCAAAGAGAAACCTCCGACTCGTACGACCCTGGGTCGAGCCGGTCGACCCGCCTCACTCACCAACTCTCAGACAAAAGTCAAAGCATTTAATGCAACCGCCAACCACTTCCTACCCCCATGGCTACAGCGATACCAGCATGGAAGCAGTACTAGTGTCAAATCCCACTTTTTACTGCCCATCCCGGGATGGGCGAGGAAAACCTGTCACTGTACACGCCATGTCGAGCACTGTTCCGCCACTGATCCCCCTCGAGGGGAAAAACGACGAGTGTCATACCCCAAAATTCCCGGGGCTCGGCCTTATCCATTCCCCGTCGACCCACCTCGACCCGGCCTTGACCAACCGCCGGTCAACAAAGAAGCAAGGCCTGCACGCCACAGGACCCAAGGTCTTTTTACCGTCTCATCCTTTACGTCACAATGGTGTCCAGGGATGGCCGGCCATTTCCGGAGCACGTCGCTACAGCGGCTTCCACAGCGCTCGACAAAACTTCACTTCTAAGGCATCCCCCGGCGTCTCTGCCTCCTCTTGACCCTATAAAAGGGAAGGCAGGGAACTCTACGAAGGGAGACAGACAAGGCAAAACAAGTCATCACCCCACCGTATAAGATCAACATCTCAAGCAATCTCCTTTGTACTCTCTCTCTGAGACTTGGGATCAGCTCCCTCTCTCACAGCTTATAACTCCTACGCGAGCACTTAGGTGCAAGGAAATACAATACTCCCCCCCCGCTGGACGTAGGGCCTTCTTTCGCCCGAACCAAGATAAACCCCCGTGTATTCTATTTGCATCACCATCCAGATTAGGGACACGCAGCACAAATTTACTCGTTGGCTTAGGACCCTCACGGGCCCGAACACCGACAATGCTGTTCAACAGATCTGTCTACATATGCATGATCCGAGAGAGCCTCATCTGGCCGCCATGAAGGGTATTTTACGCTACGTTCAGGGAACCTTGGATCTTGGCTTCCATCTATACCGGACTTCACCTGTTGATCTCACGGTGTACTCTGATGCTGACTGGGCTGGCTGCCCCGACACTCGCCGTTCCACCTCTGGCTATGGCGTGTTCCTGGGAGACAACCTGATTTCCTGGTCGTCGAAGTGTCAGGCTACTATCTCTCGATCCAGTGCTGAGACCGAGTATCGCGATGTCGCCAATGGAGTTGCGGAGGCATGTTGCCCTTGGAGAAGTTCACGTCCTGCATGTTCCTACAACATCTCAGTATGCCGATATCTTCACCAAAGGACTTCCTACATCGGTGTTTGTGGAGTTTAGGACCAGTCTTAATGTTCGCTGTGCTCCCAGTTCTGACTGCGGGGGAGTGTTAGACTGTAAACGTATGACGGCCCATGGGCCTGCCGAGTCCGGCTCCCCATCGTGTCTATATGTACACAATAATGTTCTCTGAGTAAAGCATTGTGTATTTCCCGTACTCTATTCGTTATCATGTTGCCGTCCCTAGCTAGTCCGTCCAATCTAAATTGTTTAAGACTTACTGATCTGAGTATCTGACACATGCATGTGTACATGTTGATTTGAAATAGGCAAATTGCACCCCCTACATTTTGCCTCAAGCCCTGCCAGTGCACATGAGCTTTTTTTTTCAACCGTACTCGCGCAAGTTTTCATCAAGAGGGAAGCAAAACAAGTACAAATGACCATGAGCATAATAAATTCTTGTTTCACGCATCAGTTCAAACTCAACTATTGGGAGACGGAGAAGGTAGCCATCGGGCACTTTGTTAGCTCCGAGGACATCTCCGCTGGGGGGCACCTCTGGAGGATTAACTGCTACCCACGTGGGAATAGGAAAGAGGACAAGGGCGACTACGTATCTATCTTCCTCAAGCTCATGAGCAAATCCAAAGACAAGGTCCAAGCTATCAAGCTCGTGAGCAAATCCAAAGACAAGGCACAAGCTATCTTCGAGGCCTCCGTGACCGACAGAGACGGTGTTCTATCTTTGTTCCATATCGGCAGATGGAAGTGCACAATTACCCACCAGCAGACAGCGACTGGGGTTAGCCTGGCCTCGTGTTGCGTCGTCGTGTCCTCAAGTCGCTCTACGTGACGAATGGCTCGTTCATTATTGTGGGAGCAGTCAAAGTTGCGCACGACAATCCCATCGATGTGCCACCCTCTGACATTGGGAGCCATCTCGGTCTCTTGCTGGACTGCACGGACGGCTCTGATGTTTCGTTCGTCGTTGATGGCGTGAAGTTCCCTGCTCATCGGCTCGCCGGTCTTCAAGGCGCAGCTCCTGGGTTCCATGGCGGGCCAACATGTCATCCATCACCCTGCATGACATTGCGCCGGCGACGTTCAAACTCATGCTCGGCTTCATGTGCACCGATGCTTTTCCTGCGGACGCCGAGCTCGAGGACTCCCCGGACGAGATGCTGCAACACTTGCTTGCAGCAGCGGACCGGTTCGCGTTGGATCGCCTGAAGCTTTTGTGTGCTAGCAAGCTGTGGGATAATGTATCGGTCGGTACAGTTGCTGCTACTTTGATGTGTGCCGAAACATACAATTGCCCGATGAAGCTAAAAAAGAAGTGCATCGATTTGTTCGTGGAGGGGAAGGACTTCAAGACAAAAGCTGTGTTGACAGATGGTTTCTTTCAGCTGGGGCAACAATTCCCATCGATTATTGATGAGCTGAGGTTGAAGGTTGGAACATAGAAGCAGCACGCATGTATACATGCTAGCCTATGGCTATAGTCCTTCTAGCTTTATGGCATTTTAAGTTCTGCACATGCTATCTAAATCTATTTAAAAGTGCTTAAATTTTCGGTTTGTGTCAGCTACTATTACGTTACTATCATGCAGACTTTTATTATCCTAGTATCAACAATTTCACAAGTGAAGTCGTTATTGTGTCTTATTCGTATTGCATGTCTTGCGTGTCTGTGTCACAAATTCACAACGAAAATCTGTATGTTTTATGTCTGTTTTTTTTAATTCATTTGATTCTTTATCTTGTAATATGATTCGAATCTTTCTTGCAAACTCACTCTACGTGACAGAAATATTTTGAGTTGTGTCGATATCTGAAGGTACGCATCAGATTGTTGGACTTCTAGGAGTCAGGTTTTCAATCGCCCTCGAGTATTGTATGTATTAGAATATTACCTCTATGCTGAGTCGTCGTAGTATACTTGTTTTAAGCATGGACTATAAGTGTATTTTTTTGAAAAAAAATGCTGACTTGAACTGTATTTTAAACGTGCAACATGACTATAACAAATTTAGTTGATGGATGGTTTCTTTATTGATGAAAAAGCAACAATTACATTGCCATTTCAGTTTCGCATAAGGAGATTGCCTTTGGTTAAAATCACTCTTAAAAAGGACCAAATAAAGACCTTAATTTCAACTTTTAAGATGTAATTTTAACTTCATAAAGCTTATTTAGAGGTGATACAATTAGGCTTACTGACTGTCTATACATGTCTGTACCTTAAGTGATCCTTGTTTAGTAAGACTCCATTTGATTAAATCATGTTGATTGCCCAAATGCACAAATGCAACCACTGGGACAACCTCATTCCATTTATGTAATATATCCTTGACTAGAGCCCGTTAGGAAGTTACGTTAAGATGTGTAAAACTAAGAATTTGAATAACTGATACATTCTTGTTTCTAGCTAGGACTAGGCACTTTTCCACAGAAAACCACAAACCCAACTCAACCGAATCAAAAATTTTGATTTATTCAGTTTTCAATTCCTACATTTATGAAGTTCGGTGCTCGGCTTTAGTTTTGGTTTCCTACACAAACCGAACCAAAGAACCGTAGCAACCGAAGTCTTCAGGGCATCCGCATAAAGAGGGGAAGCAGCCCTAGCTGGCCAGCCCACCACGGCCCAATGCCCAGCCCCCAGTCTCCAACCCCACCCCGATATTGCCCGGACACTCCCTCACTTGATGACTCCCACTCCTACTCACACCCTAACCCTAACCCGCATCTCCGCAAAGCGGTGGCGGCACGGGCACGACAGCACGTGACTGGACAACGCACGGCATGGGGCCCAGTGGCCGGCATGGTGGCACGAGCAAGAGCGCAAGGAGGCGTGAGCAGCACGGCACAACCAAGAAGCGGCCCTCATGGTGGCTTTCGCGAGCAGGGAGGCTGGGACACAAGTGGCGCTCATAGGGAAGCGATGACCGACCACCTTCATCAAAAGTTCTCTGACCAAGACAACGGTGACGCGGACTAAGCAGCCCTCCAATGTAAGTTTTGTTTTGGTCTTGAGGTCTTTGGTCTTCTCCTGTTCTCCTTGTAGTGAACCACAGAACCAGAACCAATAGTTGATAATGCGTTTGAACCTTTCGATTTCGAGAATGGGACACCTATAAACCTGTCGCAAATGAAGTTAATCAGAATTAGGTTAATGAAGTGGTAGAGGTAGACAAGGACAAGGAGGATATTTTCCACTATGAGCGCCACTTTTTTCTTTTCTCTGATTCGTAATCTTTTTTCATTCGGATAGTTTTCCTTTTCTGATTTGTGATCCAGAATACACCACATCGGACCTTCACCGATCAACATAATTTGATTATATATAATTATTTCCTACTCCCTCCTTTATGAATTATAAATTATTGTGACTTTTCTAGAATAATAAAGTCATCCTGTTTTTTAGCACTACTCCAGCTGTACTTGCGAAGTAACGGTGTTTTTCTCTCATAACAAATTAGCATCAACAGCAGCAGCCGCCGCCAAATTCCAGCAAGCGACAAACTGTATGTAATGGAACCATGCATATATTTCAATAAATGTCACGTCCTAAAATATTTGGATTTTGAGATGTGAATAAGAAACAAAAATATTTTTCATAATCTTTTAAACTTTTACTAGCAAACATGCACGTGCGTTGCAACGGGAGAGAAAACTATTAAATGTTTGACGTGTTCACTTCAGTTTGTTGCACAACGGTGGTGACTTAATTTGTGCAGTTGTTAATGGTTGTTATAGCTACAGCTGCAGAGGTAGCTGCAACCATCACAAACGAATGGGCTCATTAATAAAAAATACAGACCACAATGTTACATATCTATTTATTTTTTGCTCTTTCTATAAAATTCAAAAGTTATAATTTATTTTATGCTGATCATGGCGTTCATAATATAAATTAGTATTGGCAACAATATAATATTATCCTAATAAGCATCAAATTAAAACGCAACCTCGATAGGGTTTTTTCCTTGATAGATACAGTTTTCTTCCTTTATACCATAACTTTAGTTTTCATATTATGCATGTGTTGATAGAGTTAATATCTATATGTGAATAGTTTGGGGATACATTTATTTTGATTATATTATATGACAAAAGGCTTGAGATTTCATTTTACGGTTTAATTAGTTGGACCATCGTCCAATTCAGTTTCTAATCCGTACTTTTCAGCTTGTTTTTCAGCCGGTACAGTGTTTTTCTCTTACAACAAATCAGTAAATAATGTTTTTCAGTCGGCTTATCAGCACAGCCGAACGGGGCCTTAGTGGTGAGTATATATTTTAAAGGTCAAGATTTCATAGAGCCATGCTATGTATTATTATTTATCTTTATTCTAAAAACAAATGGAGATATTTTAGGAAAGAAGAAAATTAAAAAATCACGCAAAAGGGTGCATTTTCCTCAACGTACAGAAAAAATCAAACCTAAAAAAACTATGAACAGATACAAACAAACGCAGAAAACCGAAACCGAACAGACAATGAAAAAACAGACGTAAAAAAAGACTCAAAAACGTACACGAAAGGAAGAACGGATGAGAAAAAGAAAAGATCCGGATCAAGCTCTGATTACACGTAAGCCAATAAGCGCTGATGAAAAAAACAGAAGAAACCAAAATAAAAAAACTCTTGTCGTTCCGTGTTTATTATGATTTTTCTCAGTATTTTCTTTTTCATTGTTCGCTTCTGTTTCTTTTTTATTTCAGTTTTCTTTTTCGTTTAGGGCCACACGGAGGCCGACAAATATTGTATTATAGGAAGAAAAAAAGAAAGTCTGAAGAAACGCTTGGTCATGTATGTCATGTATAGAAGTAGGATAGGATTAGTATTCTTACCCAAGTTATTCATGACTTAAAAGGATTCTATTTGAATTAAGATTTGGATTCGTACTTATCCAAGTCACCTCAAGAAGGCCTACCTATTGTTATTATATCTCTATTTATACCTTTGTTCTGTAGTTAGAGGAAGACATACTCAAAAAATGGATAGACGAAAAAAAAGAGCCTGAAATTTTATCTTTTTATTATTATTAGGTATAGATATAGATATAGATATAGATATAGATATAGATATAGATATAGATATAGATATAGACTAACACGTAGTTAATAGATTGATTTTTTTCAAGAAACATGCTTCAAATAAAATATATAAATGATCATATAGGTAGGTAATATACATGTTTGTTGCATTTATGGCATCAATATACTCTTTTTTTTTATTTGGTGATTATAAAATGGCCTTTCGGCGTGTCTCTCAAACTCCCACCCTCTCATGGGCCGGCCCACTAGGCCTGTCCCCTCACGGCCTGACGCCCTCACCCCCTCACGGCCTCACGGACGCGAGACTGACCCTACTTCCCCGAGAGCCGCGACGGCGCGGCCCCGGACTCCCTAACCCTAGTCGGCGGCAGCAGGCGGCGGCGGCGGCGGCGACCGACGGCGGGGAGCGTGCCGCGGGCGGCGGCGCACGCGGCAAGCTGCACGGCAGTACGGGCCACGGCCTCCACGGCTCTCCGCGCCTAGGCAGCAGGGGCGGCGGCGCGGCGCGGTGGGAGGCGGGCCGGCTGCCAGCGGCCAGCCAAGGATTCCAGGTGACCAGGTCGGCACTCGGCAGGTCCACAGCGGTTCTGCGGCTGCAGGTGCGGATTGGACTTTGGGCAGGCTCCTTCTGAGTAGTAGTAGCACTATTTATACACTGTTGACGTATCCTCAAATCTGCAATCCCGTCCAACTTCTCTAAACATAGGTGCCAGCATGCTCGATTATTCTTATTTCACCCATAAGTTCAAACTCGGCTATTTGGAGACGGAGAACGTCGCCATCGGGCACTCAGTCAGCTCCGAGGACATCTTGGCTGGGGGACAGGGACACCTCTGGAGGATCGAATGCTATCCGCGTGGAAAAAGGAAAGAGGACAACGGCCAGTGGTTATCTATCTTCCTACGCCATGTGAGCGAATCCAGAGACGCCAAAGCGATCTTCGAGGCCTTGGTGATGGACAAAGATGGGGCTTTATCTTCGTCCGATAGAATGAGGTGCGTGCGTGTTTATGGACCACACGGCGGCGCCTCTGAATCCTGGGGCTGGTATCATTTCATTCATCGAAGCGTCCTCAAGTCACTCTACATGACCAATGGCTCATTCACCATTGCGTGCGGGATCAAGGTTATGCAGAACGACCCCTTGGACGTGCCGCCCTCTGACATTGGGAGCCATCTCGGGTGCCTGCTGGACTGCAGCTGCACAAGCAGTGGCTCCGATGTTTCATTCGTCGTCGATGGCGAGAAGTTCCCTGCTCACCGGGCTGTGCTGGCCGCCCGCTCTCCAGTGTTCAAGGCGCAACTCCTAGGCTCCATGGCCGACGCCAACATGCCATCCATCACATTGCATGACATCGCGCCGGCGACATTCAAAGTTATGCTCCGTTTCATGTACACCGATGCTTGTCCTGCGGATGCCGAGCTTGGGGACTCCCCAGACGAGATGTTGCAGCACTTGCTTGCTGCAGCGGACCGGTTCGCGTTGGATCGCCTGAAGCTTCTGTGTGCGAGCAAGCTATGGGATAATGTATCAGTGGATACAGTTGCCACTGCTTTGATGTGGGCCGAAACATACAACTGCCCGGAGCTGAAAAAGAAGTGCATTGATTTCTTTGGGGAGGGGAAGAACTTCAAGACAAAGGCTTTGTTGACAGATGGTTTTGTTCAGCTGGCGCAAAAATTCCCATCGATTCTTGATGAGCTGAGGGATAAGGTTGGAGCATAGAGGCAACATGTATATATACATGCTAGCCTATGACTATTGTACTAGCTTTATGGCATTTTAAGTCTGGCAAAATCTACTGAAAAGTGCTTGACTCTATGCTACGGAGTAGTACTGCCACACTATAGTTGTTCCAGTGTAGTATGAATGTATGATTGGTGTGTGCTATGTTTGTCCTACGGTCCATTATACATAAAACTTTATTGTTGTAATCTTATAAGTATGTTTTCATAATCAATAAAGTTCAAATTAAAGTTTTTTTTAATCAATATGCATTGTGTATATGCATATCTGCAATTGATTCTTGGCGGTGCTCGCGTTCCATGGGGACACGCCAACCATGGCTATAATGTTTTTAATGAAACACTTGTATGGCTGCATGTTTGCTAAAAAGGTACTACTTGAGTTGCTTTCAAACGTACAAAATGACTGTAAAAAAATTAGGTGATGAATGGTTTCTTTGTTGTTGAAAAAGCAACAATTATTGTGCCATTTCAGTTTCTCTTAAGGAGATTGCCTTTGGTTAAAATCACACCCTTAAAAAAGGACCAAATAAAGACCTTAATTTCAACTTTTAAGATACAATCTGGTTTACTAATTGTCTGTACATACCTTAATTTGAACTTTTAAGATGTATTTTTTACTTTTAAGATACAATTTTGTTTACTAGTTGTCTATACATTGACTGTATCATAAGTGATTCTTGTTTAGTAAGACTCCATTTGATTTAATCATGTTGATTGCCCAAATGCACAAATGCAACCATTGGGGCAACCTCATTCTATTTATGTAATCTATCCCAGGCTAGAGTGATTTGGAAAGTTATGTTAGAGCAACTAGAGGTTCTTTACATTCTTCCTAATTTATAGGATATAGATTTTGGTGAAAAATTATTTTCCAACAAGCCTCTTTCATTGGGTCTCCAGATATAGACATTCTCTATTCTGGCTTTCTCGCTAGCCAAAGATAGAAAGCGAGGATGGCTCGTTAAAATGCGCTCAAGATATAGAAAATTTGTTGGATGATAAAATATATAGAAAGCGATTTTTACTCAATTGACTCTCTAAATGATGATTTAGAGAATAAATTTTAGAAAGACTCTTAGAGATGATCTTAAGAGGTGTAACACTAAGAATATGAATACCTGATACATTCTTGTTTCTAGCAACTAGTAAGGTGGTTTGCGCAAGTAGCAGAAGGATCTAGTATTTTTATTTGAACAGTTAGGATTTTTTCTTGAAAATAGATTTTGCAAATAGTTTTGCGCATGCACACATAGCGCAGGTAACTAGATTTTTTTGGCAAATAGTTGTGCATGTTTGATTATTGATTGTAATTCTTGTCTTTCCATGTGTCCCACACCAGCTATGGACATAAACTCCATATACATATTGTAACATGTACCCCATTTTATCAATCAGCATGAATTTGACATGACTATGCCAAACAATTCCTTGGACTAAAGCTATTGTCTTATCCTTCTTCTCTCATTTTTTTTCTTCTCACTGCTGTCTCATGGTTGTGCAATTTCTGTAGAGGCCAAATTAGGTAGCCTTCAGTTTTCTCTTGGTGAGTTCCATTCTGCATTATACTATTGTCCAAGTCTCTCAAATGTTAGTTCATTGACCTTTCTTGGTGCAACATGTTGTGTTTTCTATAGCTTGTCACTAAATTGCAGAAACGAAGACTTGAGTGAGCCCTTTTTGTAAGCGATGCTAGGTCGACGTTGCTAGAGTGATGGGCCTTCAAGTACATGCAGACACACAAAAGCTCGAAATGAAAGACATCAACAGGGCACTGGTCGGTGAATGCCCATGCAATGCTACATGCTATACCCAGTGCCAGGCCATGGCTAATTCTTCACCACCAACTCTGACTCCACGTGCTCCTCCCCGATGGGTCTTTCTGGGAGGTATTTGGAAGTCTACCACGTGAAGAACAGGTTCAACATCGGCCTAACCGACCCCTTGGTTGGTTTCGTCGATCCGCTGTACTTGCTGCGCCCAAGGTTGTTTGCAACCTCGAACATGCTAGCATTTATTGGTGTGTGATCCAATTTGGTGCCAATACTAATGTTGATAGTGGGCCTAGATGTGCCGCATGGACTTATATAGGGCTCTACCTCATTATTAGAGGCGGGGTCCGCTACTTAAAGTCGCTTCTATTTTAGAGGGGGACATCTTAAGATAAGGCCACCTATGTTAATTAATTTTTCAGAGGTAGTTGTTTGTTGGTGTCTTCCTAAATGGGTTGACTGCTAAAAATCATGATCTATTTTTAGAGACAGACACACTTTTTAACCGTGGCTTGTAGATCAAAATCTCCCATCTCTCATCTCTCACAACTAAAAAGACTAAAGAGTGGACATCGTTTTGGTGCGACATTCCAACGTGGGTCTGTCGTCCTGCCCAGAGCTGGCCGTGACGCCGGCCGCGCCCACCCGCAGGTGGCCGCGCCGACGGTGCCCGCGATTGCCTGCGGACCGCTCGCCGCTGCTGTAGTGTCTTCCTCTACCCGCTCTCGATTCGCCTGGTGAGGCCGCCTCTGTCGTCAGCGCCAACACCGACGCCAGGTTGGCACGCTTCGCGTCGGCTTCAGCCCGCTCCGCCACCGCCGCGTCTTCGTCTCCTCGCCCTTGATTCGCCTGCTTCTTCTCAGGCTCGGATGTCACGGCAACCTCACCCGCGTCTCCTGCTCCCCTGCTTCGTGTCAGCTCCAATCGTGCCCTGAAGGAGCAATTGGGGCCTGATTTGTGCGTTCTTGGGAGCTTCGAAGTTTTCAGGTACGTTCTTGAGCGATTCCTGTTTGCTTGTGATTTGGCCTGTGGGAGATCGAATCCTGCTGTTCTTTGGGATCTTGGGGGAGGATTTAGGGTACTGGAGTCTGAAGCTAAGAACTTGTATGCCATCCTAGAGTTGGGGTGGAATCGTTCGGTAGATATTGGGGCCAAATTCTCTTTCTGGGTTGCTTAGAGTGGCAACGATCTTGCAGAGACTTTTGTAGGTGTTTGTTCTTGCTCTTTTTTAATTGATTTCTGATCAGTTTGATGTCATGCTTTCATTTCACCGTCAAATGTCAGGGCCAATCTCTATGTTTGTTTGAGATAGTATAAACCAATGTAGTTTATTTATATCATTGGCCGATTACATGCATTGCTGCTTTTAGCTCTTGCCTGGCTGATTTCTGGCCTAAAGCATAATCATATTTTGAATAGCTGACAAGACTCGATAAGTGTTGATTTTGTTATCACTGCTCCCTTATTTGAATAGTTGACTTTTGACGTTAATTTTGGAACAGGTGAAGTCACTAGCATTTTGGGAATTGTGCAATAGCAGGGCAGACACATTGACCTGATTTGTACTACAGCTTGATTTCCACGTAGGTTCATTCAGTTTCTATAGAGACCAAAGTCATGTTCCTGTTTCTGTAGGTCATGCTAAAAGATTCACAAGCTGTGGAAACAATCAAGCCGTTCTAATGGTCTTGCATAAAAAAAATTAAAGAACTAAACACTACATACTGTGCCTACCATGTGATTGATGAAATGCTCCTGGGTGTCCATATTGGTAGAGACACATCTAAGGCCTTAATGCTCAATAGTTGTAGCAATATTCTAGAATTTTGTAGCTCTATAAAGCATTACTTAGTACTACTGAAATATTTGCTAGGTAACTTGTATCCACATTTTTTGGCACTAGGCATATGCTTACTGCTCCTAGCTGTAAATCAAGAAAATAGAAAGAAGAAATTTGACAGCCAATAGCTGAGCCATCAACCCATCAGCTTACTGCAAGCACTATTTTACCTCTTTTTTGTTCTTGGTGTTCTTGGTGAGGCAGTGACACGTAGAGTTTCTGCTTTACATGTCCCTGCCCTTGATTAATGCAATTGCAGCTATTTCAGTAATGAATATTTTTTTCACAAAAAAGGGTACTGCCCCTGCTCTCAGCTTCGGAATGAATGGGGCTTCCCAAAGAATTTACTTGTATGCGCATTATTCAGTCAAAAATCGGTGCTTCCCCTTCTTACAGCTTAGGAATGAATGGGGCTTCCTGAAGAATTTACTTGTATGCGCATTGTTCAGCCACTGGAAATTTAGCTTTGACATGCATGTGGTTCAGTAACTAGCAAATTAGATTATTTTTGAGGCTCAGTTTGTCCCTGTATCTGTATTGTTCAGTCACTGGAAATTTAGCTTTGACATGCATGTATTCAGGTTTGTATCAAAATTTTTTGGCCATATAGATTTATTTTTCAGCGAGCTTTTTTCTCAACTCCAAGGATCTGCTCTCTGACTTCTGCTGTTAATGACTATTGACTACTGCAGCTTTGATTGTCCATCGTGTGGCTGCCGCACTGCTGCATGTAACACCCGAGGTGTTTGCCACCAGTTAAGCAGTGGGTTTGAGCTCAAATATGATAGATTAAGTGGAGATGATGATGTCAAGGTCAACCTATGGCAGGAGCCCTAATCTAAACTTGGATGTTGCACCTTGCTTTACATATATGCAGTTTTCAATATATATGCTTGGGTGGTGTTATTGCAATATCTTCATGTGGCTCACCTTAATACCTATCTATATTGGTTACTGGAATACTTTAGCTATGGAATGGATGATATCCTGGAAATAACCAAGTGTTGATGGATAATTGGAGACCGGGCGGAATAAGTATGGAGCAACCAGACAGGGTTCTGGGGTGCTTGTAGTTTCCGTCTGTGTCGATTAAGGACCGACCGTTGTTGGGCCTCGGGTCATGTTGAACGCATGCCTCACATTTAGCTGGCCGAATAAGGTACTTTTCGACCGCGAAGCTGGGAGATTATTCGGGCCGAGTGGATTGCCCGCAACGCACTGTACCGGAGCAGTAGTGGCAGGATACGGGGGCGCGATGATAAGGCCAAAGAGCAGTCGGGCGGCCCTCGGGTACATGTGGTTCCTGGCAAACTCGCGACTTTACCTGAATAGTTGACTCGGTGACCAATACCTCACTTTAGCGGGTGAGTGAGGTTTGTGTGAGGAATAACTTACCAGCTAGTTAATAATCGATTCGAATCGCCATCGTTCACTGGATAGTGAACACTTGACTCGAGTTACGGCATCGTAGTAATGATGATGGAACACGGATGGTTATGTGGATAATGTAGGAAATGCTAAACCTGATATGGTAATCTTTGATGTTAATGGTTAATCAAGTGATTGCTTTAGCATAGGTGCTTACCTAGATTGAATATGTTATAATAAATATGATGCAAAAGGACTTAAATTAATTTATTCATGATAACTTATGCTTTTCGCAAATGAGTCAAGCTAGCCCACTGAAAGAAAGCCTTGCATACTCCTTGGTGTCATATTATTTCTGGTTTATGACGGGTAAGTCTAGCTGAGTACCTTCTCGTACTCAGGGTTTATTTCCCACTTGTTGCAGGTTGTGATGTATCATGGCTACTGCAAGATTTGGTTGGCTCCTGCTGTAATGGCGGAGTGTGATCATGGGCATGATCCTTCTGAGCTATCTTGTCTCTCATGCTTTTGTTGGAAATTGACCTTGGTACTGGCATGTATTTGAATTAAGGTGATATTAGTTTTCAAACTACTTTGCTTCCGCTACTTTTGAATTTGAGTTATAATAACTCTACTGAACTCCGATATATGTTGAATTACTTATGAAATGGATGTAACATATGACCTGTTATGTTGGACTACTACGATCTTGGCTTGTATGTTGGTTGGTTTGAAATCCCTCGTGATTTTATTGGACTACCGGAGTTATAGGAACTTAAGTACGGGAATTTAATTGCTCCGGCGATTGTTTTTGTACTTTTGTTCTTATAATTTGGGCGGTTCCGTGACAGCTGGTATCGGAGCAAGGTTCAACATTAAACATGTCATATGTGTATTGAAAACACAGGTTTTGTTTGCAAAAACCAGTTTTTGACAACTTATAGCTACTATATACATAGGTTTGTTCAAATCTGAATTTTAAATCTAAGTATGCTAGTGGTCATTTCCTTTATGCCCAATTAAGGACCCTTAGGTGGCTTAATTAAGTACTAACTTGGGGGTTTTAAATTTTTGCATCTACGCCCAAGCCAAGGTATGTATGAGTGATAACTTGACCGCACCGTTACCCTGTGGTCGAATGGTAGTGGTAACCTTCATATATGAAATAGCCATATATGTCGCTAGAGTTACATTCTTGCAACGTCGCACCTACGCCAAGGTAAGTGTGAGCTAGGAGAGCATGACCGTTCAACCATCGGTCTAGGGGAGAGTTAGCTATGGTTACTGGCATAATTACATGTTTAACCATGTATTTATGAAAGTACTTAATTGTGGGTACATTTGTTGGGTAGCTATGATACCGAAGTATATGCATCAGGGGATGTATGTATGGAGTGTATTTAGTTACTGCTTTCATTGTGTGCTATATTGGGAATTGTTGAGCTGCAATGAAATTTTCTGCAGGTACGCTAACCACGAATGCGTAAGTTGAATGTAGTTGACGACTAGCTATATATCGAGAAAATGCGTGTTATGCCACCGACATAGAACGTGATTGCCACCTTAGGCTGGCAATCTTGTGAGGACGAATAGGACGAAGCATGCATCATCATGATTGTTGCTTTGTGCATATAACTATGCTCCTCCCACCTTTGTCCTAATAAATAAGTAACTTGTGATTGATGTGCATGCACTAAGTTGATTACTTTAGCATGCTTTTGTTTTAGCTAAACTTGTAGTTAGTTTTTGTTGGATAAATTCTTGTTAGGTGTGAGCCTTCTGCTTAGTATTGGATGCTTAAGCTAACCTGACTAATAATCTTAAGTGTCCGCTTAAAACTGTGATGCTGTGTAGATGCTTGTTATCTAGGTAGTGTCATAGTTGACCCCTCTTTTGTCCTCGGTGAGCATATGAGTGTTGAAGATGCTTTATCCTAGATCAACGCTCATGTTACGTAATCGCATGGTTGTCGTCCCTAATTAGATTCTCTCGTTGTCTGATCTAGAAATCTTTGCTTGCGAAATCAGGTGGCTATCTTATCAACCCAATCTCTGATCGGTGTATCATTTTGTTCTGGAAGTTTGCTAAGTCCATCTCAACTTCGGACGTCTCTCAACGTTATTAATCTTGATCTCATGTTGTTGTCCAACGTGACCAAGAACCCTTGCTCAGTTGTCTTCGGCAATTAAGCTATGTTCCCTTGCGTTGTGTTTTAATCTTCGAACCGCCTCCTTGTTGACTCTAAACCTTGTAACTACCCTTGCTTGCTACTCCTCCCTTGTCTGGTGCTTGTTCTTACCACCCAATCGGTGCCACTTGAAATTTCACTTTGTTTGTGCGTTTAATAATGGTGTTCCGATTAGCATTCTATGGTGTCGCGACGAAACCGAGAGCCTCCTGTGGGCGCGCACACAAGGTTGTGTTGCTCGGCACGCGCTGGTATCAGGGTTGCTAGTCATGATCCATTATGAAACGACAACTGATGTGTTATTTTTCGTGACCGTTTTCCTTGGTTATCTCCCTATGTCTTATCAGAACATTCATATCATTGACCCATTTGTAGCAGAGCTTCCTCCTGAAGATTGATGAATACTTGCAACTTTTGTTGTCTTTCAGACCTAGCTATCATCCTTTTGCAGTAATGGTTCTCTAGTGCTGACGTGCCTATGGTACTTTATATGTGGTTTTTATTCAAGAGATTGTTTCTGATTCAACCCAGATAACTGTTACCTTTGTATAAGAGAATCTTTTTAGGTGACATTTGGCAGAAATCCAGAACCGACAGAGTCAGCTATCACTTTTACTGTTCCCTCAATAGACTCAGATAATACAGTGTTGGCATCAGAGAAAGAGAACTGCATACATGGAGCAATATGTAGTTTTCCATCAGTTGGCATCTGAGTGAGTGAATAGTCTATGACCGGTATAGACATTGTCTATTGGTTAGACGATTTCTGATAACCTCAAAGAATGATTACCTCGTATATGGATCCAACCCTTATCGAAAGTTGTACATGCTATGCCACTAGAAAAGTAAATGCTATGAGTAATTAGTCCATGCTCGTAGTACTCTCCGTGCACCGTGAACAAAGTACCGTATTGTCTTGGATTCCTCCTAAAGTAACAATGCTTCATGAAAGTCAGTGAAGAAAATTCTTCAGGCAAAAGTTTCTGCATAGAGCGAGTATCATAAAGTGTCTTGCCCAATTAGCCTCTCTGATGCTTGAAGCTAAGTAGCCTAATGTGCTTGCAGATGTTGGAATTGGATAACATGCTTCTCTTCCCTTGAAAAGTCCTTCGCACCGAATCTCGGGACGCGATTCTTTTAAGGGGGGAGGGCTGTAACACCCGAGGTGTTTGCCACCAGTTAAGCAGTGTCTTTGAGCTCAAATATGATAGATTAAGTGGAGATGATGATGTCAAGGTCAACCTATGGCAGGAGCCCTAATCTAAACTTGGATGTTGCACCTTGCTTTACATATATGCAGTTTTCAATATATATGCTTGGGTGGTGTTATTGCAATATCTTCATGTGGCTCACCTTAGTACCTATCTATATTGGTCACTGGAAAAGTTTCATGACGTTTGGAATAAAAAAGTCACATGAAATGATAAGTTATATCCTTGTTGGAATGACTTTTCTAAGCGCTGGAATTGCATTATTAAGTGGATGGAAATATAGGTCATCAACCAAACCTTGCAACCTTGCCCAAAAGACTCTAAATGGACTCTACAACAAAAGTTGTGAAAGGTTCGTGTTGAGCAAATGCCCAGAAAATGCTCCAATGGATCAGAAGGACAATTCAAGCTTCATTGCGATGCCACTTTGGTCAAAGTAGAAATATAGTTTCTATACCAGTTTTGATGTTGGACCTTAAATGAAAGTTGTAGTTCATGTTGTGTAGAAGAAACTTTGTTTTTGGACCAAGAGCTAGATCAGCTTGTAAGCTTGTTAAACAGAGGCTCAAAGTTTGGATCAGCTGCTGTTTTTCAGCCCTAGAAATAATTCTAAGTCCTGGATTGACAGCAGTGAGTTGCTATGTTTGTGACCTTTTATCTTCCAAATTCATATGGAAGCTCAATTGGAGTCCTTAATACGAGTTGGAGTACGCCTTGTGAAGGAAAGAATAGATCAAGTCTCACCAGATTTGGAGCTTGTTTGGACCTTCAAAATCAATTCACAAAACTGCTAGTTTCGTCGTGATTCATGGAGTTGGACCGGCAACACAATACGGTTGGCACATCGCGTTCTCGTGATTTTGCTAAGCAACACAAGTTGAGCCAAATGTAAAAGTTGGAGCACACTTTGTCAAGAAGAGCATACAAAAAGTTGGCTTGAGTTTGACCACGTTTTGATTGTCAATTTTGAGTTCCATTGTCGGTCATCAATGTGTTGACATTGTCATCTTGTAGGCCAATTATCTCTTAATCCATAGCTCTATTGACAGAGTGGTCTTAACGAAAATGATAGAGTGTTGTGTGGGCTACAACTTTGGTTTTGGGCCCATGTCCAAAATCGGCCCGGATCTGGCCCAAATCGCGTCCCACATTTGCCACTCTGCCGCGCACCACGTGTTCGCTGTTTTGCCGACGCGTCTTCCATGCGCGAGTTCACGCCCTCCATGGACGCCGCGCGTCCACCTCCTTGCCACGCGTCCTGCAGTGCCTCTGCCGCTCCATTTAGAATGCCGAGCTGCCCCAGGCACTCCCCATCCACTCCAGCGTCCTCTCCCTCACTCGCTTTCGCCTTGCCCACTCGAACAGCGCTCGTGTGGCCGCTGTGCTCTGCCGCGCCCGCCATGGCCGGTGGGCAGGACCGCTGCACCATCGCTGCTCCCTCTCTTGTACCTCCTTCGCCCACCCTATGGCTCTGCAGCACCCTCCTCCGCTGCCCAGCATGTGCGGCCAAAACATTGCTGCCAGGCTCGCCGGTGCCGAGCCCGTCCGCCATGGACGCCGGGCGGAGCTCCATGCCGCCGGGTGCTCCTACCCTCCAGGCTCCCCTAGCCCTCGCTAGCGCTTCCAGTAGCTTCCTCGCTTCGCGCTGCATCTTCTCAGTCCTTCTCTTGCCAACTCCATCGCCGGAGTCGAACTGCCGCTGTTCGTCGCTGCCGCTAGGAGCAGGTGCTCGTGGCCAGGCCACAGAGGGCCACCTCAGGCCGAGCTGTGCTGTGCCCTGGGTGCGCACCGTCCGCCTGTAGCTCCGCCACCTCCGCAAGCCACCGGAGCACCGCCCCCTGCCGCCGGCACCGGCTGAATCGTCGTGCTCGGCTCTGAAGAAGAAGAAGGAACCACGTGTAAGAGGGAAACAAGTTCAGGGGTTTTCTGCAGAACTAGTGACTCATATGAATAGTGCTCTCAGGACTGATTCGTAATTATTTTGCAGGAACTTTGGAAATTCATAGTAAATCGTAGAAAAATCGTAAAATAGCAAATGAGGACTTTTTGGAATCCTTGTGAAATTATCTATGCAGTAGATCTATAATATGGCATGTTTTAGTTTAAATTTTTCTCTGTAAAAATAGATTTGTGCAGCTAGGTTTTTAATGCTAGATGTATTTGTCATTTTCATAACTGTAGATCTAGGGCTCCAAATGAAGTGAAATTTTTGTGGCATGCTACTCATATGATGTTTAATGTGTGGTAAAAATTTCATGAATTTTGGTTGTCATTTGAGTGAGTTATTAGTGTATCTTGCTCTCACATGAATTCTTGCAATAGCAATTTGTCTTTTTCATAGATGTTGATATACATGTCCAAATGACTTAAAATTTGTACAGTAGACTATTGGGTGTATGTAAGATCTACTGTAATTTTTATAGATTTTATTATGGACTTTTGGTATATGTTTATTATTTCACTTTGCTATTTAAATAAATTAAGAAATGCATTAAAAGAAATTATTTAATGATGAGCACTATACTTTTTGGTTATCATTTAACATGCACTTTATGATGGTTACATTGGTTGTGGCCAAATGTATGTTTGGAATGTAAGTTAATATTTATTCTTGCAATTGATGTTTTCCTAGACAGTTTCTGGGACTTTGGTAATTGCACCATGAAAATGATGTGTGCTGAGAAACATGCTTATAACAAAGTTGTAGATAACTCATTAATATATCTTGTGTTAAATTTTGGTGGCATTTGGCCTTATAGTTTGTGAGTAATGACTGTTTCAAGTTGGGTTCCAGAATTAGTTGTTCTCTGGAATCTCTGGACTAGATTCTATAATTATGCATGTTTGACTTGGTTAACTTAAGAATCATGCTAAGATGATTAAAGATGAATTATAGACAATTTCATAAGCTTTCCAGAATGTCTTGTTGCATGGCTATTGGATTTGTATAACTCCAGTTATGATCCAAACATGTAGCTATTGTTGCAGTCTAGAAATTGTCAGATGCGAGTTATGGTTGTTTACTCCATGTGTTGCTAAGTGTGGCTTATACCCTTGATGATGGTCAAGTTAAGATACTTGTGATCTTGTTAAATTTGCGTGATGCTTGATGTGCTTGCCCTCTTTAATTGGTTGTGTGATGTTAGTTAAATAGCTTTTGGTGTCTATGTCTTAATCGTGTGTTTACATGAATGATTATGTGATGCATCTTGTGTTACCATTCATCATATTCATACACATGCATCTTGCATCTCATCTAGATACGCTAGATGCATCACGTGAAGGATGAGATGTTGAAGCCAAACCTGAAGACGGTGTTTGGTGGACCTATCCCGAAGATGGAAGGGCTAAACAAGTATCGGGATGGGAGATGCTCGCCAAGCGAGTGTCATCTGTCAATCACTAACCCAGTGTTCGATCTCAGGCAAACCCCGGAGCATTCTAAGCCTCCTATTTTATAAAAGCAATTGAGTATATATATGTTATATATGTATTGTTGCATTAAGTTATAGGAGTTGATTGAAAACACTAGTTGCATATATATCCTTTCCTTGTCCGGTAAATATGCCTGGAATCCTATTTTGGTTCAGGATCGAAAATATTGCTTAGCCCTGCTTAGACCGGTAGCGATCGGGGATTTCCTGTCACCGGCAACTATAGGTGGTTACTGGAATACTTTAGCTATGGAATGGATGATATCCTGGAAATAACCAAGTGTTGATGGATAATTGGAGACCAGGCGGAATAAGTATGGGGCAACCAGATAGGGTTCTGGGGTGCTTGTAGTTTCCGTCTGTGTCGATTAAGGACCGACCGTTGTTGGGCCTCGGGTCATGTTGAACGCATGCCTCACATTTAGCTGGCCGAATAAGGTACTTTTCGACCGCAAAGCTAGGAGATTATTCGGGCCGAGTGGATTGCCCGCAACGCACTATACCGGAGCAGTAGTGGCAGGATACGGGGGCGCGATGATAAGGCCAAAGAGCAGTCGGGCGGCCCCCGGGTACATGTGGTTCCTGGCAAACTCGCGACTTTATCTGAATAGTTGACTCGGTGACCAATACCTCACTTTAGCGGGTGAGTGAGGTTTGTGTGAGGAATAACTTACCAGCTGGTTAATAATCGATTCGAATCGCCATCGTTCACTGGATAGTGAACACTTGACTCGAGTTACGACATCGTAGTAATGATGATGGAACACGGATGGTTATGTGGATAATGCAGGAAATGCTAAACCTGATATGGTAACCTTTGATGTTAATGGTTAATCAAGTTATTGCTTTAGCATATGTGTTTACCTAGATTGAATAGGTTATAATAAATATGATGCAAAAGGACTTAAATTAATTTATTCATGATAACTTATGCTTTTCGCAAATGAGTCAAGCTAGCCCACTGAAAGAAAGCCTTGCATACTCCTTGGTGTCATATTATTTCTGGTTTATGACGGGTAAGTCTAGCTGAGTACCTTCTCGTACTCAGGGTTTATTTTCCACTTGTTGCAGGTTGTGATGTATCATGGCTACTGCAAGATTTGGTTGGCTCCTGCTGTAATGGCGGAGTGTGATCATGGGCATGATCCTTCTGAGCTATCTTGTCTCTCATGCTTTTGTTGGAAATTGACCTTGGTACTGGCATGTATTTGAATTAAGGTGATATTAGTTTTCAAACTACTTTGCTTCCGCTACTTTTGAATTTGAGTTATAATAACTCTACTGAACTCCGATATATGTCGAATTACTTATGAAATGGATGTAACATATGACCTGTTATGTTGGACCACTACGATCTTGGCTTGTATGTTGGTTGGTTTGAAATCTCTCGTGATTTTATTGGACTACCGGAGTTATAAGAACTTAAGTACGGGAATTTAATTGCTCTGGCGATTGTTTTTGTACTTTTGTTCTTATAATTTGGGCGGTTCCGTGACACTGCAGACTGCCCTAGCAGCAATCCAGGTTTTGCTCCCTACCGTTCAGCATCCAGCATGCCTTCTTGTTCATGATCCGGCACACCCATAATCTGATATCTTAGTAGTAAACTTATTTTTTCAAATATGCCCGACAATACTCTGTTATCTGATGACATGTGTTTGTGGTTCAGTAAATAGTGCCCGCTGTCAGTACAAGCAAGACTCAAGGTATACTTCCCGCTTACTGAACTTTCTGCCTGTATTGTGCACAAATAAATTGTAAGTGGGTCCATTTGTGCTTGTTTGCATTTTAGCTTGCAAAATTTCTTGAAGATATCTTGTTGATCATTCCGATTAATCTGTATGTTCCAGTTATCTCTGCTGGCTCTTGGGTGACGACTGACGAACAGTTCAGGTACTACCACATTTTTGTTGATCATACCGATTCAGAATTGACGAACAATGCACTAATGCTACATTTTTTCTCTTCTTTGTCTCATGCCACATTTCCTGTATAGTATATGGCAATAGGTGCCTAGCAGCCACAAGAGATTTTTCAAGGAACCAGAACGATCTCACTATTTTCAGGTAATAGGTGCCTAGCAGCCACAGGTGATCTTTCAAGGAGTTATATATAGTCACATATCTCTACTCTAATCCTGAATTATGTATTTGGTGATATCATAAGCCATTATTCTCCAAATTAATAATTTACCTACATCCTGGATCCCAGCCTCTACTCAGATGCATCTTTTTCATGTTGGGAGTTGTCTGTTAACGTTCAGAATATTCATAGGTGTATATGAGGTCATAGTACAAGGAGTAGTATGTTCGAGCTTACCCGGATTGCATTGTTTTGCTTTGTAAACCTCCCAGGAGTTGGAATTCGTTAGAGTTTTGCCGCATCTCTGAATTTTCATATTGCATCTTATGGTTTATTCTGAATTTTGATTGATGCAAATTTGCCTAAATGTAGAATCCTAAAATGGTCAAAATTGTTTGCATTGTGCAAAATAGGATTTAGCAGTCTGCAGTCCTTATATTGACAGATCAATTAGTAGTGTAGAGATTTAATGATTTTATCTCTGAATGTTCAGCCCATGGGAAAATATCTAAATGTCTTTAATAATCTCAATTAATTGTAGAGATTTCTTGCTGCTTCTCAGTGCCTGTAGTTGTGCATTGAGTACACTTCTTAAGAAAAGGGGTTGAATGTACCACTGATCTTAAGCTGACACAATCAATTGGTTTTTCGTCTTGACTTTCGATGTAATTTAAAGAAAAACATGTGGTGTATATAGCTGCAGCTGAGCAAACAGTTAAAGAAGATATTTCCTTATTTTTCTTAGCAAGTACAAGTATACTAAACCCTCACTTATACCATTCCAGTTATTATGAACTCACCTTTATGTTCCGATCTGCTCCGGTGCACTGACGTTTTATTCCTTATCTTTAACCAAGTTAGAATGTATGAAGCATTTACATGGTCTGCAACAGAAGGAATGGCAGTAGAAATTTGACAGCCAGTAGCTGCAGCCACAAATATGAACTACTCTGAATTTGTATATGCCACAGATAGCTTTTGTCCTGTTATCACCACTTGGTTACAACTGACACAACTGGCAGCAGTTTACTAAACCGAGGACCCAACCCTAACTTAAGCTAATTGGTTATTTGTATTCGGATCTGATCTAATTAGGTTAGTGTACATGTATTATGCTTGTTAACTTCGACCACTTTCAGAGATTAATTTCTGATTGAAACTAGGGATTAATTTTGTGTTCAGTTTTATCATAATGGAACCTATGCAAAATAATGAAGGTCGTACACCATTTGCAGATTTGACAAACACCATCAATGGAGATAATTGTTTATACACATGCAGTGGCGGATCCAGGATGGGATCAGGGGGGCTAAGTAATGGAGATTGTGATTAACAATGAAGATGTAAGGGTAATTTAGAGCTAATTGCAATAGTGATCCTATAGGAATTTGAGGCTGCGGGGGGGGGGGGGGCGTACACATGTCCATAGACGCTTTCACTTGTATTATTTGTGGTGATTAAGTAAATATCTATCAACTTATTTTCAAACAGTTGGTCAGATAACATCAAATTCACAAGCACAAGTTGATGAACGCGCGCAGTGTAAAAGGAAAAGAGAAAAAGCACGACATGCAACAATGACTCAAGAAGAAAGAGATGAAAAAAAATAAAAAAACATAGAGAAAAGTATCATCTGAGAAAGGCGGAAACTGCACTAGCTACTGGGTCGAGAGGTGGACCGCATTCTGATTTTCCGTTTTTGAATTCAGTATTACCATTTTTTAGTTTATTTAATATATAGTGATGTATATGGTTTTCAAGTATTTTCAGGTGTTTTTTCAAGTGTTTGAGAAGCATGTTTCAAGTGTTTCATCTGTTTTCTATTATATATTGTTGCATATGGATGTTTTAAAAGTAGATTGAGCGAGTGCAACAGATCTCTATCTGGTCGTTGTGGATCAGATGTCCGGAGGTGTTTCTGGACTCCATGGTGGTTAATTAGCGGCGGTGGGCAGACCACACCCCAGCAACAGTGTCAGCGGCGGCTTGAGGCAGCTCTTAGGCGGGTGCCTCCGGACGCACCGGCTCGGTGTGGGCTCGTGAAATGGCGCAGGATGCGGACTGCAGGTGCGGACGTCCGGACGCTAGCGGTTTCCCTAGTAACAATATGCTCGCAAAAAAAAAGTAATAATATGAAGTCCTAGTGCTAGAAGCATCGGATCCCGTTATAACCTACAGATACCGGTTAAGTTTGCTAGTCACAAGTGCCCCGAGGCTGACATATAGTGGGCCGCAACTCTGATGGGCCAAGCGTGGCGCGTGTGCAAGAAATCTGTATGGCCGTTTCTCAAAAAAAAAAATCTGTATGGCCAGCGGCGGCGGCCACTCATATCGATCGTCCCTGAAGGACCTACACCCTAAAGACGAACCCTAGAGTAGGCTACTACGAGCAGCGGCACAAAAGTCGGCGACAACCTACGCGAACTGCACTGCCCGTTCTGCCCTGTCGGGGAATTGACTTCGTCCAAAAAAAAAAACTCAAGCCCAAACTTTAGAGTATAAAAAATATAAAAGTTTTCTAATGAAATTCACTTGCAGAAAAAAGTATAGCGAAGAATGTATTTCGACTTCGTCGTTCAACTTTCGATGGTCAACTTCGCCTCATGACTTCGTCGTTCAACTTTCGACGTTCAACTTCGCCTGACGACTTCGTCGTTCAACTTTCGACGATCAACTTCGTCTGACGACTTCGTCGTTCAACTTTCGACGGTCAACTTCGCCTGACGACTTCGTCTTTCAACTTTCGACGTTCAACTTCGCCTGACGACTTCGTCGTTCGACTTCGTCTTTCAACTTCACCGATCAACTTCGTCAACATGAAGTTAACTTCGCTGGACGGAGAAGTAGACGAGAAGCAAGAAATAATCTGAAGAAGAACAAGTTCACTGGACACGAAGAAGAAGTCTGAATCTGGAGGAAATGACTACTTCGCCCTTATATAAAATAAAGAATGTAAATATTTAGGTCAGAGGTAAAATAGTCATTTTATGTAAAATACGAAGACTAGGACCCTATAAATACCCCCTCTAACATGTATGGAATGATCATGAAATAAAAACAACTTTGCTTACAACTTTGTCTTGTCTGAAATATTTTGATGATTGTGTGAATTGTGTCATTTGACCTGAACTTTTCACCCAACATCTGGCGCCCACCGTTTCTGTGAGCACGAAACAACCACGACCACAATAAAACGAGCAAACCAAATCACTGTGCACAAAAGCAGAGCAACACAGTCAATCCAGCAAGAACAAAATACTTTTCATCTGACTTCGGCAAGTCAAACACAGACCAATGAGAAACTATATATTCAGCACGCGAAGACTCTGACCAAGTAATAAAGTCTCCAATTAGTCAACAAGTTTCATCAGCAACACAAAAATACAAGCAAAATAGTCAAAGTGAAGACGGAGGCATGACTGCTTGAGCCCTTAAAGCGCGAAGACAAGTATATGCGAAGCCACAGTGAACTAGAAGCTTTTAAGCTTGCTGATTTTTTTTCTCAGGATTAATATTTTGGCCCACGCCGCCGCGAAGCCAAGGCCTCGGTCCGTACAGATGCAGCCCAAGCAAAGTACAGAGGACACATTTTAAATATGAGCCCAAGAAAAACAGGACCACTAACCTTTGAATAGTCCAACAAGTCTCAGCTGAACTTCGGAAAATAACTCCACGCCTAGAACTCCATTTTTCGATTGCAAGAAATCAAACACCTTTTTTTTCATTAATCAAGCAAATACTACGTCATACTTCGGCTGGTCCCTAGCAAGGAATCGATCTCCCCTGTAGAAATTAAAGCGCACTAATCCAGCCAGACATCAACAAGCGAAGTATCATCCTTGCCCTTGGGTGACATCACCAGGATTATTGTTTCCAGCGCGAAGAATCCTCATGCTAACTTGCCACGTAGTCGGACTTCCCGAGAAAAAGACAATTGCGGTTTTCATCCACGATGTCTCGCATCCGTCACAAGATACACACAGTCATGTGGCGATCATCCATTCGGCTATTCAGCCATTCGAGGTCGCCCTCCCAATGATGTAATGCCAGGCCCCGTCAACACTTCGAGAAGCCCAACAGAGGAGCGTTCACAACCGCCACAAAGACGCAAAACGTGCAACTTCAGAAGGATGCTTTCCAGAAAATATCTTGAAGCTCTCTGCGCGAGCGCGTTATGCGAAGCCATCTCACTCTTGATTCTTGAAGCCTAAAGCCTTCGCATGGTGCAGTATGTCAAATGCATATTTCGAAGTACACTCTGCATCCTTTCAGAGATCCGAAGCCGACGCACATACACCCGAGCAAACTACAATTATGCTATGTACAATAGAAGCCCAATCGAGAACAAAGCAAGAAAGTCAATCAACTACGGAAAAGCAAACAATCAAGAGGGTGAAGAAAGAAGAATCTAGGAGACCAAAATATTCGTCGAGCCATTTCTGAAAACCAAATGGCTCATTTCGGAAAACAGAAGATCAAAATCCCGGAAAGAAAACAATACAAGCAAATGGTGTCTGAAAATTTTGCGACAGACCAGTTGTTTTTTCACCAAAGACTTTCGAACTATGGTGAACAGTCGGAACCTTTTTTCAGTTTTTAAAGTGGAAGACTAGCATCTATTCCCATTCAGAGCCTAAAATCAAACACAATGGTGCGAAGTCTCAGTAAGGGACACTGAAAAGTTATCAGAGTTTAGGGCTCCAGTGTGATTCCTTTGCCACCAGACGATGACATCTGCTAACAAAGGAGCTCCTGTACATATTAGCATTTCAATTTTGAAGACCAGCGTCAAAACAAACCATCGTCAGAGCTATGTTTTTGTATTATATTCAGGGAAGTGAAGAACTGAAGATACCACATGTCAGAAAGTGTAACATACAAAGCCATCTTCAGCCAGTTTCCATCGATAGCATTTACTTAGCCCGGCGAAGTGAGCCCATGTCGTCAGACTTCGTCATCTCGGAAACCACCTGCAGAACACGCCCGCTTGCAAGCGTCTGTTTCTCCTCAGTTGACATATTCTAATGAACGAAGTCAAAGCAAGCAAGATGCAAGTTGAAGTTCAAACGCGAAGCCATCAACCAAAGCTGGAGATTCTCCCTTAAGCAAAGTCCGCTGCTGTATTCAAGACGAAGCCTCTACCCCATTTTCTAGAAAGAAGCTATTAAGACCCTGAATTTGTTCGGTCACCAAAGGCCTCAAAGCCAAATGAAGGCTCCATCAAATAGAAAAGACAACGAGCAAGTCTTGTGACTCCAGTGAAACTCCGGATTTCTATCTTCGTTCGACCTACGCAGTTAGCAGCAATAATAATAGACCCACCAGCCAGTAAACAGTGTCAGTCAAGATTACAACAAAGATGTCAATCAACAAGCAAGGCCTCTAGCAAACTTACAGAGATGTTCAAGCAACCAACAAAATGTCAGTGACTCAGTGCCAACAAGAGAAGTACTTTCAGAACTCAATATAGGAAAAATTTATGTGCTCTTCATCAAGTAAAGACACAAATATTGAGGCAACCCGCTATTAGCTCCTCCAGACAAGCAAAGAATTTTTTAATAGATCAAGCACCTTTGTCGGCGAAAACAACACTACCAGCAGAGCAGTCCACAGCTTCGTCAAGAAGCAAGGAGCCAGTTTTGTTGAAAAAGACTGAACCGACAAACATTATTCAACCCAGTCCATACTTCAACAAATTTATTATACCAAGTGAATATTGATCCTGGATTGAAAATATCTTGTGAAACGAAGTAACTGACTTCGTCAAGACAAATTGAAAGCTTGAATGGACTCCAACAAAGACCGGCTTCGTAGGCTGAGCAGAAGAAATTGCACTCGCAAGATGAACTGGAATCAACTTCATCGGCTGCACGTGAAGGCCCTATCTACGTACAGAACGAAGGCTTTATCTTCAGCAGCATACAAAGTAATTTTGAAGCTGAATGTAAAGTGGCTCTGGTTTTGCCAATACATAAAGTTTGCCAAATACGAAAACTCAGTTTGCAAACGAAGCTCCCACCTGCGAAGTTTAGGCCACTGCGATGATTCGGCTAGGACAAAAAAAACATAGGGTGCCAGGCTAACGGGAGAAGCATGGCCCAAGGGAATAATTCAGGTGCGCTCGAACCAAATTTTACACCTACTGCTCAGTTCGGATTCAACAACTCATTCTCCATTATTATTGCTTTGACATATTTCAGTTGTATGTGAACCTTTCTTCAATACGAGATCATTATCAAAATAAAAATGATAATGTTTTTCTCTGTGTGCCCCTATTTAACCATGCAGGCAGCCACGCATGAAGACATTAAATTTTTTATTCAAATCTTTCTTATGAGCACATCATTCGTATGAGCATTTGTCAAAAAAAAAACTCTCGTGTGAGAATTTGACCCTGGAACGAGTTCTAATAAGCCATGTCATGTCAAGTTCCAACAAGTTTCAATAACGTATTGTTGCTGTAATAGTTTAAGACCCATTTATTTCTATCACGTGCACGCTGGAGACTCACTTTTTATACACTGTCGACTTTAATTGCAAAGATCTTTTAATCTCGTAAGTTTTACCTATTTTGCGAAGTCATTACGTTCCTAAGTAGACGTCGCCTGTTTTATTTTTCAAAAAATAAAATAAAATAAAAATAATTAACAATCACGGCACTCCCACCTTCAGAAAATATTCTCTTATATTTATAATTAAACCTATATATGTCTCGACATTATTCAAAATTCATATTTATTTTCAAAAGCTCTAAGGAGCAAAAGATCTGCAACAAGCAGAAAGCAAAGCTCTAAGGAGCAAAGATCTGCAACAAGCAGGAAGCAAAGCTCTAAGGAGCAAAGATCTACAACAAGCAGAAAACAAAGCTCTAAGGAGCAAAAATCTGCAACAATCAGAAACCAAAGCTGTAAGGAGCAAAGATCTGCAACAAGCAGAAATTGAAGCTCTAAGGAGCAAATACCTGCAATAAGCAGAAAGAAAAGCTCTAAGGAGCAAATACCTGCAATAAGCAGAAAGAAAAGCTCTAAGGAGCAAATATTTGCAATAAGCAGGAAGGCAAAGGCTCTAAGGAGCAAAGATCTGGAATAAGCATAAAACAAAGCTCTGAGGAGCAAAAGAACTGCAACAAGCAACCTAGGGGACTGCTCAGCCACCATACAAATTTAATATTTCCCTTATTAACACACAGATCATCTCCAAACATTGAGAATACCTTTCGTAGCTTAAAGCTAATCCGTTTCTTTAACAACGCTTAGGGGCTTTGTCTCGCTTAGGGGCTTCATTAAGACAAAAGGTTTTGTCGACACAAGGATCATTTTAGAGCTACAAAACAACTCGACTCCAGAATCTGTGTAGCAGGAGATTTTAGATCCCAAGGTCGAATCCTGATGGGAACAAGCTTTTTGCGAAAACCATACAAAATTCATCGGAGAACACTCTGAAGCTGGAAAGTAAAAATCTAGGCTCAGTTCGGCTGGCTGTTTTATCGCCCTGTTCGTATGGCTAAAAAAGTTATGACTAAAGTACTGTTCACTAATTTGTTGTGAGAAAAACACTGATAAGCTCAAGCGAACAGAGCCTTAGACTTCGGGCGTTGATGAAAACTCAAAACAAAAAAAGAAGGCAAAGACTTTGAAACCTCAAACCCACCTAAACCATACATAGAGGGGAAAACTTGAGTTAATACCAAACACTAAGAATGCCTTCATTGCCTCAAGCTCAGTGGCGTCTTTAATAACGCTTAGGGGCTTCATCTAGATAAAGGATTCTTTGTCAAATCAACAAAACAAATCCTTCTTCCTTCTCAAGAAAGTTTTTAGAACTTCTCCGAGGGGCTCACATAAATGACACACACAAATTTACAATGCATTTCCAAGCAATTAAGTTGTTTTCAATTCGGTAGAAGTTCTTTGCATAATGAACAATCAGCAAAGCAGTCTCTATTGTAAATTCTCATCAAAGTATAAATGAGAAAACTAGTTCCCCTAAAAATAATCATATCAAAGGCCGAAGAGTATACTTCAAATATACTCATGCATCGGCAAAACAACCAAAAGTAGGTAGCATCATTATTCGAACAAGCAAAAAACGATGCTAACCTATCAGAAAATTCAAATTCACTAAAGTGAATTTTCGACTTCAAAAAAGAAGTCTACATGTTGCCTTCGCCAAAAAGAACGAATATTATTTTCAAAATTCACTAAGATGAATTTTCAACTTCAAAAAAGAAGTCTACATGTTGTCTTCGCCAAAAAGAGCGAATAACATTTTCAAATTCACTAAGGTGAATCTTTGACTTCAAAAACGAAGTCTACATATTTCCTTCACCAAAAAGAGCGAATAGTATTTTCAAATTCACTAAGAGAAATTTTCGACTTCAAAAAAAAGAAGTCTACATGTTGTCTTCGCCAAAAAGAGCGAACAACATTATCAAAATTCACTAAGGTGAATTTTCGACTTCAAAAAAGAAGTCCGCACGTTATCTTCGCCAAAAAGAGCGAATGAATATTTCAAATTCACTCAGGTGAATTTTGACTTCAAAAATAAAGTCCGCATGTTACCTTCGCCAAAAAGAGCGAATGAATATTTCAAATTCACTAAGGTAAATTTTGACTTCAAAAATGAAGTCCGCGCGTTATCTTCGCCAAAAAGAGCGAATGAATATTTCAAATTCACTAAGGTGAATTTTGACTTAAAAATAAAGTCCGCATGTTACCTTCGCCAAAAAGAGCGAATGAATATTTCAAATTCACTAAGGTGAATTTTGACTTCAAAAAAGAAGTCCGCACGTTATCTTCGCCAAAAAGACCGAATGAATATTTCAAATTCACTAAGGTGAATTTTGACTTCAAAAATGAAGTCCGCATGTTACCTTCGCCAAAAAGAGCGAATGAATATTTCAAATTCACTAAGGTGAATTTTGACTTCAAAAAAGAAGTCCGCACCTTATCTTCGCCAAAAAGAGCGAATGAATATTTCAAATTCACTAAGGTGAATTTTGACTTCAAAAATGAAGTCCGCATGTTACCTTCGCCAAAAAGAGCGAATGGATATTCCAAATTCACTAAGGTGAATTTTGACTTCAAAAAAGAAGTCGGCACGTTATCTTCGTCAAAAAGAGCGAATGAATATTTCAAATTCACTAGGGTGAATTTTGACTTCAAAAATGAAGTCCGCGTGTTACCTTCGCCAAAAAGAGCGAATGAATATTTCAAATTCACTAAGGTGAATTTTGACTTCAAAAAAGAAGTCCGCACGTTATCTTCGCCAAAAAGAGCGAATGAATATTTCAAATTCACTAAGGTGAATTTTGAATTCAAAAATAAAGTCCGCATGTTATCTTCGCCAAAAAGAGCGAATGAATATTTCAAATTCACTAAGGTGAATTTTGACTTCAAAAATGAAGTCCGCATGTTACCTTCGCCAAAAAGAGCGAATGAATATTTCGAATTTACTAAGGTAAATTTTGACTTCAAAAAAAGTCTGCATGTTATCTTCGCTAGAAATACGAAGTCAATTCATCGTCTTCGCTTAAAAAATGAGGGGACTGTGTTTTTAAATTCACCTAAAGTGAAATTTGATTCTACAAAATACGAAGTCAATTCATCGTCTTCGCTTAAAAAGTGAGGGGACGGTGTTTTCAAATTCACCTAAAGTGAAATTTGATTCTACAAAATACGAAGTCAATTCATCGTCTTCGCTTAAAAAGTGAGGGGACGGTGTTTTCAAATTCACCTAAAGTGAAATTTGATTCTACAAAATACGAAGTCAATTCATCGTCTTCGCTTAAAAAGTGAGGGGACGGTTTCAAATTCACCTAAAGTGAAATTTGATTCTACAAAATACGAAGTCAATTCATCGTCTTCGCTTAAAAAGTGAGGGGACGGTGTTTTCAAATTCACCTAAAGTGAAATTTGATTCTACAAAATACGAAGTCAATTCATCGTCTTCGCTTAAAAGTGAGGGGACGGTGTTTTCAAATTCACCTAAAGTGAAATTTGATTCTACAAAATACGAAGTCAATTCATCGTCTTCGCTTAAAAAGTGAGGGGACGGTGTTTTCAAATTCACCTAAAGTGAAATTTGATTTCATAAAATACGAAGTCAATTCATCGCCTTCGCTAAAAGTAAGGGGACATCATTCACTTCACTTAACAAATCATATTACATAAAAATGTCTACACAAATACATACATAAAAACATTTTATTGTATCAACAAAAATACATATCAAATATTTTCTGAAGCAACAATAGCTGCTGCTTCATCAATCAAATCTTCAACAACTCTATCTAAAACATGATCCACCTCCGAACTAAGATAGTCTTCGGAAATATAGCTCGGCGAAGCACTTGAACACGAAGACTAAAAACACACAAGGAAAATGCCATCAAAATTTACTCTACAAATGTCCACATCACAACATAAGCACAAATACCTGAGAAAATTTGCTGCAATCAACAACACGAGGCAAACATCTTTCATTTTCAGCAATCAAGAAATCAGTCTCAAATTCTAGAAACAAGTACATCTCATCAGAGAAATATATACAAAAAAACACACAAAACAGCAAAATTTATGTTTGCTTACGTTTCACAAACACATCAAAAGAAGGTTTTGCTTCTTCAATAGCAAACTCCAACCATAAAGTAGGCTCAGCAACAAAGTTACCTTTACACATTAACAAGGGCATAACCATAACTCCATCTTGTCCAAAGTTCAACATTTACAAAAAAAATGTTAAAAAGACTTTCAAAACCTCAACCCTCGAAGCTAAAATCTAAACTACGACGAACTAAAGTACATGATCTTGAGCATCATCGTCCCTCGCCCTCTCTTGTTCAAGTCTTTCTTGTCTTCGCTCTGCCTCAACATCAGAAGCAACCTTTTCAGCACCAACTGCAGCATCTTGTTCTACCGGCAAAACATTCTCCAAAACTTCACAACCCAAATTAGCATCTTCAGGCAAAATTACAGCTTCAACTTCATCACCAAAATTTCCTGGATTGTTCCGGAGAGTTTCAACAGAAAATCTTTGAGAGGATGGCCCAGCAGTCTCCTGTGAAGCCAACACCTCATCTTCTTCTTGCAAACCACCAACACTGGCGGCAACAGTAACCGGAGAAGAAGCTGGATTAATTGGATCTGAAGTAATATCTTCGCCAACATTTTGTTGTGACGAAGTCAAGATAGCTTTAGTAACATCACCATGGGAAATATTGGTCATCAAATTCTGAAAATAATTATCAAGCGGAGTCAACATAGGCGGAGTCAACTCACTAGAATCAAAAACTAAACTAAACATTCTCACCTCATCATCACAAGACATTTTCTTCAAAGTTTCATCAACAAAATTTTCTAACAATTCAGAATCAGAAAAATTAGCAGTCTTCGCTTTCTTCTTTGAAACTTTTTTAGTAAGCGGAGGCCCACCCCTCTTTTTCCTAATGACATTTTCGATACCAGGCTTCGCACTTCTAGTATAAGCAGGAGCTAGCCTCTCTCCATATTCAATCTGAGCAATTTCAAAAACTCTATTCAGTCTCTTATAATCTGAACCAAGGATTTTATCCATCAAATCTTTTTTCTTTCTTCAAAAATTTCCCAAGAATTTCAACAGCTTTGATTTCAACAGCAGAAACAAATTCTTTGTCTTCACTATACTTCTTTGGACGAAAAACTTCATTATCTGGAAAGATATAAGTTTTTCCTCTGACCACCTTTTCATGAAATCAAACAAAACTCCAACCTTTCTTCAAAGGCCAAATTCGGGCGGCAATATACTCTTCGCAAAGATCTCGAGCACTTTGCATACTTGCAGCAAGTTTATAAAACTTCTCACAAGATTTAGAATTTCTTGAACTTTGAAATTCAGATTTACAGTCAAAACTGTTCTTATGCATCTTTGCAGCCAACGGATATCTTCTAACAACTTTGTTAGCTTGATTCTTCTCTTCGACCAAAGGAACTTTATGATAAAACCAATAGCAATACCAATTTTCAACCCACTTATTTTTTGAAGCAGGAGCAATCTGTTTAGCACCACGAGCTGGCTTAAAACTACAACATCCAAAATATTTGACAACATTTTTTCCATCAACCATTTTACTCCGAAATTGTGTATACATCTCATGGATAGAACAAAAAGCTCCAATATCCAGATTTCCTCTTTGAGATTTCACTGTCCAAATAAAAAGAGCGATCTTTGCTATGTCATTTGAAGTCAAATGATGCATTTCAATGTTATAAGCCTTTAGAATTTCTTAAACAAAATCTTGACATGGCATACGAAGACCAGCCGCAAAATAGTCGCGAAACACAACACATTCATCTGGTTCTGGCCTAGAAATTGTCTCATTCTGCGGAGGTAATCTAACATCAGCTTTTTCAAGCATTCTATTTTTCACCATCCACTGCAATTCAGACTCGTCAAACAAAGATTTTCCAAAATTCAGAGACTTCGTATCATCACCAACAAGCTCCGACTCTGATGCAGAAACATTAGACAAATCTTCACCAGAAACAGAGTGCTCAGATTCAGCTGGCGAATTTTCATAAACATTCTTCTCCATGTCTAACATCTGAATACAAAAAAATATATAAATAAATATATATAAAAAAACAATATATAAACACAAATAAGCATATGAAAATACAAAACATAAAATAAAAAAGCATTATCCTCAAAAAAAATTTTTACCTTCGCAACAAAAGAAGAAACGAAAGAATAAAGTGACTTCGACGAAAATCGACTTCGCGGAAACTTAAAATGTCAGCAGCACCTCCCCGTCTTCAATCGCGTACCCTGAAGAAGGGAACACAACGCTATATATAGGCGGCTTCGGAAAATAACCGTTAAAAACACTATTCATAGTTAACGGTCATAAACGGCCAACTCCAAAGTTCGGGACGGTGTTTTTTTGACTACGCCTTATTAAATTCAAAATTCACGAATTTCAGACCTTTGGAGTAGGCCTTCATTCGCGAGGGGCTACTGTTGGGGAATTGACTTCGTCCAAAAAAAACTCAAGCCCAAACTTTGGAGTATAAAAAATATAAAAGTTTTCTAATGAAATTCACTTGCAGAAAAAAGTATAGCGAAGAATGTATTTCGACTTCGTCGTTCAACTTTCGACGGTCAACTTCGCCAAACGACTTCGTCGTTCAACTTTCGACGTTCAACTTCGCCTGACGACTTCGTCGTTCAACTTTCGACGATCAACTTCGCCTGACGACTTCGTCGTTCAACTTTCGACGTTCAACTTCGCCTGACGACTTCGTCGTTCAACTTTCGACGATCAACTTCGTCTGACGACTTCGTCGTTCAACTTTCGACGGTCAACTTCGCCTAACGACTTCGTCGTTCAACTTTCGACGTTCAACTTCGCCTGACGACTTCGTCGTTCGACTTCGTCGTTCAACTTCACCGATCAACTTCGTCAACATGAAGTTAACTTCGCTGGACGGAGAAGTAGACGAGAAGCAAGAAATAATCTGAAGAAGAACAAGTTCACTGGACACGAAGAAGAAGTCTAAATCTGGAGGAAATGACTACTTCACCCTTATATAAAATAAAGAATGTAAATATTTAGGTCAGAGGTAAAATAGTCATTTTATGTAAAATACGAAGACTGGGACCCTATAAATACCCCCTCTAACATGTATGAAATGATCATGAAATAAAGATAACTTTACTTACAACTTTGTCTTGTCTGAAATATTTTGATGATTATGTGAATTGTGTCATTTGACCTGAACTTTTCACCCAACATGCCCCAACCCCACTTCGTCGCCGGCGAGCCGAGGACAGAGGCCGGAGCACCCATCCAGCCACCAGCTCTCGTGTTGGGTGGGCATCCTCGATCGCACCCTCTTCTCTTTTCTCTTAATATTTTTTCCTCGGATTCGCACGAGATGCATATCATTGTATTAGTCTTTTGCATATCACGATGCATTGCTAGGCAAGCGCATATATTACATGTATTATGATCAGTTCCTGTCACTACGGGAGCTCGTCGCTTTGCCGAGTGCCTGTTACACTCGGCAAAAACCTGAATACACTCGGTAAAACCTTTGCCGAGTGTAACACTCGGCACAGAGCACTCGGCAAAAATCTTATCGGCAAAGCTGTCTTTGCTGAGTGCACCGCGAAATGAAAAATGCAAAAAAACCCGAATTTTTTTAATCGGGGGAGGGGCCCACTGGCTAGCGCCCGTCCGTCTCCGTCGTAAGTCGTGACATTTTTCACGCAAAATTCGCGGCTACGCGATCGGCGGGATTCGAACTCGTGACCTCCCTCGCACGATACCTCCTCTACCACCTGCACTACGCACTCACATATGTGTATATGTCGTTTCAGTTACTCAAATATTATACTAAACCAAGTGAAAATTGATTGTGTGAGGCCCTAAACGAATTCAAATCAAAAGATTGTCAACTACAAAGTTTTATAACTTTTCAAGCTCTACATTTTTCATATAGAAAGTTTTTCCATCCGAGGTCTTTTGAAAAATTCGAATTTTAAAATTTTGAATTTCAAACGTAGTTTTGCATGACAAGATGAATTCAAATTAAAAGGTTGTCAACTGCAAAGTTTCATAACTTTTCGAGCTCTACATTTTTCATATAGAAAGTTTTTCTATCCGAGGTCTTTTGAAAAATTCGAATTTTAAAATTTTGAATTTCAAACGTAGTTTTGCATGACAAGATGAATTCAAATGAAAAAGTGGTCAACTACAATGTTTCATAATTTTTCGAGATCTACAAACTTCATTTAGGAAGTTTTTCCATCCGAGGTCTTTTGAAAAATTCGAATTTTAAAATTTTGAATTTCAAACGTAGTTTTGCATGACAAGATGAATTCAAATTAAAAAGTGGTCAACTACAATGTTTCATAACTTTTCAAGATCTACAAACTTCATTTAGGAAGTTTTTCCATCCGAGGTCTTTTGAAAAATTTGAATTTTAAAATTTTAAATTGCAAACGTAGTTTTGCATGACAAGATGAATTCAAATTAAAAAGTGGTCAACTACAATATTTCATAACCTTTCAAGATCTACAAACTTCATTTAGGAAGTTTTTCCATCCGAGATTGTGGTGCTAACATTGTTCATAAATCTTATATATCTCTTGTAGTTTTATGAAACTACATGAGAGACATATAGATTTTGTGAACAACGTAATTATTATTTTGTCGAATGAAGAAATGACCAATATAAAGTTTGTAGATCTTGAGAAGTTATAAAACTTTGTAGTTGAAAACTTTTTTATTTGAATTTGTTTAGGGCACCAAAACGTGTTTGAAAAATTGCTTTGCCGAGTGTTTACTTTCGCACTCGGCAAACAAGCCTTTGCCGAGTGTTTTTTTTTAAAGAAACTTCTTTACCGAGTATTTTTTATTTGACACTCGGCAAAACCTCGACAAAGAAGCAGATTCCGGTAGTGTGTTATTTTGCCAATTGACGTAAGCTGAATGAAACTTTATCAATATCAGATACTACCATTAGCCTGGCAAGATGCTGCACGCTCGTTTCATCAAGTGGAAGCTCGACTATACCGCCGTCGGTGCCGTCATCAACTCCGAAGATATCACCGCCGGGGGCCATGTATGGAGGTTTCTTTGCTTCCCCCGTGGGCACAGCAATGCGCTCACCCCGGAGCACTTATCTGTCTACCTCTGTCTCGTGAGCAAATCCGAAAACGTCAAAGCTATCTTCGAGGCTTTCATCATCGGAAAAAACGGCGAGCCATCATTGCCCCATGTGGGGAGGTGCGTGAAGTTTTGGAAAACGAGTCAGTTCATGAAACGAAGCGATCTCGAGTCGCTCTACTTGAGGACGGATTGATTTGTTACCATAACGTGTGGAGTCATCGTTGATTGTGATGATGATCCTCCGATGATTGATGTGCCGCCGTCCGACATGGGGAACCACCTCGGCCACCTTCTTGATAGCGCCGACGGCTGTGGTGAACGGCGAGACATTCCCTGCTCACCGGGCCGTGCTGGCTGCCCGCTCGCCGGTCTTCAAAGCACAGCTATTGGGTTCTATGGCAGATGCCAAGATGTCATCTATCACCATCCCCGACATCGCATCGGTGACGTTCCCCGACATCGCATCGGTGACGTTCAAGGCTATGCTTCGGTACATGTACACGGATTCCTTGCCTGCGGACACCGAGCTGGGGGCTTATTCAACCGAGGTGTTTCAGGATTTGCTTGTCCTCCTGGCTGACCGGTATGGAATAGATCGATTGAAGAGGAGGAAAATTTGAGGAAGACTGTGTTAACTGATGGCTTTCTACAGCTCGTGCAAAAGTTTCCATCCATTATTGCGGATCGGCCTGGATATCGAGCCAGCTCGGCTCGTTAACAGCTCGGCTCATTAAGGCTCGTTAACTAATGAACTAGCAGACTAGCTCGGCTCGGCTCATTAGCGAGCTCGAGCTAGCTCGTTTGGCTCGCAAGCCAAATCATAAAAACACAAGATAAGGAGTGATTATAAATTTATAGAAGCAATTGAGCAGCAAATGCATCACATTCACATTCATATTGAACTAAACAAAGTAATTTTAAATTTAACAATTCGACGAACGAACTAGAGTTTGTCCAGACAGCACACCATGACCACGACCATGACTCCATCGTACTCATACTCATACTGTCATCCAGTTTAGTAGTTTGCAGCATCATCCATTGTCCACTCCAGACAGCCCACCATGACAATTGACAACGATCATTCAAGAACGACAATTCAAGAACGAAGCAAAATATAAGAGCAACAACTAGTATGCAGTATGCTGGTAGCCTGGTACAGGCGTACAGCACCAGCAGCATGATGACAGCATGCTAATTGACATCAAAAGCATCCATGGGGTGCAGCCAACAGGTCCCTAGTTCTCTTGTCCCTTGTAGCTTGCTACCTGTATGTGAACAAACAATCAAGTGAGAACAACTATGATTTGTACCACACTGCTGGACATTGTAAAATAGACTTACTAGTTGCTTTCCACCACACTGGTGGGAAACTCCGCACTCTCAGTGTCACCATCATCACCATCTTCTCCCTGTAAAAACAGTTAAAGAATTAAGCATTACATATTTACATACACAAACTTTGGGAAAAAATGGAGTTAAAAAATAGTCTAAGCATCACATACCAGAAGAACAGGAGGACTTTTAGAACCTCGTATCCAACTAGATGCACAAACTAGTGCTTGAACTGTCGTTGGCTTCAAAGAACTCCTATAGTCATCAAGAATTCTACCTCCACAACTGAAAGTGGACTCAGATGATACGCTGCTGGCCGGGACAGCTAAGAACCTCTTTGCCATACTAGACACAACAGGAAATCTAAGAGCATTCACCTTCCAATAGTGGAGTAAGTTGAAATTCTTATCATGCAAAGGATGGTTTGCTTCATCTAGGTATATAAGTAACTCAGACTTTGAACTTTCTGAAGCACTAGACTCTAGAAAGGACTGAAATTCACTTGAAACAAGACAAGCTACTGAGCTGATTGTTTCCTTTGATGATGAGGCTGATTGAGTGGTTGAGCTGCTAGTGCCACCCATTTTTCGGCGTTGCTCCAACTCATGCTTCTTGTATAGCTCTTCTAACTCTTTGTTTACATCTGCAAGCTCTTGTTCACACCTTGAGGAGTCGTAAAGCTGACTAAAATAGAACTGAATATATCTCATTTTGAACCTAGGGTCAAGGATTGTAGCAATAACCATGACATTGTTCGTAAACTTCCCAATATTTATCAAATTTGTCTAACATTGCAGCAGCCATTTTCTTCAAATATGTGTCACTAGAATTTTTTGCCTTTAACAATGCAAGCTTGACTTTCAAAATGTAAGGGTAGAAGACATTAACAGTAGGGTAAACTGATCCTAAAAATGCAGTAGTTGCTCCAGCCATCTCTCCAAGAATTGGTCTAATCTTCTCATATATGTTCCATTCAGATTCTGTAGGTTTCCATGCATAGTTTTGATCTATTTGAGCATAATAACCAAATGCAACCCTATACTCAATGCAAGTGTCAAGCATTTTATATGTTGAGTTCCACCTTGTTTTAACATCAAGAGAGAAACATTTCCCAACTTTAATAGCATACTCATTGCAAACCTCTACAAATTTGTACAGGCGACTTGGAGACCTTTTGAAATATTTTACTGTATTCCTTAGGTCACTAATGAGACCTTCTATTTTGTCTAGACCATCATTAACAACCAAATTGACTACGTGGGCAGCACAACGAACATGGAACTATTTGGGATCAAATTGACCATTCTTTCTAGCAACTAGCTTGGACGACAAATTTGTAGTAGCAGTATCATTATTGGAAGCATTGTCAAGGGTGAGTGTCATAACCTTGTCTTCTATTCTCCATTCCACCAAGCACTCAAAAACAGCATGAGCTATCACTAAACCAGTGTGGGGAGGATCCAACTCAACAAAGTTCAGAACACGGCATTGCAAAACCCAATCACTATCTATGTAATGTGCCACCAAACACACGTACTGAACATTTTGATTGGATGTCCACAAATCAGTAGTCAAACTTATTGATTCAACCTCTCTAAGACTCTTCTTTAGCTGCTCTTTCTCAGATTCATAAACTTTCATGCATTCATTTTTAATAGTCTTCCTACCAATAGATTCATAGTTGCTATTCATCCACTTCATCAAGATATTAAACCATTTATGCTCTACCATCCTAAATGAATACTCATGGACAATTATCATCTTTGCAATCAACTTTCTAGTATGCTCATGGTCATATTCGGTAGGATTAACAACAACACAACCATCATCTGCAACAAAGGCGAGTGTACCTTGAGCAAGTTGTCGTTTAGCCTTAGCCAGCTTGTTCTGAAACGGTGAGCAATGGGCAAGTTGGCGGTTCAGCTATGAACAGTGGCGGATCTAGCAAAAAATTTTAGGAGGGGCTGGACCGAACAGAGCTAGACCAACTCCACTCAATTCTATTCCATACGAAGCTAAAATATAGCAATTTTAAACCTTTTACATGATAACTATGGTATCAATCAAAAGTGGATCGTAAAATGCATAAGTAAAAGATACAATTTTTAGAACTAACCAACAAAAGATCGATAGATGATGACGCCACGCCGTCGTATTCTTCATGAATCATTAGAAGCAGTCTATACAAGAAAAAAATTAATTAGTGACAGAAATTTCAAGTATTTTGCTTCAAAGTTTTGAAGTTAGAATAGAACATATGTCATACCACTAAATTGTTTCGAGGCACTAGCATACGCCGGGTTTTCATGTCTTCAAATCGTTTTATGATTTTGTCATTCTTGATGCATACGCCGAGTTGATTGTCACGGAACCGCCCAAATTATAAGAACAAAAGTACAAAAACAATCGCCGGAGCAATTAAATTCCCGTACTTAAGCTCTTATAACTCCGGTAGTCCAATAAAATCCTGAGGGATTTCAAACCAACCAACATACAAGCCAAGATCGTAGTGCTCCAACATAACAGGTCATATGTTACATCCATTTCATAAGTAATTCAACATATATCGGAGTTCAGTAGAGTTATTACAACTCAAGTTCTAAAGTAGCGAAAGCAAAGTAGTTTGAAACTAATATCACCTTAATTCAAATACATGCCAGTACCAAGGTCAATTTTCCCATAAAAGCATGAGAGATAAGATAGCTCAGAAGGATCATGCCCATGATCACACTCCGCCACTACAGCCGGAGTCTTCTAATTCTTGCAGTAGCTATGATACATCACAACCTGCAACAAGTGGAAATAAACCCTGAGTACGAGAAGGTACTCAGCTAGACTTACCCGTCATAAACCAGAAATAATGACACCAAGGAGTATGTAAGGCTTTCTTTCAGTGAGCTAGCTTGACTCATTTGCGAAAAGCATAAGTTATCATGAATAAACTAATTTAAGTCCTTTTGCATCATATTTATTATAACCTATTCAATCTAGGTAAGCACCTATGCTAAAGCAATCACTTGATTAACCATTAACATCAAAAGTTACCATCTCAGGTTTAGCATTTCCAACATTATCCACATAACCATCTGTGTTCCATCATCATTACTACGATGCAGTAACTCGAGTCAAGTGCTCACTATCCAGGAGCGATGGCGATTCGAATCGATTATTAACCAGCTGATAATTTATTCCTCACACAAACCTCACTCACCCGCTAAAGTGAGGTATTGGTCACCGAGTCAACCATTCAAGTAAAGTCGCGAGCTTGCCAGGAACCACATGTACCCGGGGGCCGCCCGACTGCTCTTTGGCCTTATCATCGCGCCCCCGTTTCCTGCCACTACTGCTCCGGTACAGTGCGTTGCGGGCAATCCACTCGGCCCGAATAATCTCCCGGCTTCGCGGTCGAAAGGTACTTTATTCGGCCAGCTAAATGTGAGGCATGCGTTCAACATGACTCGAGGCCCAACAACGGTCGGTCCTTAATCGACACAGACGGAAACTACAAGCACCCCAGAACCCTGTCTGGTTGCCCAATACTTATTCCGTCCGGTCTCCAATTATTCATCAACACTTGGTTATTTCCAGGATATCATCCATTCCATAGCTAAAGTTTTCCAGTAACCACCTATAATTGCCGGTGACAGGAAATCACCGATCGCTACCGGTCTAAGCAGGGCTAAGCAATATTTTCGATCCCGAACCAAAATAGGATTTCAGGCATATTTACGGGACAAGGAAAAGGATATATATGCAGCAAGTGTTTTCAATCAACTCCTATAACTTAATGCAACAATACATATATAACATATATATACTCAATTGCTTTTGTAAAGTAGGAGGCTTAGAATGCTCCGGGGCTTGCCTGAGATCGAACACTGGGTTAGTGATTGACGGATGACACTCGCTTGGCGAGCATCTCCTATCCCGACACTTGTTTAGTCCTTCCATCTTCGGGATAGGTCCACCAAACACCGTCTTCAGGTTTGGCTTCAACATCTCATCCTTCACGTGGTGCATCTAGCGAACCTAAATGAGATGCAAGATGCATGCGTATGAATATGATGAATGGTAACACAAGATGTATCACATAATTATTCATGTAAACACACGATTAAGACATAGACACCAAAAGCTATTTAACTAACATCACACAACCAATTAAAGAGGGCAAGCACATTAAGCATAACACAAGTTTAACAAGATCATAAGTATCTTAACTTGACTATCATCAAGGGTATAAGCCACACTTAGCAACACATGGAGTAAACAACCATAACTAGCATCTGACAATTCCTGGACTGCAAGTAACATCTACATGTTTGGGTCATAACTGGAGTTATACAAATCCAATAGCCATGCAACAAGACATTATGGAAAGCTTATGAAATTGTCCATAATTCATCTTTAATCATCTTAGCATGATTATCAAGTTAACCAAGTCAAACATGCATAATTACAGAATCTGGTCCAGAGATTCCAGAGAACAACTATTTCTGGAACCCAACTTGAAACAGTCATTACTCACAAACTATAAGGCCAAATGCCACCAAAATTTAACACAAGCTAGATTAATGAGTTATCTACAACTTTGTTATAAGCATATTTCTCAGCAAACATCATTTTCATGGTGCAATTACCAAAGTCCCAGAAACTGTCCAGGAAAGCATCAATTGCAAGAATAAATATTAACTTATATTCCAAACATAAATTTAGCCACAACCAATGTAACCATCATAAAGTGCATGTTAAATGATCACCAAAAAGCATAGTGCTCATCATTAAATAATTTCTTCTAAAGCATTTCTTAATTGATTTAAATAGCAAGGTGAAATAATAAACATATATCAAAAGTCTCTAATAAAATCTATAAAAATTACAGTAGCTCTTACATACACCCAATAGTCTACTGTACAAATTTCAAGCCATTTGGACATGTATGTCAACCTCTGTGAAAAAGACAAGTTGCTATTACAAGAATTCATGTGAGAGCAAGATACACTAATAACTCACTCAAATGGCAACCAAAATTCATGAAATTTTTACCACACATTAGTCATCACATTAGTAGCATGCCACAAAAATTTTACTTCATTTGGAGCCCTATATCTACAGTTATGAAAATGACAAATACAACTAGCATTAAAAACCTAGCTGCACAAATCTATTTTTACAGAGAAAACTTTAAACTAAAACATGCCAATTTATAGATCTACTGCATAGAGAATTTCACAAGGATTCCAAAAAGTACTCATTTACTATTTTACGATTTTTCTACAATTTACTATGAATTTCCAAAGTTTCTGCAAAATAATTACGAATCAGTCCCGAGAGCACTATTCATTTGAGTCCTGACTGTGCAGTTAGGCCCCTGGAGTTAGTCGAATTCTTCCTCGAGGTCCCTGGTCGCGAATGAACAGAGGAGGATTTGGGGGAAACGGCCGGTGGCGGCCGGAGGAAGCTCGTCGGAGGCAATGGAGTGGTGGGGGAGCATGAGGGGGCTCGCGCGCACCCACAAGTGGCCTTGGGTCATGCTGTGGTGGCCCGACGCGGCCTGGCCACGCGCGCCGGCGGCCTGGGCGATGTCGGCAGGCGGCAGCAGCGCAGCGGGCCGCGGCATGGCCGACGGAGGAGTGCGGGAGGGGCGGCGTGGGGAGAGGAAGATGATGGTGCAGTCGGCTTGGACGAATGAAGGGCGAAACAGCGGGGACGCGACGGGGCCGAGCTCGGCCATGGCGGCCATGGAGGTAGGGCGCCGGCGGCCATGCTGTACACGCACTGAGCGCGCGGCAGCGGCAAGGGAGGGTGAGCGCGAGTGAATGGGGAGTGCCTGGGGCAGCTCGGCATTCTAAATGGACCAGCAGAGGCGCGGCAGGACGCGCGGCAAGGAGGTGTGGCGCGCTGCTCTGCATGAACGCCACGATGGCAATTCGTCGGACACCTGGTGAGCGCGGTTCGGCCCGACTTGGAGGCCCAAAATGGCATATTCCTTTGCGATTCGGATCTTGGCGCCTGAACAAAAAATCTTCTACACTGACCCAGCTACAACTTTGATTAAGGGTGTGCTGTCATTAGGGCTATGGATCCATGGGTAATTAGCCGCCAAAATGACAATGTCAACATGCCAATGACGATCAAAATAGAGCTCGGTTCTGGGGTTTTGGGAGGTCAAACTTGATCCAACTATTCCCATCTTTTTACAAGATCTTCTCCAATGAGTTAGCTCCAACTTCTATTTTTGGATCGAATCAAGTTGCTTAACGAAAACATGAGAACGCGGCATGCCAACCGTAATGGTGCTGGAATTCCCAGACTTAGAAATATTTCTAAGTGCTGAAAAACTGCGGCAGATTCAAACTTTGTGCCCCGATTAGACTCACTTCTAAGCTGATCTAGCTCTTGGTCCAAAAACAAACTTTCTTCTACAAAACATGAACTACAACTTTCATGTAATGTCCAACATCAAAACTGGTATAGAAACTATATTTCTACTTTGACCAAATTGGCATCGCAATAAAGCTTGAATTGTCCGTTTTGATCCATTGGAGCATTTTCTAGGCATTTGCTCAACACGAACCTTTCATGACTTTTGTTGTAGAGTCCATCTAGAGTCATTTGGGCAAGGTTGCAAGGTTTGGTTGATGACCTATATTTCCATCCACTTAATAATGCAATTCTAGCACTTAGTAAAGTCATTCCAACAAGGATATAACTTATCATTTCATGTGACTTTTTGATTCCAAACGTCATGAAACTTTTCCAGTGACCAATATAGATAGGTACTAAGGTGAGACACTTGAAGATATCGCAATAACACCACCCAAGCATATATCTTAAAAATAGACTATATGTAAAGCAAGGGTGCAACATCCAAGTTTAGATTGGGGCTCTTGCCCATAGGTTGACCTTGACATCATCATCTCCACTTAATCTATCATGTTTGAGCTCAAACCCACTGCTTAACTGGTGGCAAACACCTCGGGTGTTACAGCCCTCCCCCCTTAAAAGAATCGCGTCCCGAGATTCGGTGCGATGAACTTTACAAGGGAAGAGAAGCCTGTTATCCAATTCCAACATCTGCAAGCGCATCAGGCTACTTAGCTTCAAGTAGTAGAGAGGCTAACTTGGAAGATAACTTTCTGGTACTCACTCTACATAGAAACTTTTGTCTGAAGAATTTCCTTCACTGACTTCCATGAAGCATTGTTACTTTATGAGGAATCTAAGACAATACGGTACTTCGTTCATGGTGCACAGAGGGTACTACGAGCATGGACTAATTACTCATAGCATTTACTTTTCTAGTGGCATAACATGTGCAACTTCCGATGAGGGTTGGATCCATATACGAGATAATCATTCTTTGAGGCTATCAGAAACCGTCTAACCAATAGACAATATCTATACCGGTCATAGACTATTCACTCACTCATATGCCAACTAATGGAAAACTACATATTGCTCCACGTGTGTAGTTCTCTTTCTCTAATGCCAACACCGTATTATCTAAGTCTATTGAGGGAACAGTGAAAGTGATAGCTGACTCTGTCGGTACTGGATTTCTGCCAAATGTCACCTAAAAAGATGCTCTTATACAAAGGCAACAGTTATCTGAGTTGAATTAGATACAATCTCTTGGGTAAAAACACATATAAAGTACCATAGGCACGTCAGCACTAGAGAACCATTTCAGAATATTTTCTGGCATTTCATCTAATAGAACCTTGAACCAAAACTGTTCATGGTACTTAGGGGCACAATGATGCAGATCGAAACTATGGACATGCTTTCTCTAGTTCTTCACATGGCTAATACAACATCTTGTACTATATACATGATTGTCCAAGACGGAATTTACTTGATAGCGCATTTGGAGAAGATGCAATACTTGCATTGCTGAACGGCTTCATGGCCTCTTTGCTTACTATTGTTCGTTGAGACATAACCATCACAGCTATTGAAGAATCGTTACTTGGCTGGAGATTAACCTTCTTACTAGTAACTAATCAGTTGTCTCTCAATTCTCAAAGTTCCAACCTTTACTCTTGACCACCACAATAATTGCAGTCGAGGCACAAACAAGTGGTTGGCATCGAAGTCTACAGATAAGGAGTCACACCAGAGAGAGTTGATTTCATCTGTATGACTATCATCTACACAAGGATCAAGACTTTGATAGTTAGGTCAAATGCACCATGTGACGATCGGTTCTTCTCCAATGGATAACTTATCCAATCATTTAGTGTTAGGTGCCCATTCGATTCAACAGGGATGGCATACATTGCTCAATCGATGACCGACGTCGTACAAGGACACTTCGGAGAGTCACTTGTCTACCACCTCTTGCAGTCTGTTACTGTTTATGTCGTGACTGTTCTTCAAAGGTCATCTTCTTAGCAACTTTAAGGGATATCTACTACATAAGGTCTAAGATATGAATCTTCAGATAAGATATAGGGAGATAACCAAGGAAAATGGTCACGAGAAATCACACATCGGCTGTCATTTCATAATGGATCATGACTAGCAACCCTGATACCAGCGCGTGCCGAGCAGCACAACCTTGTGTGCGCGCCCACAGGAGGCTCTCGGTTTCGTCGCGGCACCATAGAATGCTAATCGGAACACCATTATTAAACGCACAAACAAAGTGAAATTTCAAGTGGCACCGATTGGGTGGTAAGAACAAGTACCAGACAAGGGAGGAGTAGCAAGCAAGGGTAGTTACAAGGTTTAGAGTCAACACGGAGGCGATCCGAGGATTAAAACACAGCGCAAGGGAACATAGCTTAATTGCCGAAGACAACTAAGCAAAGGTTCTTGGTCACGTTGGACAACAACATGAGATCAAGATTAATAATGTTGAGAGACGTCAGAAGTTGAGATGCACTTAGCAAACTTCCAGAACAAAATGATACACTGATCAGAGATTGGATTGATAAGATAGCCACCTGATTTCGCAAGCAAAGATTTCTAGATTAGACAACGAGAGATTAGCGTTGCTCGAATCATCTGTAGGAGAGACAATCGGGAGGTCCAACATGGAATTGGGTATGGTCTCTAAAACTTGGAAAGCAACAACTGTGGCCAAGATCGACGTTCGTTAGGACTTAACTTGGTTGGTCAATGGAACAAGGGCATTCTCCAAAAGATAGCGGACGTCCAAGGCCTAAGCAACCATATAAGGGGACTACGCTAGGGCCTACGGTTCAAGCAAGGCATGGATACAAAAACATTCAAGGGCTAGCAACCACGTCTACAGGCTCTGGCTCCTACGAGAGAATCTAATTAAAGACGACAACCCTGCGATTACGTAACGTGAGCGTTGTTCTAGGATAAGGCATCTTCAACACTCACATTCTCACCGAGGACAAAAGAGAGGTCAACTATGACACTACCTAGATAACAAGCATCTACACAGCATCACAGTTTTAAGCAGACACTTGAGATTATTAGGCAGGTTAGCTTAAGCATCCAATACTAAGCAGAAGGCTTACTCCTAACAAGAATTTATCCAACAAGAACTAACTACAAGTTTAGCTAAAACAAAAGCATGCTAAAGTAATCAACTTAGTGCATGCACGTCAATCTCAAGTTACTTATTTATTAGGACAAAGGTGGGAGGAGCATAGTTATATGCACAAGCAACAATCATGATGATGCATGCTTCGTCCTATTCGTCCTCACAAGATTGCCAGCCTAAGGTGGCAATCACGTTCTATGTCGGTGGCATAACACGCATTCTCTCGATATAGAGCTAGTCGTCAGCTACATTCAACTTACGTATTCGTGGTTAGCGTACCTGCAGAAAATTTCATTGCAGCCCAACAATTCCCAATAAAGCACACAATGAAAGCAGTAAACTAAATACTCTCCATACATACATCCCCTGATGCATATACTTCGGTATCATAGCTACCCAACAAATGTACCCACAATTAAGTACTTTCATAAATACATGGTTAAACATGTAATTATGTCAGTAACCATAGCTAACTCTCCCCTAGACCGATGGTTGAACGGTCATGCTCTCCCAGCTCACACTTACCTTGGCGTAGGTGCGACGTTGCAAGAATGTAACTCTAGCGACATATATGGCTATTTCATATATGAAGGTTACCACTACCATTCGACCACAGGGTAACGGTGCGGTCAAGTTATCACTCATACATACCTTGGCTTGGACGTAGATGCAAAAATTTAAACCCCCCCAAGTTAGTACTTAATTAAGCCACCTAAGGGTCCTTAATTGGGCACAAAGGAAATGACCACTGGCATACTTAGATTTAAAATTCAGATTTGAACAAACCTATATATGCAGTAGCTATAAGTTGTCAAAAACTGAGTTTTGCAAATAAAAACCTTTGTTTTCAATACACATATGACATGTTTAGTGTTGAACCTTGCTCCGATACCAGCTGTCACGGAACCGCCCAAATTATAAGAACAAAAGTACAAAAACAATCGCCGGAGCAATTAAATTCCCGTACTTAAGCTCTTATAACTCCGGTAGTCCAATAAAATCCCGAGGGATTTCAAACCAACCAACATACAAGCCAAGATCGTAGTGGTCCAACATAACAGGTCATATGTTACATCCATTTCATAAGTAATTCAACATATATCGGAGTTCAGTAGAGTTATTACAACTCAAGTTCTAAAGTAGCGAAAGCAAAGTAGTTTGAAACTAATATCACCTTAATTCAAATACATGCCAGTACCAAGGTCAATTTTCCCATAAAAGCATGAGAGATAAGATAGCTCAGAAGGATCATGCCCATGATCACACTCCGCCACTACAGCCGGAGTCTTCCAATTCTTGCAGTAGCTATGATACATCATGTCACAGAACCTCCTAAATATGATGGCCCACAAGTACACGTCATTGCCATAATGACCTCTGACAGTTGTACTTATGTTCACCATAACTTAAAAGGCCTGCTTTCCTCCGAACAGGATCCAATCACAGGAGTATTGCAATATTACAACAGTTTATTCAAAATATTCAACAGAGTAAAGTAGCGGAAGTCTTACAATAACATAGGTTTACAAACCAGTTTTCAAACTTCAAACCTTATGTACATTATTACAAACCATTAGTAGAGAAGTATCGGTAGTAACTTTATTACAACACCCAAACGAGATGCCTTGCCCAAAGGCCACACAGTCTACTCGTCGTCGCTTTCTTCAACCACGACGGTCATGCAACAAGGCTCGAAGCAGACTTGTTCATGAACCGCACCTGCAACAAGGGGTTCAACAAACCCTGAGTACGAGAGTACTCAACAAGGCTTACCCGACTAAGACAAAGACTCCAAGGGCATGCTAGCTTTAGGGAATCAAGGTACGGGTATTCAAGAATCAAAATTTCTTTTGCAGAAAAGCTTACTAAGGTAAGTCCTTATCTTCAACATTTTACTTTTACCATTGATGGTTCATTAACCAACTCTAGGTGATCCTAATCTAGATCAAAGTAATTATCATCAAAACCTTTCTTATTCTTTCTTTCAATTCCAGTTCTTAACTACGATGTTGGTGCAAGGCCAAGACTCCTTTCTCGTGGAGCAACGACGATTCGAACCGCTTCATATACCCAGCTGGGGATTCCTAACCACACGACATATGTAGAACCGAATCTAGCATATATCAACTCTTACCCGAATAACCCAAAACCAGAACGTGTCCATCGCCACCCGAGAGCATAGTACTCCTCGAACCCGGCCACATTCTAGCCCCGAGGGTACACGTTACTCTCGCCATCTCTCCACTCCCAGTGCGAGGTTAGACGTTCTCGTAATGGACTAGCCAAAGTAAGGCTTACCCGACATGGGCACATGGCTAGTACTAATAAAAACTCCATGACGCGAGGGCCAACAACGTACGGTCCTTAACTGATAAGGCGGAAACAATACATTGGGACTCCTCTCCCAATGCACGTTAGCAGTGGCCAAACCACCCGCCCGATCTTACAAGTTCATTCACCTATTTCATTATTCATTCAGAATGCCGTCATGGCTATGTAAACATTTCATTTAAAAGCTTAACTTCTAAGCATAGCGAAGCATACTACGCATTTTCTGTAAAACAGCTATCAAGGGTAGTATTGCAATAATCAAGGATGATAGTGCAGCAATTAGGTTATCACTCAACTCCTAATTACTTAATGCAATAAACCATAAAATAAATAATAAAACATTTGTAAAATTCAAGGTAGGGTTTAAATGCACCGGGGCTTGCCTTGCTCGGACACGACGACTGACTCAGACTCGGAGACTCCAACGTCTGGTCCGGAACCCACTGACGATCGCTCTTCTCCGGAAGCTTGCTCGACAACTTCGGCTTCTTCGAAAGCGGTGACTACACGAATACATAACATGCTTTAACATGATGCTCAATGATAAACATGATGCTTGATGATAACATGTCACGTTTACGATTCGAGTACAACTTCCCTTCACGGTACAGTCGTAAACAGAAAACCTACTAACTAATAACGACGATTTCCCGCGATACCAGCTTTTAACCTAACAAGTTACTAACGAGCTCAATCATGAAATTAAAGTGCCAGAGATCACAAAAGGGCAGTGACCTAAGGACATCACTCAATCAAAAGGCACACAACACTTAAAGTTCTCAAATTAACATTTATTTTCTATTTAAATAATTAGGGCATAATTAGAAGTTGATCAAACTTTATCTAAACAAGTTCAAACTTTTTCTATGGGTTAACAATGATTTATAACAGTGCCATAATAAATTTCATAATTTTTGGATAAATAAATTAATTATTAAAATTACTGGAAGTTGCATTTAATCTTTATTGGAACCAATTATTTCTACTGCATAAAGTATTCAAATTCATGATTTAACATTTTTCCTAGATAGTTTATACATTGAGAAGCTTACACAAAAATTTTCATGAATTTTGGAACTCTACACAATTTTTAATGAAATAAACAAATAATAACACTATTCATTTATTTGAAAAAGAAAAACAAAAACGAACTCGGGCCGATTTTCCTTTTTCCCGCGGTCCGGCCCAACCAGACGGCCCGCTTACGCGTCCGCGCGCGCGTTCGCGACCGGCCCAGCCGCGGCCCAGCCCAGCGCTCGCCCGCGCCCGCGTGCTCTCTCTCTCCCGCGCTCGCTGACAAGTCGGTCCCACTCGTCATCGCCTACCTCCCGCTCGCTCTCGCTCTCCCGCGCGCTCGCTCGCTTCCCCGCGGTGGCCGGCCGGTGACCGGCGCTTCGGTCGACAATCCGACTCCACCATCACCATCTACACTATCCCACGGTTCCATTTTGCTCGGTAGCGCCACGGTTCAGGCCCTAGTGACCCGCGAGCGACGGCGATGGCGGCACGGTGGCCGCGGGAGCAGCACGCCGGCGACTACAAAGCGGTAGAGGTTAAATTGAAGGGTCGGGAAGCATTAGTGGCTCACCGCGGTTGCAGTGAAGCTCTCGGGGGCGACGGGGAGCGGCTGGAGTGGCCTGGCCACGGGAAGGCGAGGATGGCGGGCAGTCGCCGGAGTTGAGCACGGGAACAGGCGGTGCGGGAGCTCTGGTGCGAAAACGGTGAACGCAGGTGGTCCACAAGATGCGCGAGGCCGAGGCGGAGCTAGTGGTGCAGTTGGCGTGGCCGGAGGCGGCTTGGTGGCGGCAGCGGCGAGCGGCGGAGCTGCGGTGGCAGCGATGGTGAAAACGATGAACGCCACGGTGAACTACGGTATATATAGAAGGAAAACGCGTCTACAGAGCCGCACTGCAGTGCCATCACGCTGGCGATCTTAGCGCGCTCGAGAAGATCGTGGAAACGGCCACGGCGGCGATCGGCCGGCGCCCATACCGCGCGGTGGCCGGCGGTGATACGCCGTGCACTGTAGCTGTCCCCCCCCAAATTTTGAAATTCAAACTGTTTTCTCAAATTACTTTCAAATTTGTATAACAACTTGAAAATCTTCCAATGTATGAAATCTTCAGAATTTCAAGCTCTACAAGTTTGGTATTGAAAACTTTTTCAAATTCTGCTTGGATTGTGAAATTTGAGTTTAAATTCAAAAAGGGACACATTTTTCAGATTTGGTAATTTAGAAATTACTTTTGATTTTGTATTGAAACTTCAAAATCTCCAAACATCAAAGTTGTTTATCTTGACCAGACCTACAACTTTGCTGTTCAAAACTTTTTCAAATTCAGCCTCCATTTTGAAATCTTAGTTTGGGGACAAAAAAAGAATTAAATCTGAAATTTGTTTATTTTCAAAATTGCTCCACATTTTACACTAAAACTTTGAAAACTCAAAACACCAAAGTTGTAGCCCTTGAAAAGTTCTACAAACTTGGTTTTGAACTTTTTCCCAAATTTTGTTTAGATTTTGAATTATTTCAAAAGGGGTAAAACAGGATTTTGAAATTTAGGGTTTTTGGAGGGATTTCAAATTGGAATTTGTTTCTACTTTGATTTGTGATTACTTAGTGATCAAAACCTCACCCAAGGGCATCATTTGGACCAACATGACATGGTTGACCAAATGTCACTCTTGGTTGACCAATTTACTTTTGAAATTGTTTTACATTTCTCCCCAGATTTGAATTCGGATTCGAATCGGAAAACTCACGACAAGTTTTGGGACTCCAATTCAAACTCAATTTTGGAGCTTCATTTTAGATGTTGTACTTAAGCTCATACCCTACACTTGACACTAGTGTGCAACACAGTCGCACACCTCAAATTACGCAGGGCATGTACTAAGTATTTGCCGTGGTATTCGAAATTAGGGTTTTCGATTTCGGAGCACACCACAGAGAAACACATTCAACCTAAATAAGTAAACTTGTTTTAGTTGATGCATAACAATGTTAACCTAATAGAAATGCTTTGCAATGCATTATGATGACATGGCAGATTAATTAGCACTATAACACCCGGGGTGTTACAGCCCTTCCCCCTTAAAGAAATCTCGTCCCGAGATTTAAAGCCTTGAGTTAAGTAATGAAAAAGGAAACGTGTCAAGCAAACACGTCCAAGACTTGTCTACAAAACAGGTAGGGGTTTTGTACATTACAAAGATTTTAAGAGGATGGGTTACAATTTAAAGAAGAAATTGCAACCTAGATAGAAGCAAAGAACTCCGGGAAATTCTCCAACAGGAAATCCTCCGATTCCCAAGTGGCTTCCTCTTCTGAATGTTGATCCCATTGTATCTTGTACCATTTAATTGTTTTACTCCGGGTAACACGATCCTTTCGATCCAAGACTCGGACAGGATATTCAGAATATGTCAAATCAGGCTCAAGTTCAACCCCCTCTACATCAACAACTTGATCAGGCACTTGCATACACTTCTTCATTTGTGATACATGAAATACATTGTGCACGGCTGACAGTTGTTCAGGCAGCTTTAATCTATATGCCACCTTCCCACATTTTTCAATGATCTGAAAAGGACCAATATAACGTGGTGCGAGCTTGCCTTTGACTCCAAATCTATTAACCCCTTTCATGGGTGACACTTTCAGATAAACATAATCTCCCACTTTAAACATCAAAGGTCTACGCCTTTTATCTGCATAACTCTTTTGTCGAGACTGAGCAACTTTTAAATTCTTTTGTATCTGCCTAACCTTTTCTTCCGTTTTCTTCACTAGATCAACTCCATAAAACCATCTTTCTCCTGGTTCTGACCAGTTCAACGGAGTTCTGCACCTGCGGCCATACAATGCTTCGAACGGTGCCATTTTGATACTCTCTTGATAACTATTGTTGTATGAGAATTCTGCTAACGGTAAACATTCATCCCATTGATCTTGATAGGTGAGAGCACAGGATCTTAACATATCTTCCAAAATTTGATTTACTCTTTCAGTCTGTCCCCCAGTTTGTGGATGATAGGCTGTGCTATAAAGAAGTTTAGTACCTAATGACTTTTGAAACTGCCTCCAAAATTGCGAAACAAATTGAGTACCCCTGTCACTAACAATTGTTTTGGGTATTCCATGTAAACTCATAATCCGAGCAACATATATTTCTGCATATCTAGATGCTCTATAGTCAACCTTCACAGGTACAAAGTGAGCTGACTTAGTCAAACGGTCCACAATGACCCAAATTGAATCAAAGCCTCTTGAAGTCTTGGGTAACCCAGTAATGAAATCCATACTAATATCTTCCCATTTCCAGGATGGAATAGGCAAGGGTTGTAACATTCCTGCCGGCTTCAAATGTTCAACTTTCACTTTACGACAAGTATCACATCGGGCAACATACTTGGCGATCTCAATTTTCATTTTGGTCCACCAAAATCTCTGTTTCAAATCTTGATACATCTTGTTACTCCCTGGATGAATAGAAAACCTTGTACTATGTGCTTCATCAAGAATGAGCTGACGTAACTCTGAAATCTTTGGGACCACTAGCCGGTTCTTAAACCACAGCACACCTGCATCATCAATACTGAAATCTGTCTGTTGACCAGTTCTAACTTTTTCTTTTATATGAGCTATTCCAGAATTATTTCTCTGAGCAGACACAATCTGATCTTTGATTGTTAATTCTACTGTGACATTAGTCAACTGACCTTGTTGAATTATTTCAATATTCAACTTCTCTAATTCATAACATAAACTGTAATCCATTGGCTTCACAGTTACACAACTGCAATGGTTCTTTCTACTGAGTGCATCAGCAACAACATTTGCTTTTCCAGGGTGATAGTGTACTTCCAAATCATAATCCTTTATCAATTCCAACCATCTTCTTTGCCTCATATTCAATTCTGACTGAGTAAAGATATACTTTAAGCTCTTGTGATCTGTATACATGTGGCAAGTATTACCTAACAAGTAATGACGCCAGATTTTCAATGCATGAACTACAGCTGCTAGTTCAAGATCATGTGTCGGATAATGTTCTTCATGGCGCTTCAACTGTCTTGAGGCATAAGCAATGACTCTGCCTTCTTGCATCAATACACAACCAAGGCCAATACCCGAGGCATCACAATATACATCAAATGGCTTTTCTATATCTGGTTGTGCCAAAACTGGAGCAGTTGTCAATGACTTCTTTAGAATTCTAAAAGCGTTCTCACATTCTGGAGACCATATGAACTTAGTTTGATTCTTCAAAAGCTCTGTGATTGGCTTGGCTACCTTTGAAAAGTCAGGTATGAATCGACGGTAATAACCCGCCATTCCTAGAAAACTTCGGACTTCATGAACTGAGATTGGTGGTTTCCAATTCAGAATATCTTTCACCTTGCCAGGATCTACTGCTACTCCTTCCGCTGACAACACATGGCCTAAGAATTGCACTTCTCTTAACCAAAACTCACATTTACTGAACTTGGCATACAGTTGGTGATCTCTCAAACGATTCAGAACAACTCTGAGATGCTCAACATGTTCTTCTTTACTTTTGGAATATACCAGAATATCATCAATAAACACAACCACAAACTTGTCAAGTTCCGGCATGAAAACTGAGTTCATCAGATACATGAAATGTGCCGGTGCATTGGTAAGACCAAAAGACATAACTAGGTATTCATACAGCCCATATCTGGTGGTGAATGCAGTCTTTGGGATATCTTCAGGTCGAATCTTGATTTGATGGTACCCTGATCGAAGATCGATCTTTGAAAATACCTTTGCCCCCGCAAGCTGATCAAAGAGCAGATCAATGCGTGGCAACGGATATTTATTCTTAATGGTTACTTCATTCAGCGGTCGGTAATCAACACACATCCTTAGAGTCTGATCTTTCTTCTTAACAAACAGAGCTGGACATCCCCATGGTGAGGAACTGGGTCTGATAAAACCTTTGTCACGTAACTCTTGCAATTGATCCTTGAGTTCTGCCAATTCATTGGGTGGCATTCTGTAAGCTCTCCGGGATATTGGGGCAGTACCCGGTTTTAACTCAATTACGAACTCTACATCTCTGTCTGGTGGCAGACCTGGTAGATCATCTGGAAATACATCTGGAAATTCACAGACTACCGGTATATCACAAATCTCTTGTACTGAAGTTGCACATACCCTTTCAACGGTTCTCTTTGGGATAGGAAGTTGGATAAGAAGATGAGATTTATTATCTGGTAGGTTCAACCTTATAGTTCTGTGCAGTGCATCTATAAGGGCTCCTCTTTGGTACATCCAATTCATACCCAGGATTACATCTATATCCTGTTTCTGTAATATTATCATTGAGGTAGGAAATATATGCCCACCTAACTCTATAGGTACGTCACGTACCATCTCCTTAGTACACAGTCGTCCCCCGGGCGACTGGATAAAGAAATCTTCTGGCGTTCCCATAATTGGAATGTCATGCTTAACAACAAAGGTGCGATTTATGAATGTATGCGATGCACCTGAATCAAATAACAGTACTGCTGGATGATTAGCAACAGGGAACATACCCATCATAACAGGTTCTCCCTCTGGGATTGCACTTGCTTGAGTATAGAATACACGTCCGGTCTTCTTCTTCTCACCCTTACCCTTCTGAACATTCAGATTATTGTTCTTGCTCTGAGGTTGTTGCTGTTGTGGTACGGGAGCTCTGGGATAGTTAGGATTGTACTGCCTTGGATACGGGCAGTCCTTTGAAAAGTGGCCTGGCTTTCCACAATTGTAGCAGGGAAAGTTATGGGTGACTGGAGTCTGGTTTCGAATACCAGGGGCATTCGGCTGTGGTGGATACTGCGGAGTTGCGGCAGGACGATAAAACGTCTGCGGCTGAGCTTGGTATTGCGGTGGACGATAGGTTGGGCGGAAATGATTCTGAGGGTGGTAAATAAACTTCTGGCGCTTCTTAATGCCACCAGACGGGCTTGAAAACACTGGCTTCTTTTTCTTCGACTCTTTATGCAGTCGGGACTTCTCTTCTGACGCAATAGCCACGTTGACTATCTCATGGTATGTAGCATTATAACAGGTGACTAGTGCTTCTTGGATTCTGGTACTCAACCCTCTCATGAAACAACTCTTCTTCTTCGCATCGGTATTCACATATTCCGCTGCATACTGGGACAGATGATTGAATTTACCCACGTACTGCAGAACTGTCTGGTTCCCTTGCTTTAGCGAGAGAAACTCTTCTAGCTTCATGGCCATGACACCATCTGGGATATAATGTGCTCTGAAGGCTTCACGAAACTCCTGCCAAGTGACACGGTGGCCAGCAGGCCGTGCGGCGACCAGATTCGCCCACCACGCCCCTGCGGCACCTCTAAGCTGCTGCGCTGCAAACACGGGCTTCTGGTGCTCCGTGCACTGTAACAGTTCAAACTTCTGCTCCATGGTACGGAGCCAGTCATCCACCTCTAGCGGCTCATCTGTCCTTGAGAACACTGGTGGACGGGTATCGGTGAAATCCACATAGGTGGTTTCTCCTCCATTGTTACGGCCTCGACGACCCTGATTTCCATTCTGATTCTGATTCTGAGCCAACAGGGTAGTGGCATTAACCAAAGCGGCAATAGCCTCTGCCAAGGTGGGTGGAAACGGTGGGGGATTCGGAGTATTGTCCCCATCCTGGGAAGTTCCAGTACCGTCCATCTGTTGTACACAAACCATATTTATTTACATCGCTTTATTGAATTAAAAAGCAGTTAAAACAGTACTTGTATACACATACAAACTTATCTTACATTATTTCATTACAAACTTGCTCGCAAGCAAGAAACTACCCACTAAGGTTCTTAGAAAGCAGGAAAGACTACTATATTACATAACCATCCATGTCAACACCTCACTCCTCATCATCATCGCTAATCACGATCACTCCATCATCAACCTCTGGAGCACTCGCACCAGTAACATGACTTGCATCGTCCCCACTTTCCATCATGGGTTCATCTTCATTATTGTCCTCTACACCAGGAACAATCACGGCACCAACATCATCTTCCACTGCCTAGGGCTGATGATTGGGATTCATCAGATCATTTAGCCTATGGACTTCCTCATGCAGAACAGTATTGTACTGCTCCAGGTGTGTCACATAAAGCTCCAACTCTCGAACACGAGCTCTGGCTTCTGTCTCCTTTTCCAGAGACTCATTCTGGAACTGCTTCCAAAAACGCATGTTGCGCTTCAGTCGCTCCACTTCTGATGTAAGCCTTGCAACCTCTGATTCCGAATCCGGGTTTGGATTACGGCTACTGCTTGCTCCATCACCTCTGGCAGCCAACTGATGACGCGGCACTCCCTGCGGTCCACTCTTCTTGTGAGGAGTTGTCTTCACACGTGCCATCCTAAAGCAAGATAGAATTAGGACGATGAGAATAGATAGAGGGATCTGAAGGTTAGCATGAATAGGATTGAACCTTACTTAACCCAAACCACTCTAAAAGGGAAGGTAACTTAAGCAGGTTAATTAAACATGATGCATGCATCGTACTTACGATCTAACAGAAAGATTAAGTAACACATGCAAACTTTATGATATAGGGCACTATACATGATACTTCACTACGAAGCTTTCAAATATGAGCTAAGGAAACTATAGAATAGATTAAGATAAGCAAAAGCAATTTGGACCCAAAATATCAGTATTAAGTTTGTTTGACCCAAAACATTTTGAAGTTTTGCAAAGTAATACTACAATAACTCGAGTGATTATGCTCTGGTACCAGCTGTCACAGAACCTCCTAAATATGATGGCCCACAAGTACACGTCATTGCCATAATGACCTCTGACAGTCGTACTTATGTTCACCATAACTTAAAAGGCCTGCTTTCCTCCGAACAGGATCCAATCACAGGAGTATTGCAATATTACAACAGTTTATTCAAAATATTCAACAGAGTAAAGTAGCGGAAGTCTTACAATAACATAGGTTTACAAACCAGTTTTCAAACTTCAAACCTTATGTACATTATTACAAACCATTAGTAGAGAAGTATCGGTAGTAACTTTATTACAACACCCAAACGAGATGCCTTGCCCAAAGGCCACACAGTCTACTCGTCGTCGCTTTCTTCAACCACGACGGTCATGCAACAAGGCTCGAAGCAGACTTGTTCATGAACCGCACCTGCAACAAGGGGTTCAACAAACCCTGAGTACGAGAGTACTCAACAAGGCTTACCCGACTAAGACAAAGACTCCAAGGGCATGCTAGCTTTAGGGAATCAAGGTACGGGTATTCAAGAATCAAAATTTCTTTTGCAGAAAAGCTTACTAAGGTAAGTCCTTATCTTCAACATTTTACTTTTACCATTGATGGTTCATTAACCAACTCTAGGTGATCATAATCTAGATCAAAGTAATTATCATCAAAACCTTTCTTATTCTTTCTTTCAATTCCAGTTCTTAACTACGATGTTGGTGCAAGGCCAAGACTCCTTTCTCGTGGAGCAACGACGATTCGAACCGCTTCATATACCCAGCTGGGGATTCCTAACCACACGACATATGTAGAACCGAATCTAGCATATATCAACTCTTACCCGAATAACCCAAAACCAGAACGTGTCCATCGCCACCCGAGAGCACAGTACTCCTCGAACCCGGCCACATTCTAGCCCCGAGGGTACACGTTACTCTCGCCATCTCTCCACTCCCAGTGCGAGGTTAGACGTTCTCGTAATGGACTAGCCAAAGTAAGGCTTACCCGACATGGGCACATGGCTAGTACTAATAAAAACTCCATGACGCGAGGGCCAACAACGTACGGTCCTTAACTGATAAGGCGGAAACAATACATTGGGACTCCTCTCCCAATGCACGTTAGCAGTGGCCAAACCACCCGCCCGATCTTACAAGTTCATTCACCTATTTCATTATTCATTCAGAATGCCGTCATGGCTATGTAAACATTTCATTTAAAAGCTTAACTTCTAAGCATAGCGAAGCATACTACGCATTTTCTGTAAAACAGCTATCAAGGGTAGTATTGCAATAATCAAGGATGATAGTGCAGCAATTAGGTTATCACTCAACTCCTAATTACTTAATGCAATAAACCATAAAATAAATAATAAAACATTTGTAAAATTCAAGGTAGGGTTTAAATGCACCGGGGCTTGCCTTGCTCGGACACGACGACTGACTCAGACTCGGAGACTCCAACGTCTGGTCCGGAACCCACTGACGATCGCTCTTCTCCGGAAGCTTGCTCGACAACTTCGGCTTCTTCGAAAGCGGTGACTACACGAATACATAACATGCTTTAACATGATGCTCAATGATAAACATGATGCTTGATGATAACATGTCACGTTTACGATTCGAGTACAACTTCCCTTCACGGTACAGTCGTAAACAGAAAACCTACTAACTAATAGCGACGATTTCCCGCGATACCAGCTTTTAACCTAACAAGTTACTAACGAGCTCAATCATGAAATTAAAGTGCCAGAGATCACAAAAGGGCAGTGACCTAAGGACATCACTCAATCAAAAGGCACACAACACTTAAAGTTCTCAAATTAACATTTATTTTCTATTTAAATAATTAGGGCATAATTAGAAGTTGATCAAACTTTATCTAAACAAGTTCAAACTTTTTCTATGGGTTAACAATGATTTATAACAGTGCCATAATAAATTTCATAATTTTTGGATAAATAAATTAATTATTAAAATTACTGGAAGTTGCATTTAATCTTTATTGGAACCAATTATTTCTACTGCATAAAGTATTCAAATTCATGATTTAACATTTTTCCTAGATAGTTTATACATTGAGAAGCTTACACAAAAATTTTCATGAATTTTGGAACTCTACACAATTTTTAATGAAATAAACAAATAATAACACTATTCATTTATTTGAAAAAGAAAAACAAAAACGAACTCGGGCCGATTTTCCTTTTTCCCGCGGTCCGGCCCAACCAGACGGCCCGCTTACGCGTCCGCGCGCGCGCTCGCGACCGGCCCAGCCGCGGCCCAGCCCAGCGCTCGCCCGCGCCCGCGTGCTCTCTCTCTCCCGCGCTCGCTGACAAGTCGGTCCCACTCGTCATCGCCTACCTCCCGCTCGCTCTCGCTCTCCCGCGCGCTCGCTCGCTTCCCCGCGGTGGCCGGCCGGTGACCGGCGCTTCGGTCGACAATCCGACTCCACCATCACCATCTACACTATCCCACGGTTCCATTTTGCTCGGTAGCGCCACGGTTCAGGCCCTAGTGACCCGCGAGCGACGGCGATGGCGGCACGGTGGCCGCGGGAGCAGCACGCCGGCGACTACAAAGCGGTAGAGGTTAAATTGAAGGGTCGGGAAGCATTAGTGGCTCACCGCGGTTGCAGTGAAGCTCTCGGTGGCGACGGGGAGCAGCTGGAGTGGCCTGGCCACGGGAAGGCGAGGATGGCGGGCAGTCGCCGGAGTTGAGCACGGGAACAGGCGGTGCGGGAGCTCTGGTGCGAAAACGGTGAACGCAGGTGGTCCACAAGATGCGCGAAGCCGAGGCGGAGCTAGTGGTGCGGTTGGCGTGGCCGGAGGCGGCTTGGTGGCGGCAGCGGCGAGCGGCGGAGCTACGGTGGCGGCGATGGTGAAAACGATGAACGCCACGGTGAACTACGGTATATATAGAAGGAAAACGCGTCTACAGAGCTGCACTGCAGTGCCATCACGCTAGCGATCTTAGCGCGCTCGAGAAGATCGTGGAAACGGCCACGGCGGCGATCGGCCGGCGCCCATACCGCGCGGTGGCCGGCGGTGATACGCCGTGCACTGTAGCTGTCCCCCCCCCCCAAATTTTGAAATTCAAACTGTTTTCTCAAATTACTTTCAAATTTGTATAACAACTTGAAAATCTTCCAATGTATGAAATCTTCAGAATTTCAAGCTCTACAAGTTTGGTATTGAAAACTTTTTCAAATTCTGCTTGGATTGTGAAATTTGAGTTTAAATTCAAAAAGGGACACATTTTTCAGATTTGGTAATTTAGAAATTACTTTTGATTTTGTATTGAAACTTCAAAATCTCCAAACATCAAAGTTGTTTATCTTGACCAGACCTACAACTTTGCTGTTCAAAACTTTTTCAAATTCAGCCTCCATTTTGAAATCTTAGTTTGGGGACAAAAAAAGAATTAAATCTGAAATTTGTTTATTTTCAAAATTGCTCCACATTTTACACTAAAACTTTGAAAACTCAAAACACCAAAGTTGTAGCCCTTGAAAAGTTATACAAACTTGGTTTTGAACTTTTTCCCAAATTTTGTTTAGATTTTGAATTATTTCAAAAGGGGTAAAACAGGATTTTGAAATTTAGGGTTTTTGGAGGGATTTCAAATTGGAATTTGTTTCTACTTTGATTTGTGATTACTTAGTGATCAAAACCTCACCCAAGGGCATCATTTGGACCAACATGACATGGTTGACCAAATGTCACTCTTGGTTGACCAATTTACTTTTGAAATTGTTTTACATTTCTCCCCAGATTTGAATTCGGATTCGAATCGGAAAACTCACGACAAGTTTTGGGACTCCAATTCAAACTCAATTTTGGAGCTTCATTTTAGATGTTGTACTTAAGCTCATACCCTACACTTGACACTAGTGTGCAACACAGTCGCGCACCTCAAATTACGCAGGGCATGTACTAAGTATTTGCCGTGGTATTCGAAATTAGGGTTTTCGATTTCGGAGCACACCACAGAGAAACACATTCAACCTAAATAAGTAAACTTGTTTTAGTTGATGCATAACAATGTTAACCTAATAGAAATGCTTTGCAATGCATTATGATGACATGGCAGATTAATTAGCACTATAACACCCGGGGTGTTACACATCACAACCTGCAACAAGTGGAAATAAACCCTGAGTACGAGAAGGTACTCAGCTAGACTTACCCGTCATAAACCAGAAATAATGACACCAAGGAGTATGCAAGGCTTTCTTTCAGTGAGCTAGCTTGACTCATTTGCGAAAAGCATAAGTTATCATGAATAAACTAATTTAAGTCCTTTTGCATCATATTTATTATAACCTATTCAATCTAGGTAAGCACCTATGCTAAAGCAATCACTTGATTAACCATTAACATCAAAAGTTACCATCTCAGGTTTAGCATTTCCAACATTATCCACATAACCATCTGTGTTCCATCATCATTACTACGATGCAGTAACTCGAGTCAAGTGCTCACTATCCAGGAGCGATGGCGATTCGAATCGATTATTAACCAGCTGGTAATTTATTCCTCACACAAACCTCACTCACCCGCTAAAGTGAGGTATTGGTCACCGAGTCAACCATTCAGGTAAAGTCGCGAGCTTGCCAGGAACCACATGTACCCGGGGGCCGCCCGACTGCTCTTTGGCCTTATCATCGCGCCCCCGTTTCCTGCCACTACTGCTCCGGTACAGTGCGTTGCGGGCAATCCACTCGGCCCGAATAATCTCCCGGCTTCGCGGTCGAAAGGTACTTTATTCGGCCAGCTAAATGTGAGGCATGCGTTCAACATGACTCGAGGCCCAACAACGGTCGGTCCTTAATCGACACAGACGGAAACTACAAGCACCCCAGAACCCTGTCTGGTTGCCCAATACTTATTCCGTCCAGTCTCCAATTATTCATCAACACTTGGTTATTTCCAGGATATCATCCATTCCATAGCTAAAGTTTTCCAGTAACCACCTATAATTGCCGGTGACAGGAAATCACCGATCGCTACCGGTCTAAGCAGGGCTAAGCAATATTTTCGATCCCGAACCAAAATAGGATTTCAGGCATATTTACGGGACAAGGAAAAGGATATATATGCAGCAAGTGTTTTCAATCAACTCCTATAACTTAATGCAACAATACATATATAACATATATATACTCAATTGCTTTTGTAAAGTAGGAGGCTTAGAATGCTCCGGGGCTTGCCTGAGATCGAACATTGGGTTAGTGATTGACGGATGACACTCGCTTGGCGAGCATCTCCTATCCCGACACTTGTTTAGTCCTTCCATCTTCGGGATAGGTCCACCAAACACCGTCTTCAGGTTTGGCTTCAACATCTCATCCTTCACGTGGTGCATCTAGCGAACCTAAATGAGATGCAAGATGCATGCGTATGAATATGATGAATGGTAACACAAGATGTATCACATAATTATTCATGTAAACACACGATTAAGACATAGACACCAAAAGCTATTTAACTAACATCACACAACCAATTAAAGAGGGCAAGCACATTAAGCATAACACAAGTTTAACAAGATCATAAGTATCTTAACTTGACTATCATCAAGGGTATAAGCCACACTTAGCAACACATGGAGTAAATAACCATAACTAGCATCTGACAATTCCTGGACTGCAAGTAACATCTACATGTTTGGGTCATAACTGGAGTTATACAAATCCAATAGCCATGCAACAAGACATTATGGAAAGCTTATGAAATTGTCCATAATTCATCTTTAATCATCTTATCATGATTATCAAGTTAACCAAGTCAAACATGCATAATTACAGAATCTGGTCCAGAGATTCCAGAGAACAACTATTTCTGGAACCCAACTTGAAACAGTCATTACTCACAAACTATAAGGCCAAATGCCACCAAAATTTAACACAAGCTAGATTAATGAGTTATCTACAACTTTGTTATAAGCATATTTCTCAGCAAACATCATTTTCATGGTGCAATTACCAAAGTCCCAGAAACTGTCCAGGAAAGCATCAATTGCAAGAATAAATATTAACTTATATTCCAAACATAAATTTAGCCACAACCAATGTAACCATCATAAAGTGCATGTTAAATGATCACCAAAAAGCATAGTGCTCATCATTAAATAATTTCTTCTAAAGCATTTCTTAATTGATTTAAATAGCAAGGTGAAATAATAAACATATATCAAAAGTCTCTAATAAAATCTATAAAAATTACAGTAGCTCTTACATACACCCAATAGTCTACTGTACAAATTTCAAGCCATTTGGACATGTATGTCAACCTCTGTGAAAAAGACAAGTTGCTATTACAAGAATTCATGTGAGAGCAAGATACACTAATAACTCACTCAAATGGCAACCAAAATTTATGAAATTTTTACCACACATTAGTCATCATATTAGTAGCATGCCACAAAAATTTTACTTCATTTGGAGCCCTATATCTACAGTTATGAAAATGACAAATACAACTAGCATTAAAAACCTAGCTGCACAAATCTATTTTTACAGAGAAAACTTTAAACTAAAACATGCCAATTTATAGATCTACTGCATAGAGAATTTCACAAGGATTCCAAAAAGTACTCATTTACTATTTTACGATTTTTCTACAATTTACTATGAATTTCCAAAGTTTCTGCAAAATAATTACGAATCAGTCCCGAGAGCACTATTCATTTGAGTCACTGACTGTGCAGTTAGGCCCCTGGAGTTAGTCGAATTCTTCCTCGAGGTCCCTGGTCGCGAATGAACAGAGGAGGATTTGGGGGAAACGGCCGGTGGCGGCCGGAGGAAGCTCGTCGGAGGCAATGGAGTGGTGGGGGAGCATGAGGGGGCTCGCGCGCACCCACAAGTGGCCTTGGGTCATGCTGTGGTGGCCCGACGCGGCCTGGCCACGCGCGCCGGCGGCCTGGGCGACGTCGGCAGGCGGCAGCAGCGCAGCGGGCCGCGGCATGGCCGACGGAGGAGTGCGGGAGGGGCGGCGTGGGGAGAGGAAGATGATGGTGCAGTCGGCTTGGACGAATGAAGGGCGAAACAGCGGGGACGCGACGGGGCCGAGCTCGGCCATGGCGGCCATGGAGGTGGGGCGCCGGCGGCCATGCTGTACACGCACTGAGCGCGCGGCAGCGGCAAGGGAGGGCGAGCGCGAGTGAATGGGGAGTGCCTGGGGCAGCTCGGCATTCTAAATGGACCAGCAGAGGCGCGGCAGGACGCGCGGCAAGGAGGTGTGGCGCGCTGCTCTGCATGAACGCCACGATGGCAATTCGTCGGACACCTGGTGAGCGCGGTTCGGCCCGACTTGGAGGCCCAAAATGGCATATTCCTTTGCGATTCGGATCTTGGCGCCTGAACAAAAAATCTTCTACACTGACCCAGCTACAACTTTGATTAAGGGTGTGCTGTCATTAGGGCTATGGATCCATGGGTAATTAGCCGCCAAAATGACAATGTCAACATGCCAATGACGATCAAAATAGAGCTCGGTTCTGGGGTTTTGGGAGGTCAAACTTGATCCAACTATTCCCATCTTTTTACAAGATCTTCTCCAATGAGTTAGCTCCAACTTCTATTTTTGGATCGAATCAAGTTGCTTAACGAAAACATGAGAACGCGGCATGCCAACCGTAATGGTGCTGGAATTCCCAGACTTAGAAATATTTCTAAGTGCTGAAAAACTGCGGCAGATTCAAACTTTGTGCCCCGATTAGACTCACTTCTAAGCTGATCTAGCTCTTGGTCCAAAAACAAACTTTCTTCTACAAAACATGAACTACAACTTTCATGTAATGTCCAACATCAAAACTGGTATAGAAACTATATTTCTACTTTGACCAAATTGGCATCGCAATAAAGCTTGAATTGTCCGTTTTGATCCATTGGAGCATTTTCTAGGCATTTGCTCAACACGAACCTTTCATGACTTTTGTTGTAGAGTCCATCTAGAGTCATTTGGGCAAGGTTGCAAGGTTTGGTTGATGACCTATATTTCCATCCACTTAATAATGCAATTCTAGCACTTAGTAAAGTCATTCCAACAAGGATATAACTTATCATTTCATGTGACTTTTTGATTCCAAACGTCATGAAACTTTTCCAGTGACCAATATAGATAGGTACTAAGGTGAGACACTTGAAGATATCGCAATAACACCACCCAAGCATATATCTTAAAAATAGACTATATGTAAAGCAAGGGTGCAACATCCAAGTTTAGATTGGGGCTCTTGCCCATAGGTTGACCTTGACATCATCATCTCCACTTAATCTATCATGTTTGAGCTCAAACCCACTGCTTAACTGGTGGCAAACACCTCGGGTGTTACATTGATGTACTACTTGAACCAGAATAATATGTGTGCAATGTTTTTTTGGACATTTTGAATAATTTGTAATTTAATAAATCATTATAAAATTTTGCGATTGCAAATTTCAAGTTCCATAGGCAAAAATCTAAAGAAAAGGAACATGTATAGCATACTGGATATGGACATACACATACGGTATATACCTGCTCGGCTGCTCCTGCCTTGCCTTTGTTGATGCGGATGCGGTGAGCCGGTGAATCGGTGATGCCTTGCTTGCTTTTGCTGGTGGCCTGGTGCTGCAGCCTGTGGCCTACCGCCTGGCCTGCTGGCCGCGTCACCCTTTGCCCAGGGGCCGGCGAATCGGCGATGCGCGGCTGCGCGGCGCGGCCGCTGCTGGCTGCTGCCTCCGCCCCGGCCGAGAGACCTCGCACACCCGGCGTAGTGGCACCTCCGTTTGCCACGCCACTGGCCTTGGGCGCGTTGCCGCGGCGCAAACCCTAGCTGGCGCCGCCGGCCCGCCGCCCGCCGCCCGTTCCCACTCCTGTCGCTACTCGACTCGACGCGACGACGCAAAAAGCGATGCGTGACTCCGTCTCCGTGAGGCCGTGACCGACTGGGAAAAGGAAAAAGGGCCAGTCTTCTTAGTGGGCTGCCTTCTCTACTCGAGTATTGTATTGGGCCACTCAAGTATTGGGCCACTGAAATAAACAAAAAAAGGCCTAGGAAGGCAGGGAGGACAGCAGCACGCCACTACGCCAGCAAGGTTGTCTTCAACCTTCCGCCAGGCCTCCAGCCCCTCCTTCCCTTTGGTTAGTGCCTCAAATTTTCATGGGGGGCTCCAAGGGCTCGGGCAGGGTAGGGGGGCTCGAGCCCCCCTACCCCGGTGGCAGATCCGCCACTGGCTGTGAAGTTGCTCCCCCTGACTGGTATGCATAACTCTTATGACAGAATCTGCACTTAGCCTTGGTCACCATAACACCGAATTCCTTCGAAGATGAAACTTCTATCTCCTTGAAATACTTCCAACAGCCAGCTCTCTTTGCTCGCTTTACCTTGGCCTTAGAAGGAGATAAATGAATACCAGACCTAGCCTTCAATTTCTTCCGCCCTCTGGTTGCCTTCGAAGGATTTGACGGCACACTTACATCATCATCTCCATCCTCCTCTTGTCTTTCATCATCATCTGATGGAATGCTTACAGATATAGCAGTAGGAGCATTCATGTCAAAGTGCTCTCCGTCCTCCTCCTCCACTGCCTCCGCCAAAGGATCAACCTGCAACACATATTATATGTTTTAATTTCAAGTTTACAACTAAATCTTATAAATTATTGTAACAGAAAAAATAAGCATACAAAAGCATCAATGCAAACAATAAGCTATGTGTGAGACTGTCAATATGCATAATTAATTATTTTTGTTCCCATGGTCTTTATCTATTCACCATATAGTAAAAAGTCATGCACTAGCCTAGCACTTCGACTCTTTGTACTGACTCCGCATTTTTAATCATTAACCTATACGGCTCCATCTCTTATTTGTACACACTGTCTCGGGCATCAGCAAAGGAAAAAAAAAACCAAAGATCATAGTGGATGTTTGGATTCCTGTGAAATGAGCATCTACCTACAGTATTGCAAAGGAAAGAAATTTGCTCTTCCTGTGTTCCAAACGCACACACTGAGTTCCTTTCCTCCATCATGTGATTCCTACAAAACTCCTTTGGTATATCTATTCAATATTTTTTGCAGAAATTTTGGGGGTACAGCACCTACTGTGCATCCGAACCACACACACATTCTAGGGCTATAGGCCACAACGGCACATCCTAATTCGTACTGATGAGATCAAAGCATAAAGAAAAAAAAAGTATAAATAAGCACTTGGATTTGGAGGGATGCATCGTATATACCGTGTCCGCGTCGACATCTATGGAGGCTGATGGAGTAGTGGATTTCGCAGCTGCAGATCCTTGACCTCGATCGCGCCCGCCGCGAATGCCTGATGAGGATGGAACCTTCTTGCGTTTGCTCCTCGATTCAAGACTTGCCGCCATCGGAGAAAGCACCCCTGCAACCTCTTCCTCATCCTCCATGAGATGGGAAGGGCAAAGGGGAGGAGATGCCGGCGGCGAGATGGACTGCTGCGCGTGGACTAGAGGAGGTGGACAGGCTGCGTGCTCCGCCTCCGCGCCGCCGTGCGCCGTGCGCGTGCAGCACCTTGGGAGCGACGGGTGGGGAAGGGAATGGGCGACCGTGCGGTCCGTGCCCGTGCGTGCGTATGTGTTTGTGGCGGTTGGGGAAGCCTCTGGCTGGATGGACGGGGTTTAGGAGCATGAGAGGAGTTGGGAGGCTAGGGTTTGCCTTATTGGGCCAATGGGCCAAGCGACAAAAGGGCCCATGTATGTTCCTGTGATCTGATTTCCATTGGCTCGTTATGGCTCGTGAGCTAGCTCGAGCTGGCTCGTTATAAAATGAGCTGGCTCATTATAAAACGAGTCGAGCTCGAGCCAAGCCATTAACGAGCGAGTCGAGCGAGCTAGCGAGTTTTGAGTTTTTCGTCCAGCCTTAATTGCGGAGATGAGGGAGAAATTCGGGGCATAGAGGCATCAGGCATACATACTATTGACACATACCAGCATTACATACATGCTCCCTCCGTATCGGATTTAGAAGTCGTTTTGGACAAGGTTTGGATCAAACATTGGGAATATAAATCATCAATAACTTTTAAGTTGTTGAGTTTGCAAATGTAAAAACTATATGAATAGATTTGTCTTGAAAAATATTTTCATAAAAGTATATATATATATATATATATATCACTTTTCCATAAATATTTTTTATAAAAACAAGAGCTCAAAGTTGTGTTTTGGAGACTGTGTCACTATCCTAAACGACTTCTAAATCCGATACGGAGGGAGTAATTTCAGGGTTCTGGCATCCCAGCATATACATCTTGTTAAGCTTGTAGTATATTATTATTCAGCTAGGCTCGGTGAATGCTTGCTAGTTGATCTAATTCATGTTGTGCTACGCCTACTTTTACTATTTCCTTAAACCTTTTGTGGTTCATCAATTCAAGGTATAGTTAGTTATTACTTCATCCGTTGATTACATTCCCTGTTTGGCACGGTTCCACTTCACTAGTGAAGCTGTTTTGGGAGGCTTCAGCTCCATAGGTGGAGTTGGAGCCGTTTTGGTAAATTGTTTGGTAAAACAGCTCCACGTATTAAAACATGCTCTTACAGAACGCCATGTATGATGAGGTGAAGCCGGGTGAAACCACTATTTTTTGGCTCCATCCCACCTCAAACCTCTGTGAGAGCACGATTTGGAGCTTCCTGGATGAAGCTAATTTGTTTTACCCCACTTGGCATAAAACAACTCCAATTAGGTCTGGACACTATTGTGCAGGTTCTGACTTGTTGAAACTAGGTCTAAGTTTTGCTGGGCATTTTAAACAAGGTTCCAACTGTTTTTATTTTTTGTGACGTTAATGTTCCAACTGGATGGAAGCCTGGAACTAGTTCAGGAGCACTGTTAGGGCTTGATGCATCCGTGTTCACTGGTTGGAAGTCAGAACTGGTTTGCACCAGGATTTGTGAGAAAGGAGGCATCATGCACGGGTCACGCGGTTGGAGGGGCAATGGGCGCGCTGGTTTGGGAGGTTGAATTGTCTATATAGAATGCTCGTGCAACAAATATAATACTCCCTCTGTCCATGAAAGCTTCAATTTCTAGAGTTGTCTTAAGTCAAACTTTTTAAACTTTGACCGAATTTCTATGAAAAAATGCTAAGATTTATGGTACCAAACTAGTATCATTTGATTTATCATAGAATATATTTTCATAAAATATTTATTTTATGTCATAAATGTTGTTCATCTTTTCTATAAAGTTAGTCAAACTTAAAAAAGTTTGACCGGTACGGATTCTAGGAATTGAAGCTTTCAGGGACAGAGGGAGTAGATAGATAGATTTGATGCATGTTACAGTAGCATTTGGTTTCCTCTGGAATATACCAACTACATACAGCCTGTTCATTTGGGCTGATCTGGCTGGCTGAAAGTACTGCTGGCTGATTTTTTTTAAAAAAAACACTACTGACTGGCTGACTGATTTGGCTCTCAAGCGAACAGACTGATAAATGTTTTTACAGTTGTCTCTTTTTTTTTAAAGGATACTCCCTCCGTAAAGTACCTAGGCTAGCTACCAGAGCCTAGGATGGGACCCACACAAAAAAGGAGAACAGTGGTCATGCAAAAAAAACAAAGAAAGATCGGTTTTCTCCTCCACATGTTTACGGCAGCAAGCCAGCAGGTGCCGCATCCTTTGCGTACACATGGGCACGTGGTGTCCTCTCATCCACTCGTTTATCTTCTACAGTAGACATCAATCACAGGTTCGCATGCATTGTGGGCCGTGGCGTGTGTGCTAGCTGCTGCTGCAACCGCTTGACTATAACTGTATATAGGGGCATTTTGGTAATTTCGGTGGCTGCATTGGTACTTGTGCCAGGTTTTACGATTGCGTTTTTTTGATGGAGGAAGTAGTTCACTTAGCAAACCGCTGCGTTTAGATGCAAAATTTTTTGCAAAATGGTACTGTAGCTCTTTTCGTGGTTATTTGACAAATATTGTCCAATCATGCTCTAATTAGGTTTAAAAAATTCGTCTCGTCCATTTCGTCTAAACTGTGTAATTAGTTTTATTTTTTATCTATATTTAATGCTTCATGCATGTGTCCAAAGATTCGATGTGACGGGAAATCTGAAAAATTTTGCAAAATTTTCTGGGAACTAAACAGGGCCATAATTAGGCCTAGGAATGTGTCATAATTTAGCAACGGTCAATAGCAATATATTTTCAGAGATGGTTCCACTGAGTGAACCGCCTCTAGAAATATATCTATTTTTAGGGGGCAGTTCACTAAGACAACTGCTCCTAAAAATGTTCTGATCTAGAAGAGACCAGGGCTACCCTCCCCGGATGGGCTCGAGATTTAAAAGAAGTTGGGGAGGATCTGGCCATCCAACTCTGATCGGTGACACATATGTAGAAAGAAGTCGGTGCGTCTTTCTAGGGAGGCGAAAGAGGGGGGCCAGGAGGGTGGTGGAGAGGAGGCGATGGGGAGGAGGCATAGTGGTGGCGGCTAGTCACGAGGTGGGCAGAGAGGGTAAGAGAGAAGTATGGGTTAGGGTTAGAGTCCTATATACTCTGAGGCGCTTTGCGGGCCAAAACGGGCCACATGGATGTTAGTGGTCTAGCTTTCAAAAAAGGCCTACATTTGTTAATAGATTTTAGGAGGTAGAAATGTCTCTTTCACTACCAGAATCCTGATATTTCGTGAGAGGGAAAAATAGTCACGAAAAACGGTTTTACTCTCATGAAAATAATGCGTGAGAGTACACCGTCACGCATCACCTCTCACAGATATAGACTCACGGAATACACATTTTCGTGAGAGTTTACCGCCACGAATTATTTTCATGAGAGTTCATCATGATGGTCACACTCACGAAAATAACGTTGCCGTCAGGTTTGCATCGGTATTTTCATGACGTTTTTTTGGTATTTCGTGAGAGCTCACCGTCATGAAGTTATTTCGTGAGAGTTGAATATTTCGTGAGAGCTCACCGTCATGAAGTTATTTTGTGAGAGTGATAATATTTCGTGAGAGGTCACCATCATGAAGTTATTTCGTGAGAGTCTTGGTCTTTCATGAGAGATCACGATCACGAAATGAATTTCGTGAGAGTTTCAAAGCTCACAGGACATCTCAGAAACATGTTTTCCTGAGAGTCAATACCGTCATAAAAATTACAAAATAGGAGCATCTCAAACAAAATTTCAAATGCACACATGATCCAAATACCAATCCATCACAAATACAATAGAATCCAATACATGCTATATAATATGCAACTGATTCCAATTACAATACATTCTAACTCCATCCAAGTGTCCAACCATTACATAAAAAGCTTACTTGCTCGTGGCCTAGACATCCAACCTGATAAGTTCCTACACATACTCCTAACCATCCAATAAACCTACATGTAATTTCCAGTTCAAATGGCAGCTCCAAATTCAGTTCATGATGGCAGCTACAAATTCAGTCTGGGCAATTTCCCCAAGGCCTTCAACCTGCAACAGATGCTAAGGATTAACAAATCAAGGCACAAGAATGATCACATAAATACATTTGTATGACATGTAATATGAAATGGACATATATGTGTATACATGGGTACCTTTCTATCTTTTATCTCTTTTCTAGGATAGTGTTCTTCAGGTTTCTGTCGTTTGGTAGCTTCTTTCCTCTATAAGCAAATCTAATTACCATTACCAATGAAATTGAAAAGGAAAGCTACATGTGACGAACAAACTCCCTCAAAAAATATAACCAATTATTATTAACAAGGAAATCTACTTATCTCACACACTTCAGTTAGTAACATAATTATAATACACTTCATTGCTTGGAATTGAATTTGATAACACACATGACCAGCAGGCAAAGACATGCACAGGACCACACACTGCAGGTTGTTGTTCAACCAGATTAACTAATTGACACATAGTACAGAGTACTACTTAGAAGAAATATATGCTCATCGAGTGAACTGGTTTACCAAGTATTAGATTAAACCTAAGAAATAAGATTAACTTCTGACTTAGTTTGCTTTAATTTGCCGCTCTACTGATGCCTTTCAGTGTAAATCAAATTATTACAATAGTCTATGGAGACAATGATATCAGAACCCAGAAAGCATCAAGTAGGATACATACCACTGCTAATTGTTACTCAAGGTAAAATGGTGGATCAACAGAGCAACATTTCACTTGCCATCTACAGCAAACTAAAAATATTTCCTACTTTCTTGACACTAAAATATTTCATACCAGAGTGGATGTAGCTGGAGGAGAAGGAGGAGCTCCCTGGCCGCCGAGGTCACCACGCCCGCGTCAATCTGAGCTCCAGGCCCCGTGCCGCCACCGGACTTCATTACAGCATATGCACTCAAAGCGTTAGCCTTCTCGGAACCAAACTTCTGACTTAGCTCCGGATAGTATGCTTTGTCGCTATACGGATCAAATAATTGTCAAGAACAATCAGGCAAGGACAGCTACAGTGAAACCCATTTCAACCTAGATAGACTCATTAGAATTACAATATAGAAATGTGTTATCCAAGGGTGATCAGGAAACAAGCAAGTATTGATTTGTTGAGGGATAAATTTCTGCCAAAAATAAAGGTCACAGCCACATGGCTGTGGTAGTCAAACGAACAAAGGAAGCAGGAGCATCATCCACTGAAAAGCAAAACAGCACAATTGCAGATTATAAAATAAACCCCAAAGATGCTCATGCTGATGGTACATGACTTTTATTTTTTTCCCAGTACATTTTCTGCAGCGAAGGAAAACAACGCCATAGTTGTGGCAAGAGACAATCCTCCAGACTTCCTAAAGAAACAGTAATTCAAGAGCCAATCCTCCAGAATTCCCGGCATGCAAATGATAACTATCAAATTAGAGACGAAAGGCTGACCCTCTCAAACATTTTACTAAATATCTACTAGTCATCCATGCATCCACAAACATTTTATCAATTGGAGACGAAAGGCATACCCAACGCACAGCCGAAATGATGTGTGCGCGTGCTTCACCTTCACAAATTACAACGGTAAAAGTCAAGCTTGGGGGTCACTAACAATATTTTAGCTATGAATTGTAGGAGCAACTTTGATCATATATTATAGAATTAGGTCATAGCAGTTATATTGTAGGAGCAACAGTAAAAGGCAAGCTTGGGGATCACTAACAGTATATTTCTGAAACGGAAGCCGGGAGACCACATAGCCGGCCTTTAATTTCACACAAGAGTAAAGTAGAACAATTGAGTTGCAGGCTTACAGGCTATCATGCACTGAACCTGCAGCGATGTTTTTCAGTTCAGGAATTCACACACAAACACGCTGAGTCGCTGACGACTTCCAAGTTGCAGGCCAATCAGAATAAACCGGCCGTCGTGCACGGAAATACTATGGATGCAGCCGATGGATGGATCCAAAAGCTAGCTAGCTAATCGATCGATCTAGCGATTTAATAATTAATTAAAATTCTCGGCATGTACCTGTAAACGAAGTACCGCCTGCAGAGGAGGAGCTGTCGAGCGCCCTCCGCCGTTGCCGATTCCGAGTCTCGCGCTCGTCACCGCTGCAGCCGCCTCCTCCCGCCTGTGTCCTTCCTCACCGGATCCGACATTCCTTGAGGAACAGATGGCCAGATCCATGCCTCCCTCGCTGGATCCGGAGCACCGCAGAGCTGTAGGGAGAGGTCGCTGTGCAGGGATGCGGGTCACGGCGAGGGGCCCGGTGCAGGCTTGTGGGGAAGATGAGGAGCGGAGCTGCGGAGAGGGCACGACCGGCGCGGTGGGGAGCGCGGTGCGGGGCAGTGGAGACGCGGTGCCTCCGTGTGAGCTGTGGGGGTTAGGGTTTCAGCTGCTTTAATTTTTATGTTTCATAGGCGCAACCAAGGCCATCAGATCATGAATCGAGGGTCAGGATGACATGGGCTGAGCAGGCCATTATAGATGGGCTATTGGCCTGCATAGTAATGGGCTCGATTACACTCTTTTTTTCTTCCAAAAAATTTAAATTTCAAATTTAAGAAATTTAAACATAGTTTTTTATGACAAAATGATTTCAAATGAAAAAGTTGTCAACTACAAACTTCTATAACTTTTTAAGATCTACACCTTTCATTTTAGTCACCTTTCCATGTGACTTTATTTTATCAATTCAAAATTTGAATTTCAAAAAATGCCAACTTGAAACAAAATTTTCAAAGAGTAAATGATCTTATTTGAAAAGTTCATGAACATACAAGTTGTATAACTCATTAAGATCTATAACTTTTATTTTAGTCATTTTTTCATCCGACAAAGTCATTGTAACATTGATCACAAATTTTACATCTCTCTTACAGTTTATGAAACTCTAATAGAGAGATGTAAGATTTATGAACAATTTAATTATCAGTTTGTCGGATGAACAAATGACCAAAATAAACATTGTAGATCTTGACGAGTTGTACAACTTTTATGTTCATGACTTTTTCAGCTAAAATCATTTACTGCTTCGAAATGTTGTTTGAAGTTGCCATTTTTTAAAATTCAAATATTAAATTGATAAAACAGAGGCACGTGAAAAAATGACAAAAATAATAGTTCTAAGAATGCAATAAGTTGATAGAGCATGATTTTAGAAACATTTGTAAAAAAGAATCATCAGATTTGGAGTTAGCATGAGGGAGAAAGACTAGTTACAAAATTTCGCTACAGATTAAAAAGAGAAAGCGTTGGCCCATGCATGTTCTTCAATTTCTAGTATTTGAGCAATTATTTTTGTACTAAAAAGCAGCCAAGTTTTCATCAGTATTTTCATGACGGTTTTTTTGTAGTATTTTGTGAGAGTTCACCGTCATGAATGAATTTCGTGAGAATTTGCTAATTTCGTGAGGGTTCACCTTCACGAATGGATTTCGTGGGAGTTTGCTAATTTCGTGAGAGCTCACCTTCATGAATAGCTGATTTTCATAACAGTGCATGGAGCACTCTCATGACCGTATTTTCATGACGGTTTTTTTTGTATTTCGTAAGAGTTCACCGTCACGAATAAATTTCGTGAGAGTTTGGTATTTCGTGAGAGTTAACCTTCACGAACGAATTTCGTGAGAGTTTGCTAATTTCGTGAGAGTTCACCTTCATGAATAGCTGATTTTCATGACGGTGTGTAAACACTCTCATGAAAACTTATTTTCGCGACGGGGATTTACACGACTCTCATGAAAAATGAATCCTCTCACGAAATATCCATTTTCTGGTAGTGTTTGAATAACCTAATCACCTCTGAAGATCATATAATGTATATATTTTAAGGAGACTCAAGCATTTTTTTGTCTGCCTCTAGAAATAAAAGGGGTTGTCTTCTAAAATCATTTTTGTAGAAGTGAAATCGTCTCTAGAAAATTCCAGTGTGGACCAAAATTGATGTATAGTGCATATAGGACCTGAACAAAGCAGTGCCTTGCCAACACATTCTCTGTCTCTCCTCTGTTATATCACACATAGGCTTGGCCTTATCAATCGATCACGCATGGGCTCCATGCTTATATCACACATTCTCTGTCTCTCCTCTGTTATATCACACATTGGCCGAGCCCTTTTTGAAAACGCCGCGCAAAAGAATATGTGTAATAGTGCACGGTGCTGCAAGGCCACGAGCAGGCGAGCGGCTCGGCCACAGGCTAGCATGGCTATGCAGTAGCGCAACGCCGGCGACCTGGCCGAGCACACCAATAATGACAGGCTCGCGGGCACCAGTGACTCAGTGAGCTTGTGTTTTTCCTGTTGTGCTTGAAAATCATTTTTTAGACAGGTTTCTTAAGCTGACCGACTCCAAAGATACATTTTTCAAAGCGGGTCATTTAACTGTCTCTAAATGTATTTTCAAGAAAACTTGCTTAGAAATGCTTTTTTTGGGGTCTGGCCACTAGTCCACCTCTAAATCGGAATGAACTACTTTTTATAAACGATTGTATAGTGTCAGTTTTAAAACAATCTCTAGAAATTGAATTTGATCATGTCTAAGGCCATGTTTAGTTTGCAAATTTTTTCAACCCGATGAATAGTACCACTTTCGTCTTATTTGGTAAATATTGTCCAATCGTGGATCAACTAGGCTCAAAAGATTCATCTCGTGATTTCCAACTAAACTGTGTAATTAATTATTTTTTGCCTACATTTAATACTCCATGCAAGCGGCTAAAAATTGATGTGATGGAGAGAGAGTGAAAAAATTCTAACTTTTGGGTGCATCTAAACAAGACCTAAATACACTTGTGTAAAATACACCGGCAATATAGATAGATCTTATAATAGGAATGCTATGTCACGGTCTGTTAGAGAGTGGGTCCAGGTGACCGATCCAATCAATCACCTTGTGCAGATAGGGTTTCCAACAGAAAACGAGATCTAGGCTTCGTCCTACGGCGGCGTTCGGCGCAGGCATAGCGAAAGGGGACGTGATCCGGCTGCAGCGCCGGCGGGGCCAGAGGCCTGAGCAGCCACTACATACGCCGGTGAGTATATCTCTTCCTTTTTCTTACAAGATTTTGTCGATGATCTGTTATTGTTGTTACCGTCAGCTTGTGAATTGGCCTTAATACTGTTCATCGGCATTGCATCAGGGGCATAGTAACGCACGTGAGAAGATGTTTGACACTCGTTTTCTCGAATTCAAGCTCGACTTCTCGCAAACCAAGAACCTCGCCGCCGGGGAGTTCATCAGCTCCGAGGATATCTCCGTCGGCGGCCAAGTCTGGAGGATCAACTGCTACCCGCCTGGTTCCAGGCGAGAGAAGTACGGCGACCACCTATCTATCTACCTCCACCTCGTGAGCAAACCATCCAAAAGCGTCAAGGCCATCTTCCAGGTCTTCGTGCTGGACAGAGACGGCGAGACATCTTTCAACCACACAAGAAGGTTCATGGAGGTCTACCCATTACCAAAGGGCATGCAAGAGTGGGGGTGGCATCGGTTCGCGACGGGAGGCGACCTCAAGCTCCTCTACATGGTGGACGGCGTTGTCACCCTGGCGTGCGGGGTCACGGTCGCCGCCGCCGGCAAGTACGAGACCCTAGCCGTCCCGCCCCCCGACCTGGTGAGCCATCTCGGCGGCCTCCTGGACTGCGCCACCGGCTCCGACGTCTCCTTCGTCGTCGACGGCAAGGTGTTCCCTGCTCACCGGGCGGTGCTCGCCGCCCGCTCGCCGGTGTTCAAAGCGCAGCTCTTCGGCTTCTTGGCAGACGCCAGGATGTCGTCTATCACCCTGCACGACATCGATCCCGCGGCGTTCAAGGTTATGCTCCGGTTCATGTACACAGATTGCTTGCCTGGGGACAACGAGCTCGGGGACGCTCCAGCTCCGAGTGCAATGCTTCAAGACCTCCTCGCCATGGCCGATCGGTACGCGTTGGATCGGCTGAAGCTTTTCTGTGCCAAGAAGCTGTGGGAGTACGTGTCGACTGATACTGTTGGTGTTATTTTACACTGTGCCGAGATGTACAATTGCCCTGAGCTGAAAAGGAACTGCATTGCCTTCGTTGCGGAGGAGGACAATGTCAAGAAGACGCTGTTAACAGATGGGTTTCTTCAGTTGGTGCAGACGATTCCGTCGATTGTCGCCGAACTGAGGAAGAAGCTGGGGGTATAGTCATGCTCATGCATCATATGCATCATGCATATATATACCTGGGTCGACATGTCCAATTCTGTGGTTTGGAACTTTGAATCGCAGCTTTCAAGCTTTGTGGCGATTTGAGGACTGTTGCTGAATAATGCTATATATCACGCGTGCATGCATCCGATGACTGAATTTTGTTCTTAATTATATTGTGATGGCCTGTGCCTCACGTTCTTAACTATATTTGAAAAAAGTTTATTTTCTTCCGAATCCGTCGTTATTGCTAGTTTTCTTTCTTCAGAACAGATGTGCATATCTCGCTACTGTTGATCCGTATATCCATATACGTTCATATATCTTGTAATTATATTCTGATGATGGCATTTAGTTTGTTCCTTATTTTTCCTTATGTGTGAATGAGTGTCTAGCTAAGTTGGTTACGTGACTCTACTAGCACTCCCAAGATCTTGGGTTTGACTTCCTGTTAGAGTGAAGGTCAGATTAGGATTAAAAAAACAACTTGTGGGTCGAGTTTTTTTTTCCTATTTAGAGTGAAAAATTCATATACTTTGCATCAATTTTTTTGGGCACACGTGAGCTTCAGCGCATCAATGCGACACATATGTGCCGCTGGGACCAAATTCTAGAGCATCTCGGTTGTCCAAGCTATATGTTGGTAACTTATATTTGGCAATTGACACAACACATTTATAAGCATCTCGGTTGACGAAGTTATGTTCGTAACTTGTATTTAGCAATTGGCATAACACATCCCCCTGTTCGGCTGAGCTTATCAGCACGGCTTATCAGCCGTGGAACAGTGTTTTTCTCTCATAGCAAAACAGCCACAACCGGCTTATAAGCTAAAAAACAGCCTGCCGAACAGGGCGATTATATTGATTTGTGTGTGTGCGTTAAAAAACAATTTCAGAAAGACAACTAATTTGATTTATAGAGATAAACATATCTACAAATCTGAAGACCAAATTGGCAGGTAAATCTATTTGCAAAATCAGCCTTCCTAAGAGACTCGCCACAGCAAATAAGTCTGAGGTTCTGGATTGGCCCCAATTATGCCGAAGGAGACTTGTTGAAAGACTGCTAGTGTGGCGCAGTGAAACCCCCAAACCCTAGCCACTGGCTGCACCCCCGCCGCCGCTGCCGGCCGTCGGCCCGGCGCCGGCGTGCCCTCCCCCTCCCTCACCTTCCCACATCCCTGCCCCCCTCCTCTCCTCTCCCGCGTGCGGCACAGCCCGCATCTGGTGCGTCGAGCCTCTCCGATGGTGCCCCCAACACGGCCACCCCCAACTACGCTGCGCCTGCTCCTCGTCGTCGACTCCGCCGGCCACCCAAGTGATGGCGGGCGCCGCCGACGGATGACTCCCCGAGCCACCGTCGTCCGAGCCCATGGCGGCCCCCTCCCCGCCAACGCCGGCGGCGCAGGCTGTCGTAGAGCCAGACGCTGAGGGGCCTCCTCCCCCCCTTCCTCCTTCCGTGCAGCCATGGAGTCCGACGGCTCCGAGGAGAACTCCCCCAAGCTCCCGCCCCTGGCCGCAGCAGCTGAGGCCGCCCTCGCTCAGGTGGCAGGGTCGTCCCTCTCCCCCTTCGCTACTCCATGGGTGCCTTCCTCGCCGACAGTGGCGGGTCCTTCCTCCTAGGGACCCAAGGAGATGCTCTCCTCCTTAGACTCGGAGATGTCCGATGATGAGTCGGATGAGCCCTCGCCCGTTGCCACGGCCGACAAGGGAAAGGCGGTACTCGTCCCAAGTCGCGGTACACGTCGTCGCCCCCCGTCGGCGTCCGGCTAGACTAGGATTCATGGCGGACGGTGGCCGCCAGCAGCCGCCGCGCGCCCCGTTGCCGCACGCCGCATGCGCCTAGTCACCGCGCCGTGCACCGGCACAGGGACCACAACATCATGCTCCCAAGGCCGGCGCGCGCACTGAGCGAGCCACATCGCACGCACCCCGGCGGGGCCACCACGTCCCCGGAGCAAGCAAGCGCGTCGACGCGGATGGATTCACGCTAGTTGAGAGCAGGCGCCGCTGGCGTCGTTGGGAGCGTGGTCGGGTGTTGCGACCCCGCCCCGTTCCCTCCACACTTGTCGGCCTCTGCTTCAACTGCTTGGCCAGTGACCACGTCGCCGCCAATTGTCACTTCCCTTTGCGCTGCCTACACTGCAGGGCTGCGGGGCATAGCGCTCATGATTGCAAGCACGGCCCAACCACTCGCGCCGCTGCTCAAAGCAGGCAAGCGCCGCGACGTCGAAGGTCCGGGACGTGGCCGCGGCAGCTCCGTTCCGGTGGCGGTGGCGATCGGGACTCCGGCGATGCACCAAAGCCGCAGCTGGGTCTCGGGCGGGGTCCGACGTTCCAGCAGGCACACATGTCGTCGTGGGTGTGATTCCCTACCCATTGCTTCCGGTTGTCGGTCCTCGGTCCTCGGTCCTCTGGGCTAATCCTGATGGGAAGGACGAAGCGTAAGTAGCTGACGTCGGGTCCGGTGTCCTCTTCCGCCTCTCAGTTGCTACAGCCACCCCCTGATTTCGAAATTCAAATCACGTCGCCGGAGATTGCGCCGTCCAGGCTGGATCCATTGCTCTGTTTCGACGACACAGCAATCGCAGAGTGCGCTTTGCCAAAGCCGGGGGCTGCCATCCGATTGCTTTCCATTTCGGAGCCGGACATGGTGCTACAAAGCGGCCATTCGTAGACGTCGTGGACAGCTCATCTGGTAGCTGAAGACCATGATCACATGGCATGGCCCGCCATTCCGCCCGTTGATCGTGGAGGAGATCCAGTGTCGACACAGGTGGCCGCTGACACAATGGGCACCTTGTCTGACAATTAGTCGCTCACACCACCGTCTGCCCTAGCTTGGAAAGGAATGAGACGGCCATGGGCCGAATCTAAGTGGGCCACTTCAGAGTCGGACCTCACAATGGAAAAAGTCTACTTTTCCTCCTCCAACTTTCACGAAAGTCCGCTTTTCCTCTCTCAACTCCAAAACCGAGCAAACCACCTCCCTCAACTTTTTAAACCGTGCATTTTAGCTCCCTGAAGCGGTTTCGAAGGCGGTTTTGCTACAGTAAACAGTGGTTTGCTACAGTGACCGTGTTTTGTCTTTTTCTTTTTTTATTTATTTCAGTTGAATCTTTGAAAAATCATAGTAAATCACAGAAAAATCATAAAAATGGAAAATCCAATTTTGTTGCACTCCACATGAGTGGATCTAAACAGTGAATATATAATATGGTATGCTTTAGTGCAAAGTTTTTGCTATGAAGGTTTTGTTTTTTTCTTTTTATTTATTTGGCTGAATCTTTGAAAAATCATAGTAAATCACAGAAAAACATAAAATAGAAAATCTAATTTTGTTGGACTCCACATGAGTAGATCTACATAGTGAACATATAATATGGTATGCTTTAGTCCACCAAAATAATTGTAGAAGCTGCAGCTATGAATTATTTCAATTAATTACAGAAAAGCATAGATCTAAAACTACAACAAAAAATTTGTACTAAAGCATACCATATATATATGTTCACTGTGTAGATATGCTCATGTGGAGTCTAACAAAATTGGATTTTCTATTTTATAATTTTTCTGTAATTTACTATGATTTTTCAAAGATTTAGCCAAAATAAATAAAAAAGAAAAAGGCAAAACCTTCATAGCAAAAACTTTGTACTAACGCATACCATATTATATATTCACTATGTAGACCTACTCATGTGGAGTGCAACAAAATTGGATTTTTTATTTTATGATTTTTCTGTGATTTCCTATAATTTTTCAAAAATTCAGCCGAAATAAATAAAAAAGGAAAAAGACAAAACCGCTCCAGAGAGGTAAAAATGCACGGTTTAAAAAGTTAAGGGAGGTGATTTGCCCGGTTTTGAAGTTGAGGGAGGAAAAACGGACTTTCGTAAAAGTTGGGGGAGAAAAAGTAGACTTTTTCCACGTACAATCCAAGAGTCGCTCTCCGCTCACCAAGTCCTGGGCCTCCATTCACCTGTCCAAGCCCAAGGAGTGGACGCTAGCCCACACACTTGTCGACCCTCTGTTGCCGTACACCCACAGTACAGACGATGACTGCCCCGGAGTTCATTGCAGGTCTGAAGTTGCCGCTAGTGCAGCCGCTGATCCAGTCGCCTCCGCGTGTCGCGCCCCCGTGAAGAGAACCTGGTGCCCTTCGTAGTGACTGGCTCGCCGCCAAATCCGTGTACCGTGACCCCAAGCTGAAGAACCAAGCCAAGCGAGTAATGCTCAAGAGGTGGAAGCCTGCATCGGCGTCTGCGTCTCGCTCATCTCCGACCACGCCGGATGCAGCGACTGTGGCGCGCTTCCACGAAACGTTCACTGAGCAGCTGTCTTCCTCAGAGCGCGCGGCCATACGCGAGCTCTTCCCCGTGGCCACGATGTGCAGGGGATGGTCGACGCCGATGGCGTCTTGAGCGTTCCATCGTCGCTCCATGTCGCACAGCTCGGTCCATCTTCCTCTAGGATCACCACTCTTTTTAGTCGCACATCGGTTTCTTAGTTAGTACAACTAGTTTTTTTCACCGCCTGGCAGTGCCTTTTGTTATGTTCAACTCCATCACTAATAGCATCTCGCCATGATCTGATGTTGGGCGTGTATAACTCTTAACTTCTTCTTAATGAAACACGTGCTATGCACGTACTCGAAAAAAATAAGTCTAAGGTCCAACCGCCCATAAACCACATAAACCCTAAGGCACCCCAACCCACTATCCCACTCCGGTCCTCCATGTCCTCTCTGCCCACTCTCAGATCTGGCCAAGTGCATCCACTCTTATGGTGTCTAGCTTGAAATTATTTTCAATCTTAATGGACTCATTTTTAGTGTTTATTATTTGCTAGTAAAAGTTTTCATTATATTATAATTAGTCGATAATGATTGTCCGGACTATGTAAAAGCGGAGGCGTAACCAGGGGGGCTAGCAGGGCCGTGCCCCCCTAAGCACTGTAGATTCAGGTAATACCTATATAAATATTTAAATTTACAACACAAAAAATATCAATTTGTACCCATTTTTTATTATAAAATATTATGATTTTGATTATAAATAGTGTAATTTTTAAAAAATTGTTAAAACATATAATTATGTATATTTTATCACACTAAAAATGCGATAATATTTGTCCGGCCCCCTTAATCAAAATCGCTGATTCCGCATCTGTGTAAAAGTGTCGTTTGGACTACAGTGGGTGATAGTTCCCTGCACTGGATAAATTTTCAAAATACATGTGCTAACATGTGTGGTTGCAAGCACTTGCGTTTAATATATTTGATTAAATTTTATGAATTTAATTAAGTTTGAATAGAATGACTTATGGAGTGTAGTGTGGCAGGAAAATCTAGACGGTAGCATACTGGACACAATGTTTGTACAAATAGGATCAACTGGCATGAACATGATCGAGTGACACTTATTAAGCATGATGTTGTTACATGGCAATTGTGTTGTCATCAAGGTCACTTGGTCGCCAATGAAGACTAACTATTCTAGATAACTAGAACATCTACAATTGCAAATAAGCACCGAAGGAGTGCATATAAGATTTAATTAATCCCAATTTATGCGCCATAAGATAGAGGATGATTTTAGAGAAAATATTTCGAGCTAAATCCAATTTTCTATGAATTTTTAATATGACTTGTCAACATGCACGTGCGGCACGCACATGCGTAGAAGATATCGTGTTAATTTTTTATTTTTAGCTTAAATTGTTATTATTTTATTATCCTTTTATTTTTGTATTTTTTTTAATCTAACATTGCTTTCGCTTCCCTTGTGACGGACCTGGGCGAGGGGGAACATGTCAAGTATCCGCCTGGGATCATGTTTTCTTAGGTCTATTCTGGATGTACAATTCTATTTCGGTAGTCATTTTCTATTTCAGTTGGAAAATGCAGTCGGATGTTTAGGGTACTATAAGTGATCAAGGGATAGTAATTCATATCACAGAGGAAACTTTGCGCAGAGTTCCATTACGATTAATGGTTGGCTTCGAGATTTCTTGTGGGCACAGGCATCCTAAGTAATTCAGTATTATGGTTCTTCATTATCTGCATATGGTCTTTTTTTCTTAGGCGCTCATTTTGTCTGGGCTTTCAGTTTAATGTTTTTATTCAGCGGCCGTGGTTATTGGCAAGAACTCATTGAATCTATCGTTTGGGCTTAGTCAACATGCACGTGCGGCACGCACGTGCGTAGAAGATATCGTGTTAATTTTTCATTTTTTAGCTTAAATTGTTATTATTTTATTATCCTTTTATTTTTGTATTTTTTTAATCTAACATTTTTTTGATAATTCAGATGGCATTTGGATAATTAGTCGGTAAGGGATATGAAAATGTGATGTGTTGCAAGTAGTTTTTGGGTGAGGTGCGCGAACTCGTCGGCATAGGACGCCATCTCCGAGATGCCGCTGAACCATAGCCCGTTCCACACTACCGTGCAGAACCTATGAAATTGAAACAATCTAATTCATACCGTAACAACCGTGTTCATTATAATTATTTATTCTACCACATCTTGTCCGGGCTACGTTGAAACGTTGTCATTATGTTGGAAGTGTCGTCCTGCATATAAGATTTTTTTAAAAAAATATTTAAAGCTCATTTGAGTATAAGTGTATAAGACATTAACGTGAGATTACTAAAGTAGTAACTTACTTAAAGGTTAGTTAAGTTCTTATCGGTTCAGCTCCCAGTAAACTTGATATCCTGACATATCTTTTTTTAATTTTTTTTTACTTTTGAAAAGTAGCAAGATAAATATGGAGACTCCAAAAGAATGCAATATAGGAACTTTCCCAAGGGAGAAGGCTGTATATCTAGTGTATTTCTGATTTTATTTCCTAAGGGAATATAGGAGCTTTCTAGTATCCCTAGTGTATTTCTGATTTTATTTCCCAAGGGAGAAGACTGTATATGACATCAGCATGATGACATCATGCTGTAGGAGCAGAACGGAGGAGAGCACGACCCTGTTCGGCGTGGTGCCGCTGTGCACGCACACGCGCACGTGCGGAGTCAGCACAGGGGCTTTGAAACGCGCTAGCGCGGCGCAGCACCCCGCGGCACAGGGGCTGGGTTCAGGGCTCAGGAGGTTGCTGGAGCTACTAGCGGCGTAGCACCCGGCGGCGGCGCTTGGCCGGCCATGGCGAAGATCTCGATTTAAAACTGAGGGAATCCTTCACCCTGTTCGGCAGGCTGTTTCTGCGGCTTATAAACCGGCTGTGGCTGTTTTACTGTGAGAGAAAAATACTGTTCCACGGCTGATAAGCCGTGCTGATAAGCTCAGCCGAACAGGGGCTTGCGTCTTAGAGTCGGCAAGTTGCACATCGTTGGCCGCCTTCCAGGACTGGAGGTACCACTCCGTATCCGTCCACAGGTTACGGCCGATCTTCATGCCCGGTACCAGCGTGTTCGTCGGGTGGTCGAACGACTGCCACAGGATGCCGCTGCTGCTCCCGTCTGGCACCACGAGGTTATATGTGTGTGCATATGACACTAATGAATTGATATTGTTCGTAACGTATAGGTGGGCTGGGTATTCTTTTTGGTGTGAAAAAAATAACGATCTGAGGAAACACAGCATAAACACGCGTAAAGAATTAAAAGTTTTCCGGCCGGGTCCGTTTGTCAGCTTAGGACGGGAGATTAGGGGTGTGTTCAGTTGGTGAAAAGTGGGTGAAAGTTACTGTAGCACTTTTCGTTGTTATTTGGCAAAATTTGTCCAACCATGAACTAACTAGGCTCAAAAGATTCGTCTCGACATTTACAGGCAAACTATGCAATTAGTTATCTTTTGTAACTACATTTAATACTCCATGCATGCGTCCAAAGATTCGATGTGATGGGTGGAAGAGGAAATATTTTGGGTTTACATGGAAAGTGAACACACCCTAGATGCGTTGGATCTATGATCTAAGGGCTAAAACATAGGGTGGATAGGAATTGCCGAGTAATAGGTATTTTTTAATTCCTTCGCTCTTTTATAGTATAGATAGATAGATTATACGGGAATTCATTGCATAACTTTTCAAAAATATCTGGATATTTTTTTTAGAAAAAATATATAATCCTGACTTACCCTTGAACTATCAGCTTAGTTTGATTTACCCCTCTCCTACTCTCTCCTCTTAGCTGATGTGACGTAGGAAATATGAGACGATTTTATTTATTTATTTATTTATTTATTTATTTATTTATTTACTCCATGAACTACCAAAAAACGGTTTATAGATTAGGAAGTTTTATAGATGAGGAAGAAATCGAACGACTATAAAAATTGAGGGTGAAAAGGACTTTTTCCTCGTCGAAGTCATGTCTGAAGTCTGATCATTGTCATTGTCCAGCCCACCCACCTAGACGCCTTTGACTGAAAAACTTGGCAGCCGGTAGGCCATCCAAGTCACATATGAGTTTCTTATAAAAAAACGGCTATCCTAGTATCTGGACGTCCCGCACGAGCGCACATCCGGATGCACCTCGGGGGCGTTCATGAACCATCCGATCCTGACTAAATCAGCGTAACGATTCAATTTAGAAACAATACGAGCGAACCAAAAAATCCGGCGGCCCGTCCCACACCACTCGCACGCGACCCGTCCCCCCACGTTGTGCCTCGACATGTCCCCCGCTGCACCCCGTTTCTCACCGCGCCCTTGTCCCCGTTCCCCTACCGCGCCCCATTTCCCATCGCACCCCCTATCCCAAGAGCACAAAACACTGTCAAGTGCAACGTTGCAACATATGTAAACTATGTGGTACACCATCGGAATATAAAAACTGCAACATCGTAAAACTATGTAGTGTAACAACGAAAAAAATATGTACTGCAACATCGAAAATTATGTACTGCAACAATCGAAAAATATGTATTGCAACATCTCAAACAGTAATACTGCAACATCGCAAAATCAACCATAAAACATGGAAATGGAAAACATCTCAAATCAGCTTTCAATGCTGCAATATTTGAAAACATAATTTCAACAATTAAAAGCATCTGTTGCAACATTAGGGGAGAAAATAAAAATCCCAACATTAGAACTCCCTTTTTGCAATATATGAATCACCCTGTTGCAACATTCGAAAATCATCTGTTGCAATATCCTAAAAATCCCCTTGCAACACAGAGAAACAGCAAGAACGTACAAAACAACAAGATGATGGGTTCGAGGTGCAGGCTACTTCAGCTCCTGACTCATCACCTTCGAACTCGCCGGAGGGATTAGAGAATAGGACCCTCAGAGTTCGCCGGAACCCTGGCCACCGCCGCATCGCTCAGATCCAGAGGAGGAGGAGAAGGAAAAGGAAGAGGGCTCAGATCCAGAGGAGGAAGAGACTCAGATCCAGTGGAGGACTGACCTACCTCGTCGGAGCCGCCGCTGTCGTCCTCGTCTCCGGTGGGGGGAGCGGGAGCCAAGTCGCTGGGGGCGCAGGGTAGTAATGGAGGTCGCGGAGGGGGAGGAGGGAGGGAGGGAGCACCAGCGGGCGAGCGGGGTGGCAGCGAGTTGGCGCGCGGCGTGCGGCGTCCGTCCCGGCTGGCGGGTGAGGCGGCAGTAGAATGGGAAGGCGCGAGCGCTGTGGTATGAGCGGTCGAGAAAAGGATAAGGAGGATGCGGGAGGCGGCGTGCCACGGGTGGGTTGGGTTGGGTTCGGCGCAGGTCGGGTGCGTCCGTCCCCGTCCAGACGCCTGCTGTATATCATTATCAATAAAAAAAAGGGTCACATATGAAGTCTGAACATTGTCCAGCCCATTTCAGCCCGTGGGGTTTAACGCTTATCTCACTCGCACGGTCCTCCTACTCTTGCGCCGGCAGCCCACGCTGCCGCAAGAGGAACCCTAGCAGGCGGCGAGAGACGAGGTCCGGCGAAGGGTTGAGGCTCAAACAAAAAATCCAGCCCATGGTACATGATTTCTTTCATACAGGGGATTATAAATTTTAACTTTAGTTAAGGCTACTTTATTGAATTAGCCAGAATTTTGCCTATAAATATTGCACTTTTGAGATTTGAGGTCGATACAGTAAGCTTAGTGTTATATGCTATATAGTTTTGTGCCTTCAGAATATGCCATCTATCCATTCTATTCTACTTCTCATTATTCTCATATATGAAAATATTGGTAGGAGATTTAGTTCCGGTGAACCTCTAAACAGTGACAGTAAGGACGATGTTGTGTCCAACAAAAATAAAATGCCACTCCATGATAAGGAGTAGCGGTTGTTCACATATTTTTGTGCATGGATGCCTCTGTTTTTCTAAGCACGGATAGATTGAGCAGGGAGTTGTTGAAGGGAATAAAGTTCATATTACCTTTCTCAACTTTTACGAAAATCTGCCTTTCCTCCATGAACTCTAAAATCGGATAAATCACCTCCATAAACTTTTAAAACCGTTCGTTTTACCTTGACCGATTATAAGCGGTTTTTAAAGGTGGTTTTGTCTTTTATTTATTTATTTTGGCTGAATCTTTGAAAAATCATAGTAAATCATTGAAAAACCATAAAATGAAAAATTCAATTTTGTTGGACTCCACGTGAGTAGATCTATACAGTGAATATATAATATGGTATGCTTTAGTATATATTTTTTGCTGTAGCTCTAAATCTATGCTTTTCTGTAATTAAATCATAGATGTAGTTTCTATGGTCCAATTATGATGAATTTTTATGGTGAGCTAATTATTGTATGCATGAACTGTAGTAAAAATTCTATACTCATTGGATCATGTATAACTTAGTTATAGATTTATAAATACTTTTTAACAAGCATACACCTAAATAAATTTATAACTAAGTTATACTTGATCCAATGAGTATGAAATGTTTACTACAGTTCAAGTATACAATAATTAGCTCACCGTAAAATTTTCACTATAATTGGACCGTAGAAACTGCAGCTATGAATTAATTATAGAAAAACATAGATCTAAAGCTATAGCAAAAAATTTGTACTAAAGCATACCATATTATATGTTCACTATGTAGATATACTCATGTGGAGTCCAACAAAATTGGAATTTCTATTTTATGTTTTTTCCTGTGATTTACTATGATTTTTCAAAGATTCAGTCGAAATAAATAAAAAAGAAAAAGACAAAACCACCTCTGAAAACCGTTTATAAGCGGCTAGGGAGGTAAAATGAACGGTTTTAAAAGTTCAGGAGGTGGTTTACCTAGAGTTCAGGGAGGAAAAGCAGACTTTCGCAAAAGTTGAGGCGGTAACGTGAACTTTTTTCTTTTTTTATTATTCGCCAAAAGATTAAGATTGGCAGCTTGGTATATAAAACTGTTGGAGCCCATCTATAGACAAAAAGAATTCAAGATTGGGAGCCGCTTTACCGAACTGTTGGAGCCTACCAGTCCAAGACGCCTTGGACTGGGAAACTTGGCAGCCAGTTGGCTCATCCAAGTCACACCTGAAGTTGCTTATAAAAAAAAAGAGTCACATCTGAAGTCTGAACATTGTCCAGCCCAGTTCAGCCCAGATGGTCCGTGGAGTTTAACGCTTCTCACTTGCACGCTCCCCTTCTCTTGCGCCGGCAGCCCACTCTGCCGCAAGAGGAACCCTAACGGCGGCGAGAGAAGCGAGGTCCGGCGGAGGCTTGCTGCGAGAGGCAAGGGCGCTATAGAGTCGGGGAGGGATTCGCTGTGAGTAGCGGAGGGGGAGGTGCCGAGGGTGGCGACCGGGCCGTGTACGCGACCGGAGGACCTAAGTTTGAAGCCGGGAAGACAGAGGACCGGCCGGCGCAACTCATCTCCGGTCCTCGGTCGACTGAACCAGCAGGCAGGAACCATTCCACCGTCACGTCCGGCGGCTAGATAGTGAGTACATCTGCCCCTTCTTGTCCTCTCCAGTTCTTGCAGCTCAAGGGAACTGGGGTTTAGTTTTTCACTTTTCAGTCTGAATTTCTGCATCAGAAACTGCTGACATTGTGCCATTTTGGTTGAGACTCAGTTTGGTTTGCGATTGTGCAGTGGACAAGCGACACCAATCGGCTGGGATGCAGGGCCGGCCTATTGATTTCCATTTTCACGAATTCAGATTAGATTACGAGCAAACAAAGCACCTCGCTGTTGGCAAGGCTGTCTACTCTTACCCCTTCTCTGCTGGCGGCCACATGTGGAAGATAAAATGCTTCCCACGTGGAAATCTGAGCTCTGACAGCGACGAGCATCTCTCTGTGTTCGTCCAGCTAGAGAACCAGCCCAGACTTTCTGTCAGTGCCATCTTCGAGGTATTCTTGATGGACAAGGATGGGCAACCATCTTCAACTGCTCATCAAAGGACAGGGGTTCATCTGTTCCAAATGGAAGACTGGGGTTGGTCTCGGTTTGTCACACAGACTGAGCTAGTAGAAAATCATGTAAAAGATGGACACATCAAGATCATATGCGGCATTATGGTTGTAAATGATCGCTCTATTTCTGTACCGCCTTCGGACATTGTAGAACATCTAGGCACCCTGCTGGACAGCAGGGATGGGACAGATGTGTCTTTCATCGTTGGCAATGAGACGTTCCATGCACACCGAGCATTGCTTGGTGCTCGCTCTCCGGTCTTTAAAGCGGAGCTCCTTGGTTCCATGGTTGAGGCCAAGATGGCATCCATCACCTTACATAACATTGCTCCTGCTACATTCAAACTCATGCTCCGATTTATGTACACGGACACCTTCCCTGGAGATGCTGAACTTGGTGAGTGCCCCTCTGAAATGATTCGTCATCTACTAGCTGCGGCTGACCGGTATGCTTTGGATCGGCTGAAGCTTAGCTGTGCACGGAAATTGTGGGACATTGTGTCTGTCGATACAGTTGCTGCTACCTTAGCTTGTGCTGAAATGTACAACTGCTCGGAGTTGAAGATCAAGTGCATTGACTTCTTTGCAATGGAGAAAAATTTCAGGAAGGCTGTGTTAACTGATGGTTTCGTGCAGTTGGTGCAGCAGTTCCCATCCATTGTTGCTGAGCTGCGAGAGAAGCCTGTGGCTGTCTACTCATCTGCGATGCAGGGCCATCCTATTGATATCCGTTTCCACGAATTCAGATTAGATTACGAGCAAAGCAAGCACCTCGCTGTTGGCGAGGCTGTGTACTCAGACCCCTTCTCTGCTGGCAGCCACATGTGGAAGATAAAATGCTTTCCACGTGGTCTTAGCTCTGACAACGGCGAGCATCTCTCTGTGTTCGTCGAGCTAGAGAACCAACCCAGACCCAGGAGCATCAGTGCCATCATCGAGGTATTCTTGATGGACAAAGATGGGCAACCATCTTCAACTGCTCAGAGAAGGGCAGGGGATCATCTGTTCCAAATGGAAGACTGGGGTTGGTCTCGGTTTGTCACACGGACTGATCTAGTAGAAAATCATGTAAAAGATGGACACATCAAGATCATATGCGGCATTATGGTAATTGATCGCTCTATTCCTGTACCACCTTCGGACATTGCAGAACATCTAGGCACCCTGCTGGACAGCACTGATGGGGCAGATGTGTCCTTCATCGTCGGCAGTGAGACGTTCCACGCACACCGAGTATTGCTTGCTGCTCGCTCGCAGGTCTTTAGAGCAGAGCTCCTTGGTTCCATGGCTGAGGCTACGATGACATCCATCACCTTACATGACATTCCTCCTGCTACATTCAAACTCATGCTCCGATTTATGTACACAGACACCTTCCCTAGAGATGCTGAACTTGGTGAGTGCCCCTCTGAAATGATTCGTCATCTACTAGCTGCGGCTGACCGGTATGCTTTGGATAGGCTGAAGCTTAGCTGTGCACAGAAATTGTGGGACATTGTGTCTGTCGATACTGTTGCTGCTACCTTAGCTTGTGCTGAAATGTACAACTGCCCAGAGTTGAAGATCAAGTGCATTGACTTCTTTGCAGTGGAGAAAAATTTTAGGAAGGCTGTGTTAACTGATGGTTTCGTGCAGTTGGTGCAGCAGTTCCCATCCATTATTGCTGAGCTGAAAGAGAGGCCTGTGGCATGACATCGCTGTCATTCATCTCCATGTATATAGTTCAGGCGTTCATATCTGTTATTAACATGGTGTTCAGATACTTTGGTGACTGCTACCTTATATATATTTTCAAGCATACTAGAGCTTAGAACTTGTTTTATCGCATTATTTGTTTAAGTATGCAAATGTGTAATGATACATCTGTTGGTGATGCATTGGAGGTTATTTTCACTGCTCAGGTCAGGTGCAAATGTATGGTCATTATGCATCAGTAGCTTAATTACGTGTTTGTATGGATGTTTCTTTCTTTTGTTGGTCCTGTCCAGTTATGAAGCTGAGTTTACGTTTTTGAGATATTGACTTAGTTTGTCCGCATCTATTTGATCGTGATCAAGCGCTGCTCTGCTTATATATTATGGTGATTGATGTTTAATTAGTTTTTAAGTGTTTGGAATTTTAAACTTGATTCCTTGTGGTATTTGAACTAAGTTGCTGGCTATACTGGTAAAATGAGACGAGGTTGTTGAGGATATGGTCACAGAACTCAGGACATGGATGGATAGTAGCAAATTCTTATAGCTTAGTTAAGCTTTTGTTTCTCTGTTCTCTTGTCCATGCTCTGTCGATTGGTCTGTCCTGAAACTGGATTATGCTTGAAGCTATTGGATGTTTAGTCTGTTTATGTATTTTAGCTCCATGAGTTCTTTCTGATCTATTCAAAGCATGTAGGATGTACTTATATGTCGTATTGCACTATTGCACTGTTGTTACTGGCAAATTTCCAACTTCGCTTCAACTGCATGCTAGGCTGTTTGAAGGCTCTGAATGTCTTTGTCAAACCGATGAGATCCCATGATTTTGTTGGCCTCTGTTTTTACATTACCTGAGAAATCACATATTGAAATTATTATGTCATTGATTAATCATATAACTACTGATATGATGACAGACTAGACCCTGATATTGAACATTATGTTGGGTTATTTTTCTGGACATTCTGTGGACAACACAAGGACAATGCTAGATGTTTATTGATCACCGGAGCCTGGCGGTCTCCCGAACAGCTATTAGCTACAACTGTCCCTTCTGTATATTTTGTAAGATCTGAGTTGTAAACTCTCTCTCTCTCTCTCTCTCTCTCTCTCTCTCTCTCTCTCTTATTTTCCCAGTTTCTTATTCAGTGACACGTGTTTGTCACCACTGTCAACTACAGATTCTTTGGAATCCTATTATTGATAAAAACACTTGACCATAGTGAGGAAGTAGTAGATTTTGGAAACATAAGGAAACTCATATGTCATGGGTTTAAACGGGCCCGGTGAGCCAAGCATGTCCCAGAGAAGAGCCAGGGCAGGTCAGGCCTAAGAAAATTTGGCCCAGCCCAACCTGAGCCTGTTGGGTTTGGTTCGGTCCATGAGCCATAGTGGACCGTGAGAGCTTTAATCCTTACAATATCAAATTTCACGACTAAGCCATTAGCAATTCTGACTAGCCGATCCACTCAAAAAAAAAAAAATCTGACTAGCCGATTAATGGTTTCGTTACCCTCGTCAAGGATATGTACAGGGATGTGGTGACGTTTGTCCGAACATATGATGGCGATATCAGTGACTTTCCAATTAAAATAGGACTGCTTTAGAGGTCAGCTTTGAGCCTTTATTTATTTGCTTTGGTGATGGATGAGGTTACAAGGGACATACAGGGTGATATCCCTTGGTGTATATTCTTTGCTGATGATGTGGTGCTAGTTGATGACAGTAGGGCAGAGGTTAATAGAAAGTTAGAACTATGGAGGCACACGTTAGAGTCGAAAGAGTTTAGACTAGGCATGAAGAGGGAGACGTTAGCCTCGTTGGGCAAGTGGTGGCCAAGAAGGATACTTTTCGGTGTTTAGGATCGATGCTACAAAAGGACGGCGACATTGATGAAGATGTTAGGTATAGAATTTCAGCCGGCTGGTTGAAATGGCGTCAAGCTTCTGGCGTCCTCTGTGACAAAAGGGTGCCTCATAAGCTGAAAGGTAAGTTCTATAGGACGGCGATTCGCCCGGCGATGTTATACGGTGCTGAGTGTTGGCCTATAAAAAAGGCAACATGTCCAGCAATTGAGTGTAGTAGATATGCGTATGTTGCGTAGGTGTTGTGGGCACACAAGGAGGGATAGAGTCCGGAACGACGATATTCGGGATAGGATTGGGGTGACACCAATTGAGGAGAAATTGATTAAACATCGGTTGAGATGGTTTGAACATGTCCAACGGAGGCCTCCTGAGGTGCCGGTGCGTAGTGGGGTTCTAAAGCGGGCCGATAATGTAAAGAGCGGTAGAGGTCGACCTAAACTAACTTGAGACGAGTCCGTTAAGAAAGGCCTTAAGGAGTGGAATATCTCCAAGGATTTAGCTATAGACAGGAGCGCTTGGAGACTGACAATCAACGTGCCTGAACCGTGACCTCTTTCTGTCTTGTGCCCTTTATGTGTCTCCCTGTTTCTCGTCTCTTTTGAGTTTCATCTCTAGGCTACCTCAATTTGCTTGGGACAAAAGGCTATGTTGTTGTTGTACTAGCCGATTAATCATTTTATTAATATTGTCCGTGAGAGCTTTAATCATTACAATATCAAATTTCACAACTAAGCCGACTTAAACTAAACTTAACTAATCCAACCAAATAAATAGCCTAATCAAAGTTCAACTATAAAAGTCAAATTTGGTTACCAACAGATCTGTTTGCCAATAACGAGTGAAAGAGTAACAATAGACTTCGTTTTTGATTTATTGCTTCCGGTTTTGTAGTCTTTTCCCTCATATTTATTTTCAGATCTGGCGTTTGAGCTGAAAATGTTCTGCAAACCTGGTTGTGTGCAGCCGATCGTAGAGACCGAACAGTTCAGAGGCTTGAATATGTCTTATTTTAATTTCCTAATAAAAAGACTTCATACAAAGTTATATGAATGCGGGCTTGCCTTTCGACCAATCCAATACTACAGCTATTCTCGAAAACAATATCCAAGACCAATGAAGCTGTCGTTATCCAAACAGCAGGGAACAGGGAGATGCAACAATTTAGTCAGTATGCATGGTGGAGACTACAAAACTGCATTGCACTATCTTATTGTAAACATGGTTTTGGTTGAACCGAAAGCTCTGGTGCCTTTTGGCAGTTACAGGAAACGCAGCTTCGCAGGGCACCAATCGACACCCGGTTTCACAGTTGATGGAGGCCGGAGCCGGATGCCTTGCACGTACGTCTGTCTTAGGGTCTTTGAATTCTCCGAAGCACCGTGAAACACTATTTAGTGCAGAGCGTACATATTTCTTTGTGTCTAGCGACATCGACGAGCTAGCTAGACTTACACCACATCTGGTTTCTTGAGGATGAAGATGAGCAAGAACAAGAGGAGGGGGCAGCAGCAGCAGGGTGGGAGGCCTGTTCTGGTGACGTTCTATGTGGCAGCACAACCAAGGGATCGCGGTGGCTCCACCTCCACGGCGACCTCATCGCATAGCCTTGGGCATCACCACCACCACAAACAGCAGCGTCAAGACCACCATCACTCGCATGGCGGTGGTCGTCCTGACTTGCAGCGGCGACGACGGAACGACGGCAAATCCCAGAGTAACCGGCGGGCGGACCTGCTGGAGTACTCGCGGCAGCTGAGGGCATCGGCACGGCAGACGGGGGCGACCACGGCTACTGTAAGCTCCACACCGCCACCGCCGCCTCCTCCTCCTCGTCGGGACACAAGCACGGTGCGTTACTCTTCATCACATTCACATATACTCATGTTTCAATAATTCAATATAATTGCAAGCTAGTTAAGCCTCGTTAATTTCAGGCAGTTGGTGTTCGTCGTGACGAGCGGCAGGGGCAGCAGGCAGCTGTGAATCGGCTGGAGCGCGCGATGAGCCAGCAGGAGATCCGGCAGCGTTGCTTCGGCCGTGACGACTGGAGCTGGAAGAGGGTGCTCGTGCTCGTCTTCCCTTTCAACAGGAACAAGAGCAGGCGACCAAGAAGGAGCAATCGTGATGACAGCGAAAAGAACGTGAATATTAATCAAACGGGACGGCCGGCTGCGTTGCTGGTCGGCAAGCTGACGGTGAGTACAAGACACAATCACACAATGATCTTCATATATATAAGACAAACAGCAATGTGTATGTGTTGTCTGTATATATTTATTCATCGTTAGTAACATATTTATTGGATATATCTCTGATTACAACAGGTTAGCAAGGACAAACGAGAACGTAGCGGCTTCTTGAAGATGCTTATGCCCTCCTTTCAGAAGCGGTCACGATAGTCGTTGAAGAATGAAGATGTATTTTTGTGAACGCGAACCTAAAGACATACGAGTGGGGGAGCGGCTATTGCGTCCGCAGAAGCCAAATTGAACTTGTTTGACAGTCTTTCTTTTATTGGGCTTGCTGGAATGCTAGCTGATTGAGAGTGTAGTTCAAGAACAAAATGTATGCATAACATTGATACAAGTGAATGGAATATATAGAAGGCTCAAGAGCGGTCCAAATCCAACCAAAGGGCCGTTCTGGCCATGCGCCCATGCGCTCCCCCCCTGCAGCATCCGGCGGACCAGCACCGCCTTCTCGCCTACCTGTTCTCCAACGTGGTGGAGAGCAGAGTCGAACAGGCTTTCGCCCACACCAGCTTCTCTACCGGCCATCGCCTGTCGGCGCTTGGATGCTTTTGGTGTAAAAAAAGAAACGATAATGTTCTGACTCGAATGTCCGTCCTTTCCGGACACTGTGCACCCTCGTTCCGCTTATTCCCACCTGCGACACTCGGCTAGTACACCTCCAAGTACGAGTACTTATATTAAAAAAAGAGAATCACCAATCGTTTTTCTCCCTTCTTCATCTGCACAAACCAATCGAATCAGCAGCAGCCACGCACCTCCTGCCTGCACCTCCTCCATCCTTATCCGCTTCCTCCTCCCCACCACAGCGCCTTGCGGCTGCCCGCGCTGGCACCTCTTTATCCTTGCCACTTCCTTCCGCCCCACCCAGCACCGTGCCCCAAACTCGTCGTTGGAGGCTGCCGCTTTCTTTTCATCTTCTCCACCACGGACTGCAATCCTACTGCTAGTACTATAGTACAGTGAGGGGCGGGCTGGGAGATGGCGCTCCTCGCGGGGCCCCTCTAGGCGGCGGCCCTCCTCGGCCTCCCTACTAGGTTGGGCCTCGTCGTTGCCACTCCAGCCAGCGCCTCCGCCAGGGCGATCTCCATCCGCTCTCTTTCCTTCTCGCCGATCTATACCGCAATTCCCCACTAGGTAGGCTGTGGCCGCGTGGCGAACATTGTGTTTCAGGCGTTTTGACTTTTGTTTCAAGTATTTCATCTGGATGCTACTAAAGTAGATCTGGATGTTTCATATGTTTTCAAGTGTTTCAGGTGTTTCAGACCTTTGTTTCAAGTGTTTCATCTGGATATTGCAAAAGTAGATTTGAATGTTGTATATGTTGCAATGACAAAATACGCATGTTGCAAGCCTATGTTTTAAGTGTTTCATATGTATGTTGCAAATGTTTCATTTAGATGTTTTAAAAGTAGATCTTGGTGTTGCATATGTTGCAAATGGCTATACATGTATGTTTCAATCGCATGTTTAAGTGTTTCATCTGTCTTAGACGTATGTTGCAAATGTTTCATCGGGCGTTGCACAAGTTGCAATGCCGTCAGTGGCCGGCGGATAGCGGCCTGCCGCAGAGCTTCGGCTCCTACCTCATATGTATTTTAGTTGTCTAAGCATAAATTAGTATGGTGTTTAGATGATTTAGTGACTGGTATCTCCTATATTCTGAAGCACATTGGAACTTCAAAACCATTTTCATTTAGTATAGGTCATTTGGACTATTTTGCTGACAAGAGATTCTGATCTTGTGCAAACCTATGGAGATTATGCATAAGCAGTAGCACGCTTCTGTTGTGGTTTACCTGCTCTGTTGGTCCTGTCTTATACTGAAGCTTTAAATATGTGCACTTTTGCTATGTTACTATAAATTTCCAAACTACTTAACTCGATGGGTGCAGCTTGGTCTTCCAATCCTGTTGGAAGTAGTTGTCTTGTCGTATTATTTTATTTTGTTTCTCCTGTCGTCACACTAAATTTCCGGCCCTTTCCCTGTGGCAAATTCTTACATTTCATATTTTTCATTCGAATAAAGGGAATGTCTTTCAGGTTAAAATTTTAGTATATATATATAAACAAGTTCTGCGTAGGTACATTGAAAATGTCTTTCATTAGTCGTCGTACACTTATTTATTTTTTTGGTTTGAGAAATGTTATGTGGACGTAACAGGAAATTGGTGATATCAAAATCCAGCTCACATGTACACTAGAAAACTTGCTACTTGTGAGATGTGCATTCACAGAGGCAGGTTGACTTGTTAGTTACCTAGCTTACATTCTGTTTGGCTTAAGATTGGGATCAGCACTGCCGGTTTCAACCAATGGTCTCTAGCCGAGCAGCACGAGCACACACGAGATGCTTGTTAGTGTGCACCAGACCACGGCGAAGGAGCAGGTGTGGAAGGAAGTCAGCGTCGATTTGATTCTACTCCCTCTGTCCTAAATTATAAGTCACTTTGAGTTTCTTCGAGAGTCAAAACATCTAAAATTTAACTAAAATTATAGAGAAAATTATAAAGATTTATAACATCAAATAGGTATATACGATGAAAATATAATTAATGAAAATAATTATACTTATTTGGTATCATAAATGTTATTATTTTATTATATAAATTTAGTCAAACTTGAGATGTTTTGATTCTAAAAAAAGTTAAAATGATTTATAATTTGGGATGGAGGGCAGTGCAAGAGTCGTTAAGACTCTGGACTGTGAGATGTAGGTTTGAGTTGGCCCAGTAGGCGTGGAGTTGCTGTTCAGGTTTGCTATTGGGTGACTGTTATGAACTCTAAAACTCTGAAATATCAGTACCCCCAAATTCAGAGGAGCTGCAACTTGGGCCTTGGCTGTAGATGTTTGAGAGGCAGGGGCATTTTCATAGCTGGGAGACCTGTGCTGCTGTGTTTGAGCATTTTGATAAGAACCAGTATTAGCTTCCCATGCGCCTGTTAGACACTCTTAGGTGAACCACTCCATTACCAAGTGCCATAAGCAACATGTTATTGTACACCACATCTTTGATGATGTGCATTTTGTGACTAGATTTTTAGAAGGGCTGAAAGAAGAGATTCGTTATATAATTGTTTTACATAGACCAAAAGAAATGGATACTGCTAGTGCTAGTGCTCTGTCATTTATTTTAAGAAGAAGGGGATTAGCAGGAGTGCCATTGGCAAGGCCAAGCCTCCTTTTGCCAAGCCTCCTTACAAGAAGGATGACACAAAAAAAATATCTAACAAGAATTCAGTTGAAAATAAGCTAGCAGCTCCCAAAGCATATAGAAAAGCCAATGGGCCATGCTTTATGCTTGTTTCGACAAGTGGACTAGCAGGAATCATAAATGTCCAGCCTGGGTTCCTTCTATCCACATGATACAGGAGCTTTTGGAGATGTTTCTGGTAAAATAGGAAGCAGAGTACGATTCCAGTGAACAAGATGGGAACTGTTTTGAGTAAGGTGCTGACTGTTTGCGCATGCTGTTTTCTGCAGAATATTTGCCACGCCCAGAACCAAAACCCAGGAAGAGAAGAACTATGAGGTTTAGAGGCTTTTTTTGGCAAACAAGAGGTGCTCATATCTTTTAAATTCAGGCAATCTTTTTTTTCATTTCTATATCTCTGGCTGAGCATATTAAGCGAAATAATTAGCCGCCCTTTGAACCCAAGAATTTCACATGAATCACATGGGTACTTCAAATTAGTTCATTTTCATAGGAAAAAAAAATACAGGAATAGTAAAAATCCCATGTTCCAAACAGGGGCCTTAGCCTTGTGAGATGCTCAAATTTTCACTAGCTTCATTAGTGCAGGACTAAGTTTTAGTTCCGGTTGGGAAACTCCCTTTAGTCCCGGTTGTCAATCCAGGACTAAAGCCCCCCCTCCCCTCACCTCCTAGTCCCGAGCCTCCAACCAGGATTGATTGGGGGATTTTAATCCCGGTTGGTTATACCAACCGGGACTAAAGTGGGGCCAGGCCGAGCCCGTGCGTGACCACCTCCAATTCCGGTTGGTATAACCAACCGGGACTAAATAACCCCCAGCCTGTTTTTTTATTTTCTTTTGCAGTTTCTTTCCATTCAATTTTCTTTTCGTTTCAAATAATTTTCGTACACGTATTATATTTATATATGCTATACTATTGTACGTCATCCATAAATAAGAACGAAACTAATAAAGAGCTTACAATGATCATCCCTATTCACTAAGTTCATACAAACCATCACAATTTAGAACAAGTAATTACAAACTAGATGCATGTCCAATACATCAAGTACACCCCAAAGTTCAACTACACACCAAGTTCATGCAAGCACAAGTTGACTACATCGAATTATGTAGTTGAGTAAGTCGTATCATGAACTCGGTGAAGTGTAGATCGACGATTTTGTATCCACAAATTTCATTGATGAAATCCAAGGTATTTAACAAGACACTCTTCCTTGCTTCATAGGTACGAACACAAGGTCTACTCACCACGGTTAGCGACAGTGAGTTAGGTGATCCCCTCTTAGTCGCAGACAGCTTCGCCTGAAATCCTTCCGCAGTGAGTGTTAGCCAATCATCGGCATATTTCAATTCATAATCCAATGCATACATTGTTTGGTTAAGAATGGCCACAAAGCTACAACTTGCGTAGTGTCGGTACCAATAGTATAGGGGTACCCACATTCATCGATAATAAAAACTAAAACGACTAAGTCATGACAAAACACAGCCCACTTCAAAACGCGCGTCAGGTCCGCCTCGTATGAGGCCGGCTCGACGGAATGCCTCGACCGCATCCCGTCTCCGACTTGTACGAGACCCCCTCGACGGGAGGCCTCGACCGCACCCCGTCCCGCACGAACAAAACGCCTCGACCGAACTCCGTCTCGTGTGAACCCGGGTCGAGGCGCTCGATCCCCTCTTTCTCCACCTACCCCGGGACAAAAGTCATAGCATTTAATGCAATTACCTACTACCACCTACCGGCATGGCCGCAACCAGGGTCGACGTGGGAACAATACCAGTGTCAGTCCTCACTGTTTTACCGCCCATCCCGTGATGGGAGGTGAAAAACGTCACTGTACCCACCTTACCGCACACTGTACATCACTAGTTACCCTCGAGGGAGGATACGACAAGGCCCGTACACCGCGATCCAAGGGATTTGGACTTATCCGATCGGCCTCGACCCGGCCTCGACCCGGCCTCGACGCCCAACACGGCACAACAGGGAAGGAAGGACGGTATGGCGCGGCGCTCCGGGTTATTTCAGCGCCTCGTCCTCTACGACATCACGATGCCCGGGGATGGTCTTCCATTCCTAGGGCACGTCGCTACAGTCATCTCAAATAGGGATCGACAAAACATCGTTTCAAGGCCCCCATCGTCTTGGCCTCCTCTCGTCCTATAAAAGGAGAGGCCGGGGCTCTACAACGGAGGACATCAGACGACGAGCCGGGTATAAGATCGAGATCAACATCTCAAGCAATCATCTTGTACTTTCTTTTTCTCCTTTTTGAGACCTGGGCTCACCACCCTCTCTCGCAAGCTTGTAACCCCTACACAAGCACCTCGGTGCAAGGAAATACAAATCTCTCCCTCCCCCGCTGGACGTAGGGCCTTCTCTTGCCCGAACCAGGATAAATCTCTGTGTGTTCTCCTTGCATCACCATCCAGGAAAGGGACACGCAGCATTTACTCGTTGGTTTAGGACCCCCTCGGGTCCGAACACCGACAGTTGGCGCACCAGGTAGGGGATCGCTGCGTGCCAACGTCGCTTTCCCGCCTTTTTCCTGGATGGCTGACCCCGATCGTCCTATCCCGTTGGCCACGGTGATCTGGTTCGAGAGTTTGGAGTTCATGTCGCTTGGCTATGGCTACGATATGGTCCTACTCCCACCTAGGCACCCAACCGACGAAGATTACGAGCTCTCCCAGCCTGGGGGAGCAATCCGCCGGTATCGTCGTTCCAGGCAGGCGCAAGCCGCCCGACGACGACGAGCTCGGCGGAACCACCGTCTTCATCTCGCGGAGGGTGACGGGATTCCCCGGTCTGGCACCCCCCAGCCGGACGCCAACCCAGACTTCCTCGTTGAAGGTCTGGGGAGGATAAGCTTGGCCGAGGATAACATGCCGACGGAGAATCCCGCCGCTCCCCCGTCCGGTGAGACACCGCTACCCGGAGCACCCGCTCCGACGTGGACAGCCACATCTCCTTCGCCGTTCCCGTTTGGGCTAGATTCGGCTGCCCAGGTGTACGCTTCTTCCGTGAGCACTTGCATGAGTGCTTATGAGGAACTCCCCGGGCACCATCTACGCTCCACTCGGGACCTCGTTGCGTCCACGCCGGCTTCTGATTATCTGGACTCTACGGAGGCACCAGAAACAGAACCCCGTGTGACCACTTCCCAACGTTGCAACCCCAGTGACGATTTGCAACGGCCACACATTCCCCCGTCATACTACTACTTCGGCGCTCCTGACTCCGATTCGGCTGATGACACCTACGATCCGACCCGCGAGTGCTTCAACGTCGATGTTGAAAGCACGTCGGAATCGCAGGAAGAAGAGCCGGTTGAAGGAAGGCACACGCCCCCTCATGTCGAGCTCCCTGCCGAGCGGGACGAGGCTCAACTCCTTGCGGATCAAGGAATGCAGCTCGAGCAAATCCGCGAGTTGCAGGAAAGGCTCGACGAGGAACGGCAAAACCTGCATCTACTTCAACAAACCCTCGAGCGTGAGCGCGCGGAACGCGCACTTGGCGGGAGAGCTCGCGAGAGAGCTCGCGACGTCAACCGTCGCATCGGCGAGGACCGGGCGGCCGACCCCCGGTTTTCGCTCGAGCCAGCCAGAACGTCGTCGCCGCCGCCATGCTCCTCCGCAACATGCCCGAGCCGTCAAACCCCGACGCCCGCCGGGCTCGAGATGAGATCCGAGAACTCCTCGAGACCGCTGCCCTGCAGCAGGCCGAGAGCTCTGCCTCGAGGTGACGCGAGCCCGCCTCGGAGCGGCTCGCAGAGCCCTCCCGACAGGAGAGAGAGGCCTCGGTTCATCCCGAACCTGCCCGACGGATCCGGATGGCTCCCGCCCCTGAGCCCGTCGCTCACGACCGTGGACCTCGAGACACCCGTGGCAACATCGTCGAGCGCCGCACGCGCAAGCACGGTGACGGCGTGGCTCGAGGTTACCACGTGCACAGGGGCGGGCGTTACGACAGCTCGGAGGATCGTAGCCCTTCACCCGAGCCTCCGGGCCCTCGGGTCTTCAGCAAGGCTATCCGCGAAACGATACTCCCGGCGCGGTTTCGCCCTCCCACGACTCTCGCCAAGTACAACGGCGAGACCAAACCCGAACTTTGGCTCGCCGATTTCCGCTTGGCGTGTCAGCTGGGCGGGGCCACCGACGACCGGGTCATCATCCGACAGCTCCCCCTGTTCCTCTCAGACACCGCTCGAGCCTGGCTCGAGGATCTCTCGCCCCAACAGATCCACGACTGGGACGACCTCGTAAGGGTGTTCGAGGGAAACTTCAAGGGAACTTACATGCGCCCCGGCAACTCGTGGGACCTCCGGAGTTGCAAGCAGAAACCGGGTGAATCCCTCTGGGATTACATCCGGCGCTTCTCCAGGCAACGCACCGAGCTCCCCAACGTCACCGACTCTGACGTGATCATGGCTTTCCTCTCTGGCACCACTTGCAAGGAGTTGGTCCGAGAGTTGGGCCGTCACACCCCACTCACTGCCAACGGACTGATGGACATCATCACCAACTTTGCCACCGGTGAGGAGGCAGTTGGTGCCATCTTCGGCGGTGAGCAGGACAAAGGGAAGCAGAAGGCCGACGATCCCGCGAGCTCCACCCGGGGCTCCAAGAGGAACAATCGTAAGAAGAAGAAAGGCCAGCAGGGCAAGCCCGAGGCTCCGGCCGACGAGCTTGTCGCCGCTACCGAGCGCAAGAAGCCTCGAGGCCCCCCCGGCGGGGGCATCTTCGACAAAATGCTTAAAGAGCCGTGCCCTTACCACAAGGGACCCACTAACCATAACCTCGAAGATTGTCATATGCTCCGCAGGTACTTCGAGGGTGCAGGCAGCAAGAACACCAACAAGAAGGAAGACCCGAAGGGTGACGACAAGGATGAAGGGTTCCCCGAGATCCACGATTGCTTCATGATCTACGGAGGACCCTCGACCCGCCTCTCAGCGCGCCAGCGCAAGCGAGAGCGGCGCGAGGTTTTCTCCGTACAAACGGCGGTTCCCCGTTTCCTCGACTGGTCTACGGTGGCCATCACTTTCGACCGTGATGATCATCCTGACTACGTCCCCAATCCGGGGGTCTACCCTCTTGTTGTTGATCCGGTCATCGCCAACACACGCCTCACCAAAGTACTCATGGACGGCAGAAGCAGCCTCAACATCATCTACTCCCAGACCCTCGACCTTCTGGGGGTCGAGAGAGCGCGCCTCCAACCTAGCGTCGGGGGCTTCCACGGAGTCGTGCCAGGGAAACGGGCGGAGCCCCTCGGACGGGTCGATCTGCCCGTTTGTTTTGGCACGCCGACCAACTTCAGAAAAGAGACCCTCACCTTCGAAGTGGTCGGGTTTCGGGGAACATACCACGCTATCCTTGGGCGCCCGTGCTACGCCAAGTTCATGGCTGTGCCGAACTACACCTATCTCAAGCTCAAGATGCCAGGCCCAAACGGCGTCATCACTGTAGGGCCCTCGTATGAACATGCCTATGAGTGCGACGTCGAGTGTGTCGAGCACGGCGAGGCTGTTTTGGAATCGGTGGCTCTGGCTGCAGACCTCGACGGTCTCGCCAACGAGATTCCCGACCCAAAACGCCACGCCGGCAGCTTCGAGCCCGCAGAAGACGTCAAGCTCGTGCCCCTCGACCCCGCTGATCCCAACGGGAAGGCGCTGAACGTCAGCGCCACCCTCGACCCGAAATAGGAAGCCGTGCTCGTCGACTTTCTCCGCGCAAACGTCGACATTTTTGCGTGGAGTCCCTCGGATATGCCGGGCATACCCAGGGAAGTCGCCGAGCACGCCTTGGAGATCCGGGCCGGATCCAAACCGGTGAAGCAACGCCTGCGCCGCTTCGATGAGGAGAAGCGCAGGGTCATCGGCGAGGAGATCCACAAGCTACTGGAGGCCGGGTTCATCAAGGAAGTTCACCATCCCGAGTGGCTAGCTAATCCTGTATTAGTTAAGAAAAAGAGTGGGAAATGGAGGATGTGTGTAGACTATACTAGTTTGAATAAAGCATGTCCAAAAGTTCCCTTTCCTTTGCCACGCATTGATCAAATCGTTGATTCCACTGCGGGATGTGAAACTCTTTCGTTCTTAGACGCCTACTCCGGTTACCATCAGATCAAAATGAAGGAGTCCGACCAGCTCGCGACTTCATTCATTACCCCGTTCGGCATGTATTGCTACGTTACGATGCCCTTCGGTCTCCGGAACGCAGGGGCAACGTACCAACGATGCATGCAGCACGTCTTCGGGGAACACATCGGACCAACCGTCGAGGCATACGTCGATGACATCGTTGTCAAGACTAGACAAGCCAATAACCTAGTAGACGACCTCGACGTTGCGTTCAAATGCCTCCGGGCAAAGAACATCAAGCTCAATCCAGAAAAGTGCGTCTTTGGCGTCCCTCGAGGTATGCTTTTAGGGTTCATCGTGTCTAAGCGTGGCATCGAGGCCAATCCAGAAAAAATCTCTGCGATAACCAAGATGGGCCCCATCCGAGATCTGAAGGGCGTGCAGAGGATCACGGGCTGCTTGGCGGCACTCAGTCGTTTCATTTCGCGCCTCGGCGAAAAAGCGCTCCCTCTGTACCGCCTCTTGAAGAAATCGGAGCATTTTTCCTGGACCCTCGAGGCTGAAGATGCCCTCGCAAAACTCAAGGCCACGCTCTCTAAATCACCGATCCTCGTCCCTCCGACCCCGGGGGAACCGCTCCTACTTTACGTCGCCGCGACGTCACAAGTAGTCAGTGCGGTCTTGGTTGTCGAGCGGGCCGAGGAGGCGCACGCCTTGCTCGTCCAGAGGCCGGTCTACTTCATCAGCGAAGTACTCTCGGAAACCAAAATCCGATACCCACAAATCCAGAAGCTGCTATATGCCGTCATCCTGACACGGCGCAAGCTCCGACACTACTTCGAGGGCCACCCGGTTACTGTGGTTTCTTCTTTCCCCCTGGGAGAGATAGCCCAGAACCGGAAAGCCTCGGGTAGGATTGCCAAGTGGGCGGTCGAGCTCATGGGCGAGACCTTATCTTATGCGCCGCGCAAAGCTATAAAGTCACAGGTATTAGCAGACTTCCTGGCTGAATGGACCGACACCCAACTTCCTCCCGCACAGCTCCAGGCAGAACTGTGGACCATGTACTTCGATGGGTCATTGATGAAAACAGGAGCAGGCGCGGGCTTGCTCTTCATCTCACCCCTCGGGGTTCACATGCGCTACGTCATCCGACTTCATTTCCCTGCGTCCAACAACGTCGCCGAGTACGAAGCACTCGTCACAGGGTTGAGAATTGCCATCGAGCTCGGGGTCCGACACCTTGACGTTCGAGGCGACTCCCAGCTCGTAATCAATCAGGTCATGAAGAGCTCGAGCTGCCGGGACCCCAAGATGGAGGCCTACTGCCGAGAAGTACGGTGCCTTGAGGACAAGTTTCACGGCCTCGAGCTCAACCACATCGCGCGCAGGTATAATGAGGCCGCCGATGAACTGGCAAAAATCGCGTCCAGTCGAGCTACGGTTCCACCAGACGTTTTCATAAGAGATCTCCAGCAGCCGTCCGTCGACCTTGGGCCAGACGGAGGGGGCGACGGGACGTCACTCGACCCCCCACCTGAGGCAGAAGCCCCCTCGACCGGGGCTGAAGCCTTGCAGGCGGAGGGTTTGACCCCACCACCCGACCTCGAGCCGGACTGGCGCGTCCCGTACCTCGACTACCTAATCCGAGGGGACCTCCCCTCGGATAAGACTGAGGCTCGACGTATCGCTCGCCGAGCCAAAACCTTTGTGATCATTGGCGACAGTAGGGAGCTATACCGGCGTAGCCCTACTGGCATCCTCCAACGCTGTATCACAAACGGGCAAGGCAGAGACCTGATAAGCGACTTGCACTCAGGGGCTTGCGGTCACCACACAGCGCCTCGAACCCTCGTCGGAAATGCCTTTCGACAAGGATTCTATTGGCCCACCGCGGTCTCCGACGCTGTCAAGCTAGTACGCTCCTGCAAGGGTTGTCAGTACTATACGAGGCAGACTCATCTTCCGGCGCATGCTCTGCAAACCATTCCCATCACGTGGCCGTTTGCCGTTTGGGGGCTTGACCTTGTTGGACCTCTAAAGAGGACAACTGGCGGCTTCACCCACTTGCTCGTCACCATCGATAAATTCTCCAAGTGGATCGAGGCTCGCCCCATCACCAGTATTAGGTCTGAACAAGCTGTGCTTTTCTTCACCGACATCATCCATCGCTTCGGGGTTCCTAACTGTATTATCACAGACAACGGCACCCAGTTCACTGGGAAAAAGTTTTTGGATTTCTGCGACAACCACCACATTCGTGTGCTCTGGTCTGCTGTGGCTCATCCAAAAACAAATGGCCAAGTGGAACGTGCCAACGGCATGGTCCTACGAGGCCTGAAACCCAGAATCTTTGACAAGCTAAACAAACATGGCAAAAGATGGGCTGCCGAGCTACCCTCGGTCCTGTGGAGCCTAAGAACAACGCCGAGTCGAGCCACGGGGTTCACTCCGTTCTTCTTAGTCTACGGGTCTGAGGCTATGCTCCCAACTGATATAGAATACGGATCCCCAAGGTTGAAGGCCTACAACGAAAGAAATAACGACGCCACAAGACAGGACGCCCTCGACCAGCTCGAGGAAGCCCGAGATGTGGCTCTGTTGCATTCTGCCAGGTACCAGCAGGGTCTCCGACGCTACCACGACAGACACGTCCGCAAGCGTGACCTCAACGTCGGTGACTTGGTGCTACGACGGAACCAGAACACCAAGGGACGGCACAAGCTCACGCCACCATGGGAAGGACCGTACATCATCGCAGAAGTACTGAAGCCGGGCACCTACAAGCTATCCAACGAGAAGGGCGAAATCTTCACCAACGCTTGGAACATTGAACAGCTACGTCGCTTTTTTCCTTAGAAAGCTTCGGGGCTCTGTAATTTCTTTTTTCATCAATAAAGAATACAGCGATGTTCTAAACTTTCGTTTCACAATGAGGGAGGATCGACTCTGCACTCCCAGAATCGACCCTCCCTCGGGGGCTACAAAGGGGGAACCCCCAGTCCCCGAAAAAACTTGCACTTCTTTTTAAATTTTAAGAACTACTTTTTAGATCAATAAGTGCCGCAAGAGCACCCTAAGGCTCGAATGGGCTCTCGAGCCAGGAGATCACCTACACCTCCGAGGCTACGGTACTCACGCCGTCTAGGGGCGCGACCGCACGCTAAGTAGATCTAATAACAGTTCATAACTTTAAAAAGAAGTTCACCCCCTGTCGCTTAGATTAAGATCTTGCACGACCTGCGAGGCCGCAAGAGCACCCTGAAGCTCGAGGGCAGTCGAGCCGCGAAATCACCTACGCCTCCTAGGCTACGGTACCTCCACTCGCTCCCCTGCGCCAAAGGACGCGACTGCGTGCTAAGTAAATCGTACGAGAACACAATCCAAGCGATAAAGGGAAGAAAAGCTCGAATAAAACTAAATTAACCACGAACTGGTTTATGTTTCAAGTTCTTAGGGCCTCCAAGGCCACCACAACCAAAATTCAAAATAACTAACTTATTACATGGGCCTCTGCGCCCAGATCTGGCTCATAGGCCTTCACCGTCAGGAGGCGGGACCACCTCAGGTTCAAAAAGTGAGGCCAGACGACTCCCAGGCCCCTCTGCGGCTTCAATCAGCTCCAGGCAGGCGTTTTCATTGTCCTCATCCGTCCGCTCCGGGTCTGTGATGAAGCCGTCGGCAACGAGCTCCATGTCGAACACGAACCCTGAGCGGACGACGGCCAGCGCCCTCTTCACACCGTGGTGGAGGCTGTCTCGTATCTTCTCCCGGGCAAGGCAACCCAGCGCCGCCATCCGACGGATGAAGGAGTTCCCTGGAGCGTCTTCTCCGGTGTCGGCGTCGGGCTCGACCCCCAAACCGTCACACACGGTGGTGATCGCGCCCTCGAGCAGCTGGTTCCTCCGGGTCTCGGCTTCGAGGAGGCTCTGCAGGGAGTTGGCGGACGAGTGGGCCTCCCGATTCTCGCTCTCCAGCGCTGAAACACGACAAAATAATAAGTTAGTACCTAACACGAGACCTCAACACCATGACCGTAACAGTCATACTTACCCTCGATGTGGGTCTTCAAGCCCACAACCTCGTCACGGAGCCCCCCGCACGTCTGCTCGAGCCCCAGGAGGGCACTGTCCTTCTCACGGATGGTCGCCTTCAGTGCCTCAATCTCCTGCCGGGCGGTTTGGAGTGCCGCGTCCTTCTCTTGGACAGCCCCGTTCAGCCCCGTGATCTCGTCCTTCAGCGCACTGAACCGGGCCGTGACCTGCCCGATTTGGACGTTGAGGAGGTCACGTTGTCGGCCGACCTAGGAGACGTCCTCCTCGAGCTCCTTCACCCGCGCCGACAGGGGCTCGAGGTCCCTGCGAGCCTGGGCAGCCTCTTCCCGGGCCTTGTCCACCTCGGTGCGCATCGCGGCTTCGGCGGCCCAAGCCTGTAACGCCTCCTCCTTCACCGTCGAGTAGGCGGTACGCAGCTCGGCCATCTCGGCGTTCCGATCGGAAAGCCTTTTTTGGGCCTCCTCGGCCAGGGTTCGTTGCTGCGCCAGCGAAGCCCACACGCCACTCTCATCCCGGATGAAGAGCGACTTGCGGCGGGAATACTCCTTCAGCTCCTGGTCATGATTCAAAGAAACCAAGAAGATAAAGAAACCGAGGGAAAAGACACTAAGAGCCACGAAAAAAGCTAACGGATCAATCGTACCTCGGTGGCATCCCGTATACCCCGCGAGACGGCGTCGGACGCCACGTTGAGTATCCGATCGAGGTGCCGGCGGACGCGCTCGAGGTACTGCCAGCGGTGCACTTCATCCCTGTCGTTCAGGGTGAAGATAGGCTCAGCATCGGGGTTCGCGGCGTCCCTGAACTGAAGGGACGGCCCCCCCACCTCGGAATCTCCTCCTCGGCCCGTGCTATCGCCAGCGCGGCGATGTTAGGCCACGACGACGACGACCCGGCCGGGGCGTCTCCCGGTCCCGCCGAAGGGCCGGCCTCGTCCGCGGCGCCCGCGGCTCCAGCGGCCGTCGAGGCACCGGCCTGATCCGTGGCCTCACCCCCCTCGACCCCCATCGCTTGTTTCCCTTTGTCCAGGGGGGTGTCGTCGAGGGTGAGGACCACGGGCGCCTGCCCTTCTGCGGTGGCCGGCCCCTCGGTCACCGGCACCTCCGGAGCCGGCACCTCGGCTGTCAACGCCTCCGGAGCCGCCGCCTCGACCGTCGGCGGCTCAGGAGCCGGCGCCTCGACCGACGGCGCTCCCGGAGCCGGCGCCTCGGCCTCTGACGCCCTTTCTTCTGGAGCCCCGGTAGGGAGCTCGACGGCCTCGCTCTCCACCGTGCCCACCGGCCGCACCGGCAGGTCTTGCTGCGCCAGCGGTCCCCTCGACGGTGCCACCTCCGGTCCCGGCGCCGACGCGACCTCCTCCATGGTCACATCGGCGCTCGCCCGCCCCACGCCGCCGGCGGGTGCTCCACCTGTCACGGCCTCGACGGTGGCCTCGGCCGTCGGCAACGGCCTAGGCTCCGCCCCGACTAAACCGGGCGCCACCGCCCTCACAGGGTTGGACTTCTCCGCGGCGGCATCAGGGCCCGCGACCCCCGCAGCAGCTGCCGCCTCCTGCTGCTGTCGAAGACGCCCCTTCATGGCCTCGACCTGGCGAACCCAGGCCGCGTCTTGCTCCGCTGTCCGGTTGAGAACGGAGGCGCTCGCCCGCAGCGACTTCACTGGGGTAGGCCCCATGAGCTCCGCCTTCCGCTTCAACCTGTGAAGTAAAGAGCAAGATTAGCCGACGGATCCGAAGATAGGCGAAGCCACTAAGCACGAATACTCACCCGAAAATTGGCACCAGGGGCCTCGACCCCGCGCGGTCCGAGCCTCCCGAGGCGGCGGGCGGCGGCCTCGCGGCGGCCCCGCCAGCAGGCCTGGCACTCCGGGGGGCCCTCGCCGGTGCAGCGCCTTGCGCCTTCTGCGCCTCCGAGGCCAGCTGGCCTCGGGTTCTCACGCCTGTCGACGGCGCCGCCGATGACGACGCCGGCACCACCGTCCCGGCCCCCGCCCGAGTTTGCGGGGCCTGAGCCGGAACGGGCATCCCCGTCGACCCCTCTTGCTGGGTCCGGGGCAAAGCGGCCCCTCCCGTCGAGGGGCCCGCTTCTTCCTTCTTCTTCTTCTTCTTCTTCTCCTTCTCCTCTTCCTCTTCCTCCTCCTTGGTCTCCTCGACCACGATGACCGAGGAGGACGACCCCGCGATGGGCTCCAGCAGGAGGCGGATATCGGGGAGGTCCCCCAGCCCGGTCACGGCATCATACCGCGACAGGGCGTCGTCGTCCTCGCCGCTGCTGTCGTCGTCCTCCCCCGAGATTGTCTCGGAAGGCGACGGCGCCAGAGGAACTCCATCGAGGGCTTGCTGGCGCCGGAGCTTCTTCCGCGCATCCGCCTCCCTGGCCTTGCGAGCCGCCCGCTTCTTGGTCGATTCCTTGATCTTCTTCTGCTTCGAGGCATGCAGCCGTCGAGCCTCCCGGGCAGGTTGGTCCTCTGGGACCGGCGGCCGCGTCTCCCGCAGCGCCGACAAGTCCTGCACGCCGGCCTCGACCAGATAAGGGGAATCCAAAAAACAAACAAAACCAAACAAGCGCATCAACTCAAAGGTACTTACCATGGGCTCAAACCCCTCGGTGGGCCTCATGGGGACCCGGTCGACCTCCTCCGTCTTGAAAGTCCCGACCATCCGACGAGCTCGACGGAGCACCTCCTCGAGGGAGAGGGACTCGTGGGACATCCGGCTCCCCTCCAGAGACGCCTCCGGAGTCATTTGGTCGAGACGCAGGCGACGCCGGCACAGCGGCATTACTCTGCGGCGGTGGAACGCTGTTGCCACCGCCGCTGCCGTCAAGCCTCGAAGGCGAAGCTGCTGCAGCGCTGCCAGCAGCGGATCCAGGCACGGCTTCTCGACCTCCGGCACTCCATACGTCCAGCGGTCCTCCCGGGCGGTCAGCACGCGGCCAGTATACTTCGGCAACTGGTTGTCGTCGTTGCGGAGGTAGAACCAGCCCTCGTGCCACCCGCTGTTCGAGGAGATGAGTCGAGCCGGGATGTACTGATCCGCCCGGCTCGACCTCAACTGCAGGACGCAGCTCCCTACTCGCGCCGCGCACAGGACTCCCTTCTCCCCCGCTCTCTTGGCGAAGAGTTCACCCTTGAAGAGGTGAAGCCACAGGTTCCACTGCGGCTCCACCCCGAGGTAGCCCTCACAGACCGCCGCGAAGATGGCGGCCTGTGCGACGGCATTGGGGGCAAGGTGATGGAGCTCCACCCGGTAGTAGTGGAGGAGCGCGCGCATGAAGACGGATGCGGGAACGCCGAACCCCCGCTCGTGGAAGCAGACGAAGCTCACCACGTACCCTTCAGGGGGCGCCGGCTCCCGGTGGGCCGGCGGCGGCGCGATCCACTCCGGCCGCGACTGGCTTGTCCTCGGCCGCAGCAGCCCATCCTCGACCAACTCTTCCAACTTCCTCTCCGTCACCGAGGAAGCGGCCCAGTCGTCGGCGGGGAGAATTTGACTCTTTCCGGCCATCGACGCTCTCGGGAGGGGTGTGAGCGAAGGAGGAGGTGGCGGCGGCGGTGTAGGCGGAGAACGCAAGAGGGCAAGGGTTTTCTGAGGCTAAGGGATGGCAAGAGCGCAAGGAACCGGTGGGGAACGCAGACCCCTAGGTCTTGCCTTTATATGCCTGGAGGAAGTCCAACGGCCGCGCGAAAAGGTAGGAACAGTTTCCCACATTAAATGCGCTCACCTAACCGTCCCCCACGTCTTACAGGAGCCGGGCACGTGGCCGTCCCCCACGCCGTAACCGAACGCCACGTCGCCCACTACCGCGCCGATCTCGCCCTAAAAAGGCGCGCCCGGCTAACGGGCGGGGCGAGATCCACGGACGGATATTCCCAGATACCTATAACGGGCTCCGAGCCCACTATAAGTCTCGAGAGAACGGAAGCTGGCCCTCGACCTGGGTTCGACAGCTGCCCTCGAGCGACAGAGCAAGGGACGACCAGGGATGCGCCCGTACATGGCCAGGGCTCGAGCCACGCTCTCGAGGCACCCCAAGACGTATTCGAGGCCAAAGGAAGAGGTTGAAGTAGGAATCCCCTCGGGGGAGGCACCGAGCCCTCGGATCCTATCGCAGGGAACCGACATCCACACGACCACTCCTTGGCATTCTTGAAGAGCGCCTCCGGGCCACAAGCCGACTCCTAACGACTGGAGCACGGACTCTCACTCGAATCTACCCGCTAGTAGCTCACCGGAGATCGTCGGACTCGCCCAAACGGGGTAGTACGACGTTCCCCACCCCTCCTCCTCCTCTCCGTAGGAGGAGCGTGAGGGCCGCACAATAAAAGACGGCAGGGACTCCGATCGACCTCGTGCGCGCGAGGTTCGGGGGCTCGACCGCAACAACTACTCCTTAATAACACATAAAAAAGACCTCGGAGGAGTTTTCTCAAATACTCCACCGAGGCCTCGGGGGCTACACCCGGCGGGTGTGCTCGCGCACCCCCACCGGAGAAATCCTGGGAGCGCTCGCGCGCCCCCACCGGAGAAGGCAACGGCACTACGACTCCAGTTCATCAGCAAAAAGCCTCTAGGTAAGTGATCACACACTCACCTAAAGGCTCGGGGGCTACTGTCGGTACCAATAGTATAGGGGTACCCACATTCATCGATAATAAAAACTAAAATGACTAAGTCATGACAAAACACAGCCCACTTCAAAACGCGCGTCAGGTCCGCCTCGTATGAGGCCGGCTCGACGGAATGCCTCGACCGCATCCCGTCTCCGACTCGTACGAGACCCCCTCGACGGGAGGCCTCGACCGCACCCCGTCCCGCACGAACAAAACGCCTCGACCGAACTCCGTCTCGTGTGAACCCGGGTCGAGGCGCTCGATCCCCTCTTTCTCCACCTACCCCGGGACAAAAGTCATAGCATTTAATGCAATTACCTACTACCACCTACCGGCATAGCCGCAACCAGGGTCGACGTGGGAACAATACCAGTGTCAGTCCTCACTGTTTTACCACCCATCCCGTGATGGGAGGTGAAAAACGTCACTGTACCCACCTTACCGCACACTGTACATCACTAGTTACCCTCGAGGGAGGATACGACAAGGCCCGTACACCGCGATCCAAGGGATTCGGACTTATCCGATCGGCCTCGACCCGGCCTCGACCCGGCCTCAACCCGGCCTCGACGCCCAACACGGCACAACAGGGAAGGAAGGACGGTATGGCGCGGCGCTCCGGGTCATTTCAGCGCCTCGTCCTCTACGACATCACGATGCCCGGGGATGGTCTTCCATTCCTAGGGCACGTCGCTACAGTCATCTCAAACAGGGATCGACAAAACATCGTTTCAAGGCCCCCATCGTCTTGGCCTCCTCTTGTCCTATAAAAGGAGAGGCCGGGGCTCTACAACGGAGGACATCAGACGATGAGCCGGGTACAAGATCGAGATCAACATCTCAAGCAATCATCTTGTACTTTCTTTTTCTCCTTTTTGAGACTTGGGCTCACCACCCTCTCTCGCAAGCTTGTAACCCCTACACAAGCACCTCGGTGCAAGGAAATACAAATCTCTCCCTCCCCCGCTGGACGTAGGGCCTTCTCTTGCCCGAACCAGGATAAATCCCTGTGTGTTCTCCTTGCATCACCATCCAGGAAAGGGACACGCAGCATTTACTCGTTGGTTTAGGACCCCCTCGGGTCCGAACACCGACACGTAGGTTAAGTCATACAACTCAACCTGTAATATGAGAACCAAATCTTCCAATAATAACAAATCTGGATACTGCCAATGTTGGACTTAGACTTACCACATCATTCCGGTTATGTGGAGCCAACCTTGCACAAAAGCCCTTAAGATCATGATAAGAGCCATCATCAATAGATTGTATATTCAAGGAGGAATAAGTAGGCAGGTTGTACCCAATAGTCGCAAGCTTATTTACACATGCTAAGACACCATATTTTTCTGCAACAGCTTTATCAGGTGCCTTACTTCCCACCTCTAATATTTCTACAACACGGCCTGTACCCCTCCTATCGGCGATGGAAAAGCTAACTCGACATTGCTTCAATCGACCATTATCTACCTCAAAGCATTCAACATTTACTGGCCGAACCCTGAATTGTATGAGTGTCTCTTCAAGCCAAATGATTGGGTCAATTACCTACAGTACATTTAAGAAACACATATATATATATACATAATAAATCAAAAAATATATTTATACAAGCATATTTGACACATTAATTTATGGAAAGTTGCTTACTATGTTTGGATGAGTAGACCGTACATTTGGCAGCACCACTGGATCAAATCCCTGCCACTTTACATAGCCGCTGAAACCTAGCATTTTCGGCGAAGGGAGACGACGACCAGCCATCTCTTCTCACAAAAGTCAATATATCAAAAATTATATCAACACATGACTATTCTTATGGTACAACAACATCATGCAAAGACAGTGGAACAACATTTAACTAAGCACTACATGAACCTATCATGCTAAGGTAGCAAGCAGATCAAGGTTAACACATGAGATTCAAGACAACAGTACAGAAGCTACTTCATTTAACCATAAATTCCCGGATCTATCCAGAAATTCCAGAGAATGGGCATTTCTGAGGACCAACTTTGAACAGCCATATCTCACAAACCATTTGGTCAAATGCCATGAAATTTTAACACAAGCAAGATAAGTAAGTTATCTACAACTTTGTTATAGGCAAGAATCACAATAAACATCATTTTCATCATGTAATTTACTTAACAACACAAACTATACAAAACAGTCAATATAATTGAATTATAGAGCAAAATAATATTTCACTACTTATAAAAAATGGAATCTGAGCACAACCGATATTACCAACAGTTTCTAACCATCACATACATGCTAGAAAACATTATGGCCATTTGAATAAGTATAGGAACCTCTATGAAAAAGATAAATTGCTATTGCAAGAAAACATGTAAGAGCAAGATAAATCTAAAGATCTATATTTTCTGTAAACACATGGTCATATTAAGTGTTCTTAGGTCACAACATCATCATGCAAAGGCAAAAGAACCACATTTCACATTTTTGCAAACATAAATTATTTATAAACCATTTATCAAGCAACATGCAAGTTAAATCAATAACTCAACCGTACTGTAACCAATCGCCTTGAAATATTTATCACAGCACACACATAGTCTCAGTAGCCTACCATAAAAATTTTACAGCAATTAGAGCACCACAACTCTAGATATGAATTTATCCCTAATAAATATAGATAAATAAAATCAGCAAAAACCTTCTACTAACACATATCATTTTATCACTCTACTGTGTAGATCTACACTTAAGGATTCCAAAAAGTCTTCACGAGGTCCTCACACGAATTCGGAGCAGGGGAAGTGGCTCACCATGGGGCTTGTGGGGGTAAGATGGCGGTGCGGTGGCGAGCTGCTATGCCAGTGTAGACGAATGGAGTGTCGTCTCCGGCTCCGGCAGCGACTCGGTGATGGCGAACGACTCTGCAGCGGCGGCGCCTCCTTCCTTCTCCTCCTCGGCTCTCCTCTCTGAGGGACGAGGACAACGGTGGCGACGCCGGTGGCAGGGGTGAGGCGAGGCCGCGCAGAGATAACGAGGCGTGGCCGGCAGGTGTGAGGAGGACGAGGCCAAGAGACGGCGGCGCTCCAGCCGGCGAGGACGAGCATGAGGGGCCGGCCGCACGGAGGCGAGGCCACGCGCGCGGGGGTGACAAGGCGTGGACCGGTGAGGACATGACGCTCCGCTCCGACGAGGACAACGACGAGGAGGTGGGGGTGATGAGTGTTGGCATTTCTTAGTGTCACCACCAAGAGTAGACATGGGGTCTACCATCAGCAGCGGCGCCAGAAATGCTAAGGAGTTGGTATTCCCTAGCACCGCCGCTAGGACTCGGAGGATCCTAACGACGGCACTAAGGAACACCAACCTGATAGGTCTTTACATTTACATGTTATCCACATGCACATGGATCTATCGTTGTAGCATTTCATCCGGAAATATTTAGGGTATCGTTATTTATATTTTCTCAAAGGAAGGCAATGGTAACAAATATTCTGACATGACATGAGTACGAGCAAAGCAGACATACATGCATACTATCCAAATGATCATACAGGGATAAAAACAATTGTAGCATAGATAGTGGACACACACACACTTCCAATAAGAGACTCCACACTCAAGAATAAAGAATAAAAGAATATTCTAATCAGGAGTAGATGGTTCTAATATTAGATTGCTATGAGCTAAGTTATCATATATGTACACAAAATAGATCTAGGTATGTGTGAGGTGGATCGGGAGGCCACCGAGTACTGGTTTGCCAGCAATCTCATATGACAATTTACATACTCCTACACCATGGCCAAATGTGGGAGAGTTCAAGGGACGGACAGGGCTGTTACCACCTGTCGCCTATCCCTCAACCATGGGACATGAAATACATCCACCCGCCACTATATACCCGGGCACCTCGCCCGCATATATAATGACCACCCAAATCCCCCCGGGTCCCCGACCCTACTGATCGACAGGTAAGAGACTTGGGTGTACCCAAAGGCATGGTGACCCACCACCCCCTCACATAAATAGTTCGACTCATGAACATGATATGAACATAAAAGCTCTAAGCCAACTTAGCAAATACATGATATGTAAACTATAGACTAGTCTAAATACCACATATAAGCTAAGTAGACTACACATAGCCAAGCATGAAATGAACATGATATATGGACTATAGACTAGCACACATATCAAGAACATGTCAAAATGACTATACTCTATTTCATAGCAACAACCATATGAATTGAATAAGAGCATGACTATATGAAAGAATATGATGAAAAGTGGAACACTTTATTCTCACAAAATCCTCCAAGGAGTCAAGCTCTCCTTGTAGCTTCTCTACTCCTCTCTTCTACTTTCCTACTCTAATCCTAAGCTAAAGAAGAGAGGTGGAGGGAGGTGGAGCTCCTTGAGCTAAGTGTTGTGTATTGTGTTGTGTGTTATGTGTGTGGGGGGCTCTCCCCCTCCTTATATAGGGGCTAGGACAGGCGGTTGGAGGGGAATATTCCCCAGATCCACCCCGCACCGCCAGCCCTCGTCTTGATTACTGTCAGCACGCAGAGGCAGGGCCTAGCTAGCAGGGTGGAGGGCGCGGCCGCACCGTAGGCGCGCGCGTGCGCCTGGGGTGGCTCGGGCCCCCTCCTCCTTCGTCTAGTTGCCTCTCTGCTGGGCCTGGATCAGCGTGGGTAGGTGGGCTTGCCCGGTTGTGGTCATGGGTTTGGACTTCTCCCCTCCTTTGGCTCTTTTGTGCTTTCCAGAAAGCGTAGTTTTGCTTCTATTTCACCTATTCCTGACTTTTGTTTCTGCAATCATATCATTTCTACCGGTACAAGTGGAAACAGGTCAATAGCACATATATATGTGTGTATGAATGTATATTTTCCTCCTTTTTAGAATTATGTTGGCGGTATAAATATGTCGACAATGACCGCCAACAAACTCTCCCAAGCTTACCATTTGCTCGTCCTCGAGCAAAAGCTAAGGCATTGGTTGTTGATCAGGAGTTGCTACAATGCCGATTACAATTCAAATATGCCAGGTTTATAACAAAGTTTTCTACCGCAATTTAAATGAATTGGCATGTTTGCTCACCCATTATTACCTTGTTGCTTATGGAACTTTTTGCCTTTGCCAAGTCTTGGGTGATTGCAAGACAGAACAGATGAACAAACCTGCTTATCATTTGTTCTTTGATTGACTATATTTTTGAAGGTTTTGAAAGTTTTACAAAATAAATGTAGTTCCTCAAATGATACACTCGATCGCTCAAAAGTTTATGTATATTCCTCACCAAAGGCTTTTGACTTTGCCTTTCTTTCATCCTACCATCTAATAAGGCTTTTTGTGGAGCTTGGTAGGGATAAAAGTGACCTACTTGCATCATGTCATGTTGCTAAGTCAAAAACCGGACCATAGGAGAGACTAGTCATACACTTTGATCAAGATTGTGCAAGTGTGTGGAACGTTTATATTTTTATGAACTCCAATGTCATACCTCTCTCTTTTTGAAATCTTTGAAAATACGGGCTATCTTTTATTCTCTCTGGCGTGTGTCTTTGCACCCATTGTTTTTTCTCTTTTTGGCGGGCATCAAAGTACCCATTGTTTTCTCTCTTTTTCTTTTTTTTTTGGCTCATGCCTTTTTAGCATGGCATCTTTTATTTTCATATTTTTTAGCCCATACTTTCTAGATAACTTTTGGAGAGAAATAATTGACATAGAGTTTTATTCTGATGGATGAAAAGTGTACGTGAATCTTGATCATAGGTGCATGAAAAAATCTCAATATTGGTCACAACAATTTGACAAAGCACACCATGAATGCAAGCAGCATATGACTAAGGTTTTGATATGAACGTGTCATATGGCTTTGGTAGAAATTTTAAATCATTGAGGAACTTTTTATTTTAGCATTTGAAAATGAAATCTCCGGATATCAAGTCTTTCTCAGAACAAATTCATAGCAAGATCTATTTCTCTATATCATGTCAAGCAACTATTTAGACTAGATTAAGCATTTTGCTACCCACAAGTTTTCAAGTTTTTTCAGGGTAAGACATTTTAAGCCAATAAACTCAAACATTAGAGAAAACTAAGCTATAAGCTATGCATAATCGAAACATAAAACAAAGCAACTATTCATCATATCAATAAGGATGGAATCAACATTTCTACAACACATATGTATAGAGTGGAATTTTATTTATTACTTTTATTTATTTTATTATTATTACTATTTATTATTATTTATTATTTTTTAGTTTTCTATGCATGGTAAAGTAAATATGAAAAAGACAACAAATGTAAGGAAATAAATATGCAATGCATTATACCTATGCGGGGCCCTCCCCAAGCTATCTCGAGGCCGGAGGTCTAAGGTTGCTTGATGAAGACTCCGAGGCAGGTACTTTATTTGTTTTTGTATTTTTATCCTTGTTTTATACTTGGCAATTTTTAGAACAATGATCAAATTAAGCAAATTATTCAATTTGGTCAAGGTAGACTAGTCAACCTAAGCACCATACTTAATTTGAAAAGTCTATGAAAACATGATCGTACACATAACCATATTTTCAAACCAAAGCATACTAATATAAACAGGAATTTATTTGAAAGGTAAATGTTTTTTGTTTGGTTTATCATTCAAAGTTTTATATTTGGCAAGTTTTAGGACAGTGATCAAATATGATATTTAATCAAGGTAGGCAAATTAGCCATAGCATCATGCTAGTTTAAAAAGCCTATGAAGACATAGCTGCTAATCATGCTTCAAACTAAAACATACTTCATAATAAACTATGAAACTTAACCAAATTTTTATGATATTATGGAATATTTTTCTTTTCACTTCATATACAAACAATTTTAGCTCAATGACCCAACTAAGAATCTTAGTTTGATCATAGTAGGCTAAATAACCCAAGCACCATGCTTGCATTATAGAGCCCATGGGGTGATGATGGATCAAGCATTATTCCCCCAAGCTAAGATGGTTTTTACAGAAATAAAGTTTTTAGTTTTGAAAACAAAATGTTTTTGTTGTTTTGTTTTATTTCATACCAGCAATGTTTATTTATGGAAGGACAACTATCGTTTACCTGAGGAGAGGGTCCATGGTTTATAGTCCAATGAACAGGACTGTCTCCCCCTTCATTGCTTGCTTGATGAAGGGATGCCCGTACACGGGGGAGTGAGTACAGGTGTCTCCTTATGTTTGGGCCTCCACACCTTTTTGTTCTTCTTCATCGATGTGGTGGTGGACTTCGGAACTTCTGCTTGAGGTTTCCACACCTTCTTTTCAGAAGGTGCAGGAACAACCCTTGGTGATTCCTTCTTGGACCTGTGGTTGTTCTTCTCCTTCTGCTCCGGCCTCTTCATGTTCTTCTTGAGGCCCTCCACCATGTGAGGTTGGATTTCAACCTCTGTGATGCCCTGTTGATCCGGACCATATTTGATCCGAACCATGGAGCATTGCTCCTCTTTTACCTGCCATATCTATTTAACAGAGTTGTTTGCATGTTTCTTGGGTTGCTTGCTTTTATCTTGTTTATACATATTATACCCGGTGAATGGGCAGGTTAATACTCTCCCCTAAATGTAAAAGCGAGCAAACCCCATTCCCACATGTAGTTCAGCATGAGTAGTATTAAGGAACGGTCTTCCAAGTAGAAGAGGAACTTTCCTGTTTTGGCCCATGTCCAAGATGACGAAGTCGGTGGGGACATATTGGTCTTGTACCCTTACCAGTATGTCTTTTGCAATCCTACCGGCTTCCGCGATGATTGCTCCGCCATCTGCATTTTAAAATTTGTGGGGTCGAGAGGTCCTCTTAGAGTTGCATCATACGTTACCTTGGACGTCACATTGATGCTTGCTCCAAGGTCGCAGTAGGCGTTGGTGATGACATGTGGGCCGATGGCACATGTGATTATCGGGCAGCCTGGGTCTCCCTTCTTGGTGATAAAAGGTGGGTCTACAAAGTAGCCTTGCCTTTTTTGGTACCTACGCTTTGCTTTGGTTGTGGAGACCATGTTAACTGATTCGAATTGGACTTCAGGTTTCCCCGAAGTCTTCTCCGAATCAGGTACAGGAATAGCAGCTGCCAGTTGAGCTATTTGTTTTTCTAGGTTTTTATTAAAGCTCAACTATGTTTGGACAGTAGCAGATAAACTTTTAAGTTTTGTATTTATATTTTCCAAAATTTTATTGTTATTGGTCATCTTTTTGGTGAAATTTTTGTTTATTTTAACTTGGCCTAGTACTAAATCCTTAAGTGGTTGATTCAAATTGAAATTGGAATTGTAATTGGAGTTGTGATTCGAATTACCTTGGAATGGTGGACGAGGTTGGTTACTCTAGCCATTGTTGTTGCCTCCTTGTTGGCGATACCCGTTGTTGATGTAAGCAGCGTCTTCTCGGGTCTCGGGGAAATCATTGCCCGAGTGGCCAACATTCCCACAGACCTCGCACGTCATCTCGGAGTCTAGGGCTTTGACGGTGCCGGTGTTGACGTCGGTGGCACGCTCGTCAAACTTCTTGAGGAGTAAGTCTATTTTTGCGGCAAGCACATCCATCTCCTTCATGATCTACATGCCTTTTTGTGCTTTAGCTAGGGTTCTGTCCTCCCCCCAGCTCTGGTTGATCACCATCTTCTCGATTACACTGTTCGTCTAAATGGCCGTTTAGTCCGTTTAAACACTGTTTAAACAGTAAACAGAAGTCAACTGTGTTGTTTAGGCCCTAAACGGTGAATTAAACGGTTGGGCCGTTTAAACCCATTTAAACCGTTCAATCCCGTCTAAACGGTCTAAACAAAATCAGATTAAACGTGATTAAATGAGCTAAACAACCATTTAATCCATAATTAAGTGAATTAAAGGACTACGTCTATCACAATCAACATGAAACTAATTAACATTGTAATTATATGAAGTGTTGTGGGATTTAGATTTCTTCCAACAAGATTATTTGGTAGAATATTTGATTTTTACATGTGTAAATATGTATGGGTTCTAGCAAATTTTATTTTTACCTATATAAATATGTATATTTTATTGTTATTGTATAAAACCGTTTAGGCCATTTAACTCCGTTTAAATACCGTTTAACTCCGTTTAAACACTGTTTAAACGGTCTAAACGCTAAACGAAGGGTGACCGACTGTTTACCATTTAGTGTTTAGGAAAACATTGCTCGATTAAAGTCGTAGCCTCATCGATAGTGAGCGATAAGAACACGCCTCCAGCAGCGGCATCGAGGTGCCCCTTAGACATGGGTGTTAACCCATTATAGAAGTTCTGGAGCACCTAGCAGTTCTCCATCCCATGGTGAGGGCAAGCTTAGATGTACTCTTGCAGCCTCTCCCACGCCTCCGGGATGGGTTCCATCTGAGTTTGCTAGAAATTGGCGATTCTTCCCCGCAGGGCATTGGTTTTGTCCACAGGGAAGAACTTGGCGAGGAACACAGCGGAGCATTTGCTCCATGTATCAATAGCTTCCTTGTCCTTGTAGAACCACTATTTTGTCTTTTCCACAAGGGAAAAGGAAAACAGACGGAGCTTGGTAGCCTCGGGTGCAACGTCCTTGATGACGATGGTGTCGCACAGTTCAAGGAACTGTTGTAAGTGAGCATTAACGTCCTCACTTGGCAGTCCACAGAATGGACTTGCCTATACCATTGTGATAAGCCTGGTTTAGAGTTCGAAGTTCTTGTCCCGAGGCTGACAGCGAGCCCGGTGGGCATGTTGGCAATGACCGGAACCGAGAACTCACAGAGTGACTTCTGGGCCTTGGTAGTGGTAGCAGTTGGTATAGACGTCGGTTGTTGGTGATGTGGCAGAAGAAGCAGAGGCACGAGTCCCCTTCTTCCTTAGGAGTGCCTCCAAATTTGGAACGAAGTTGTTCGACAAATCGAATCCACTCATACACTATCCTGTTTTCATCCACAACAGGGATAAAACATAGAAGATTAGCCTGTATGAGCAAATGGCTACCATACATGCATGCTTACTTTTGAACATATCATGCTAGATATTTGTTATCATTTGCCTTCCCTAGCAATGGCGCCAGAAATGCTTGTTGGCATTTCTTGGCATCACCACCAAGAGTAGACACGGGGTCTACCATCAGCAGCGGCGCCAGAAATGATGAGGAGTTGGCATTCCCTAACACCGCTGCTAGGAGCTGGATCATCCTAACGACAACACCAAGGAACGCCAACCCAATAGGTCTTTACGTTTATAGATGTTATCCGCAAGCGGACGGATCTATCGTTGTAGCATTTCACCCGAAAGTATTCAGGGTATCGTTATTTATATTTTTCTAAAGGAAGGCAATGGTAACAAATATTCTGACATGAGTACGAGCAAAGCAGACATACGTGCATACTATCCAAATGATCATACAGGGTTAAAAACAGTTGTAGTATAGATAGTGGACACACACATACTTCTAGTAAGAGACTCCACACTCAAGAATAAAGAATAGAAGAATATCCTGGTTAGGAGTAGATGGTTCTAATATAGTTAGATTGCTATGAGCTATCATACATGTACACAAAATAGATCTAGGTATGTGTGAGATGGATCGGGAGGCCACCGAGTACTGGTCTGCCAGCAACCTCATGTGACAATTTACGTACTCCTACACCATGGCGGAATGTGGTAGAGTTCAAAGGATGGACAGGGCTTTCAACACCTGCCGGCTACCCCTCAACCGTGGGACATGAAATGCATCCACCCGCTACTATATACCTGGGCACCTCGCTCACATATATAATGACCACCCAAATCCCCCCAGGTCTCTGACCCTACCGATCGACAGGTAAGAGACTTGGGTGTACCCGAAGGCATGATGAACCACCACCCCTCACACAAATAGTTCTACTCATGAACATGATATGAACATGAAAGCTCTAAGCCAACTTAGCAAATACATGATATGTAAACTATAGACTAGTCTAAATACCACATATAAGCTAAGTAGACTACACATAGCCAAGCATGAAATGAACATGATATATGGACTATAGACTAGCACACATATCAAGAACATGTCAAAATGACTATACTCTAGTTCATAGCAACAACCATATGAATTGAATAAGAGCATGACTATATGGAAGAATATGATGAAAAGTGGAACACTTTATTCTCACAAAATCCTCCAAGGAGCCAAACTCTCCTTGTAGCTTCTCTACTCTATTCTACTGTCATACTCTAATCCTAAGCTAAAGAAGAGAGGTGGAGGGAGGTGGAGCTCCTTGAGCTAAGTGTTGTGTATTGTGTTGTGTGTTGTGTGTGTGGCTCTCCCCCTCCTTATATCGGGGCTAGGACAGGCGGTTGGAGGGGAATATTCCCTAGATCCACCCCACACCACCAGCCCTCATCTTGATTACTATCGGCACGTGGAGGCGGGGCCCAGCTGATAGGCTGGAGGGCGCGGCCGCGCCCTAGGCGCGCGCGCCTGGGGTGGCTCGGCCCCCCTCCTCCTTCGCCTGGTTGCCTCTCTGTTGGGCCTAGATCAGTGTGGGTAGGTGGGCTTGCCTAGTTGTGGTCATGGATTTGGGCTTCTCCCCTCCTTCGGCTCTTTTGCGCTTCTCAGAAAGCGTACTTTTGCTTCTGTTTCACTTGTTCCCGACTTCTGTTTCTGTAATCATATCATTTCTACCGGTACAAATGGAAAGAGGTCAATAGCACATGTATATGTGTGTATGAATGTATATTTTTTTTAGAATTATGTTGGTGGTATAAATATGTCGATAATGACCGACAACAATGAGGATGACACTGAGAGACGGCGGCGCTCCGCCCAGCGAGGATGGGGAAGAGGGTGGCGACGGGCGATTGAAAGGAGGATGAGGAGGGAACGAAGCGGTAGCATATATATTGTTGGACCTTTTAGTCCCGGGCTAGGCTACCAACCAGGACTAAAAGTTTTCTAGCCCCGGTTGGAGGTCCAGATCGGGACTAAAGGTTGTCACTTTTACTCTCAGGTTGAGCCTCTAACCGGGACTAGAGGGCTTTTAGTCCCGGTTTGTAACCCAACCCGAGAGTAAAGCCAAATTTTTGGTGCGCAGCTAAAAGGCGGCCTACTCAGCAGTTTCGTTTCCCGCCCATGCTAACATATCTATTAAAATAAATAGGCTAAAAAATAGAAAAAAAACATAGTTCAAAAATTATAGCTCAAATGAAAAAGTTGTCAACTACAAAGTTGCATAACTTTTTAAGCACAACAACTTTTATTTTGGTTGTTTCTCCATTTGAAGTCATTTTAAGAATTCAAATTTCAAATTCAATAGATTCATACATAATTTTCCTTGAAAATATGAATTCAAATGAAAAAGTTTTCAACTACAAAGTTGCATAACTTTTTGAGATCTACAACTTTTGTTTTGGTTGTTTCTCCATTTGAGGTCATTTTAAAAATTCAAATTTCAAATTCGAGAAATTAAAACATAGTTTTCCTTGAAAGGATGACTTCAAATGAAAAAGTTGCCAACTACAAAGTTGTATAACTTTTTGAGATCTACAACTTTTATTTTGGTTATTTCTTCATTTGGCCAAGTACATACACATAAAAATAAATAACTTGTCCATACAAATAAACCTAATGAAACATAAATAACTTGTCCTTACAAACATAATGAAAATATCCACACGAATAATCCTAATTAAAGTACATAACCATTCAAATTAAAGTACATACGCATAAAAACCAAACTAACACATAAATCCTAAATATCGCCGACCGTAAACCTCTCCTGTCTCCATAGCAAGTAGCGCATGTCCCGGATGATGTAACCACGAACAATGTCTATGTAATACAAGGCCCGCACTATAGCACTCTCAACTGCCTCACAACGCCAAGGGCATGGCATCCCATAGATGTAGCCTACTGACGGGCTACCGATATCCGGACTCTGCCTCATTCTCACACAATGCTGGTAGCCAGCTGCCGTCCTCTGGCCGATCGCTTCCACGAAGTCCTAGTAATACCCTAGTCATTTAAGAGCTTGCGTGAGAATAGGATGCAAGCCACATATAGCATAGGTGTAGTCATGGAGCAAATGCTACAAGCGGACAAACAAAAAAGTATCAGGAAGCGCTCATATAATAATAAGAATAAATAAACATTACTCTCATATCATACACACCGTACCACATCCATTAAGTTGTATGACGCATTCCTCTCAGTTACTAGCGGCACATTCAGAGTACGCTGAACTAAAGTTTGTATCTTTATTTGGGACCAATTAGAAATACGGTACCCAATCCGCTCAAGTGCCTATAAAGTAAGATGCACGATGTCGAGCTAGGCACCTACCTTGGTCATCGACTGTCGTCCAACCTGGACGATCTGCTGGCGCACCTGATTATTGTACTTAATAGGGATGTCGAAGGAGAGACTGCACGTCCATATCTAGCCTCCATTCGTCTCCTGACATGTCGTGTTCTCGAAGATGTCATACACCCCGAGCAGCCATAGTGCATCTTCTAGCCACTTTACCAGTTTTATAGTCTGTAACATATGCAATAATCATATTATCAATGAATATATATATATATATATAAGCAAAAATTATATTAGCATGCAAAACTTAAAATATTCCATACAACTAATGGGTCTGGGTTACGCGGGACGACCCTTTCTGACGATGACTCGAATGGAACATCACCAGGGTGGAAACCTGGTGCATGTGGATGGGGAAGTGATCCGCCGCCATTCATCATAACTAAAAAAACTAAAAAAAACATCCCAATAAATATAGAACCCCCATATAAATATACCATGCAACATTATATATTAGAGAAACATATAAACAATAAATCATCAAGAGATATATGCATGCCAAGTAAACTTAAATATTTTGCACATATTTTTTTGAACGATTATTAACTCTCATGAAGAAATAATGTTGCTAACAAAGATCTAGAAAACAACCACATATTCATAATTAAAAACATTAAAATCCACATATTTGAATATTTCTATGCTTATTATCTAAAACAACCACATACTTGAATATTTCATAATCTTAAAAACCAACCACATATTCATAATCTAGAAAATAAAGATCTACAAATAATGTATAAATAAAAATAAAATCCACCACTATTATTCATAATCTACAAAAACCACATATTTGAATATTTCTATCCTTATTAATAAAGCATCAAACGATCTACATTATTAGCAATGAAAGATTAGCAGATGAAATTGCTAACCTTTGAAAGATTTGGAGATGAAGCCGGCGGCGCCTGAGAGCAAGAACTTGCTCCCCAACCAAGAACAGGATGAACACAAGGGTCGTCGACCAATTTGACCACTTAGTCTCGTCCTGGGGGACAGTGCAAGCGGATATATATATATAGGTGGGGACCTTTAGTCCCGGTTGGTGGAGCCTACTGGGACTAAAGGATCAACCTCTAGTCCTGATTGGAGCCACCAACCGGGACCAAAGGTCGGTTAGGCCTTTTGTCCCAATTTGTGGCTATAACCGGGATTGAAAGGCGGCAAGGGATTCTAGTCTTGGTTGGTGATTCCAACTGGGACTAAATCTTCCATCACTCTCGGGCCAAAATCTGACCGGGACTAAATCCAAAGATGGAAAGTCTATTCTCTAGTAGTGCTTATGGTAGTTCCATGATTTTTCTAACAGAACGAATCCACGACTCCAATGATTTGTCTTGGTTTTCTAGAAGACCATTGTATATTCCACTTGGATATGTTGGAAGAACAATGTTTTTTCCACATAAAACCCCCATAATTGCTATTCAATGCATTAAGGATGATATTGAAGAACCAAGTACCCTTGTTAGGGTAATTGTGATTTCATGATTTTGTGACAACATGTCCAAAAGGACTAAACTATTTGATATTACACAAAGTTGTAGTCTCATATATGCATATAGATTGACTTAGGTGAAGAGATCTTAAAGGAAGATCAAGAGCATGAGTTGAAGACCCTAGAATGTGTACAAGAGACCCAACAAATCATAGAATTGAAGCTTGGTCAAAGATGTGTCAAAACTAAAGAGATTTATGCAAAAAAAGGTTGCCAGAAAATTTGATCAACCCCATTGGATAACTAGATGATTGATCCCATGGATACAATATTGTGCAAGGATAAGACCTAGTGAAATCCATTAACCAAATGATCTTGATGAGTAGATTGAAATCACTTAACAAAACACAATAGAGCAATTTTCTAAGCCATGAAGGAGAAGGGGTCAAGGGCACAAATGATATGGCAAGGTGAAGAACAAAACTACCTAACCAGCACTGACTAGAAAAAGGTGCAATAGGCATCGTATGCCTGAGATTGTCCATAAGACCATCCGGTGATGTGGTTGGAGCATAATGTCTAGCCATGTGGCACTCATCAGATGATTCAGTGAGGGTATTTCAGCCACCAGATGATCCAATGAGAGTAGTAACAACCCAAATATGTGCAACAACTAGTTAGAGGGTGTTTGGAGGGGGGTAGTATGTATGCCTTTTCCTGGCCATTTGAAGTTGGTTAGAGCATTTGGATGCTATAGGATAGGTTGCCACTTATACTTGAGAGCTCCATCCACCAAGGTGATCAAGAGAAGATTAAGACAATCACCACAAGTGTTTAGTGCAAGTTTAGGCGGCTTATCACATTGATTTAGGGGCTTGTAAGTATGAAAAATTGAGGTTTGTACTCTTGTTTTCTTGATGGTGCTAGCACACACCAAGAGTTGTAATATGGGGGCTTGTAAGTCTTGTTATACCCTCTAACCAGGTTTGTGGAGTGGATTAGCATGCAACCATGAGTTCTAACTGACCCTTAATATTTCTTGATGCATGCAGATTGAAACATACATGATTCCTTATTTAATTTTGGCAAGTCCTCACATTTTCTTATTATGAATTAATCTACTATTCTTCACCCTCCTTGCATATCCAAATCAATGTATATTCTTGCATATCTGTTCTACGGAGAAAAGGAATGGTGATCTTAAACAAATTTGTAGCCATAAATTAATGTTCACGGTTAAGTTATGGGCCTATTTCACAACCTGGGTGGCCCCATGGGCTACACATGTGGTCTCCACATTATAATGGGCCATGGAACCCATTTCGCAACACACCTATGATCTCATCATGCTCTCGGTGGCACCCGCTTTCTAATATATAAGGCATATTCTAGGGTTTCACTTTCCCTTCCCCTTCCTCTTAGCCGCACATAGGTCTCAGGCACCAAGCCGCCACCTCTCCCCCCAATGCCTCATTGTCCTATCCCATCCCATCCCCTTCTCACAATCCATCCCACCTTGTTGGAGTCATCACCGATCTATCGACCTCACCACATCGAAACCTATCAAGCTTTGCTGCCATAGATCTATTTGAGCTTGCCACGCCGGATCCTCTTCATCGTGCCGGAAACCCACTCTGCCATAGTCCAGGGCCTCAACCTTGGCACCACGTTTCCAAGGGTATGGTGGGGTGATGAGCATGTGTTTCATTTCTTATCCATGATGGGGTAGTGGGTAATTGTGTGGGTTTGAGGATGACCTTGCCACATGGATCTAAATAGTCTTAGCCTATAAGTATTGTTCTCATTTTTGTCCCTAATCTTGGTTTATCCCATGATACAGGTGAAATTCAATTCACAAGCTACCTTGTCTCGAGTCGCCGTCACGAGAAACGAAACCTACCAATTCCAAAGAGCTAGCCACGCCACAGAATGAGGGGAGTCGCCTTTGAGACTAGCGATGGTAACTTTAGTGGTATTGAGAAAGTTCATGTACTATGATATGGAAAATTTTAGGTATTTAATGTCAAATTCACTTCATCCATAATTATGCAGTGAGTAAGCGACACTGCTCATCCATCCTACAGGCGCAAACCACCACTAAAATGGATTCTCCCTCAGTTGTTGTCAAGTTCAAAATAAACTATGAGCAAACCAAACACCTTGCTGCAGGCCATGCTATCAACTCTGATGCTATATCTGCCGGAGGGCACATGTGGAGGATAAACTTCTACCCGCATGGGGTCCAAGAGACTCCAGAGGAAGGCAAAGACAATCCCTCTATTTTCCTCGAACTTTTGAGGAAGTCTAGAAACACAAGGGTTGAGGCCACCTTCACTACATCAATAAAGAACATGGATGGTGAAGTATTTGAGGTTGAGAGTAGTTGGTCCTTCCCATCAGAAAGATATTTTGACATACTTCAGTTGTTTCATTTTGGGAGCCATACCGATATGGTTAATAATTATGTGAAGGATGGACATATCAAGTTTGTTTGCACCATCATGGTGTTACAGAGCAACTCTATCCCTGTGCCACTTTCTAACATAGGGAAACATATGGGTACTCTATTGGATAGTATGGATGGAATGGATGTGTCATTTGTCATTGACGGTGAGACATTTCACGCACATCGATTTGTGCTTGCTGCCCGCTCACCTGTCTTCAAAGCAAAGCTCTTTGGATCCATGGCTGAGGCTACAACAATGTCATCCATCACCCTTCATGAGATTGCCCCAGCAACATTCAAGCTCATGCTGCAATTCATGTACACAGATGCCTTACCTGGTGATGAAGAGCTTGGGAACACTCCAATCGAGACCCTTTGGGACTTGCTTGCTGCAGCTGATTATTATGCCTTGGACCGGCTGAAGCTTCTCTGTGCCCAAAAGTTGTGGGACAATGCGTCAGTGGATACAGTTGCCTCTACCTTAGCATGTGCTGAAATGTACAACTGCCCAGAGTTGAAGGACAAGTGCATTGAATTCTTTGCCGAGGCGAATAATTTCAAGGAGGCCGTGTTAACCGATGGTTTTGTGAAGTTGATGCAGCAGTTCCCTTCCATTGTCTCTGAGCTGCGAGGGAGGATTGGGACATGAGCATTAGTGCAGTGTTCAGATATTTTATTTGGTGACGCTGGCTAGTATCTCGTATTTCCTAGCATTTTTAATCTAATAATTATGTCTCGTAGCATTGGACTAGCTCAACTTGTGTCTAAGCATTTGTTGTTCTGGCACCATAGTTTCCGAGCATATGCAGGACCAATGGGAAGGTGTGTTCAGATATTGCTACACAACAACCTCAGGTTCAAAAATAAGAACATCATGTACAATGTGTGTCCTAAATTAAATGTCTTGGTATTTCTTTGTTCTCTTGGTCCTGACCTGTACTGATTACTGAAGCCGGGTTATGCTCGAAGGTTTTTTTTTCTGTGCGACTACCTTGTGGTGCACCAATTCGATTTGCTGATTAATTTCTATTTATGTGGTTCTCCTACTTGAATGGCAACCGAGTTCAATGACAATCCGTGTTACTGTCCTCTGATGTAGTTTTTCAGTAACAGGAGCGTGCACATTCTTCGGATAGAAATTCAAGGTTTATGGAAGATGAAAGCTTTTCTGCATATTACCACATCATGTTGTTTGTTTCTCAATTTCTCGTTATGATTATGATTATGTTGCATTTCCTGTCTACTTTTCTTGGGCATGCAGTTCTTTTTAGTAACAAATTTGGGGGGTGCAAATATGTCGATGCCAATCACATGCTAGCAGTCTAGATTCCTGGAGTGCTTTTCTCTTTGACATTCCTTCAGGGTTTGTTCTACCCCACACATGCGACTCTTGCTGAAAGTTTCTGGTTATTGAAAACTTTGATTCCATCCGCTATGTAGTGGCGCTTAGACCGATCTTGCACACACTGTGATAGTGTGATAGATGCACGTTCTTCTTTCCCTCTCTTCCTCGGCTGCATCGGCATCGGGTAGGCGGTGCTGCAGATGCAAGGCTACGGTCTGTAGCCGATCGAGCAGCGCGGTCAGGTACCTCTCCAAACTCTACCACAGCATGGGCCTCTTTCGGCCACTTGAACGGTCGAGCCCATCCCGCACACGCGCGAGGATGCACGCTGTCGGCGCTATGATGGGCTCCGGCCCACAGTCCGGCCGCGCCCACGATTTAGGTAGCTATATAAGCTAGGGATTTGCTTGCTCGTACGCTACCTTGCCGCGGCCAGACGCGCTGGAGTCAAAAACCCTGAGCCCGGAGAACCGGCCGGCCGGCGACGCCAGTGGATGATGGGAGTCGGCGACGAGGCTGGCGATGGTAACTTTCCTGCCTGATGAACGGTAAATTGTCCGAGATCCAGTACTTCGCTGTCAAATTTACTCTCGCTCGATCTCCTGGCCCTAATTATGCAGCAAGCAAGCGGCAGCCCACGTCGGGGCCGACGACGGAGGCGCCGGCGCAGACCACAACGATGAATTCCGCCTCGGCTGTCGTCGAGTTCAAAGTAAACTACGAGCAAGCCATGGACCTCCCCGAGGGCAAGACCATCCACTCCGACGCCATCTCCGCCGGCGGGTACATGTGGAGGATAAACTTATACTTCTACCTGCGTGGGCGGCGATTTCGCATTTACCTTGAGCTTCTGAGCAAGTCCAGCGTTGAGGCCATCTTCGAGGTGCTCCTTATAGACAAGGACTATGGGCAACCAGTTTTGCTTGCTGCGTTGAGGCCCCGGAAATTTCAGAAGCCTTATGGTCACATCCTTATGTGGCACATCAGTTCGCCGGATGATATCGATAATCTGATCCACAAATACGTGAATGACGGATACATCAAGTTTCTATGCACCATCAGGGTGTTACCTGACAATCCTATTCCTGTGCCGCCTTCAGACATTGTCAAACATCTCGGCACCCTCCTGGATACTGCAGACGGGACGGACGTGGCGTTCGCCGTTGATGGTGAGACGTTCCATGCACATCGAGCTGTGCTTGCCGCCCGCTCTCCGGTCTTTCGGGCCGAGCTCCTGGGTTCCATGGCCGAGGCTACAATGCCACACATCACTTTACATGACATCGCTCCTGCAACGTTCAAGGTTATGCTTCAGTACATGTACACTGACCCTTTGCCGGGAGACGACGAGCTTGGGGACGCTCCAACCGAGATGTTAGAGCATTTGCTTGCTGCAGCTGATCGATATGCGTTGGAGCGGCTGAAACCTCTCTGTGCCCAGAAACTGTGGGACAATGTGTCCGCGGATACAGTTGCTACAACATTAGACGGACCGCACTGCTATCTGGTACGAGGAACGCTGCCGGCCACGTAAGCGGGATGGCAGATGAAATGAGCTGCAGCGCTGACCGCTATCGTCTCCGGTACAGCAGCGTACACGCTAAATATGGCGCGGTACAGTATTTTTACCGGTTCTCCTCTATCCGACGCTGCCAGGCCGCGCGGCCCCAGCTCGTTTTGCTGCTCGCGCGCGGAGGGTGGAGCGAGAGTGACAGGGAGAGGACAGATATGGGCCCCGCTGCTGCTACTAACAAAAAAAAATGTTATAACTCACAAACTAAAAAGCCAAATTAAATTCCGATTACACCATTAAATTCGTTTCAATAAATTCTTCAAAACTAGATCACACATGGATATATTTAGATAAAGTGACAAGTGGGCCCCACAGTGGATAGAGGATGATATAGAGGATGAATGGATGTGGAAAAACTGTATATTTTGTGGTGACTAGGATAGAATATTCCTTTTAAAGGATGAATATAGAAGTCCATGAGTGCGAATAGTCTTAGCTTGTGCTGAGATGTACAGCTGCCCGGAGTTGAAGCAGAGGTGCATTGGCTTCTTTGCAGTGAAGAAAAACTTCATGGAGGCCGTGTTAACCGAGGGTTTTGATAAGTTGGTGCAGCTGTTCCCATCCATTATCCTTGAGCTGCGAGACAGTGTCAAGAAATGGTAGTGGGAGACATCTTGATTCAACCGTCCAAGCATAGTGTTAAGACAATTTTTGTACGTGACTAATCTCATGTGTTTCAAGCATGTTAATTTAGGGGGAAAAATCTTTCTTGTTTATGTTTTAAGTGCGAATATTTGGACATATATTGCTCTAGTATCCTATCTCTGTTTCTTTAGTGGAGATTGCTCATAATTACTAGTATCTTATCTCTGTTTCTTTAGTTTATTCTCTTGGCCCTCGTTAGGGAAAAAGAAAAAAAAGAACTGTCCTCTTGCCCCTGTCCCCCTCTCCTGAAGGTGGGTTAAGCTAGACGTTTACACTTGTGCTTGCGACCTACTTGTCCATGAACTATCCAGCACTTTTGGCTTGCTGCTAACAAATTTATCTTTGCAAGTTTTTTTACTTAAACTCATTCATTTGTTACTGTGGGAGAGGAGGTTGAGCCACACATCAATGCGCTAGTTCATGAGCACATGTATGAATCACAAGCATATATTATTGTCTTTGATAGTTGCCAATGAAATTTTTTTCGCAAGTCCTATTCAAGGGCTTGCTTGCTATAATTTTCGGCTTGTTATAGTTATAAAATGAAGACTAGAAGGAGATCATACTTATGGTGGCATGCCGGACTCTAGAGTCAATGGCAATGCATATTTTTGCTTCTTATGGATTGACTTCTTTATAAAATTGGCCAATGATGCACATTCACTTGATCTTGGTACAGTGGTGGATCCAAGACAAAATTTCACATATGACAAACTTTTGTACTACTATTTTGTGTAATGTTCCAAAAACAACGATATACTTATATATGTCCATAAAGCATGTCACAAAATCACAATCTCATAAATAGTGTTCTAATTATATTAAAGATGGAATTTCATTTATAATTTGATCATAACATAACTAAAACTCTAAAAATGAAATCAAACTTTGCTGACCTGGGCCAGTTTTTATTGCATTTTGTATTTTTGTCCCAAATTTGATTTTTTTCAATTGTATTTGATTCCCAATTCAAATATGAATGAACTCCCTAATGACTTTTTTTTCTTTCTGTCAACACACTCTTTCTCGAAAGAACGAAGGCAACCTGAATCCGAGGAACGTTTGTGGTTTAGAATCTGGATCTCAAAATATTTAGGCAGGGACTCCAGTTTCTCAGCGTGACACGGGACAACTCATGACTGCCCGCGCCACAGTTCGCGCCTGACGCGTCTGCGACTCTGCGTCCGGCATTGCCATATACATCCCGTCGCTCGTACAGGCGTCGGATTCATCAATGTTAGTACTTCCAATCTGTCCTGGCCAGGTTTGGTCTCTAAACATACGCCCAGGTTTGGTCTGGACTCGGGAGCGACCGAGATCGAGGACTTCCTTCTGGAGATCTGGTCCGGTGCATATAAGCAACACGAACGCAGGACTCACACGCTGACACACAATAAAGGTGCCAGGGTGCGAGCTTCTTCCGATCCAAACACCTAGTCCGGCGAGGCAGCGGCGCCGCGGGATGATGACGATGGGAGTCGGCGACGAGGCCGGCGATGGTAACTTTCTTGGCTGATGTAATGTATTGTCCGGTCCGGCACATCACTGTAAAATTTACTCTCTCTTCCCCCTGGCCCTAATTATGCAGCAACCAAGCGGCAGCGCACGTCAGGGCCAACGGAAGCGCCGGCGCAGATCACCACGATGGATTTCGCCTCAGCCGTCTCGAGTTCAAAGTGTAAACTACAAGCAAGCCATGCACCTCGGCGCTGCTGGCAAGGCCGTCCACTCGGACGCCATCTTCGCCTGTGGGTACATGTGGAGGATAAACTTCTACCTGAGTAGGGAGGGATGATTTCACATATACCTTGAGCTTCTGAGCAAGTCCAGCGTTAAGATCATCTTCGAGGTGCTCCTGATAGACAAGGACTATGGGCAGCCAGTTTTGGTTGTTGCGTTGAGGACCCGACAATCTCAGTAGCCTAACGGTTTAAACATCTGGTACATGTACATCAGTTCGCCGGATAAAATTATTACCAACAATCTGATCCACAAATACGTGAATGACGGATACGTCAAGTTTCTATGCACCATCAGGGTGTTAGCTGACAATCCTATTCCTGTGCCGCCTTCGGACATTGTCAAACATCTCGGCACCCTCCTGGATACCACGGATGGGGCGGACGTGGAGTTCACTGTTGACGGTGAGACGTTCCATGCACATCGAGCTGTGCTTGCCGCCCGCTCTCCGGTCTTCCGGGCCGAGCTCCTGGGTTCCATGGCTGAGGCTACAATGCCACACATCACTCTACACGACATCGCTCCTCCAATGTTCAAGGCTATGCTTCAGTTCTTGTACACTGACGCTTTGCCGGGAGACGACGAGCTCGGGGACGCTCCAACCGAGATGCTTGAGCATTTGCTTGCTGCAGCTGATCGATATGCGTTGGAGCGGCTGAAACTTCTCTGTGCCCAGAAACTGTGGGACAGTGTGTCCGTGGATACAGTTGCTACAACTGCCCGGAGTTGAAGCAGAGATGATTGGCTTCTTCGCAGTGGAGAAAAACTTCAAGGAGGCCGTGTTAACTGAGGGTTTTGTTAAGTTGGTGCAGCTTTTCCCATCCAATCCTTGAGCTGCGAGACAGTGTCAAGAAATGATGTAGTGGGAGACATCTTGATTATATAGCTCACAACCGTCCAAGCATAGTGTTAAGACAGTTTTTGTACGTGACTAATCACATATGTTTCAAGCATGTTAATTAGGAAAAAGATCTTTCTTGTTTATGTTTCAAGTGCAAATATTTGGACATTGCTCTAGTATCCTATCTCTGTTTCTTTAGTGGAGATTGCGCATAATTATTACTAGTATCCTATCTCTGTTTCTTTAGTGTGTTCTGTTGGCCCTCGTTAGAAAAAGAAGAACTGTCCTCTTGTCCCTGTCCCCCTCTCCTGAAGGTGGGTTAAGCTAGACGTTTACACTTGTGCTTGCTTTTTTTTTGAAGGAAAACAGGAGGGGTGCGCCCCCTACTGTGCTTTTATTGATTTTCTATTATTTACAGCTCCTGAAAACAGGGTTCAAGACACAAAAAAACTTACAAAGAAAATAAAAATGATTACACATAGGCTTCTAGCCATAAATCAATAGCTGGATGGAATGAAGATCTTGCTCTTAGTATAACTAAGGCAAATTCTGCTCTGAAGATGACTTGCATCTCTGAATACCTACCTGTCCCTACCATGAACTGTCCAGCACCTTTTGGCTTGCTGCTAACAAATTTATCTTTGCAATTGCAAGCTATTTTTTACTTAAACTCATTCAATTGTTAATGTGGGAGAGGAGATAAAGCCACATGAATGAGCAGGTTCATGAGCACATGTATGAATCACAAGCATATATTGTCTTTGATAGTTGCCAATGAAAATCTTATTAGCAAGTCTTATTTAAGGGCTTGCTTGCTCTAGGTTTTGGCTTGTTACAGTTATAAAATGAAGACGAGAAGGAGATCACGATTATGGCATATATGCCCGCCTCTAGAGTCAATGGCGATGCATATTTTTGCTTCCTATGGATCGACTTCTTCATAGTACTAGATGTCACTTTGCCTATGGCAGTGAAAATTTTTAGTGTTTTATGTCTAATTGAACATTTGATGGAACATATCCACTCCATCCTCAAATATAAGGTATCGAAGCATTCAAAATTTGTTCCAAATTATAAGGTATTCTAGGTGAATTAACTCCCCAAAACACCAATCACATATGTAACTATAAGTGTCAACTACCAGGCCCAAAATATAGTTAGCACAAAATCTCTTTATAGTTAAGTGAGGGTTACACTACCACCTAAAAGCTTTTTGGAGACAGTCAGATTTGGTTTTTAGAGGCGGGCATCACTCCCGGTTCAACCTTTTTGTCTGTGTTGATCACCTTTTTCGGAGGTGGTCGTTGTCTGCCTGCAAAAATTGATTAAAAAAACGCACAAGTCCACCGGTGAGCACACTACCAGGCTCGCTCCTGGCAGAAATCTTCGTTGTCGACTGGTCGTCATGCTGACCAGTCGGCCGCACCACCCCCCACCCCCCACGAGAGCGCGTGCGGCCCAGCAGTCCGTGTCGCCCAGGTTCGGTAGGTGAGTTTTTCTTTTTTTTTTCTTTTCCTTTTCCTTTTCCTTTTTCTCTGTGTTGTTTTATTCTACTTTTTTTTTCTTTTGGTGGTTTTTCCTATTCTTTTTTCTTTTCGTTCATTTATTTTGCTTTTTGGTTTTTTCTTTTATTATGTCGCCTTTCATTCTTCTTTGTTTTTTTTACTTTTGTTTGTTTTCTTCTATTTATTTTGCTTGTCTCTTTTATGTTTCATGCATATTTTTTTGGTTTTTATTTTATATTTTTATTTTGTTAGTCATATTTTTCTTTTGCATCTTTCCTTCTGTGTTATTTGACTCTAATTATTTATTCACTAATTTTATTTTTTTACATTTCATGACATATGTGATGTCTTATGCTATATTTTGTGATGTCCACGAGTACAAATGTGATATGTTCTACGATGTTCTTGTGATGTTCAATATACATTGATATTCTAGGATATATTTTGTGATGTTCGGCAGCATTTTTCTTCTTTTTTACTTGACTATAATTAATTAGTTCAGTAATTTTATTTTTTATTTTTTATTATTTTTTACTTTTCATGAGATATGTGATGTTCACATAGTATACATATGATGTTCTATGTTGTATTTTATGATGTTCGTATAGTGTTAATGTCATGTTTCCGTAGTATATATGTAAATAATTTTTTTTTCTAAATATAGCCAAGTGAGATCTTGATTTGAAGGATTTATTGTAAGAAATACAATGGTGTGATAGAAATTTAATTTTGAAACTTTGTTTAGGAAATACAACTTTTCAACTCTTAAACAATACGCACCTGGATGGTATCAGCATATTTGTTTCACATGCATGCTTGTACTCTGTGCTATCCTTGAGGTCCAGCAAGAAAACTGAATTAGACCCAATTCAGTGAAGCAAGTGACGCAGGAAATTGTTTTTCATGGGGAAGGAGGGGGTCGGCGGGCTACTTCCTAGCCACTCGGTCGGTGGCCAGGCACCACCTGCTCCTGGGCCCGCTTGCATGACGCCATCGCCAATCCTGCTCGCAGGAGCGACGCCGCGAGCGAGCCTGAAAATGCGCCTGCGCCGCTGTCATGATGCTGGATTTGCCCTCCCGCCGCCGGATCCATCGCGACGAGCTCTGTCGGGTCCTCTGTAGGAGGCCTCCACTGGGATCCGCCCTCGCGCCACCGAATTCTCCCTCCCGCCACCAGATTTGCCGCGACGAGCTCTGTTGAGTCCTCCGTAGGGGGCATCGCACCGCGGGATTCTTCCAATCGAACCGGTCGGCACCGTGCACTGCGCCGACCACCGACGAGAGAGAGTGCGAGCAATCACAGCCCTGTTTGAATTTGAGCGAGCGTGGCCCAGTTAAGTTCGGATTATGAAGGTTTCCATGTGCATGAAATTCGTGATCGACGGATTATGAAATATATGAAATATGAATTTATGATTCAGCTTATCTGCATACAAGGATCTTTTTTTCTCGATCATGCAATGTGTTTTTTATTTAATATAGAGAAATTGTTCGATACAATATGTCACCTAAAATAAATGGTCACAGATAGCGTGGATGACTATCAGTGTCGTAATTTAAATGTAATATAAGAGGAGCATGGAAAATTTTATCGAATGATACAACATATATAATCTGGTGTTGTACTCATGTTGTATAATGGCAATATTGTGCACAATTCTTGTTCGTGTGTGCTAACGAAAGATGCCTTCTTCTGGCTGCAACCTCCACCACCCTCGCACAATGATGATAGTCCAGCAAATGTATCAATGAGCAATACGAAGAAATCATATTGTCAAGCAAACGGTCTATAATTTCATCAGCATCCTATTTTGGCCAAACACAATATCATTCGTTGGTTAATTAGGAAACTTTTTGATTAATATATGCATAGCCCCGTAAACACTATATCCGTCCTCGGCCTCGCCGGTGGCCGTACCCCACACCGTTTGCGAGCCGACGGTCATGCCCTTTGCACGCCCGCTGGTTGGCGACAGCCGAGCCCCCAACAACCGCATCCCACTTCATTCTCGCGGTCGGTCATGCCACCTCCTCGTGTCGGCGCTGGCGCTGCGAGCCACCTCCGCTTTGTGCCGGTAGGTGCTTGCCAGTGCAGCAGTGCCGAGAAGACAAGCAACGGGGCGACAGGGGCATCGGATGGGATGTTGCGCTCTCGCCAGTTGAAGTGGGCCCTATTCTCTCTCTCTTCTCTTCTCTTTTGGACCTCATGTGCTTCACCATGGGTTGATGAACGATCTAGTTCACTCTTTTTAGGAGTAGAGATTTATATATTCGACATTTCTTTGATATCTGCATATTTATGTAAGACCTTAACTTGTCTTTGAGAAATTTCTATTGCATTTATGCAAATTCTGAACTTATTTGTTGAATTTAAGGTATTACGCAATCTTTTCTCATTTTTTACTAGCACCACCCTACATATCTAGGCCGCGCCTAGGGATCAGATTGGCTTCACTGCGAGTCTGTTTGGTTCTCTGACCAGGCTTCCACAATACAACCTTGGTTTGTTTGGTTTCTTATAAGACCCTGCTAGCCAGGCTCCCACAAACAGGGCCGTTGATGGCCAGATGTGAGGTGGGCGGCCGAACAGGGCCCCAAAATTCAGCCCCCCCCCCCTCGCATCCCTCAGCCCAGTACCCGACGATAATCAGAAGTTTGAAACGTCAAGACCGGCACCTGGCAGCAAGCACCCCGTAGGCATCCGCTCGACTCCCATCCTCGCGACCTCTCGTCTTCGTTTCTTTGACCCTTCGTCTTGCCTCTTGCGTTGCGTCATCGCCGGTCACCAGGACGCTAGAGCAAACAGCAGCAGCCAGCGGGGACCTCAGGTGATTCCCAATTTGATTAATTGAATTGAACTTTAATCTTTTGAAATTGTGTGTTGGCAAACTGCGATGCAGCCTTGTAGGATGTACCTATATAAATCTTTTTTATGTATTTGTAAACATGGTTGATCCTCATCATGGAAGATATAGAAAGTATGATTCTGGTGTTGAGAAGTGTAAGAAGAGACAAAGATTAGATGCAGTAGCTCAATCTCTACTATAATGGAACAGTTCAAACTATCATAGGTACACCAAAGAAAATGTCCACCGCTGAAAAGCCGAAACACTGTGCACCAAACCTATTGCACCCAGGAAATCGTCTTCATTCAAATCAACAGCTAAAAAACACCGTTCAAAGGCTTCATCGCAATCCTATGACCATTGTTATTTGTATCGACAGGGATGAGGCTTCAACACGGCACCGCACAGGCTTCAACAACTACCGCATAGGCTTTGACGCACGAGCCGCGATCGAAACCTGGAATTGCCAAAAAAAAAAAAGAAAACCAATAAAAAAACACGCACCGAGGCCGCTGCCGCCAATGAGGCCGCTATCACCAGCGAGAAACCCTGCTGGCCGCCCACAGCGTTGGCGCCGCTGCGATCGCAGGCCAATAGCCCCCGCACCGCTGTGATCGCGGCGCCCTCATCACTTGCTCGGTGGCTGAACCTAGGGCCTGGTCGTGGCATCTTCCGACGCGCGCGACATCCTTCGCCTACGCCCAGAAGGACACGACCGAGCACAGCCTCCGCCGAGACGGCCAGGAGCGCTGCCGTTGACCTCACCCGGCCAGGGCGATCTCCATCACCACGTGACGCCAGCACACGTCCAGGAGATCGCGGGTTGGAGACTCTTCCAGTTCTAGGTCGGTTCACTTTGTAGCTTTTGATCCAACCGCCGGCGGCAGAGGGCGGACACGGCGGACAAGGCGGATGCGGGGTCGACGCGAGGCATGTCACTTTGTCTCCGAGCTCCAAGCAAGATGCAGCAGTGGGGGGCGCCAGCGCCTTACAAATTCCATAGAATACATTTGATAGAATAAACTTTGAACTTAATATGGCTCGTAGCGTTATATTAAGTTAATCCTTGTTGTATTCGACAATATAAGTTTGATCTTTTTTGGATTAAATAATATAATTTTTCTGTGAACCTTCAATCTATTTTATTTTATATTGCGTTTGGTTGTTACTTTGCATCACCTAAAATGGCACTGTGGCGTTAGCACGGGCAATATATTAGTCTCAGAAGGGTGCTCTTGAAAGATTTCTTGTCATAGAAAGTCCAAATGCTAATGTTGATGATGGTCATGGTGATGATACAGATACAGTAGACGTTGGGGCTCAGGCTCCTACTCCAGAAATTGAAGAAGAGGCTCAGGCTAATTGAAGAAGGTCATGGTGATGATACAGTAGAGGTTGGGGCTCAAGATCCTACTACAGAAATTGAAGAGGAGGCTCAGGCTCCTACTGCAGAAGTTGAAGAAGAGGCTCAGGCTCCTATTGCCAGTGACATGAATAATTCTTTTCAGCCTGACATATTTGATCCAAGAACTTGGAATGCACTAGATTGATATTTTGGTGCAAAAGGGCCCTAAAAGAGACTTGTCCATTGAGCATGGTCTTAGGGACAAATTCTCTAGAAGGTTTTCTGCATTATCATATACTCAAGTTATTGAAATCCTACTTACGTTCTACTATGACACAAGAAAGACTCAATGGATTGGCACTAACAGCACTTGAAAATGATGTCTTTGAGAAGATTAATTTTTTTTGCAAAAAGTTGAGAAGATTAATTATGAAGACATAATTGAAGATCTCATTTCAAGAAATACCAGACGGATGATGCTTTTCAATAGAACTTGAGGTTAGTAATACCTTTCCTATTTTAGAGTTAATGTTTGTTATATTTCTGCATATTGTATTGAACATTACATATTTAAGTTATATATTTGATGAGTAAAAATATGCATTAGTTTTACTAGCCATTTATTAAAGGGCTCCAATTTGTATTTCGAACCGGAGCCCCTCTGGTGACGGCCCTGCCCACAAGCCCACGAGGGGGCGTTTGCCGGGCTTCCTAGAAATGGTGGGGGTGCTCGTTTCTGCGGAGCCAGGCTTGGATGGGCTGCGCGGGGTGGGCCTTGTTGGCATGCACAATGCACCGAATAAAAACCGCTTCCGCATTGACCCGCTAGGGTTACCTCTCTCATTCACCACTCGCTTCCTCGCCGCCGCTCTCTCGCTCTCCTCCGCTCGCTCTCTCATTGTGCCGTCATAGCGTCGCTGGGGTTCCTAGAAGGGAACCCATCGGAGAAGCTTGCCGCCCCTCCCCAAGTGCTTGTAGGTGAGACATTGTGGTTCGTAACAGATGACGCGGACCGAAGCTCTTTCAATTTGCTCCTCCTCGTAGGGTAAATCGTTCTTTTTGTTCAGATCCAGGTGTTTCTTGCCTTTTCTTGTATTGATTATGACTGGATCTGATAAGCAAATGCGTATTTCCTTTATTAGCACTTGTTGTTTGTTCTTGTCCACTGTCATACGCACTTGATTTTATTGCTGAGTCTATGGGAATGCTCGATGATGTTCGTGGATCCGTGTGGCGCATCTTGAATGTTGTAGTCGGTCCTTGTTTATATTCCAAATTAGGGTTTATTCATACTTATGCATCAGCTGCCATACTAATTATTATCCCCATGTCTTGTTTAGTGTTATGGATCTGGCACTTAGACGTCGTCAGCTTATTACTTAAGGTATAATGAGATCGTCTTTTATCTTTTTTTTTACCAGCACAACCCTTCATATCTCGGCTGCGCCTAGGGATTGGATTAGCTTCACTACCTTGCTCTGGCAACCGCCTTTGCTGAACGCCCTGCTGGAGCCAAAACCTAGCTTCTGAGTTGGGACAGCCTGCGGTACCACGGGATGATGGGGGTCGGCAATAAGGCTGGCGATGGTAACTTCCCTGCCTGATGAACAGTAAATTGTCCGATCCAGTACTTCGCTGCCAAATTTACTCTCGCTCTGCTGGCCCTAATTATGCAGCAAGAAAGCGGCAGCGCACGTCGGAGGCGACGGAGGCAACGGCGCAGACCACCACGATGGATTCCGCCTCGGCCGTCATCGAGTTCAAAGTAAACTTCGAGCAAGCCATGCACCTCGCCGCTGGCAAGGCTGTCCACTCCGATGCCTTCTCCGCCGGCGGGTACGTGTGGAGAATAAACTTCTTCCCAAATGGGTTTGCCCTGATGGAGGTAGGAGACGAAAGTCACGAGGAACTTTCCATTTGCCTCGAGCTCGTGAGCAAGTCCCGCAATGTTAAGGCCATCTTCGAGGTGCTCCTGATAGACAAGGACTATGGGCAACCAGTTTTGCTTGCTGGGTTGGTGACCCGGCAATCTCGGAAGCCTTATGCTCACAGCCTTATCTGGAACGTCAGTTTGCCGGATAATACCGACAATCTGATCCACAAATACGTGAATGACGGATACATCAAGTTTCTATGCACCATCAGGGTGTTAGCTGGCAAACCTATTCCTGTGCCGCCTTCGGACATTGTCAAACATCTTGGCACCCTCCTGGATACCGCGGACGGGACGGACGTGGCGTTCACCGTCGACGGTGAGACGTTCCATGCACATCGAGCTGTGCTTGCCGCCCGCTCTCCGGTCTTCCGGGCCGAGCTCCTGGGTTCCATGGCAGAGGCTACAATGACACACATCAATCTACACGACATCACTCCTGCAACGTTCAAGGTTATGCTTCAGTTCATGTACACTGACTCTTTGCCAGGGGATGACGAGCTTGGGGACGCTCCAACCGAGATGTTAGAGCATTTGCTTGCTGCAGCTGACCGATATGCATTGGACCGTCTGAAACTTCTCTGTGCCCAGAAACTGTGGGACATTGTGTCAGTGGATACAGTGGCTACAACATTAGCTTGCGCTGAAATGTACAGCTGCCTGGAGTTGAAGAAGAGGTGCATTGGCTTCTTCGCACTGAAGAAAAACTTCAGGAAGGCCGTGTTAACTGAGGGTTTTGTTAAGTTAGTGCAGCGGTTCCCATCCATTATCGTTGAGCTGCGAGACGGTGTTGAGGCATGATTTTAGTGGGAGACATCTTGATGTAATAGTTCAACTGTCCAAGCACAGTGTTAAGATAATTTTAATTAGTACTTGATTACAATCAATCTCATACATTTCAAGCATGTTAATTCGGAAAAAAGTTATTTCTTATCTATGTTTCAAGTGCGAGTATGTAGAGATTGCTCATAATTACTAATATCCTATCTCTGTTTCTTTAGTTTATTTTCATGGCCCTCTTAAAAAAATTTGCCCCGTTGTCCCTGTCCCCCCTCTCCTGAAGGTGGGTTAAGCTGGACGTTTACATTTGGGAAAAAGTCTACATCACCCCCTGAAGTATGGGGTAGTGTCTAATTTACCCCCTTAAGTATGAAACGGTCTAATTTACCCCCTGAACTTTCCAAAACCGTCTACTTTACCCCCTGGGGCAGTTTTGGACGGCGGTTGCTACAGTAACCATGGTTTTGCTACAGTAACCGAATCTTTAAAAAATCATAATAAATCACAGAAAAATCGTAAAATAGAAAATCCAATTTTGTTGGACTCCACGTGAGTAGATCTACACAATGAACATATAATATGGTGTGCTTTAGTACAAAGTTTTTGCTGTAACTTTAAATTTATTAGGATTTTCCAATAAATTTAAAGCTACAGCAAAAACTTTGTACTAAAGCACACCATATTATATGTTCATTGTGTAGATCTACTCACGTGGAGTCCAACAAAATTGGATTTTTCATTTTACAATTTTTCTGTGATTTACTATGATTTTTTAAAGATTCGGTTACTGTAGCAAAACCATGGTTACTGTAGCAAACCGCCGTCCAAAACTGCCCCAGGGGGTAAAGTAGACGGTTTTGGAAAGTTCAGGGGGTAAATTAGACCGTTTCATACTTGAGGGGGTAAATTAGACACCACCCCATACTTCAGGGGGTGATGTAGACTTTTTTACCATGAACTGTCCTGCACTATATTTTGTTTGCTGCTAACAAATTTATCTTTGCAAGCTTTTTTTTTCTTACTTAAACTCATTCCTTTGTTAATGTGGAGGAGGTAAAGCCACACATGAATGAGCTAGTTGATGAGCACTTGTATGAATCACAAGCATATATTGTCTTTGATAGTTACCAATGACAATCTTATTCGCAAGTCTTATTCAAGGCCTTGCTTGCTCTAGTTTTAGGCTTGTTGCAGTTATGAAATGAAGACCAGAAGGAGATCATGATTATGGGTGTGTTTGGAACTGCGGTGCAGTACTACGACCATGGTTTTCAGGATGCAGCACGGAAAACATGAGTTGTAGTTCATTCTCACCGTGTTTGTGTCTCGAAAAGAATCATCAATAGCACGGGTCCTTTGGTGGGATTTTTTAATTCTCCGAGAGTCAATGGCGATGCATATTTTTGCTTCCTACGGATCAACTTCTTCATAGAACTAGATGACATCCCGCCCGCTGTTGCGAAAATTTACAGTGTTGTATTTCTAATTGAACATTTAATGAAACATAATGCACTTTGTTATATGTAAAAGTAAAAAAAAGGATGTATGGAAGATACAAAATCATATGCAACATACTTTTTCATTTCTTCGGGTTCTGTTAGATGGTGTCTTTGCTCCATAAGTACGCATTATAGACATTGAAGCATACTCGCTCCATCACAAAATAATTACACATCTTATTTTAATCAAACTGTTTTAATTTTAACAAGATTTACAAAAATATATATTACCAAATATATTTACTAAAAATATTCCACTATTAATTTAATAACATTCGTCATGTAGGAGTATTTTAAATATTATCCTTTTTCTATATATATTGGATCAATATTAAAAAAAATTGACTCTCTAAAAAACGAGATGTATCTTTTGAGACGTTGGTGCTGTTCACATTGAAATATAATGCAGACTTGGGCCATGTCCAAACTCTGGCACAACATGGGCCTATTTCGGCCACTTGAGCAGTTTAGCCCGCCCCACACACAATCACTGGCCTGTTTACCACAGCCCTATCCGCTAGTCCCCTCCGGTGTCCCCGAGAATCCGAGACCCCGCTTCCCTTTCCTGACGGCGGCTTGCCTGCGCTTGCGCTCGAGTGCTAGCGCCGCCCTGCTAGACGGTGACCTGGACAGCGACGCCGTCTCCCTAGATGCCGATGCCGCCCCCGTTTGTCCTGATCCCGACGCCTTCTTGCTGAGCGCCCCCGACCCGACCGACGCCGCCTCCCGAGATGACGATGCCGCCGCACCGTTTGTCCTGATCCCGACGCCTTCCTGCTGAGCGCCCCCCGGCCCCGCCGTCCCCGGTTCCCCGTCCTCCAGCGCGGGCTGCGCAGCCGCCCCTGCGCAGTGCGCCAGTGGCTGGGCCGACCGCAGTTGCCGCTCGCCGCATCTGCAAGACTGCATCTCTGGTGAGTTAAATGAGTATACTGAGACAGTAGACTAGATGTTTGCACATGACTAAATTTGGTGATTGACATTGTGAAATGTGAATGAGTAGTTGGTAGACAGTAAAGACCGAGACGAAGGTTGGTTTCCATATGCCTGACATTGTTGATTGGCAGATTGTGAAATATGAATTTATGATTCAGCTTATCTGCATATAGTTGGGGCTTAGGACTGCTCACCTGTTTGAACGATTTATATGTTCAGCATTTATTTAATATCTGCATATTTATGTAAGGTTTTATCTTGTGTTTGAATGATTTATATATTCGGCATTTCTTTAGTATATCTGCATATTTATCTTGTGTTTGAACAATTTATATTGCCATTTATGCAAGTTTTGAAACTATTTGTTGAATTTAAGGTATTATGAGGTCTTTAAGATATTTTTTATCTTTCTTTTACCCGCACCGCTCTTCATATCTTGGCTGCGCCTACGGATCGGATTGGCTTCACTACCTAGCCTTGGCAACTCTCTTTGCTAGACGCCCTGCTGGAGTCAAAACCTAGCTACTGAGTTGGGAGAGCCAGCGGCACCACAGGATGATGGGAGTCGGTGATGAGGCTGGCGATGGTAACTTTCCTGCCTGATGAATGGTAAATTGTCTGGTACTTAGCTGTAAAATTTACTCTTGTTCGATCTCCTGGCCCTAATTATGCAGCAAGCAAGCGACAGCGCACGTCAGGGCCAGCGGAGGCGCCAGTGCAGACGACCAAGGTGGATTCTGCCTCGGCTGTCGTGGAGTTCAAAGTAAATTACAAGCAAGCCATGCACCTCGCCGCTGGCAAGAACGTTCACTCTGACGCCTTCTCTGCCGGTGGGTACCTGTGGAGGATAAAGTTCGACCCGGATGGGCTAAGTGTAGAAGACGAATTGTTCCAATTTCTTTTAATTGACCTGGAGCTTCTGAGCAAGTCCTGCAGCGTTAAGGCCATCTTCGAGGTGCTCCTGATAGACAAGGACTATGGGCAACCAGTTTTGTTCAAGCGATTATTAGATGATTATTTTCGTATGCTTATGCTCAGTTCGCTAGGTGACCCGAACAATCTGGTCAACAAATACATCAAGGACGGACACATCAAGTTTCTATGCACCATCAGGGTGTCAAATGACGAGCTTATTCCTGTGCCGCCTTCGGACATTGCCAAACATTTCGGCACCCTCCTGGATACCGCGGATGGGACAGATGTTGCATTCACCATTGACAGTGAGACGTTCCATGTACATCGAGCTGTGCTTGCCGCCCGCTCTCCGGTCTTCCGGGCAGAACTACTGGGTTCCATGGCTGAGGCTACAATGTCATACATCACTGTACACGACATCACGCCTTCAACATTCAAGGTTATGCTTCAGTTCATGTACACTGACTCTTTGCCAGGAGATGACGAGCTTGGGGATGCTCCAACTGAGATGTTAGAGCATTTGCTTGCTGCAGCTGATCGATATGCGTTGGACAGGCTGAAACTTCTCTGTGCCCAGAAATTGTGGAACAGTGTGTCTGTGGATACAGTTGCCACAACATTAGCTTGCGCTGAAATGTATAGCTGTGCGGAGTTGAAGCAGAGGTGCATTGGCTTCTTTGCAGTAGACAAAAACTTCAAGGAGGCTGTGTTAACTGAGGGTTTTGTTAAGTTGGTGCAGCTGTTCCCATCCATTATCCTTGAGCTGCGAGACAGTGTGAAGAAATGATGTAGTGGGAGACATCTTGATATATATAGTTCAGCCGTCCAAGCATAGTGTTAAGATAATTTGTGTACGTGACTAATCTCATATGTTTCCAGCATGTTAATTATATGAACTCCCTGATCACGTTTTGCTGTCGACAGATTCTTTCTCGAAAGAATGAAGAGAGTCTGATTTTTTTATTCTCACAAGTGAATCTGAGAAACGTTTGTGGTTTAGAATCTGGATCTTAAAATGTTTCTCAGCGTGACACGGGATGACTCAGTTCGCGCCCGATCCCGTCGCTCGTACAGGCGTCGGATTCATCAGAGTCTACTTCCAAATCTGTCTTGGCTTGCCAGGTCAAGGTGGAATTCATATAACTGCTCTGTAAACACACGCTCAGGTTTGGTCTGGACTCGGGGGCGATAGAGAGGACTTCCTTCTGGTCCGGCGCATATAAGCAACACGAACGCAGGCCTCACGCGCTGACACACAATAAGGTGCCAAGGCGCGAGCTTTCTTCCGATCCAAACACCTAGTCCGGCTTGCCAGCGGCGCCGCGGGATGACGACGGCGATGGGAGTTGGCGACGAGGCCGGCGATGGTACGCAACTCCATCAGTGCTAGACGCCACCGAAATCTTGCATTACGATTTGGATCGCTGTCTAATTTACTCTCTCTCGCTCGGTCGTCTCTAATCTAACCATGCAGCAGCAGCAAGCAATCGACAGCCGCAGCAGATGACAATGCTGGACTGCGCCTCGGCCGTCGTCATGTTCAAAGTAGACTACGCGCAAGCGAAGCGCTGACAGAACGCCAAACGGAGGAAGACAACACACGCGAACACAAAGTGGACACAGGGAATTTTGGTGCTGCAAAGCGGCAGCGTTTTCTGGTGTCTCTCATTTCTATATAAAAGAAATACATGCAGTCATACATGGTTAGAAACAAACTGAGAAAATCACGGCATGCTCGTGATCGGCTGTTGCCATCCCAACACCCTGGGACATGCCGCATACTATGCCTAGCCGCTAATGACTCTAACTGCCTTCTATGGTCAGCGAGCTCAGGGCTTATTCAAACAATCTCCTCCTAAGCCCTTGAGCGCCTACTCTAGCTTTTTCATGCCGATCCCACCACGGAGCTCTTGGAACCGACTACGTCCAAGCGCCTTCGTGAGGATGTCGCCCAGCTGCAACTCAGTGCCGACGAACTCGACGTCGATCAGCTTCCTGTCACAGCATTCCCGGATGAAATGGAACTTCACATCAATGTGCTTGCTCCGGTCATGATGTACAGGGTTCTTCATCAAAGCGATGGCGGACTTGTTGTCCACCTTAAGCCTGGGTGCGAGGACTGCTCCTCCGACGAGCTCTGCCAGCAACCGCGCCAGCCAAACTGCCTCGCATGCGGCTGCAGCAGCCGCGATGTACTCTGCCTCGCAAGAAGACAGAGCAACCACCTTCTGTTTCGCCGATTGCCAAGCAACCGGCCCTCCCGCCAGGAAGAAGATGAGACCGCTTGTGCTCTTCCGGTCATTGACATCTCCGGCCAAGTCACTATCGGAGTAGCCCAGCAGCTTTGGCGCTCCTCCATTCTTCTTGCCCGGATGGTAGTGCAGGCCCCAATGTAGTGTCCCTGCCACATACCGGAGAACACGCTTGACTGCAGCAAGGTGCTCTTGACGCGGCGCCTCCATGAACCGGCTAAGATATCCCACCGGATACGCCAAGTCCGGCCTGGAGTTACACAAATACCTGAGGCTGCCAATGAGACTGCGGTACTCTGTGGCATCCACGCTCGGCGTCGTCCCTTCCTTGAGCAGCTTCAGCTTCGGCTCCATGGGTGTGGCACTGGCATTGCAGCCAGCCAGCCCAGCCTTCTCAAGGATTTTGGTGGCGTAGGCGCTCTGACGAAGTGTGATGCCATGGGCTCCCTGGGCAACCTCCAGCCCAAGGTAATAAGAGAGGAGCCCAAGATCACTCATCTTGAAGATGTTTTTCATCTACGCCTTGAACTTTGTCACCACACCTGCATCACCTCCCGTGATGATTAGATCGTCGACGTACACGCCCACGATCAGACGGCCACCTCCCTTGCCGCGGGTGTACATTCCGTGCTCGTCGACGCAGCGCGTGAACCCGAGGGTGATCAGCTCGGCGTCCAGCTTCTGATTCCAGGCGCGTGGAGCTTGGCGCAGCCCGTACAACGCCTTGTGGAGTCGAAGCACCTTGTACTTGTGCTTGTCGTCGACGAACCCAGGAGGTTGCTGAACGTAGACCTCCTCCTGGAGATCGCCGTTCAAGAACGCCGACTTGACGTCCATGTGGTGGACGCCCCAGCCGTAGTGCGCCGCGATGGCGAGTAGCAGCCGCACCGACTCCAGTCTTGCGACAGGTGTGAAAACCTCCTCAAAGTCGACGCCGGGACGTTGGACGTAGCCCTTGGCGACGAGACGCGCCTTGTACTTCACGATGTCGCCGTTCTCGTCGCGTTTAACCTTGTACACCCACTTCAAGCTGATGGCGCGGTGACCACGCGGGAGCTCGACCAGCGACCATGTCTTGTTTTCGCGAATCGATGACAGCTCCTCCTCCATCGCGGCAACCCAGTTTGGGTCACCGTCAGCCTCCTTCAGCAACCTGGGCTCCTCCACGCTCACGGCGTGCAGCTCCGCCTCCACGGTGTCGCGATGCGCCAGTCCGGGCACGGCGTCCGTGCCCAGAACGTTGTCGAGCGTTTGAAAGTCCCTAGTTTGGTTTTGGCTAATTGATGAAACCTAGGACTAACCTTTGTATCTAAGTGGATGATTTAGATAAAGGTGGTCATTGAATATGAGACATGACATTGACTCATATGACCAAGATGGTGAAGACCAAGATGAAGCTTGGCTCGATGGACCGGTTGTGAAGGTGAAGGGCAAGTCGAGGCCTCGAAGCGAAGGACCATGCGATGGTGAAGCTTGAGCAAGACTTGGCGCCGACGGACAGATGCAACGGTGAAGAGCAAGTGAAATCAAGGTCGATGGATCGAGACGGTCATGTGATGATATGAAATGGATCATATCTTTTGGAGAAACAAAATGGGCTCAAGGCAAAGGTATAACCATAGGGCCATTTTGTTTTACACTCAAGACACCATAGAGGGTGTGAGTGGTTTAGGGTCGATAGCCGAACTATTAAGAGGGGAAGTCTTATCGGTTATTCGACGCATGGGTGCCACTAGGTGAATTCATGAAGTGCATTGCATGTAGGGCCTAGTGAGCTAACTGGAAAACCTTTGAAAATGATTGAGAAAAAGCTAACACACAAGCACATGGAGATGTACACTTAATGGTGTTGGCACATTTGCAAAGGTGGCGTTGGTCGCGCTGTGGTTTGCGGGTAGATAGGGGTTTGGGTTCCTCTCTCCCTCCCGCCGAGCGTGCGAGCGCGGGATTCAGGCGATTTCGGGGAAATGAAATGCCTATTTTCCACTACGCCGGAAGTCGGAAAAGAAACGGAGGCGAACGGAGGTCACAGAGGTGACCGGACGCTGCACCGGACGCGGTCACGGTGTGACCGGACGCGTCCGGTCAGTACAGCGCAGGAGTCAGGCGCGCGGGCTAGGGTTTGCAACCGGCGCGTCCGGTCACTCGCGGGACCGGCGCGTCCGGTCAGGCGCCCTGAGGGAACTGCAGTTCACAAGCTTGATCGGACGCGGTGCGCGTCCGGTCACACACGATCGGACGCGTCCGGTCGTCAAGGGAGCTTACTGGACTCCGACCGGACGCTGGCACTGTCGCGTCCGGTCATTCTCTAGAGCGCGTCCGGTCGTTGCTTCGCGGGCTCGCTGTACTGTGCGACCGGCGCGTCCGGTCGGTTGAGCAGCGCGTCCGGTCATCGCGTTTGACCGTTAGCGTGCAGTGACCGTTGGAGGATCTAACGGTCGCATTTGAATTCGGTGGACACGTGGATGGCGCAGGGCGACCGGACGCGGTGAAGCGCGTCCGGTCAGTTTCGACCGGTGCGTCCGGTCATCCCGAAAAAACGGTCAGTGGAGTGGCAACAGCTCTATTTGTTTGGGATGCTTATAAATACTTGTTGGCCGGCCCTTGGGGAGGTCTCTTGGCATTTCTAACACTCTTATGCATCCTTTGAGCTAGAGCTACTCCTCCCACTCATCTCTCTTGCTTGATTGCAAATCAAAAGTGAGATTGAGTGATCCCAAAGTGCATTGCATAGCTTGAGGGCATCTAGTGGCACTTGTGGGTGGTTTAGCCGGTGGATTTCTTGTTACTCTTGGAGAGTACCGCTCCTAGCCGGCTTGGAGATTGTTGGAGGCGTTGGCAAGATAAGGTGATTGTTCTTGGCCACCTCCGGTTGATTGTGAGAGGTTCTTGTGCTTTCCTCGGCGGGACGCCAAAAGCAACTCTAGTGGAATCCGCGTGTCATTGAGTTACCTCACTTGAGAGTGGCGTCTTGCGATGCCTTGCGGGGCGTGCCTTGAGGGGCAAGTGACTTGAGGGTCACACCGGGGAACCATCTAAGTGTTGGTCGACACAACCGGTGACGTAGCTTGTCGGTGCACAAGTGAACACCGGGTGAACAAAAATATTGTGTCTCTTGTCTCCCGGTGATTGGTTTTCATATTGTGTTGTTGTCAATATTGATTGATTGTATATCATCTTGGTGATTGGCAACATCTTCACTCCACCGTCGGTATAAGAATCACAATCCTCTCTCTTGCATTTACTTTCACTAGATTATCTTGTGTAGCTCTAGTAGTAGCTTTGCTAGTAGTGTTGTTAGCTTGTTCTCTAGTGTAACTTTAGTGACATAGCTCTTGTGTGAACTAGAGATCTTAATCTACTAGACTTGTGGTTAGGAGGCTTGCATCACAACCTTTGGCTAAGCAAAACTTGCTTTACGCCGTTTGTTATTCTAACAAGTTTGCTTAGTGGTTTTTATAGAATTTTTATAGGCTATTCACCCCCCCTCTAGCCATCTAGGACCTTACAAGTGGTATCGGAGCCGTGGTCACCGTTTTAATCAAGGCTTAACATCCTTCGGTGTGAAAAATGGCTCAAATTATGTTCAATCATGTTGGGGGCAAGCCACCGTTCTTTGATGGTGTTAGTTCTTTTGCTCATTGGAAGAGAAAAATGACAATGTACCTTGGTTCTATTCATGAGAGAGTATTGCAAGTCACCGAGAATGATTTTGCTATCATTGATCCCAATCATCTCACCGATGAAGATAGAGCAAATAGAACATGCAATAGAATGGCTCTCAATACACTTTACAATGGTATTGACACAAAAGTATTTGAGGGCATCAAGGATTTAGAATTGGCTAGTGAAGTATGGACAAGGTTGAGTGAGACATATGAAGGCACTAAGGTTGTGAAGAGTGCCAAGCTATATGGGCTCAAGAGTGAGTTTGAGAACTTCAAGAAAAAGGATGATGAAACAATCATTGAAATGTTTCATAGATTGCAAGTGATAGTCAATGATCTCAAGAGCTTAGGGCACAAGACTCAAGATCAAGATTTTTGTCACAAGTTCTTATTGAGCTTACCTAGAAGATTCAAGATGTTGATCATGATGTTGCAAAGAGATGGGCTTGAAGCAATGAAGCCTAATGATTTGCTTGGTGAAGTATTGACCTATGACAAATATGATCAAGATGTTGATGACAAGGAGAAGGTGGAAGATGAGAAGAAGAAGAAGATCGTGGCATTCAAGGCCACCTCCTCCAAGGGCAAAGCTACCATCATTGAAGAAGAAGAATACAACAATGAAGATGGGGAATTTGAAATTGATGATGAGGCACTTGCTCTTGTAGTCAAGAAGATGGGTCACATGTTCATCAAGAGAAGAGGCTTTAAGAAGAGAAATGACAACTTTAAAAGAAATGAGCAACAAAGGAAGTGCTTCAATTATGATAGCACCGAACACCTTCAAGCCGAATGTCCCTATGACAAGAAAAAGAACAACAAGAGGGACAAGTTCGAGAAGAAGAAGAGAGAAGCCAAGATGACATTCAAGAAAGGCAAAAATGGTGCCTATGTGGTCACTTGGGAAAGTGATGATGAATAAGAAGAAGAATCATCCAACAAGGCTTTTGCTTCCATTGCTATCAACAAGAAGCCATCACTATTTGATTCATCCTCTTCATGCTTCATGGCTAAAGAAGCTAAGGTATTATATGATGAGAGTGATGATGAAAATGAAATGGAATATGCTCATGATAGTGATAATGATAATGATAATGAAAATGATGATGATGAACCAACTAAAGAACAACTATATGACTTGATGCAACAAACTAGAGACATAGCTATTGCCAAGGACAAAGAGTGTAAGAAGCTTTCAATGAAAGTAGCAATACTTGAGAAAGTCCTTAGTGAGCTTAAGACCACTCATGAGAGTCTAGTGGAAGACCATGAGGATCTTGATAAGGCTCATTCCAAGCTTGAAAAAGCTCACTCATTGCTACTTGAGCAACAAGCAAAGAAGGAGGTTGTTGTATCATGTGATATAGGTGTTACATGTGATATAATTAATGAATCCTTTAATGAACCTATCATCATGTCAAATGATAACCCTTCTTGTAGCTCTTCATCCACCACCACTAACTCTACCTCCACTATTAGTGATGGTTTCACTTGTGATGCCTCACTAATGGTTGAGAATGAGACTCTCAAGAGAGAGGTGGATGAGCTCACTCACGCCCTAGGCAAGGCCTATGGTGGTGAGGCCCGCTTGCTTAAGTGCTTGGGTAGCCAAAGGTTCTCTCTTAACAAAGAGGGATTGGGCTATACCCCCAAGAAAGGCAAGTCAGCCTTTGCAATTCCGAAGCCTAGCTTTGTGAAGGGCAATGGTCGATTTTGCAATAGATGCAAGCAAGTTGGGCACCTAGAGCATAATTGCAATAAAAAGAACCAAAGCAAGAACCTTGTTAATGCTATACCTTTTGATTCTTGCTATGTGCTTACCAAGGGTGTGAAGGGTATGCAAGCTAAGTTTGTTGGTACACCAATTGTGGGCCCAAAGAAGAAGGCTATTTGGGTACCAAAGAGCTTAGTTACTAACCTACAAGGACCCAAGCAAAAATGGGTACCTAAACTTCATTAATTTGCTTGTAGGTCAATTACAAAGCCGGAGGAAGGCATTGGATTATTGATAGTGGGTGCACTCAACACATGACCGGTACATCAAGAATGTTTGACTCAATCAATGACAATGATAGTGGTGTTGATTCTATCACATTTGGCAATAACAAGAAAGGCAAGTTTATTGGCTTGGGCAAGATTGCAATATCAAATGACATGAGTATCTCCAATGTGTTGCTAGTCGAAAGCTTGGATTTCAATCTTCTATCCGTGGCACAAATATGTGATCTAGGCTACAAATTCATCTTTGGGGTTGATGATGTGGAAGTTATTAGTGTGGATGGTTTAAATGTGGCATTCAAGGGCTTTAGATATGAGAATCTCTACCTAGTTGACTTCAATGCTAGAGAAACTTCTTTGACAACTTGCTTAGTCTCCAAATGAAGCATGGGTTGGCTTTGGCATAGAAGGCTTGGTCATGTTGGCATGAAACAATTGAAGAAGCTTACAACTCACAATCTTATTAATGGTTTGAAAGATGTTGAATTTGAGAAGAATAAGCTTTGTAGTGCATGTCAAGCCGGGAAGCAAGTTGGAAGCTCACATCCAAAGAAGAGTACAATGAGCATATGCAAAGCATTTGAGTTGATGCACATGGATCTATTTAGACCAACAACATATACAAGCATAGGCGGCAACAAGTATGGCTTTGTCATAGTGGATGACTTCACAAGATTCACATGGGTATTCTTTCTTAGTGACAAAAGTGAAGTGTTTGACACCTTCAAGACATTTCTCACTAGAGTTCACAATGAGTTTGAGATTAGAATCAAGAAAGTAAGAAGCGACAATGGAAGTGAGTTCAAGAATACAAGAATTGAAGAACTTTGTGATCATTATGGTATTGGACATCAATTCTCGGCCAAGTACACTCCACAATCAAATGGCCTAGTTGAGAGGAAGAATAGAACATTGCTTGATATGGCTAGATCAATGCTTCATAGTACAATGTGAGTCAATCATTTTGGGATGAAGCAATCAATACCGCTTGCTACTACATCAATAGACTATATTGTCATCCATTGCTAGAGAAGACCCCATATGAGCTACTTCATGGAAGAAAGCCCAATATTTCTTATTTTAGGTTTTTTGGTTGCAAATGCTATATCTTGAAGAAAGACACTAGATTGGGGAAGTTTGAAAAGAGATGTGATGAGGGGTTCCTACTTGGTTATTCAACTACAAGCAAAGCTTATAGAGTTTGGAATAACTCAAGTGGCATTCTAGAAGAAGTCCATGATGTGCAATTTGATGAAACCAATGGGTCACAAGATGAAGAAGAAAATCTAGATGATATTGGTGGAACTCTATTAGTGGAAGCAATGAAGAACATGGACATTGGGGACATTAGATCAAAGCAAGTAATTGATATTCAAGATGATGATAAAGATCAAGTGCTCAATTCTCCATTCAAGCTAGCTAGTGACTCTCAAGTGCAAGATCATGGTGCTAGTTCATCTCATCAAGATACATCAAGTGATTAACCAAGCTCAAGCAATCAAGTGCAAGTACTCCAACCACAACATGTTGCAAGAGATCACCCCATTGATAGTGTTATTGGTGATATTAGAAGTGGTGTGCAAACAAGATCAAGATTGGCTATGTTTTGTGAGCATGCATCATTTGTGTCAACCATAGAACCAAAGAAGATAGAAGAAGCCTTGAGGGATGCAGATTGGATCATGGCTATGCAAGAAGAGCTTAACAATTTCACAAGAAATGATGTTTGGGAGTTGGTAGAAAGGCTAAATGACTACAATGTGATTGGAACCAAGTGGGTGTTCAAAAACAAGCAAGATCAAGATGGCATTGTAGTAAGAAACAAAGCAAGACTAGTTGCTCAAGGTTACACTCAAGTTGAAGGTCTTGACTATGATGAGACATATGCTCCCGTGGCAAGATTGGAGACAATAAGGATTCTATTGGCTTATGCTTGTGCACACAACATCAAACTATATCAAATGGATGTCAAAAGTGCATTTCTCAATGGGATCATCAATGAGTTAGTCTTCGTTGAGCAACCGCTCGGATTTGAAGATGACAAGAAACCAAACCATGTGTACAAGTTAAAGAAGGCTTTATATGGCTTAAAGCAAGCACCTAGAGCATGGTATGAGAGGCTAAGGGATTTCCTTCTCTCTAAGGGATTCAAGATGGGCAAGGTTGATACAACTCTATTCACCAAGAAGATTAGGAATGATCTATTCATAGTGCAAATATATGTTGATGACATCATCTTTGGATCAACCGATCAAGCTTATTGTGAAGAATTTGGTGCTATGATGGCCAAAGAGTTTGAAATGTCTATGATTGGTGAACTTAGCTACTTTCCTTGGTCTCCAAGTAAAGCAATTGAAGAATGGGACATTTATGAGTCAAGGGAAATACATAAGGGACATGTTGAAGAAGTTTGGCATGCAAGATGCAAAGCCAATTTCAACTCCTATGGGTACAAATGGTAATTTGGATAGTGATCTTGATGGCAATATGGTGAATCAAAAGGAATATCGGTCTTTGATTGGAAGTCTACTCTATGTCACCGCATCAAGGCCGGATGTCATGTTTAGTGTTTGCATGTGTGCTAGATATCAAGCCTCACCTAGAGAGAGTCATCTCACGGCCGCAAAGAGAATATTGAGGTACTTGAAGCAAACAAGAGATGTTGGACTATGGTATCCCAAGGGGTCAAAGTTTGAATTGATTGGATATTCGGACTCCGACTATGGGGGTTGCAAGATCAATAGAAAGAGCACAAGTGGCACATGTCAATTACTTGGAAGATCACTTGTGTCATGGTCCTCAAAGAAACAAAATAGTGTGGCAATCTCTACCGCCGAAGCCGAATATGTGAGTGCGGGGAGTTGTTGTGCACAATTGCTATGGATGAAATCAACTTTGAAGGACTATGGCCTCAACTTCAAGAATGTGCCATTGCTATGTGATAATGAGAGTGCAATCAAGATGATACAAAACCCGGTTCAACATGGAAGAACAAAGCATATTGACATAAGACATCATTTCATTAGAGATCATCAACAAAAGAGAGATATTGCCGTTGAGAGTGTTGGCACCGATGATCAACTTGCCGATATTCTAACTAAGCCACTTGATGAAAAGAGGTTTTGCAAGCTAAGGAATGAATTGAATATTCTTGATTTCTCAAACATGAGTTGAATGCACCCCACTCACTTATTGACATGCCTCTCCTTCGACATTGCAAGGTAAAGTTGATTGACATGTCATTCATCCTATGCTAAGGACTTGCTAGAGCATGTAGACATAATAAGTGGTATGCATGAGCATTCATGATAAATCAAATGAATTTGATGGATATATGTTACCACTATTGCCTACATGTTTGATTTGATCTAGTGGTGGCATATGACATATTTGTGAGCTTGCACACCTAGTGTTGAATCTAGAAGATTTGCTATGAGTGTTTAATTCAACATAGGCAAGATGACCCTTATTATGAGGTGTGAAGAAGCTTGTCTTTGGTTCAAATGGAATTAAATATCTTTGGCAAGTGTTCTAGGTTGAACCAAATTTGATAAATTTTAACCTACTCCATCAAACATTGTTCTTCTCTCCACAATTTGATCCCATTTTGGGGTAAGTTGTTGACAAAGGGGGAGAGAAAAAGATGATTCAACATGATAAAGGGGTAAATAAAATTTTTGATGCACACAAGTAGGGGGAGCAAGCTCATAAACAAAGTTGTTGCATTTGTTTGTGCATTTTCATATGACTTGCTCATTGCACATGTATTTAAATTCAATATACATGCTTGTGTGGTGCAATGCTAGTATAGAACTTGGATGATGAAATGATCTACTAGCATGCATAATATTAGTTTACACGTGGTATCTAGACATGCCTAAAGTTTTTACAAGTGGTCCAAGAACCTTTACATATAATGTTGATCTCACGGGGTTCTTGAGTTTTGTTGGATGTCTAGTTACTTCATGATGCTAAGGATGGTGTAAAAGGCAACTCCGATTGATATCACGCTTCAAAGGTCCATTTCTTACACCTTAGCATCATTTTGGTAGAATTACTCTCCCAACACTTCTATCCATGCATATGTGCAAAGCTTTCAATCCAAACTCTATGCACATATGTAGGGGGAGCTAATGCTACCAAAACTGAGCTTGTGATAATTGTCCAAACTTTACTTATGAGCAAAATGATTGGACAAGTACGACAAGTTCAAAACTTTTATTATCAAAATCATCTTTGTGAGGGTTGTCATCAATTACCAAAAAGGGGGAGATTGAAAGTCCCTAGTTTGGTTTTGGCTAATTGATGAAACCTAGGACTAACCTTTGTATCTAAGTGGATGATTTAGATAAAGGTGGTCATTGAATATGAGACATGACATTGACTCATATGACCAAGATGGTGAAGACCAAGATGAAGCTTGGCTCGATGGACCGGTTGTGAAGGTGAAGGGCAAGTCGAGGCCTCGAAGCGAAGGACCATGCAATGGTGAAGCTTGAGCAAGACTTGGCGCCGACGGACAGATGCAACGGTGAAGAGCAAGTGAAATCAAGGTCGATGGATCGAGACGGTCATGTGATGATATGAAATGGATCATATCTTTTGGAGAAACAAAATGAGCTCAAGGCAAAGGTATAACCATAGGGCCATTTTGTTTTACACTCAAGACACCATAGAGGGTGTGAGTGGTTTAGGGTCGATAGCCGAACTATTAAGAGGGGAAGTCTTATCGGTTATTCGACGCATGGGTGCCACTAGGTGAATTCATGAAGTGCATTGCATGTAGGGCCTAGTGAGCTAACTGGAAAACCTTTGAAAATGATTGAGAAAAAGCTAACACACAAGCACATGGAGATGTACACTTAATGGTGTTGGCACATTTGCAAAGGTGGCGTTGGTCGCGCTGTGGTTTGCGGGTAGATAGGGGTTTGGGTTCCTCTCTCCCTCCCGCCGAGCGTGCGAGCGCGGGATTCAGGCGATTTCGGGGAAATGAAATGCCTATTTTCCACTACGCCGGAAGTCGGAAAAGAAACGGAGGCGAACGGAGGTCACAGAGGTGACCGGACGCTGCACCGGACGCGGTCACGGTGTGACCGGACGCGTCCGGTCAGTACAGCGCAGGAGTCAGGCGCGCGGGCTAGGGTTTGCAACCGGCGCGTCCGGTCACTCGCGGGACCGGCGCGTCCGGTCAGGCGCCCTGAGGGAACTGCAGTTCACAAGCTTGATCGGACGCGGTGCGCGTCCGGTCACACACGATCGGACGCGTCCGGTCGTCAAGGGAGCTTACTGGACTCCGACCGGACGCTGGCACTGTCGCGTCCGGTCATTCTCTAGAGCGCGTCCGGTCGTTGCTTCGCGGGCTCGCTGTACTGTGCGACCGGCGCGTCCGGTCGGTTGAGCAGCGCGTCCGGTCATCGCGTTTGACCGTTAGCGTGCAGTGACCGTTGGAGGATCTAACGGTCGCGTTTGAATTCGGTGGACACGTGGATGGCGCAGGGCGACCGGACGCGGTGAAGCGCGTCCGGTCAGTTTCGACCGGTGCGTCCGGTCATCCCGAAAAAACGGTCAGTGGAGTGGCAACAGCTCTATTTGTTTGGGATGCTTATAAATACTTGTTGGCCGGCCCTTGGGGAGGTCTCTTGGCATTTCTAACACTCTTGTGCATCCTTTGAGCTAGAGCTACTCCTCACACTCATCTCTCTTGCTTGATTGCAAATCAAAAGTGAGATTGAGTGATCCCAAAGTGCATTGCATAGCTTGAGGGCATCTAGTGGCACTTGTGGGTGGTTTAGCCGGTGGATTTCTTGTTACTCTTGGAGAGTACCGCTCCTAGCCGGCTTGGAGATTGTTGGAGGCGTTGGCAAGATAAGGTGATTGTTCTTGGCCACCTCCGGTTGATTGTGAGAGGTTCTTGTGCTTTCCTCGGCGGGACGCCAAAAGCAACTCTAGTGGAATCCGCGTGTCATTGAGTTACCTCACTTGAGAGTGGCGTCTTGCGGTGCCTTGCGGGGCGTGCCTTGAGGGGCAAGTGACTTGAGGGTCACACCGGGGAACCATCTAAGTGTTGGTCGACACAACCGGTGACGTAGCTTGTCGGTGCACAAGTGAACACCGGGTGAACAAAAATATTGTGTCTCTTGTCTCCCGGTGATTGGTTTTCATATTGTGTTGTTGTCAATATTGATTGATTGTATATCATCTTGGTGATTGGCAACATCTTCACTCCACCGTCGGTATAAGAATCACAATCCTCTCTCTTGCATTTACTTTCACTAGATTATCTTGTGTAGCTCTAGTAGTAGCTTTGCTAGTAGTGTTGTTAGCTTGTTCTCTAGTGTAACTTTAGTGACATAGCTCTTGTATGAACTAGAGATCTTAATCTACTAGACTTGTGGTTAGGAGGCTTGCATCACAACCTTTGGCTAAGCAAAACTCGCTTTACGCCGTTTGTTATTCTAACAAGTTTGCTTAGTGGTTTTTATAGAATTTTTATAGGCTATTCACCCCCCCTCTAGCCATCTAGGACCTTACAGCGTTCTATACCGGTGCTCCACGTCCTCGTCATCGTCTACGTCGAGGTTGTGGTCGGTGGTGAGCGGCGTCACGAACTCGACCTGCCCCCCGTAGGAGCACTGGGAGTGGCCGGAGGTGGTGTAGCAGGCTGCACCTCCGGCGTGCGTGGGGATGCTGCAGCAGGTGAAGACGAACTCGATGCTGCAGCAGGTGAAGACGAAATCGCCGGTTGCGTCTCCGAGCGTTCTCGCCTGAGCTGGTACTCCCACTCGACAGTGAACGGCTCAAGCCCGGACCTTGTCGCAGAGTCGCCCCACTCCCAGCGCGCGCCCTCGTCGAAGACGGCATCACGCGAGACATGGACGCGCTCTGAGCTGGGGTCGTAGAAGCGGTACGCTTTTGACCCGTCCTGGTAGCCGATGAAGACCACCTTCTGTCCGCGATCGTCGAGCTTGCTGAGGTGCGGGCGGAGGCGCTTGATGTAGGCCACACACCCAAACACTCTGAGGAAGTGCACGAGTGGCTTCTTCCCGTACCACGCCTAGTACGGCGTCATCCCGTTGAGCGCATTCGTCGGCGACCTGTTGAGCAGGAACATAGCTATGTGCACCGCTTCTCCCCAGAAGTGGCCAGGCATGCCGCGGGCGCGCAGGATGCTCCTGGCAGTCCCCACGATCATCTGGTTTCGACGCTCGACGACGCCGTTTTGTTGGGGCGAGTACGGCGCCGAAAGATGACGCTGGATTCCTTCTCCTGCACAATGCTCGCCAAACTCAACCGAGGTGAATTCCCCACCATTGTCAGTGCGAAGCACTTTCAATTTCTTGCCGGTCTCGCGTTCAACACGAGCTTGGAACGTCATGATGGCCGCCAGCGCTTCTGCCTTTGTGCGCAGGAGAGTGAGCCACATATAGCGGCTCATGTCATCCACCAGTAGAAGGAAGTAGGTGTTCCCGGCTGGTGTTGGTGGCGAGATCGGACCGCAGAGGTCTCCATGTACTAGTTCGAGCTCCTCCTGAGCTCTGAACTTTGCAGCCTGAGTGAATGGCGTGCGCTTCTGCTTGGCCAGAACACAATCCTCGCACACCTGTTCAACATGGTCGATGGAGGGTAGGCCGCGCACCATGTCCTCGCGTCCCAGCTTCTGCAGTGACCGGAAGTTGAGGTTGCATGTACCGTTCATGCCACCGCCATGCGACGTCACCGACACGCGCAGTGAGGCACAGCGGGGCGGTGATGCGCATGTCGAGGTAGTAGAGGCGGCTCGTCGAGCGAAGCACCTTGGCGAGTAGTTGGCGCTGTAGGTCGAAGAGACGGAGTATACCGGCCTCGATGTCCACCTTGAAACCATCCTCGTCCATCTGACCGAGACTTACAATGTTGGTGGTGAGGCGCGGGATGTAGTAGACCCCTTCCAGCCTGCGATGCTCGCCGTTCTTGCAGGCGAAGAGGACGGTACCCTTCCCCTCGATGTCGACCACCGACCCGTCGCCGAATCTGACGGTGCCGGTGACGCTCGTGTTCAGCTCGGCGAAGACGGCTCGCGACCCTGTCATGTGATTCGTCGCGCTGGTGTCGAGCACCCAGCGGCAGGGTCCCACAGCCTCCTTCTCTTCCTCACTGAGGTGGAGGATGACCTTCCGCTCGACGAGGTGGACGCAGGGGCACGGATCGGCGGCGGCGGCGGCGGCCAACGGCAGGCTGGAGTGGGGAACCAATTTGGGCGACGCAGTTACCTCAGTTTCGGCCTCGATGTACATCAAGGCCCGTTCCTCCTCCTCCTCGGCCTGGGCCACATGGGCCGCGGCCTTCTACTTCCCGCGGCAATCTTTGGCCCAGTGGCCTATCTTGCCACAGTTGTCGCAGCGATTGCCACGTGGTAGCCTCCCGCCACCGGCGTTCCCGGCGCCCGTGTTCTGGCCGTTGCGGCCATCCCGCGACGATGATTCCTCGCCGCCGCATCCGCGTCCGTGTCCACGGCGCTTTCCACGGCTGCCGGTGCCCGTGCTGCCACCGGAACTATCCTGCTCACGGCGAGCCTTGCGACGGGCCTCCCCGTCCTCCTCACATAGCATCAAGCGCCCCATGGCATCCGTGACCTCCTTGGGCTTGGCGCGCTCCTCGAACACACGTAGGCGCCCGATGACCTCCTCGAGCGAGACGTTGTTGAGGTCGAGGAACATCTCGAGGGAGACGGCGGCCTGCGAGAGCTTGTCCGGGACGACCTGCAACAACTTCTTCACTACCTCGACGTCGGTGATGTTGTCGCCGAGAGCGCGGAGGTTGGTGGCGAGCGTCGTGATGCGGAGCCCGAACTCGGTGACGGTCTCCCCCTCCTTGAAGGTGAGAGTGCCGAATTCGCGACGAAGCTGCTGTGCGCTGGCGTCGCGTGCGCGTTCGACGCCGATCCGCAAGACCTTGACCGCTTCCCACGCTTCCTTCACGGTCCGCTTCCTGGCGAGAGTGCTCCACAGCTCAGATGGAACCGAGCGCAGGAGCCCTGCCATCGCCTGGCGATCGTCGTGGTACTCATCTTCGTCGGGGTCGTCGGAGATGCCATCGTGGACGGCGTCCCAAACACGGAGGGTCTGGAAATTCACCTCCATGACCGGGGCCCATTCCGGATAATTAGTCCGGGTCAGCATCGGCCACGCGACGTTCACGGATGGCCGCTCGATGATGCGCTCGACGACTCGTGAGCCGGAGCGACGGCTGTGGGAGCGGCCACGGCGACGTGGTGGCGAACGTGACGGCTGGACCTTCTTCTCGCCGGAGCTGTCACCGGTCTCCTTCTTGGTTGGAGACTTCGACAACATGGCGACGGCGAGGATCGGCTCCGATGCCAATTGACAGAACGCCAAACGGAGGAAGACAACACTAGCGAACACAAAGTGTACACAGGGAATTTTGGTGCTGCAAAGCGGCAGCGTTTTCTGGTGTCTCTCATTTCTATATAAAAGAAATACATGCAGTCATACATGGTTAGAAACAAACTGAGAAAATCACATGCTCGTGATCGGCTGTTGCCATCCCAACACCCTGGGACATGCCGCATACTATGCCTAGCCGCTAATGACTCTAACTGCCTTCTATGGTCAGCGAGCTCAGGGCTTATTCAAACAAGCGCCTCCCCACCGGGAAGGCCGTCCACTCCGACGCGATCCCGGCGGGCGGGCACACGTGGAGGATCAACTTCTACCCGGGCGGGATGAGGGCGACCACGGACAGGACCCTCTACGACCGCCACTGCATCGCGCTGGAGCTCCTGACGAGCGACAAGGTCGGCGGCGGCGTCGCCGCCGTGTTCGACGCGATATGGTGCTGGACGACCAGGGGCAGCCGGCTCTCAACTCCGTGCGGAGGACCGGGAAGATGAAGAACAACTTTTACGGCACCTTCGCGTGGTTGTTCGGCCCGGAAGGCGTGCCGGCCGAGCAGTTCGTCGAGAAGTACGTCGAGTTCCGTTGCACCATCAGGGTGCTCGACGACAGCTCGCCTATCCCCCGTGCCGCCGCCGGGCATCGCCACGCACCTCGGCGCGCTCCTGGACACGGCGGACGGCGCGGACGTGTCCTTCACCGTCGACGGCGAGACGTTCCGCGCGCACCGGGCTGTGGTGGCGGCCCGCTCGCCGGTGCTCCCATCCATCGCTCTACATGACATCGCTCCTGACACGTTCACGGACGTGCTTCGGTTCTTGTACACCGATACCTTAGCTAGAGGAGAAGGCCATGACGACGAGCTTGCTGGGGGCTCCTCTCGGACCAAGATGCTGGAATGTTTGCTTGCTGCGACTGATCGGTATGCGTTGGACCGGCTCAAGCTCTTGTGTGCCCAGAAACTGTGGGACGATGTGTCGGCGGAGACAGTTGCCAGTACGTTAGCGTGCGCTCAGATGTACAGCTGCCCAGAGTTGAAGGAGAAGTGCATTAAATTCTTTGTCAAGGAGAATAATTTCAAGAAGGCCGTGTTAACCGAAGGTTTTGTGGAATTGGTACAGCAGTTCCCATCCATTATCATTGAGCTCCGAGACAATGTTGCTACATGATGCAGATTTTTTCTGTTAGTATGAGATAGTTCATCAAGCGTTCAAGCACATGTAGCGTTAGTGTACGCCGTTCACCTTTTTTTTGTGTTAGTGACTGCAATCTCTCTTACATTTTCAAGCATGTTATTGGAATAAAAGATTTGCTTTCTTGTTTATGTGTTTCAAGGCCAAAATATATGTGATTGCCGCTTAGCTCAAGTTCAAATATGTGGATATTACTCACTGTTACCAGAATATTTATATGTTTCGTCAATTATTAATTGGCCGGTTCTATTGGCCCTGTCCTCTGTCCTGTAGATGGGTTAAGCACTTACAGAAAGACTAGCGCCTGGACATCCAGCCGTAGGAGCATAGGTGGACTCAGAGCCTGGCGACCCTGGGCGCCTGCTCCGTTGGAAGGTGGATGTTTATATGTTTCATCAAATGTTAATTGGCCGGTTCTATTGGCCAATTAATAATTGTTAATTGTTAATTGTTCGTTCAAGCATATGTAGTGTTATACTTGGCCATACAGCCCGAGGCCCGGTGGCCCGGCCCGCGGCCCGGCGTTTCGGCCCGGCCCGGCCCGAGGGACCAGGGCGTGCCTGGGCCGCCACCCAGGCACGTGGCACGGCATGGGCACGGCCCGGTCCAAGAGGCGGCCCGTTAAATTGATAACCATATGAATATTTGGCCCAGCCCACTGCAATCCATACATATATATATATATAACATATTCATCACTCCAAACCCTAACTTCCTCCCACTCCCACTCTCCCGGACGGCGCTGCTCTTCCCTTCCCCTCCCCATCCGCCGCGCCGCTCTTCCCTTCCCCACGCGCCGCCGCTCTCGCACCGCATTCCCCTTTCCTCGTCATCTCCCTCGCGCGCGGAGCGCCTCCAACAGTCCAGCTCCAGGGCGCGGCGGAGCTCCTCCGGCTCCAGGGCGCGCGGTGCAGTGGAGCGCCTTCGGCTCCAGGGCGCGCGGCGCGGCGGAGCCCCTCTAGCTCCAGGGCGAGCGCGCGGCGAAGCAGGGATCACCTCCAGGGCGAGCCGTTGCGGCCGCCGGCGCCGCCGCCACCTCCAACGCGGCCGGGGGGCGCTCCCTCGTGCTCTCGGGCCGGCCCGACGGCCCATGGGCCGTGCCTTGGGCCGGCGGCCAGGCACGAGCACGCCACAGGCACGGCCCGTGGCGGCATGACACAGACCAGGCCGTGCCGGCCCAACGTCGTGCCGTGCCGGCATGGCACGGCCCGTTGGACATCTATATGTAGCGTTAGTGTCCGTCAGAATATTTATATGTCTCGTCAATTGTTAATTGGCCGGTTCTATTGGCCCTGCTCCGTTGGAAGGTGGATGTGCACAGGTTGTGTGGCGTGGGCTTCTAGGCAAGTGATCACAGGCACACAAACACTGATCCGCTCAGCTTTCGCCACCCAATAAATACAGCCCAATGCAAAGTGAAAGATAGGTAATCGAGTAGCTGAATATACTCGGCTTTTGCTATGACTTTTACTCAAGTGTTAAACTTGACTTAGGCCTGGTTTAGATTGCAATTTTTTTCAACTCTAGCTACTGTAGCACTTTCGTTTGTATTTGACAATTAGTGTCCAATCATAGACTAATTATGCTCAAAAGATTCGTCTCGTGATTTACTACCAAATTGTGCAATTAGTTATTTTTTTACCAACATTTAATGCTCCATGCATGCGTCCAAAAATTGATATGATGGAGAGAGAGTGAAAAAACTTGAAATTTGGAAGGGAAGAGAACAAGGCCAGGCCTGGTTTAGATGCATTCCAAATTCCAAATTTTTACACTCTCTCTCCATCACATCGAATCTTTGGACACATGCATGGAGCATTAAATATAAATAAAAAAATAACTAATTGTACAGTTTGGTTGTAAATCACGAGACGAATCGTTTGAGCCTAATTAGTCCATGATTGGACACTAATTATCAAATACAAACGAAAGTGCTACAGTAGCCAAATTCCAAATTTTTTCATCTAAACACCCCCCTTATTTAATAAAGTTTCCTTTTCGCAAAAAAAGTGTTAAACTTGACTCATCAATTGATCATTGCCCTAGCTAATCACTTATCCATGGCCCTTCCAGCAGCTGCCTCATATACTCCGTATATATTTTTTCTACCCAAGTATACTATTGCATTTTTTGTAGCAATTACCAAAAATTATTTACGGTTGTAATGAGACAAATGTTGTAATATCTCCTTTGTCTTAGTGTATGGTGATTTTAGTTCCATAACTTTTAAGTTCTTGACTTTTCTTTATATAAATGGTCAATATATTTTTATCAGTTGTTTTGTTTGCCCAGGCTCTAAAAATGTTCTGGGTCCGCCACTGCGAAGGAGGCATATGGACGCTGCTCTTGTTCGAACACATCTACCGTGCCTCGTCCTGTCCCCGTGTAACAGAAGCGCTCTTGCTGCGCCCGCATAACAGGAGGACTGTTACTCGTTGCGCGGTAACAGGCAGGAGCGTGCCCCCAGTGCCCGCCTCACCCCGTCTTTGGATGCATGCCGTGGAGGCGTCTACCGGCTTTAGGCGCCCGCATGGTGACCCATGGTGGCGCCCCAGTAGCAGCAACAGATGACTGTGGCAATCCGCTATCTGCCAGCCACCGGGGCCATTGCAACATGAGCTCCCCTAGATCTATTTTTGAAACATTCAGTTGAAACACTTGCAACATATGGCTGAGAACAGATGAAACAGTTGAAACTTGCATGTATAGCCATAACAACATATGCAACATCGAGATCTACTTTTGCAACATCCAGATGAAACATCTGCAACATACATATGAAACACTTGAACACATGCGATTGAAACATGCATGTTATGCGACATCCAAATACATTTTTGTAACATCCAGATGAAACACTTAAAACATACATCTAATACTACTTAAACACTTGAAACATATGCTTGCAACATGTGTATATTGTCATTACAACATATGTAACATCTTAGATCTACTTTGGCAACATCCAGACGAAACACTTGAAACATAAGTCTGAAACGCATGAAACACTTGAAACATAGTGTCGCCCATAGCCATTTCCTACCTAGTGGGGACTCCGGTAACCAGCAAGCTCGGGTCAGGGGGACGTCAAGAGCATCAACCCAGTGTAGATCTAGGCGCAGGCACAGGCCTCCCCTTCGTGCTGATGGGAGAGAGGTGGATGGGGGCACATACCTCCCCTGTCTCCCCTTATGCGACGAATGAGGTGGATGGTGGCACGACGCGGGATGGTGCCACAGGAGCAAAAAATGGCATAGAGATGGGGAGAAAAGGAGCAGAGGATAGACGAAGACTTGCGAAGTGCGTGTGGGAAGGCTGAGAGAAAGGGAGAGCAGGAGGGTGACGGGGCCTATATTGCGTCAAGAATGTTTTCTAGCGGACGGAAAGGCCCACCAGCCTAGCGTGTTGTTCCATGAGCGGGCCGATATATATATTTTGTGCGGTCCATGGTTGGACGAAAGCGTCCGTCCGTCCGGACGTCTGGTAAGCAGCATTACCGAAGCACTTAAGCTTGAATCCTTTTGAGATGTTTATTACACTCTTCCTTGCTACACTATTAACCATATATATTCTTAGTACTACAGTTTTGCAAGGTTTTACTAATTATTTGATTCAGCTTGGTGTTACTGAAATGAATTGCGTCCCTTCCTCCCTGATGTGCTTAGCAAGGGTTAGATATATACAGAGCGAGTAGTGCCAGATTTTATGTAAACCTGAAGCTAATTATTAATCTTCAGATTGGTGGACCACTATGGGTGGATGTGGATTGCTTGCTGGAGGAAACAGCATCTGAATTTGACTGTTGCAATAATGGTACCATTCATGAAAACATTTTGAGCCTTCAACTTGTAGACAATTTGGTTGAACTAGCAGTCTAGCTCTAGCACACCACATAAGAAAAGGACCCGTAAAAATCTAAGCCAATCCAAACTACATACACATGTCCAATCTGATATTCTGATGGCAGGCAAATTGACAGCCCCCTGCAGGTCTCCTTAGGGCCTGTTTAGTTCGCAAAATTTTTTGTAAAAAATCACTGTGGCAGACTGTAGCATTTTCGCTGTTATTTGGTAATTAGTGTCCAATCATGGACTAACTAGGCTTAAAAGATTCGTCTCGTGATTTACAACTAAACTGTATAATTAGTTTTATTTTTTATCTACATTTAATGCTTTATGCATGTGTCCAAAGATTAATGTGACAGGAATCTGAAAATTTTTGGGAACTAAACAAGCCCTTAGTTCTTACACTCTGTGCACTGTGCTCGCCTCCATAGTAGTGAGTAGGTCCTTTTATATCATAGAAATTTTACAGACATCAAATTATTTTTATTCAAAAAAATGCATGACACGTGAAAAATTCTCGCGTCCCAAACGGGCCTAATAAACCTCAGTCCATGCGTTCAGGGGACTAAACCTCAGGGAAGGGGAGGGTGCTCAGCCGGGATGGTCAAAGTGACCAAACTCCTTAGCGGGAGGTCCCGGGTTCGAGCCCCGAGTGGCGCGCTCGCTGGGACCGAGCGACGTCACCGGCCATACTAGAATCTGGTCCCCTGCATTAAGCTTCCTTGAAGCCGGAGGGCACCCCAGCCTCTGCCCTCTTTTTAAAGGAAAAAGTCTAATTGACCCCCCCAACTATAGGGGGTGGTCTAGTTTACCCCTCGAACTATGAAATGGTCTAATTTACCCCCTGAACTTTGCAAAAACCGGCCAAATCACCCCCTCGGGCGGTTTTGGGCGGTGGTTTTGCTACAGTGTCATCGGTTTGCTACAGTAACCGCGGTTTTGTTTTTTTCTTTTTTATTTATTTCGTCTGAATCTTTGAAAAAGCATAGTAAATCACAGAAAAATCATAAAATGGAAAATCTAATTTTGTTGGACTCCACATGAGTAGATCTACACAGTGAATATATAATATAGTATGCTTTAGTACAAAGTTTTTGCTGTAAATTTTGATCTATATTTTTTCTGTAATTAATTTGAATAATTCATACAGCAAAAACTTTGTACTAAAACATACTATATTATATATTCACTGTGTAGATCTACTCATGTGGAGTCCAACAAAATTAGATTTTCTATTTTATGATTTTTCTGTGATTTAATATGATTTTTCAAAGATTCAGACGAAATAAATAAAAAAGAAAAAGACAAAACCGCTGGTACTGTAGCAAAACCGCTGACACTGTAGCAAAACCACCGCCCAAAACCGCCCGAGGGGGTGATTTGGCCGGTTTTGCAAAGTTCAGGAGGTAAATTAGACCATTTCATAGTTCGGGGGTAAACTAGACCACCCCTATAGTTGGGGGGTCAATTAGACTTTTTCCTCTTTTTAAACCTCAGGGAAGTAGCGGGCTACCTCGTGGGCCTTTCGTCGGTCTACTCAAGTCCATTTCCGCTCATTGAACAGCTTGAGCGGTGCACCGCCGACCGTAATTTGGGCCGCACTGGCCCACAGAGCAATTGGCGGCCGCGAGGCGAGACCTAGGCAAGCTGGCCGCCATCGGCTGCGTGTGCGAGCGGGGGGAAGCGGAGGCTCGTCGGGACGTGCCGCGGAGCCATCGGCCTATTGCGACATTAGGCGCTTCCAGCGGAGGAGGCGAGGACGGAGGATTCTCTCTCCGCTCCGGCAAATCAAAGGTGAAAGCAGCTGCCGAGGGAGCGTGCGTGCGAGCGCCACCGGAGAACCTGAAGCGATAGGAAAGGGACCTGTTGATCAGCCGGCGGCGTCCCGTCTCCGGTCGCCACCACCAGCCGCACTCCCACCGGCAGCGCCAGCACCTCCGTCTGCATACAGTGAGTGCCCCCTGTTCAGTTCCTGATTTTATTTTTTCTACTTTGTGAATTGGTGTGGTGTTTATGCATTCTAGAGCTAATCAAGTATTACAATTACAACATGTAATTTGCCACTATTTTTGGCTCCCAATTATTCAGTGAACTAGAGAAGCCGTACGGCAGGCGCCCCTGTTCAGTTCTTTTTTTTTTAACATTGTGTTTATGAATTCTGTATAAGGGCTAATCAAGTATAACAACATGTAACTTTGCCATTATTTTTGCCCCCCAATTATTCAGTGAACAAGAGAATCCGTACGGCAGGGCAGGAGTCGTGGACCACCATGGTTAATTCCGCCGCCGTCGAGTTCAAGGTGGACTACGAACAAACCAAGGACCTCGCTCCAGGCAAGGCCATCCACTCCGACGCCATCTCGGCCGGCGGGCACGTGTGGAGCATAAACTGGTACCCTCGTGGGATCGCTGGCAATGGCAGCATGAGGGGTGTCAGTATGATGGTTGAGCTCATGAGCAAATCTGGGAGTGCTGAGGCCACGGTTGCGGTCTGCTTGATGAAGCTCGGGAAATCATCTTTGATTAGAACGTTAAAGGGGTCATTCTCCCATGTCTTTCAAAGTGGCTTTCACAAGTGTGGGTGGGTTTGTCTGTCGGAACAAACCGACCTGTTAAATTACGTGATTGACGGGCACATCACTGCCTATTGTACCATCACGGTGTTACACGACAGCTCTATTATTCCTGTGCCACCTTCGGACATCGGAAAACATCTTGGCTCATTGCTTGATAGCACAGATGGGGCAGATGTGTCATTCATGGTTGATGGAGAGACATTCCATGCACATAGAGCGGTGCTTGCTGCCCGCTCACCGGTCTTCAGAGCGGAGCTATTTGGTGCGATGTCCGAGGCTACAATGACATCATCCATCACACTTCACGACATTGCACCGGCAGCATTCAGAATCATGCTCCGGTTTATGTACACGGATGCCTTTCCAGGAGATGATGAGATTGGGGACTCTCCTACGGAGATGTTTAAGCATCTGCTTGCTGCTGCCGACAGGTATGCATTGGACCGCTTGAAGATCATATGTATCCAAAAACTGTGGGACAATGTCTCTGTTGATACAGTTGGCGATGTTTTAGCTTGTGCCGAGATCTACAATTGTCCTGAACTGAAGAGCAAGTGCATTGACTTTGTTGTGGCCAAGAAAAATTTCAACAAGGCAGTGTTATCAAAAAGCTTCATGCAGTTGGGGCTGAAGTTCCCATCAATTATTGATGAGGTGCTAGAGAGAGTTGGTGCATGACATAGTTGAGGCATAGTGATAAAGAAGTTTTGCGAGGTACCAACTTCACTTTACACACCCTTTTGTACATGACATCGTTGGTACATGACATTGCTGAGGACTGAACTTTACCTTGTCCTTTTGCAGCACTGGACTCAATTTCTGTCAAGTGATAAAGTTTTGCAAGGTAGCGACTACCGGCTATTGTCACACCAGTCAGATGCAATTCTGCGGTAGTATCAAAAAAAAAAGATGCAATTCTGCGGTGTTATGCTAGATTAGTTGTAGCCTTAGCCTAGTAGTGTTTTCCCTCCTTTACTAGTCTTGGCCCTATTCTTTCCACAGTAATATAATTATTTTCTCTTTTCATATAGTTATTTTTGTGTCCTCAAACTAGGTAACTTTAAGTTTGTGAGTTAGTCTTTTGCTATGCTGCTATGTGTATTTTTTGCTCTTATAGCTCCCTGAGTTGTATCGTCATGTCACGATTCTCTGCCATCGTATGTAGTCTTCCATAGTTCCATATGTGAGTTTCCACCGAAGAGAATGGTATCCTTATATGGTTCCCATACTTGTGTGATTGGGTGTGGTTTTGCATGGGTTTTATTGACCCTTCGTCATAGGCATGATGCTTAAATCACCTAGGTTCAAGCTCTTGTCAAGACAAAATTAATTTGGGTTCCTATTAAAGCCACTTAGTTTCTCATGGTTTGTCTGATGTCTTTTTAATTTTGTTGATCAATTAATCTAGTCTCTAAACGTGATTCTAATGAAGTTTAAGAGAGGGAAGGTAATCAAATGTCCTTGAATGTACCCGGGCGGAACCAGGATGCCTCAAGATAGCATGAAAAAGAAATAAGTGTTACTTTAAAAGGTTGAGATAGGAGGAAAAAAAATCCATTCCACCTTCTTGGACTATTGCCATAGTCTATTTTTTTCTTGGACTCTAAAATAAGACATCTTACCCTCTGAACTCTCAAAAGTATTCAAATTAGCTCCCTTCCCTAGTTTGGAGTAGTTTTGAAGGCGACTTTGACTTTTTTTAGTTAATAAAATTCAATAAATACTTGATAAACTTTTTAAACCATAGAAAATGTCTCTAATTTCAAAAAAAACGTCTAGAGGTACATTGGGATACTATAAATTCAAATAAAATATTTAGAGATAGTGAATACATCTTCAGAAACTTTAAAAGAAATAGGTTTAGCTCTAGGAAAATGGGAAACTGTCTAGAAAAAGTATAGAAATTCCAAAGATGTACATTCTAATCGATGTATAAACATGTTTAAAAGACTTTGCAATGCAAAAATATGAGATGCAATAGTATGAATGCAACATACATTAATGCTAACCGCATTCATGCTATACTTTTTGTGCTAGTTGTGTATTATGTTTTCTATTATTGAAAAAAGGTTTGAAAACATGTTTACAATCCATTGGAATGTCTTGGGATTTACTAGATTTTTCCTGGATATTTTTCTATTCTCCTAGAGCAAAATATACTTTTAAGCATCTAGAGATATTTTCATAAGCTCAAAGTATTTTATTTGGATTTGTCATATTCTAGTCTATATCTCTAGAATTTTGGAATTTTTAAAAGTTCGGAGACAATTTTTGTGGTTTATTAAAAACCTTATCAAGTCTATTATTTTTAACTAAAAAAGGACAAAATCATCTTTAAGACCACTCTAAATCAGGGGAGATAATTTAGATAGTTTTGAGAGTATAATAAGGGGTAAAATATCTTGTTTTGAAGTTTATAAGTAGAAAAAATAGACTACGACGGTAGTTTAAAATGTACTTTTTTTAACGAGGTAGGAAAGGCAGCCAAGTAGACCGAGTATGATTTTAGCCCATGGCAGAGGATTTTTTTTTGTTTTTTTGAGAAACACCCACGGCAGAGCAACTGTGGAGGACCAAATTCCAAATAACGACAGGTGGGCCGGAGCACGTGCGCCGCAGCCCGCAGCACTGCGAGGGGGGGGGAGGGGGCACTCGCGCACGCGACGCGGCCACTGCCCACTGCCCACTGGCGGCGGCGGCTGTAAACCACTCTCCCACGCTTTCCCCCAACTGCGTAGGCGGACACGATCAACCACTCAAGCGACGATCGGAGGAGGCGTGCGAGCTCGCGGAGGATCGATCAGCTTCAGCTACCATCCCATGCTCATCCTGCTGCGGCGCCCCGACGAAGAAGCGAGGCTAGGGATCGGAGCAGCCCACGGCAAGCCGAGCAGGGACACCTCCACCACCACCGTACCTGCTTCGAATGTGAGTGTCCTCGTCCGCCCCTGCTCCTCTTCAAGATTTTTGCCCCCGGCGATTAAAAGTGTTTCTTAGCATTTCCTAAATGAATCTTAGCCTGTGAATCGGTGTTGATCTGTGGGAATCTTGCTAGCTAGCTACCAGTGAGGTGAACCACTAGACTGCATGCAAAAGATGGTGGAGTCTCGCTTTCTCGAGTTCAGGCTTGACTACTCGGAGAACAAGGACCTCGGCGTCGGGCAGTTCGTCAGCTCCGAGGTCGTCTCCGCCGGGGGTCACCTGTGGAGGGTCGTCTGCTACCCGAGCGGCGACTCGAACGCGTTCGACGGCGAGTACGCCTCCATCTTCCTCCGCCTCGTCAGCGACTCCGCGAATGTCCCAGTCAGGGCTATCTTCGAGGCCTTCCTGCTCAACAGGGACGGCACGCCGTCCGCCACCCACGCCAAGAGGTGCGTGCACGTCTTCCAGCCCGAGCTCCCCTGGGGCTGGGCGCGCTTCGTGAAGCGAAGCGACGTCGAGGCGCTCTTCGTGGCGAATGGGCTGGTCACGTTCATGTGCGGCGTCATCGTCGTTGCTTCGGACGACGTGCCGGTGCCGCCACCGCCGCCGTCTGACATCGGGCTCCATCTCGGCCGCTTGCTGAACCGCACAGTCGGCACGGACGTGACGTTCCTCGTCGGCGGCGAGGCGTTCCCTGCGCACCGCGCCGTGCTCGCTGCCCGCTCGCCGGTCTTCGAGGCGCAGCTCCTTGGCGCCATGGCAGACGCCAGGGTGCCATCGATCACGGTGCAGGACATGGAGCCAGCGGCCTTCAGAGCTATGCTTCAGTACATGTACACTGATTCCTTGCCTGCGGATGCAGAGCTTGGGGACTCCGACTCTCTCGTTGCCATGATGCAGCATCTGGTTGCCGCGGCTGATCGTTATGCGTTGGACCGGCTCAAGACCATGTGCTCCCTGAAATTAAACGAGAATGTCTCGGCGGATACGGTGGGTTCCATCTTAGTTTGCGCCGAGACATACGGCTGTCCGGAGCTCAAGAAGAGGTGCCTTGACTTCTTTGCTCTGGAGAACAATTTCAAGAAAGCAGCGTTTACAGATGGCTTTGTGATCCTGGTGCAGAGATACCCATTGCTTTCGGCTGAGCTAAGGAGGAGGGTTGGGGTTTGAGTATAACACACAAAATTCGTCTCGATGGTTCTTAGTTCAGATGTGCTACCATAGATTTAGTGGGGCGTCTTCTACGTGCCTAATTTGCCTATAGGCTATTGATCATTAGAATATGAATTAGTTGGTAGTGAACAGAGAGCCTGTGCTCAATTTAAACTATCCTTGCAGAACCTGATGAAGTTACTACTAAGTGCATCTGTTACATAACAAACTTAAGTATATGGTGGTTATGCTAAATTAACGTTATAAGTGTCTATCGTGTGATGTTACATAGTCTAAGTAGTACTATAAATTTCCTTGATCTCATGAATATGTCTGATCCTGAAATTGTGTGAGGGGGTACTTTCAAGATGTTTATCCTTTTGCAGTGCTGATATGTTTTCAGCAAACTCTTAGGAAGTATTGGCTCCATGTACATTATCTGATACTAATCACGTTGGCACCAGGTGTGCTATCATAGAGCGTCTGTTCCTAAACTATTCTTGCAGTACCTGATGAAGTTGCTGCCAAGTGCCAAGTGATAGTGCCGGATATTTTGGATGTAAATTCTGGGGGTTGCTGTATTACTTAATAGTTAATACTCTTACTCTCTATTAGTTATGGGGGCACATAGTTTTCATAAAATTTTTGTGCTCATTTTTTTAGAAAATAATTATGGTAGGAGCTCTGCCTTACATTAAAGAAGAATAAGAATAATACAAAAGGTTCTGCCCTTAGGGGCCACTGATCGAACACTGGGTGCTAGAGCAAAAGAGACAAAATAAACAGCCTAGCTTCAATTGTGCTCACGGAAATTTCTCGTCTTTGAAGTTGGGTGCGCTTGGAGGAAGCTTTCAAGCTGTTTATTACCCTTTTGCAATGCTGATATGCAGTAAGCCAGTAACTACTGGCTACATGAATGTCATCAAATACACACACAGTATATTCAATCATTTTGGCTCAAGTAGTTCTACTGTGCTGTACTTCCATGTTTGCAGCCATATGGTACCATGCATGTCATGCCACATATTCATACTTCCACGTTAAACTTCACTATTTAATTCATTTGGCAACTAAATTGCAAATTGAGCACATTTTAATATTTTTCACGAACATATCTAAGCATGCATTTCGTTAAGAGGAAGAGAAGTTGACAGCGACCACAGTTCTCGGAACAGGCTAACCATCCCAGGGCAACTGGAAATTTAGAAGGCTTTTGCCCCCTGGACCAGGCCATCAGTCCCAGGGCACTAGAAAGTTAGAATGCTAGTATTACATAACACGATACTTTGCATGAGTTTTGATCTATGTGCTAACTGAAATTTATATGTCTGTGTGCCTTAAGCGACATGCTATTATTCGCCGATTAAACTTGGCCAGGGGACATGAAGAACAGATGTTTATGTTCCCTGATTCCCTCTGCACGACTGAACCAGAGTTGACAAACTTTGAAACTGTACCTTGTCCAATGGATTTTTCAGATAATTTTCTCCACTTAATCAAACTATATCCGAATAAAACATGTTGTGTTCAATGGCATTTTTGAGTTTTAAAATAAACCTAGCTGTATTTCACGTGCCTTGATGGCAACTTGGAAATTAAGGAATACAATTTGATTGAGTTCAGAAGTTAAGAAAGCTAAGAGAGAAGAAATCGAGACCTAGGCTGTGAATATTATGTGAGCTTGTACCTGATGATGGGCCTAACTGGGCCACATGCCGTTCCTAGCCACGGCACACGGGACTTGGAGCCAGGACTTACGTCACTACAACATGGCGGCCACTCACACCACACGGAGGGATCGGCGGCAAGCGAGGCCCGGACTATCGAGAGGCCGGAGCTGGAACTTCTAATTTGACACCGAGGGAGTACAAGAGCAGAGTGAGGCACTGTTTGGATTCGTAACGCATGATCCAAATAGAAGGGCTAAGAGTGAGCGCTAAACTTTAGCTTATTTTTTTTATTAACCCCATCAAGGTGGGCTAAAGAGGACTCAAAGTGGTCTATTTATGGTAAAAGACGCATATTACCCCTACCTACTCCTTTTAGTCATGTGCATGAGTATTAATTAAGGACAAATAGGTCATAGTATGGTACTTGGCTAATTTTTAGTCCTTAGATCCAAACAACCCCATGACTAGAGATTAGCCTTTTCATGAGCTAAAGTTTAGACCTTGTTTGGATCCTCTGAGCTAAACTTTAGTCTAAGGCTAAAAATTAGCTCTTAGAATAAAGGGACTAAAGATTAGCCTATGGGGCTGTTGTGGATCTAGGGGCTAAATATTAGCCTCTTACCTTATAATGACTCATTTGCCTCTAATTTATTACATATGCACAGCCATGCGTCGAGGTGCATGGAGGGTAATATGAGTCTTTTGTCCAACAAAACCACTTTTAGCCCTCTTTAGCCCACCCTAACCCATCTTGGAGGGGCTAATGGAAAAGGGGTAGGCTAAAGTTTAGCCCTCCTGTTTGGATCCTGAAAGACTAAAAGTGATTTAAAGGAGTAGACTAAATTTAAATCAAACAGGGCCTTAACCTCATGGATCAAACAGGGCCCGAGACTCCCGTGCTTTAAATCCGCCTATTTTTGTTTCGGCGCAGCAATGCTGACCGTCCGTGTAGGCCGTCGTCCTTCATTGCCTCCGCACATCGATTACCACATTGACCCTCTGTTGTTACTTTTGCTGCTGCTAGGTGATATAGCTGAGAGCCTGAAACCGAAACAGCTTATATCTCTCTCTGCATCGCTGCAATAATGGTCTCGATGAACGAACACTGTGTGGGGTTTCTGTCAAACGATGGCCAAAGCGAAGATGAACTTGCTCTCAACGTGGAGTACACAAAACGAAAGCTAGCTTAGGTAGCCGCCAACCCAGCGGATTGGGTCTGCAGACTGCAGCGTCCATTTCACCTGGGCCTGGCACCGGAAAAGGGAGGCCAGACCAGCAGCCCCAAGTGAAACCGATGGATCGGACGTGCGCCGGCGACGGTGGCTTTTGGGAAAAGGCGCGGAAAGTTTAGGCTGGCTGGTGATCCCATTGCCAGTTGATTTTCCAATCCAGCAGGGTGCAGGGGGAGGGGATCGATCCGATGCGATCCCTCCATCTGCCGGAATCATTCTTGTTGCCCACGGCCATGGATCGATCGAGAGGAGAACATGCATGCATGTCGTGTTCGTCCGTCCGTACGTCCAACGACCAAGGCTAGCTGGCACACATACTGCAGTCTCTGCAGCAGACCGACGAGCACGGTGGACACACACGTACATGACACATCCCTTACAACTCGAAAGGCGTGCTCGCCGTCGTGGCCCTGCCAGCCAGCCATCTCTGATCCTAGCTTGTACAGTATGTTGGCCTCATCTTGACAGCCGGATCGATCGACCTAACAGCTTATTAACAAAGCCAAAGACGAAAGAGAAACAGTGCACGCAGCTAGAGTTGTACTAGCGAGCTAGCTAGCACCAGCGCCGCACTACTACTGCACACTACTCATCGATCTAATCTGATCTGGACTGGACTAGACATGCATCTTCCCGGCCATGCATGCGTGCATGGGCTCGATCGCTCGATCGCTAGCTGGATCATGGCCATGGCCATTGTTGAAGCCGGAGGGTGTTCAGATCACGTACCAGCAAGATTAGCACGCTCAAGGAGGTTGCCATCAACTTGCAACGCAGTAGCGTTAAGAATACAACGTAATCAATGAAATCGATCTAAAAATCGGTTAGGCCGATGTTAAGCTCGTTCTTTGTCAGATAGACTCCCGAACTTCTCTCTGGAAGATCCGTTGGGAAGGAGCACATCGAAGGTGTCCTAGGACCAGCAAGGCCTCCTAGAAAGCTGCCGAATCTCACGGGGAGATGTGACGAACAGCAGGAGAGGTTGGAAAAGGGTTGCCGGCTCAGTCCTTTGAAGGTGATCATAGGGGTAGTGTTTGCATACGTGTTTGTATATTGGTGAGTGTGTGTGCGTGTTGTGTGCGTCTACGTTATATCGTGTAATTCTTAAAAAAAAGTGTAGATGTGTTTTTTTGTCGATTGGATATATGGAAACTCAATCGGCCGTAATCCTCTCATATATATATAGTAGAGGGTGGTCTTATCCCAATAGAAACAACTCCAAAAACGCGTTCTCCAAGTTTCCCATGTCGAAAACATGCAAAAAATCGATTTGGAAGCAAACTTGACTCGGAATCCAGGACGAGTCGGCTAAGCTGATTTTCACAGGCCTAGGTAGGTGCCTTGGACGGCTAGCATGGGGAGTCGACTAAGCCGACTACCGGAGTCGGTTAAGCCGACTGGATGCATCTCGCTGTGGCTCGCCGTCTTCTCCGCACAGTTTCTTCAATGTTTTGCTGCGCCTTTTGATTTCTAATATGTCCAAGATATTCATAATTTATTGGTGGTGCCCAAAATCATCTTAGCACATTTTTAAGTGTCAACAACCATCTTTTAATATACTACTACTATATGATCAATAATCCATCAGAGCATGCATGCAACTTTTCCCTGAATATAAGAGAAGTACGATATGGGAATAATAACATTGCACCTAGCCATGTGGTGGAGCTCGATCGGCTCGCTCTAAGATTCACGATCTTTTTTTATATATAAAAGTTAAATCCGTATATATGTTATGATACATTAACACAAGGCTGCCTGCAGGCTGGCTTGCTTGCCTTTTTACTTTACGCATGCAATGACCATTTTGGCCTTGCAGGGCCGGGCACTATATACAAAGCCCCTCTGCCTCAACACACCGCATCACACAGCACACGGTCTCTCACATACTCTGATTCATCGCACTTGTAAGCTTTGCTTAGCTCGGAGCTTCAGTGTTTTGTTCAGTCCAGCTCGATCATCGGCACCAATGGCCACCGTCGAGGTAATCACATCGCCTTCCGAACGCATGCATTCTCTTCAGTTCAATCGATCGCATGCATGCATGCATGCATGCAGCAGTCACCACTGCTAACGGATCGGATCAGCGTGTTCCCTTTTTTATATGAGCGAATGATTCCTGCAGTACGTGATCATACTGAACGCACCATGCTCATCACTGTCCTTCTGTGTGTGCGAACGTACGTACGTACGTGCAGGTCCAAGTCCCGACTGCCGCGCCCGTCGAGGAGGCTCCCGTGGCAGTGGAGGCTGTCCAGGCGGCCGCCGTCGTCGTCGAGGAGACCCCGAAGGAGGCTGCTGCTCTGGAGACCCCGGCCGCCGACGAGCCAGCAGCTCCGGCGGAGACCGAGGTAGCTAAGGAGCTGGAGCCGGAGGCGGTGGCGGAGGCTGTCGTCCCTGCCGAGACTGAGACCAAGGAAGCAGAAGCAGATGCGGAGGCCGCGCCGGCAGCAGAGACGGACGCCAAGGAGGCAGAGCCGGAGGCTGCTGCCCCGGTCGTCGAGGCTGTCCCGGCCGAGACTGAGCCGGCGGAGGTGGCCGAACCCGAGGCGGTAGCTCCGGCTGTGACAGAGACCAAGGAAGCGGAGGTAGAGGCTGCGGCGGCCCCGGTTGAGGCCGAGGCCGAGGTGGCCGTGCCCGTGCTGGCTGAGGAGACCAAGGAGGAGGAGGCTGTAACGGAGCTGTGTGGCCGGTCTGTTGAATGGGCCTTCGGTGACTGGCCATGAGTGGGTGGTAGCTGTAGCTGGGATGGCAAGCCTGTAGAGGTTCTTGGCAAATAAGCCGCAGAGAGAGATGGGAAAGGAATCACGCCATGTAACTGAATGTTCTTCTGAGCACGCTGAATAAGCCGACCTCGTGGATTTCTGCCGTGCCTACCCTCTGTTCTTCTTCTCCGCCATCTTCCACTGCTACTTCCATGTACCCACTTTAGCAATCTCGTAAGAATTGGTATTCGGAGTCATTTTTCAGCGGAGGGGAATTCGCTTCAGAGTTGTGTTTCTTCATCCTGGCAAGCCTGTAGAAGTTCGGCGCTGGATACCATGGCGATGCAGTTTGAAGGATTCCAATCGATGGTGAAGACCAGGCTCGACAAGCTGAGTGATCTCGAAGCGTGGCCGCTTGTCAACGGACACTTGCCCGGGGCGCTACTTCAGCAGACAAAGGAGACGATGACACGTGTGTCGCAACTGGAGACTCGACCGCTGCCGCCGTCGTTCAGGATGCCACCTCCACGCGCGCCGCCTCGCTCACACCCGTCATCGGGGTGGCTGACGCCAGCCCAGTCGTCGCACCAGTCTGCGTCGAGCTCTGAACTCTGAACTGCCCAGTGCCCAGCGAGCACGGCCTACGCAACGACCACCCCGGGATGTTGGCGCTGGGAGCCTCGGACCCCAGCCGCCACGCCCGGTCACGGGTATGGGTTCTGAGAATCAATACTCTGCTTACAATTCGCGCAATGTTGATGGTGGCGTGCATCCGCGTTCTGTTCTCGTGCCGAAATTGGAGTTTCCAAAATTTGACGGCGAGAATCCGATATTGTGGCGTGATCGCTGTGATATGCTTCGTGGTCTATGGCGTGCAACCGATGATGAAGACGAGGTTCGCTGCTCTCAATTTCCAAGGAGCTGCGGCGACTTGGCTTCAAAGAGTGGAGCGACGCGGTCGCGTGAATGATTGGCATCAACAACTCTGCAGGTTTTACTTCTCCTAGAAAATCGGCTATTTTGGAATATGTTTACTGCTGATTTTCCAGCTGCGGCCTTGTACAAGTTGTAATGTTGTACCTATTAACCTATACGTGGTGACATGCCACAAACGTACAGGCCCGCACTATTTCTAGGCTTCTAGTCCGCAACCCATGGGCCACAAGCCCACAACACTTGCCATGTCTTGATCGCCTCAAAGGTCTCAAGAACTCTCCGTCTGGACACGGAAATTCTGCCCTTATAAGGGCTCATGCTCCTGCACGCGTGATCTTTGGATTTGCCTTGAGATGTGTGCCAGCTTTACAGTCTACTAGTTGGTATACAGTTCTGCAGCTCGTATTTTTCCTCGTTTTCATCTTTTATCCCTCCCTGTTCCTCGTTCCTCTGTGCATCTTTCTCCCTCCCGGTGGTGGCCTCCCCAGGCTGTGCCCCTGCCTCAGTGTCGGCCACTCCTAGAAGACGCCATGCACCACCGCTATCCACCGCCCACCGTCCCGCCGCAACGTAGTAGGGGCTCGCCAGAGCTCTGCGGCATGACCCCGAAGCTCCAACGAGACCTTACCGTGCATGCAGCGACCTCCTTCTCCCCCCAACCCCCCTCCCTCCCCGCCGCCGCCGCCATGGCATGGTCGCCAACGCCCCTAGCCCCGCCCGTTCGCCTCCTTCACCACTGCTCCAGCGGCGTTACCACCGCCTCCACCTTGCCGCCATGTCTCCCGTCCCCACTTCCAGGCTTGCCTGTCTCCCTCTAACCCTCTTTCTAAGCCTGTCGGAGATGGAGAAGTAGAGAGGGAGAGAAAGAGAAGAGAAAAATTGAGCGAGAATAGCCGGCATGGGTGCCACTAGCGGGGTGGGGTAGGGGAGGGGCGACCGCACACTGGGGCGCCACCGTGGTGTGTTGGGGAGGGCCGCCGCAGCCGCGCGGGTGTAGTCGTGGTTGAAAGCTCTAGTTTGGTTTTGGATAATTGATGAAACCTAAGTGTACTAACCTTTGTCATGAGTGAAATGTAAAGATAGGTTGGTACACACCAAGTGATGGAGCTAGAGATGGTCAAGGTGATGGAGGTGACCAAAAGATGATGATATGTGCTCCAACATTGAAAAGAAGAAAGAGAAAAACAAAATAGACTCAAGGCAAAGGTATAAATCCTAAGGGCCATTTTGTTTTGCCACTCAAGACACCTAGAGGGTGTGAGTGGATTTAGGATAGATAATCGTACTATAAAGAGGGGAAATCTTTAATTGCAATGGTTATCTAGTGCCACTAAGTATGAGATTTGAATGGATGTGGTTCCTTATGATGAATAAGGCATGATACTTGGTTGGTTCAGGCAATGCAGCTTCACCATCTTTGGAAGCTTCAATTGCCTTGAACATTCCACGCAACGATAGACTTACTTTGAGATCCATCGCCCATGTAGGGAAGTTGTGTCCATCGAGAGCGAGCGCATCAAATTCTTTCTTTGATGAGATTTGCGCGTCAGACTCTCGGGTGGTCATGGTTCCTACATGTGTGTTGCCATAGATTTAATTAAAAAACAATAGCATGGTTGTAATATTAAATTAATGCAATTGTGTAAATAGCAAGGTAAATTTGATTAAAATAAAATGGATTTTATCTGATTTTGTGGAACTTAGGTAGTCACCATGGAGGTGTAGACCTTGTTTATTTTAATTGTTTCACGTCAAGATGTATTCCTTGTATGTTTATAGTCAAATTGGAAGAGCACTTTGAGGAATAAATCCCACAGTAGTATGTGGTACTACCTTGTGTTTGCCAATTTGATAATAAATCGAGGTGACATCGAGTGAATCAAGTTCCAATCAAGAGAAAAATCGACCATAGTAATTGCATAGGTACATGTAATAGGGAATTGAAATGAATAAAAACACATTGAATATGTACGGAATTTGTATTCACAATGCATGGTAAAAAGGGGAATATTTACAATGCAGTATATCAGGAGTCTAAATTGCTGGTAATTAGACTAACTAAAACGGATGTAATTAGGGAAGTAAATAAAATACTATGCAATTTAATGAAAATAACTTTAGAAAATTAAAATGCAAGATAATTGGCCTAGGCTAAAAGCTCGCAGGCCCCAACCTGGGCCTGGGCCGGCCATTTGGCCCAACTGGAGTGGGCGGGCATATATAAGAACCCTAACCCCCAGCTCACCTAGCCGCCGCCGCCAGCTGCCTTCGGGCGGTTGCCCCTGCCTGCGTGGGTGAGGTGCGTCGCCGCCCTACCGTTGGGCCCGCCTCGGGCCGTGCCTGGAGGAGGCGCTCTGCGCCGGGGATTTCGTAGCCGCGCGTGAGATGATGCCACGCTCGCACCGGGAGCTGATGTAACACCCAAGGTGTTTGCCACCAGTTAAGCAGTGGGTTTGAGCTTAAACATGATAGATTAAGTGGAGATGAGGATGTCAAGGTCAACCTATGGACAGGAGCCCCAACCTAAAGTTGGATGCTACATCATTGCTTTACATATAGGCCATCTTCAAAGATATATGTTTGGATGGTGTTATTGCCATATCTTCATGTGTCTCACCTTGATACCTATCTATATTGGTCACTGGAAAAGTTTCGTGAAGTTTGGAATCAAAAAGTCACATAAAATGATAAGTTATATGCTTGTTTGGTTTATAACTGAAACATGTTTCGGAAACAATGAAACATTGCTTTGTACTAATGCAAGTGATGGCCATGAGTTTTTGTAAACACCTTAGGAGTACTTAATTAGTCTTTTGGAACATTTCTTATGTTGGGTGGTTATGCTAATTAAGCACCCAAGTGCTATTTTCCAAGTTGATTAGTGGAGTGATCCAAACTGATCCTTCTGAGTCTCCAACTTAGGGTTTGAATCTGTGAAAGTCAACTATAACAAAGTTGTGGCAAATTTTCTAAGCTCCAACTTTGTCAATTGGCTCATCTCATGATTCAGCCTCTAAGTCCCTCAAAAGTACAATTTTCTGTTCTGCTGGAATTCCAATGTTTCCTCAAAACAGATTCTGTTCTTGCTCGTTATCTCCCAAACTATGCTGATCTGGTCTTAGCTCATATAAGAAAAGTTGTAGAGAATTTCCTGAGCTACAAGTTTGTCAATTGGCACTTTGGCTAATTCGGCATAGTTCATGAGCTACAAGGTTTGGAAGTTCCTGCTGTTCTGGGAGCCCAGAAATTTGGCTAAGTCCTGAGTGAGTTTCAGTTTCGGGTACCCTACTTTGGAGCTATGTAGTTTCCTAACCAAGCCGAACTAGTTGATGATTCCTTAATAAGAGTTGTAGTTTAGTTTGAGTACAACAAACTTTGTTTTTGGAGCATATCATGAATCAGCTTGGAAGGAAGTGAAACTGAGGCGTGAAGATCGAATCTGCAGCTGTTTTCAGACTTAGAAAAATATTCTAAGTCCTAGAATGGGCAGCAATGAGTTGACTTGTTGGGTGATCTTTATCTCCCTAACCATGCTGAACCAGTCCAAGGACCCTTAATAGAAGTTGTAGATCAAGTTGGGTACTACAAGTTTTGTTTAAGTCTCATGGCCTAGTACAGCTTCTAACCTAGTCATATAAGGAACCAAAGTTTGAATGTTGCTGTATTTTCCAGCCCTTAAGTAATCCTATGTCCGTACATTGGCACGTCGCGTTCTCAAAATTTTGCTTTGCGACTTGAGTTGGTCCAAATACCAAAGATGGAGCTTATATCTTAGAGAAGGGCATACAAGAAGATGGCACCAGTTGCATTTCATTTCGACCATCAATTTTGGATGTTGCTTGTCACTGTCAAATCGCTGACACTAGTAAGTTTGGAACTAATTATCTACTAATCCAAAGCCTTAATGGCTGTGACCTCTTAATCAAAGTTGGAGAGTATTATGTGGTGAACAAACTTTCTTTTTGGCCCATGATCCAAATCAGCCCGGAAGTGGCCCAAAATCAGCTCCCACGCCGGCCACATTATTGCGCGCCACGTGCTCGATGAAATGGCTCCGTGGCAAGCATGCAGCCGAGCTCACCCCACCATGGCTGGACATGCGCCCCTTTGCCTCTCCACGCGTCTTGCGCCTTGTTGTCGAGGTGGAAGAGCACCAGGACGCGCGTCCAAGCTCCACTCCATGCCCCTCTCGCCCTGGAGCTTCCCATTTCCTCCCGGTCTTTTCCCTGTCGCACAGAGCACGTCCGCCATGGCCAAACTCCGGAGCTCGCGGCCACACCGTCGTTCTCCTACCTCCGGCCTTCCTCCACCCGAACCGACCACGCCATTGCGTCCCCCGTACCACGCCGCACCTCCGGAGCTCCTCACCTCACCGTTTTCACCCCTCGCAGTGGACCGACGCCGGAGCGCCGACCAGCAAGCCGCTGGCTGCCGCGGCCGCACCACCTGGGACCATCCTCGACTCAACCGAGCAGCCCCATGGGTAGGCGCGGTCCCAGGGATGCTCTCCGGCCCTTCCCCGCCATCGCCTGTGGTCCCCCTCCGCCGGAAAGCACGATCCCGACGAGCTCCTCTGTTGAAATCCCGACCAGGGACCTCGTACAGCAATTTGACTAAAGGTAGGGGTCCAGATGCGAAGCCAAGACTCATATGAATAGTGTCATAAGGACTGATTGGTAATTATTTTGCAGGAAAATTGCTGAACTTTGGAAATTCATAGTAATTCATAGGAAATTCGTAAAATAGCAAATGTGGACTTTTTGGAATCCTTGTGAATTTTTCTATGCAGTAGATCTATAATATTTCATGTTTTAGTTTAATGTTTTTACTGTAAAAATAGATTTTTCAGATTAGGTTTTCAATGCTAGTTGTATTTGTCATTTTCATAACTGCAAATGTAGGGCTCCAAATGAAGTGAAATTTTTGTGGCATGCTACTCATGTGATGTTTGATGTGTGGTAAAAATTTCATGAATTTTAGTTGTAGTATGAGTGAGTTATTGATTCATCTTGCTCTCACATGAATTCTTGCAATAGCCATTTGTCTTTTTCATAGAGGTTGATATATATGTCCAAATGGTTTGAAATTTGTACAGTAAACTATTGGGAGCATATGTAGGCCACTGTAATTTTGGTAGAATTTATTGTGCACTTTTGATAGGTGTTCATAATTCCACCTAATTATCTAAATAAATTAAGAAAATGCATTAAAAGAATTTATTTAGGAATGGACACTATGTTTTCTGGTGTTCATTAGTCATTTGTGACATGTTAGTAAAGTTGATTTTGTCCAATTATATGTTTGCAACATAAGTTAATAATTATTTCTTGCAAATGAAGTTTCTGGACAGATCTGGGAACTTAGCAAAGTTCTTCATGATAATTTGCCTTGTTGTGAAACTTGTTTATATAAAAGTTGTAGATAATTCATGTATCTAGCTGCTGTTAAAATTTGGTATCATTTGGTCAAGTAGTTTTTGAGTTATAGATGTTTAAAGTCAGGTCCCAGATTTGGTTGCTCTCTGTTTGGAGCAGACCAGATTCTGTAGTTTTACCTTTTAGACCTATTAAACTTGGGAATCAGGCTTAGGTGATATTAAATGAATTGTAGACAATTTCATAAGCTTTCTATAATGTCTTCTTGCAAGTCATTTGGATTTATAGAACTCCAGATATGATTGATTTACTCAGCTACTGCATGTATGTCTAGAATTGTTGAAAATACATAGATGCTTGATTACTTTGCTTGCTTGTTATTAAGTGTGATTCATGTCCATGGTGATAAAGTTAGTACACCTGAGGCTTTGTAAATCTTGAGTTATGTTTGGTATTGCTTTCTTTGCTATTTAAGCATGTTTGTTTGTGTAAGGTTACTTAAGTAATGTGATGTGCTTACGTGTCTTTACTATAACCTTATACTTGCCTTGATTAATGTGTGATGCATCATCGATCGTATTTCCTTGTATTCATGTACTTGCATCTTGCATTTCATTTAGGTACGCTAGCTAAAACGCGTGAAAAATGTGGTGTTGGAGCCAAACCCGAAGACGGTGTTTGGTGGACCTATCCCGAAGATGGAAGGACTAAACAAGTGTCGGGTTGGGAGATGCTTGCCGAGCGAGTGTCATCTGTCAATCACTAACCCAGTGTTTGATCCCAGGCAAGCCCCGGAGCATTCTAAGCCTCCTACTTTACAAAATCAATTGAGTATATATATGTTATATATGTATTGTTGCATTAAGTTATAGGAGTTGATTGAAAACACTTGCTGCATATATATATCCTTTTCCTTGTCCCGCAAATATGCCTGAAATCCTATTTTTGGTTCGGGATCGAAAATATTGCTTAGCCCTGCTTAGACCGGTAGCGATCGGTGATTTTCTGTCACCGGCAACTATAGGTGGTTACTGGAATACTTTAGCTATGGAATGGATGATATCCTGGAAATAACCAAGTGTTAATGGATAATTGGAGACCGGGCGGAATAAGTATGGGGCAACCAGACAGGGTTCTGGGATGCTTGTAGTTTCCGCCTGTGTCGATTAAGGACCGACCGTTGTTGGGCCTCGAGTCATGTTGAACGCATGCCTCACATTTAGCTGGCCGAATAAAGTACCTTTCGACCGCGAAGCCGGGAGATTATTCGGGCCGAGTGGATTGCCCGCAACGCACTGTACCGGAGCAGTAGTGGCAGGAAACGGGGGCGCGATGATAAGGCCAAAGAGCAGTCGGGCGGCCCCCGGGTACATGTGGTTCCTGGCAAGCTCGCGACTTTACCTGAATAGTTGACTCGGTGACCAATACCTCACTTTAGCGGGTGAGTGAGGTTTGTGTGAGGAATAAATTACCAGCTGGTTAATAATCGATTCGAATCGCCATCGCTCCTGGATAGTGAGCACTTGACTCGAGTTACTGCATCGTAGTAATGATGATGGAACACAGATGGTTATGTGGATAATGTTGGAAATGCTAAACCTGAGATGGTAACCTTTGATGTTAATGGTTAATCAAGTGATTGCTTTAGCATAGGTGCTTACCTAGATTGAATAGGTTATAATAAATATGATGCACAAGGACTTAAATTAGTTTATTCATGATAACTTATGCTTTTCGCAAATGAGTCAAGCTAGCCCACCGAAGGAAAGCCTTGCATACTCCTTGGTGTCATTATTTCTGGTTTATGACGGGTAAGTCTAGCTGAGTACCTTCTCGTACTCAGGGTTTTTCCCACTTGTTGCAGGTTGTGATGTATCATAGCTACTGCAAGAATTGGAAGACTCCGGCTGTTGTGGCGGAGTGTGATCATGGGCATGATCCTTCTGAGCTATCTTATCTCTCATGCTTTTGTTGGAAATTGACCTTGGTACTGGCATGTATTTGAACTAAGGTGATATTAGTTTTCAAACTACTTTGCTTCCGCTACTTTTGAACTTGAGTTGTAATAACTCTACTGAACTCCGATATATGTTGAATTACTTATGAAATGGATGTAACATATGACCTGTTATGTTGGACCACTACGATCTTGGCTGTTATGTTGGTTGGTATGAAATCCCTCGTGATTTCATTGGACTACCGGAGTTATATGGGCTCAAGTGCGAGAATTTGATCACTTCGGTGATTGTTTTTGTACTTGTGCTCTTATAATTTGGGCGGTTCCGTGACAGCTGAGCAGCCACGCGGGAGGGCCGCCACGCCGAGGGCCACGCAGCCGCGAGGGGGGCGCCACGCCTAGGGCCGCCGCGCGCGAGGGGGGCGTGCTGCCACGTCGGGCCACCACGCAGACGGGGTGTCGCGCCTAGAGGACGCTCACATGCCCGCGCCGAGGGGCCACGCAGCTGCGCCTAGAAGACGCACGCGCTCGGAGCCGTGCTTCGCCGATGACGCGCCGCGCCTCCCCCTTCTCCCCTCCTGAAAGGTCTTTGTTTGGTTTTGGTAATTGAGCGACAACTTAGGTGGACTAATATGTGGTTACGTGAGATACACAGGAGATTAGTCCACTTATGATTGTGCCATGAAGGAGCTTATTGCATATGAGACATGACATGGAGTCATGTGACCAAGGTGGAGAAGATCGAGATGAGACTTGGCTCGATGGACCGGTTGCAAGTGTGAAGGGCAAGTCGGAGGCTTTGAAGCGAGGGACCGCGTGTGACGGTGAAGCTTAGGCAAGACTTGGTGCCGATGGACCGAGGCAACGGTGAAGAGTAAGTGAGGTCAAGATCGATGAACCAATACGGTCACGTGATGATATGAAGTGGATCATATCATTTGGTGATTAGTTAGTGCATGTGTTGCATCAATGTCGGAGGAGTTGGAATGGAATGCGCAAGGCAAAGGTATAACCATAGGGCATTTCTATTTCACCAGTCATAGGTGTGTAGAGAAGTTGATGATTGGGTTTAGGATAGATGGTCGTACTATCAAGAGGGGCAAACTTGTTTGCATATCGGTCATCTAGTGCCACTTGAGCGATCTAACTTTGCATACGTGTTAGGATCAAGTGGCGTGAAAAGTAGAGTGGCTAACACCCTTGAAAATGTTTGTGAAAATATGCTAACACACGTGCACGAGGTGGTACACATGGTGGTTGACACATTTGAGCAAGGGTGGAAGAAGTGGCGAAGTCGTGGGAGTGTTTCTCGCTGAGAAATACTCGACAGATGCTGGTAGCAGAGGCGACGGACGCTGACGTCAGCGTCCGTTGGCTAACCCTAGGCGGCGCACTGCTGGAGCATGCGTCGGACGCGGCGGTGGCTGAGCGTCGGACACGTGACGTCAGCATCCGACGGTGCTACGCTAAGGCGCGCGCAGGCGAAGCGCACGACAGACGCGCCGGTGCTGCTACAACAGACGCAGTGCGTCAGCGTCCGTCGTGGTGACGTTGGCGCGCAGAGAAGGAGCTCAGCAGCGACAGACGCGGCACACGTCTGGTGGATTAGCGTCGGACGCATCTGGTGCTAAAAACCGGCTTTGGGAGCTCTCTGTGCCGCGTCTGTCGGTGCGATGGACGCACGCCCTCGACGCGTTGGACGCGTCTGTCGTAGGTGAAAATGACAGTTGGAATTTGAAGACCGGGGACATGTGGCGCTCTTCCACACTACGGACGCGGCTGCAGCGTCTGTCGCTTTGGCGGACGCGGCTGCAGCGTCGGTCCCGAAAAACGCCTAGTGAATTGCTAATGGCTATATTCGTTTGTGGGCTTATAAATAGAAGTAGTGGCCGGCCTTGGCAGTAGTTGAGCATCCTTGGGACTTAGTGTCCATGATTTGAGAGTGCTTGGAGAGCCTCTAACTCACTTGTGCTTGCAAGAGTGCGAATCGATTGCGAGTGAGTTGATTCCAGTGCGCTGCTTTGAGAGATTGCATCGAGTGGCACTAGGTGATCGTCTTGCAAGCCGGTGGTGCTTGTTACTCTTGGAGGTTTCCACCTCCTAGACGGCTTGGTGGCTTGTGGCTCCGTCGAATCTCGCAAGAAGATTGTGCGAGGCTCCGGAGAAGCTTTGTGAGGGGGATTGTGCTCACCCCACGGGGATCATGAAGAGCAACTCTAGTTGAGCGTATCATTGAGCTACCACACTTGATGGTGGGTTCTTACGGTGTCTTTTGAGAGGCTCGGTGTGTGATACCGATTAGCCGCCGAACCACGAAGTGTTGATCGACACAACGGGGATGTAGCTTGGTGGCAACCAAATGAACCTCGTGAGAAAAATCACCGTGTCAACATTGTTCTTCATCTTCTCGGTGGTTTGCCTTCGTGCAACACAAGCTTGTATTTACTTTCATATATATTTGTGCTTGTGTAGTTGCTCTCGTAACTTGCTTGTGTAGCTAGAAGCTTCTCTTTGCGTGGCTAATTTGGTTTGTGTAACCTTGTTAGTCACATTGCTTAGTTTGTGTAGCTAAGTAATTTATGCTTTCTAATTTGACATTGGTTGCCTTGTTATTGAGCATTGCTAGTGAGCTTAGAAGCTTTGTGCTTTTGCTTCACTACTTGTGTAGGAGCTCCCTCGGTTGGCAAAGTACTAGTGCATAGGTTTGTGTGACCTTGCTCTAGAATTGATTAGGTGAGCTCTTGCTAAGCTTAGCATCTTAGTTGCTTAATTAGGATCTTTGCAAGGTGCTAGAGAACTTAGATAGAGGAGTGTAGTCTTGACTAGACCGATAAGTTTAATTCCGTATTTGTTTCAGTTAGCCAACGCGTTTAAGTTTTAGAAAGGACTATTTACCCCCTCTAATCTGCCATCTCGACCCTTCACCTCCCCACCGTGGCGTTCAAGCCCGAGGGGCGTGCCCCTCATCCTTGCTGGAGGAGAGGTAGCCCGCGTCACGAGCATTCCTGTTCGGGAGGTGGCCGTTGGGGAGGTTCCGAGCCGAAGGCCCGTGGGGACGTGGATCCACGTGCGGCGGAGTCCGGGGCGACGACCGCTGCTGCTATGGCGTTGGCGCGTGGAGCAGGAATCGGCGGAGGTGGAGGAGCAGCGAGCGCCGGATCGATTGCCGGTGAGCCGCAACGGCGTGCGTACGCCGGCAGGCGATTTGGAGCCGACACGTGCGCCGCGATCATTGGTGGCGATGCTCGACGTGGAGACGTGCTGCGAACAGCCCGCGCCGGCGACGGAGTCGGCGTCGGGTACTGGATCGGCGACATCGGCTCGACACCCAATGACAGCCATGGCTGGCTGGAAGGGCCAACAGCCATGGATGTTGTCGCCGTGCAGTGGGCAGCGTGGTGGAGCCGGTGCCGCTGGAGGTGGAGCCACGGGCGCCGCTGGAGTCGGGACCGCAGACGCCGTAGGAGCTGGAGCCGGCGGTGCCACGGATGACACTACTGAACGCCGGGATGGTGGTGCAAGGACCACTACGTTGGCATGACGGTGCCCTCCAAAACGACCACCGTGGAGGCGGTCGTGCATCCGCGGGTCGAGGCCTCGGTGTTCGCTGCGAAGGCAGTCACCGAGGTGGCGTACGCCATGAAGGCGGTTGCCGAGACGCTCCCCAAGGACCTCGCGAAGGTCTTCGAGGAGGCCCCTTTGGATTTGGTGATGAGCGAAGTTGACGTCCATCGTAATGGCACGGTTGTATGCCATCATCACCAACTGGAGAAGGAGGGGAGCCGAAGGGAAAGGAGTACGATGTGGGTATGACATTTTTACCTTCAGATCGGGCTCCTCACTGCGATGATCGATCTAACAACTAAGCTATTCTCTCTGTGGAGGGAAGAAGAGCGAGGGTGTTGATAACGTGTTGTGAGTAGAAATTGCGAGCAACAGAGAGAACAAATGTAATGGCAAAAGTAAACTCAGTGTTTATTCCATTGGTCACAGCGATATTTATATACAATATCGGGAGATGTTACGGGGAGAAAACTCTCCCGTCACGCAACCACGACGCACGCACGTCTACGGTAGTGGGAGGACGTCCCGTTAGAGACGGGGTCTTCACGGGGAGGACTTCCCCGTGTACGGAGACGTCGGGGTCGTGGAGATATGACCGTGAGGGAATCCAAGGAAGTCGGTTGAGATCATCGTGTTGAGATATTTGTAACACATCCGATGAAATATGGATTAAACTTTAGGGGGAGGAACTAAATAAGCCCTAAGTTGGTTCACATTCGCTCATCAATATACGGCCGGGTTGGTTGGCAATCCAACCGTTCAAACTCCCTCCTCATAGAGTACTTATAGGTAGTAAAAAGGCATTGTCACAACTCACAAACACACACCCCGCCACGCCACCCGGTGACCGGGCCACATACGTGATACCTCGGGTGTGGTGCGGCCGTGCGTGGCCACGCACGGCAGCGAAAACGAAGCGTCTACCTTATCAATTGGGAAATAAAGAGAGCTCAGTAGCGATTGGAATTACCAATACCATCATCGTTTCGACTCTCCATCGAATCCCGTCTGTTCTCGAAACCGAGGCGGCTCCCGTGCATGCATTGCGAAAACATGGTCACCGCGTTCACATACATTATTCGTTCATTGTTCATATGTACTCCCTATATATATATACACTCACAGAAAGTCTCATTTCTCACCCTACGTACTCCCTCCATACCCAAAAAACTTGACGTGAGTTCTCTGTACAATGAATAAGCTTGTTTTTTTTCTGTATTTACATCATGCCGTGAGTCTAACAAAATAAGAATAATGATTTTAGGACTTAATTTCGAATTTATATAAATCTTACAAGGCTAAACCGATTTGGTCCATCTCTGAAAAGCGAAGGACGCGTGTGCAGTGGCCTTTACTCGTCGAGCGATGGATTCGTCGTGCACGTGCGAGAACCAAGAACGGGCGGCAACCAAGGCATCGAGCCATTAATGTTCTGTCTGTTGGAGAGCCGAACGGACGCGAGAGCCAGGGCTAAACCCGTCCGCGCATGCACCTCCGAGCGTAGAACGTCAGGTTTTGCGAAATCTCGACGGGAGCCCAGGACGTCAAGTATTTTGGGTACGGAGGGAGTATACAGATTACAGAACAACCACTTCTCCTACCTCTCTCCTCTATGCCAATTGCCAACATGTTGGAGTCTGGTTTCACCGAATTCAAGCTCGACTTCGCTGGAACCAAGAATCTCGCCGCCGGCAAGGACGGCCACTCCGACAATTTCTCGGCTGGAGGGCACGTGTGGAGAGTAAACTGGTACACACACGGATACAAGGCTGACAACAATGGCGTTTACCTCTCTCTCTATCTACAGCTCGTCAGCGACTCCAAGAACGTCAAGGCCATCTTCGACGCTTTCCTTCTCGGCAGAGACGGCGCACCGTCATCTTCGTATGGAAACCGCTGTGTGAAGGTGTATCCACACGAGGGTTTCGAAGAAATAGTGTTTGCACGGTTCGTGGAACGGAGCGTTCTAGAGTCGGACTACGTCAAGGACGGGTACGTCACATTCATGTTTGGAGTCATAGTTCTGCAGCGGGAGAGCCCTACTATACCCGTGCCATCCTCTGACATCGCCGACCATCTCGGCCGCCTCCTGGATCACACCTACGGTTCGGGCGACGTGACTTTCTCAGTCGGCGGTGAGAAGTTCCGCGCGCACAGGGCCATCCTCGCCGCCCGCTCGCCGGTCTTCAAAGCGCAGCTCTTCGGCTCCATGGCGGACGCCAGAATGCGCTGCATCACGCTGCACGACATCAAGCCGGCAACGTTCCAGATCCTGCTAAGGTTTATCTACACCGATGAACTACCAAGAGATGAGGAGATCCAGAGCTCTTCTTCCAACATTGAGCTGTTCCAGAATTTGCTCGCAGCAGCTGACATGTACCAGCTGGACAGGCTGAAGCTCATGTGCGCCCGCAAGCTATGGGAGTGCGTATCGGGGGAGACTGTTGCTAAAGTTCTCGGCTGCGCTGAATTGCACAACTGCCCGGAGCTGAAGAGGACGTGCCTCGACTTCTTTGTCGTGGAGAAAAATTTCAAGATTGCTGTGCTAACTGATGGGTACTTTCAGCTCATGCAGAGTTTTCCGTCCATCATTGACGAGATAAGAGCGCGGGTTCGTCAGACCTAGGACGTACATATGGTGCGTGCTACGAATGGTTTGCAGTTTCTTCAATGGCATAGGCCATACTACCTATATATAGATTTATGTATATGTAAGCCAGTCTGATGATTTACTCATGTATCTTCTACTACTACTGCTACTACTACTATTATTATTATTACTATTATTATTATTATTACTATTACTATTATTATTATTATTATTGTTATTATTATTATGTGTCGAGTGAGTTATAAAATCATGCCCGGTCAGTTGATATGCAGAACCTCTAATAACTTACTTTGGCCCTAAAAAATCGAAATGCTCCTATTTTTACACCAAACCATATGAAAACTCAGAAATATGAATGAAATTATACATTATTAACTAGGGGGTGTTTAGTTTGTAGGTGAAAACTTTTTAGGTGTCACATCAGATGTTTCGTGGGATATCAGAAGGGGTTTTCGGATACTAATAAAAAACTAATTATACAACTCGCCCGGAAACCGCGAGACGAATTTATTAAGCCTAATTAAGCCGTCATTAGCACATATGTGTACTGTAGCACTTAAGGCTAATCGTAGACTAATTAGGCTTAAAGGATTCGTCTCGTGGTTTCCAACCAAACTGTGTAATTAGTTATTTTTTGTCTATATTTAATACTCTATGTATGTGTCTAAATATTCGATGTGATGGGGTGAAAATTTTTTTGAGTGAAACTAAACACCGCCCAGGCCAAATCACCGTAAACATTAACATAGTAGTATACAAGCCATCCCTAGATTTGATAGCTGGCGTATCCTTCGTGTGGGCACACGTTTATATGGGCTTCTTGCCTTTGGCCCGCTCAAACTGTTAATGGAAGGCCTTACCACCATTATGGGCCAGGCCCACACACGAGCGGTATACACCCTCACTAGCCGTGGCGGCCGTCGGTCGCCCCGAGACCGCGAGCTAGACCTAGGCGAGGCGAAGAGCGGCGGATCCGCGGCGTGTGGCGGCGGCCGGGCGAGTAGGCGCGGCGCACAGCGTGTGGTGAAGTTCCGGAGGAGCTATCATTCCGCCGCGGAGCAGCGTGGCTCTGACAACGGAGGCCAGAATGTGAGTATCCTCGTGTGCTGCTCTCCAGTCCAATTTAGATTAAGCTTTGTTAGCTTGTGAAATCGGTGTTCAAAGTTCAAGCGACTTGTGTTAGGATGCAGTCGGATGCGACGATGCCGGGTTCTGGTTTTCTCGAGTGCAAACTTGACTATTCATTTGAGAACATCGCCATCGGGGACTCTGTCTATCTCCGCAGGGGGACACCTCTGAACGTTGCGATTATAATATACCTATTGGATCGCAATTTGGTATAATTTGCTTTATAATCCAACCTTGTGCTGTTTGATTCATTTGAGAACTGGAAGTGTGGAAGTAATGTCGCATTGACATGCATTGGAGTCTTAGACTTAGACAACACCCTGCCTTGTGTAGCTGTATACAGCTACTTGCCATCACAGAAGGTAGCAGAAGGAGGTTGTTTCTTTCAGTTACTCAGAAACATATAGTTGTGGATCAAATACGTTATCTGTTGAACATATAATTGTTTTTGCTGTCATACCTCAGTTATTTACCATTTTGTATATCTACACTAACATAACAGCCTTCTCTCCTTGATTCATTCGACTATGGGAATTTCAAAATTGTGACACCTAGCTGTAGTCCTGCCAGGAGCAATCAGTCTTTTTTTTTATTGCTTTACTGCTCTTTCAAGTACTTCTTCGATTTACATTGTCAAGTGTGAAAGTTTGTGACTTGGTAATATCTTTATATTTTTCATGGTTGAAAAGGAGTGTTAGGCAATGGATGCTTGATGAAATTGGATGGTGAGTTAAAAACCATGACAGTGTACTCTAGTGGTGTGTGAACTTTTTTGATGGTACTGTGAGGTTAGATTATTATTGCCTCTAGTCATTAAAGCATGATGTTTCAGTCAAACTGGTCTAACAAAATGGGCATGAAACAATTTATTTATTCTGGTTAAAACATCATATTTATTCTGAGTGGGGGTAGTTGGAATCCTTACCAGTCTCAACCATATTATTGGATTTTTTTGGAGTACTTGTATATATCATCTTTGATTGTTGGTACTAGTGTGCATGAATTGGCTCTGTGAATGGTACTACCAGATAGTTTTATTGGTGAGATGTTCATTCATATATGAGAGAGTGGGTTTAGAATTGACGCAGTCTAATATAGTGGCGTGAACTTTTTCCTTAGTATAACATGAACAGAAACTTAGAGATGTCTATATATGTCTGCTTTGTTTTGGAATTTGAAGGAGCACTCTTATGGTCTGCAGTTCTCTATTTAAGGGTACATGAGAGCTTCAGAACCTTTCGTGCTTCATCCCCGTCATGATATGTGGAAAAAACTTGCCCCTTTATTTTTTTTTCCTGATATCAATTCCTGAAACTATGCTGGGTGCGAATATAGCTCGAAACATGCAAAACCCTTGAAACTTTGTGTCCTTGGCAATTCTATGTTGCTTGAATCCTCTGCCCAAATTAAATCTTCTTGACGACTGCAGTAGCACATATGCCTAATCAGTGTTTTGCACATAGAAACCATGGAAAATGCTGCCACGCCCATCCAGCCAGTATACTGAAAGTTGTTTTAGGTGGGGTGGGGGGGCGGGGGTCAACATTCCTGCAAAATTCGGTAGCTTCTTCTCTATGCACATTTGGCAGCTGTGTCTGTGTTGCCACGCTTGGCGGGACTGGGTGGGCATGCAGTGCAGCTGGCATGTGCGGTGTGCCCACAGGCAAAAGGGGCACCAGGTGTGGTGCGGGTCAAACGGCAGCTGAAACGAAGGCGGCTCTCGAGTTCCGTCCATTGTCAAAACCGTTCAAACTCCCTCCTGTGTACTGTATATGCTCATACTCATCAGTTACACTAGCAGAGAGTCTCATCCTTCTTCTTCTCTTTTTTTTGTTTTTGTTTTTTGTGCAGAGACATCCTGGATAGGTTGGAGTATATACAAGTGGAACCACATCTCTGAGCTCTATGGCAACATGTTGGGAGTCTGGTTTCATCGAATTCAAGCTCGACTTCGCAGGAACCAAGAACCTTGCCATCGGCGACATCGTCCACTCCGACGATTTCTCCGCTGGGGGCCACATCTGGAGAGTAAGATGCTACCCGCATGGAAACAAGGCCGACAATAATGGCGAATACCTCTCTGTCTTTCTACGGCTCGTCAGCGAGTCCAAAAACGTGAAGGCCATCTTCGAATACTTCGTCATGGGCAGAGACGGCACGCCATCATCTTCGCACGCATCGCGTTGTGTGCAGGTGTATCCACCCGAGGGTTTCAACTTATGGGGCTTTCCAGAGGTCGTGAAACGGAGCGTTCTAGAGTCGGACTACGTGAAGGACGGCTGCGTCACATTCATGTTTGGAGTCATAGTTCTGCAGCAGGACAACCCAATAACCTTGCCAGCCTCCGACATCGCCGACCATCTCGGCCACCTCCTCGATCACACCGACGGTTCAGAAGATGTGACTTTCTCAGTTGGCGGCCATAAGTTCCACGCACACAGGGCCGTGCTTGCCGCCCGCTCGCCGGTCTTCAAAGCACAACTCTTCGGCTCCATGGCAGATGCCAAGATGCGCTGCATCACGCTGCACGACATCAAGCCGGCAACGTTCCAGATCCTACTGCGGTTCATGTACACGGACGCGTTGCCACAAGACGTCGATGAAGGGCTGGAGAGCTCTTCCAGCATCGAGTTGTTCCAGAACCTGCTCGCGGCAGCTGACATGTACCATCTGGACCGGCTGAAGCTCATGTGCGCCCGCAAGCTATGGGACTGCGTATCGGCGGAGACTGTTGCCAAGGTTCTCATCTGCGCTGAAATGTACCTCTGCCCGGAGCTGAAGAGACTGTGCCTTGACTTCTTTGTGGTGGAGAAAAATTTCAAGATTGCTGTGCTAACCGAGGGGTACTTTCAGCTGATGCAGAGTTTTCCGTCCGTCATTGATGAGATAAGAACGCGGCGTGGGTTCGTCAGACAGACCTAAGACATATGGTGCGTGCTAGCTAGAATGGTTTGCAGTTTCTTGAATGAACATATATAGATATATATGTAAGCTAGACTGATGCTTTACTCATGTATCTTCTATTGTTATCTGTCGAGTGAGTTATAAAATCATGCCTGGTTAGTTGATATATCAGGTACTGTATGAAATACGCAGAACCTCCAACAACTTCGGCCCTCGAAATGCTCCTATTTGCACATATGGCTTTCCTATGAAATACACCGAACCATATGAAAACTAGGAAATACGAATGGAATTATACACTTTCAACTAGGCAAGATCACCATATATAAGAATTGCCGTCGTAGTATCCATAACCATGTTCTAACTAAACCACCCCTCGCGAGCCTTGATCCCACGGATGCATGTAGGGCACGAATGACTTTGTCATGGATACTTCTTTACCTCAGCTTCAAAACACTTCACGCTCTCGGACGGCTAATGCGCATTCGGCCATATACTTCTAAAAGTCACACAATGACCATCTATCCTACATAGAATAAGTCAATGGTTAAAGATACGATCAATGAACAGAAAAATACTCCCTCAGTCCCAAATAAACACAATTTTAGCTTTAAACCTGGATAAGCGCTTGTTCATGTTCAAAGCTAGAATTGCGTTTTTTTTGGAAATGGAGGAAGTAATGCTTTAATTAGAGTACATGCATGGATCACTTAACACCTGGCACACCAAAATAACATGGAAGGGCCGCTGTTTGACAACCACCCGCGCCCATTGCAACATGTGCAACACCAAATCTATTTTTGAAACATACAGATAAAACATTTGCAACATACGTCCAAAACAGTTAAAACACTTGAAATATGTTCTTGAAACATGCGTGTATAACCATAACAACATATGCAACATCTAGATACACTTTTGCAACATCCATATGAAACAATTGCAACATAAAATATCTGAAACACTTGAAAACATACACTTGAAATATGCGTATATAGACATAGCAATATATACAACATCCTGATGAAACACTTGAAAAATATACGCTTGCAACATGCGTATATTGTTATTGCAACATATGCAACATCTTAGATATACTTTTGCAACATCCAGATAAAACACTTGAAACATAAGTCTGAAACGCCTGAAACATTTGAAACACAACATCGCCGGCAGCCACGGCCTGCCTGGCGGGGAACTGCGTTAGTCAGCAAGCTCTGGTCAGGGCGACATCGTGTGCTCGCGCCCGTTGGCGTGGCCCATCGCTCCTCCTACGATCTCCTGTGCCTACTCTTGCCCGTCGGCGCGGCCCCTCTATTGCTACTCCAACACTGTTGCTCGCTTGTCCGCGGTCGTCCAGCGCTGTCCGCTCATAGGGATGCGGCACGGCGAGGCCGGTGATGGGGCGCGGCGCGGTGGAGGGAAGGGCACGGCGCGGCGGGAGACGGGCGCGTGATGGGGGAAGGCGGTGGGCGGATGAGTGGATGAGCTGAGTGGGTTTTTTTTGTTTTTGAGATAGATGGGGCCGGTCCTGCATAGGTCTAGGAGCCGCATCCGGATGGGAGTCATGGGACAGACGCCCGTGGTGTATCAATATTGTAGAATAAAATCAACACCAACATTTGGACTCTAGAGTTTTGCATGAATTTTACAATAGCATAGCGGATGGTCAACGTGATCGTCGTCTTCATCGTGGAATGCATTGTCAACGAAGTGCTCTTCAGGAATAATTATCCCCATTGGGCCAGTCTCGTTGATGATCTTCGTATTGCATGGGCCTTCGTTGTTGGATGGAGGTTGTTGAGTTTTCCTCAATCCTTTGGGACCTCTGTCGTCTTGCTCTTTCTTGGTGGCACTGGAAAGTTCATGCTGCAACGAAGGTGGAATAGTGGAGTGTCTCTGTTTGTGATATGTAATATTGTGTCCACTATATTCATAGGGAACACTATTTATAGTGCCCAAGTTATAATAGTCAGACAAAAATACCCCTACTCTAAGGCTAGATTCTAAGAATATTCCTAGCATGTAGGGGCATTTTGGTCTTTTTGACATGAGCCCATACAAAAATCCAATCAGATGTGGTTTCCTAGGCTGGCAACCGCTCCGCATCGCAGCACCCTTTCAAGGTCGGCTGTCGCCCACTTTGTTGCATGCTACCAAGCCTCAGGTCTTCCTCCTCTCTAGGCAGAACCTCTATGACTTTGGACTACCTGAGGTTGTCTTTGTTGTCCCCTTCGGCTCCTCAAATGTGACCTCGCCTTGAAGGCCGTCTGAGAGTATCTTTGCTGGTATCCATGAATGACTTTGATGGGTTTCATGGCGTCACACCCACACTAGTCCTTTTGGGATCCACGTGAAGGTATCTTTGCTAGGACCAGCATTGCCCGAATATTCCCTATGAGTGACATCATCTTGAGAGCCACAAGCAGTTGAGTGATTGGTTAGCGAAATCAAGGGAAAGGGGATTTGAAGGGTACCACCCGCAACAATCGGCTCTTGTATTAATTTACTTTCTTCAATAGCTGAATTTTAAGTATTAGGAACTAGATCTATACTATGCTATTTACCAAACATCTTACCAGAAGCATTAAGAATATTATTGATGAGATTGGATAGAGGACTGAAAAAAGAACCTGAAGATTGCACCTCTCTCAACATGTTGATTCTGTTGGGTGGCCACCACTCCTTCGACATGTTAACAGGACATAAACAATCTCTCAGTTCCTTGCATAAATTCTTTTGTACACTCCTCATCTAGTTCTTCAAGTAATTCTTCATGCAACAAAAACTGCTTGGGTTGATTCTGACAGTGGAAACCGAAACACCTTTGTCCTAGCGAATTCAATAAAAACTATGTGTGACGCTAAACCATGCCATCACACAACCACGTCCACATGCAGCTTGCAAAGGCGCACCTAACACCACCTCTGTGAAATACGGCCTGACCTGTTTTGGAAAACTACGTTGTTTGACGGTCCATCAAACGTTCACTCGGGAGGGACCCTGATGGGGCAAGCACAGGCTAATGTGCCTTCTCACACCATTGACATGAGAGGAACATAAAGTGAGGTGGAAGATGATAAAAAGATAAACTTGAATTAATAGAGATGCAATTAGATACTGTCAATCAGTCGTGGTCCTTTATATTTATAATAAGGTGTGGGGAGGTCTGATCTGCTCGGAGTCAAAACTCTTAACAAAATGCGAACTGAGCCTAGCTCAGTTGATTAGGTTCCTTGTGGTAGAACCTGCCCACCCAGGTTCAAATCCTCGACTTGACATGAGTGCTCGCATTTTTCTGGATTTATTTCATGATTTAACGGCGTTGTGCTTTCAGTGGTAGGCGACGTTACCATCGAGAGGTGCTCATAGAGGGTAGGGTTTATGTACGTGTGTTCATAGGGGTGAGTGTGCATGCGTGTTAAGCATCTGCGTCTGTACTTGTGTAATTCGCAAAACTCTTAACAAAATAATACACTCCCATAACGTGGATTTGGTTGTCAAAATTGGTCTGACCGGTTTTGGAAATCAGACTGGCCTATTTGTACGGGTGTAGATCTTTCTAGAGCGATAATTCTCTCATATGGACTTTGAATTAGATGTGTTACATATGCATTTTGATTACCTCTAAGGCTCTAACCAACTCCAACTATTGATTCGAAAGTATTTAAAACCAGCCTGATCAGTTTAGAGACAGGTCAGGTCAGACCTGTTTTCTGGGCACACCCGGGTTTAGTAAGTTTTGAAAACGAGCACCTTAGCGACACTTTAATCCCGAAGCCTAACAGAGAAAGAAATAAAAAAGAAGAATGAAGGTAAAATTCTTGAATGTTGGACAGGTACTGCTCATCGTGCACACGGCAGCAGATATCAAATGATAGATATATGTCATGCACCTTAAGAATGGGTTTTTGCAAAACAAATACACGAGCTAGTAAAGCACCCTGTCATACATACATATATCCCTGTAATAGCTAGTAAAGCACCTGTTTGTTTGATCACCTAGAAGTAAAGTTTAGATGGACTAAGTTTAGATGGCTAAAGTTTAGTTACACTAAAGTTTAGCTATTTAATTAGCTAGTTCCTCTGGATCCGCGCTCTTATCAAATCAACGATGGACGGAAAACTCTGCATGAGCTGGAAGTACCCCTCGGTTAGCACAGCAATCTTGAAATTTTTCTCGACAACAAAGAAGTCGAGGCACGTTCTCTTCAGCTCCGTGCAGTTGTGCATTTCAGCGCAGCCTAAAACCTTGGCAACAGTCTCCGCCGATACGCACTCCCATAGCCTCCGGGCGCACATGAGCTTCAGCCTGTCCAGCTGGTACATGTCAGCTGCTGCGAGCAAGTCGAGATACAAATCGACGCTGGAATCGGAAGAGCTCTCCTCAACTCTTGGTAGTTCATCGGTGTAGATAAACCGCAGCAGGGTCTTGAACGTTTCCGGCTTGATGTCGTGCAGCGTGATGCAGCGCATCTTGGCGTCCGCCATGGAGCCGAAGAGCTGCGCTTTGAAGACCGGCGAGCGGGCGGCGAGCACGGCCCTGTGCGCGCGGAACGTCTCGCCGCCGACTGAGAAAGCCACGTCGTCCGAACCGTCGGCGTGATCCAGGAGGCGGCCAAGATGGCCGCCGATGTCGGAGGCTGGCACGGGTATTGGGTTTTCCCGCTGCAGAACTATGACTCCAAGCATGAAGGTGACGCAACCGTCCTTGACGTAGTCCGACTCTAGAACGCTCCGTTTCACGAACTGTGGACACCCCCATGCGTTGAAACCCTCGGGTGGATACACCTGCACACCGCGCCATGCGTGAGATGACGGTGCTCCGTCTCTGCCGAGCTGGAAAGCGTCAAAGATGACTCCTGCGAAGGCGAGCTTGAATTCGGTAAAACCAGACTCCAACATGTTGGCATGGCGTGTATAGAGCTCGACGATGTGGATGTCGTTCATTTATATACTACTCCTAGCTATTGTTAGACGGATCGGACTCTAACAGCAGCATACACCGCCGATCTTGCGCCAGGTGAATCATATCAGGACTCTAGTACTGTCTACGGCAACAACCCCAGGACGTTATTATTAGGAGATTAATCAGGGGAAAAATTTAGAACCCTGAGCAATTATTTGTCGCATGAGACATGCTATATAAATTTAGAAGGGGTACATAGCTGACACGAAAACTTACACTACCCTGAATATAACGGGCACCCTTGCGCCCAGACGTCCGGCGCGAGCGCTACGTTCGGACGTCGCCCCCCTTCTCAAACAGCCCGTCCCTCCCCCATAGAATTGGATCGGAACTGAATAGAATGGAATCCACCGCGCCCCTATCCTCCGTTCCCCACTACGCTCCTGTCCCCGTTCCCCCAACGCACCCCGTTCCCCCACCGCGCCCTTATCCCAAAAAGAGCAGGAAACACTTCAATTGCAACATAGCAAACATATGAAAAAACTATGTAGTGCAACATCGGGATATAAATACTGCAACATCGCAAAAAATATATAGTCCAACATTGAAAATGTGCACTGCAACATCGTAAAAATATGAAGTGCAACATTGAAAACATGCACTGCAACATCGAAAAATATGTACTGCAACAACGACAAATATATACTGCAACATCGAAAAACATGTACTACAACGTCGAAAAATATATACTGCAACATCAAAAATTATGTGCTACAACATCGAAAATTATGTACTGCAACATCTCAAGCAGTAGTACTGCAACATCGAAAAACATCTATTGCAACGACCCAAAAATCTCATTGCGACATTCGAAAATCATCTGTTGCAACATCTCAAAAAACCTATTGCAATACGGGAGGAACAACAAAAAAAATGTGCAAAACAGCCCCTGCCCATCACCTTCGAGCTCGCCGGAGGGAGGAGGTAATAGGACTCCAAAGCTTGCCGGAACTCTAGCCGCCGCTGCGTCCTGCAGATCCAAAGGAGGAGGAGGGCTCAGATCCAAAGGAGGAGGAGGAGGAGGAGGAGGAGGAGCACTCAGATCTAGAGGAGAAGGGGGAGGAGGAGAGCTCAAATTCAGAGAAGGACTGACCTACCTCGTCGGAGCCGCCGCCGCCGTCCTCGGTTGAGGCCAAGTGGGTGCGATGCGATGGGGCCGCGAATGAAGGAGCGATCGGTGCGGCAGCGGCCAGCGGCGAGGTGCGGAGGAAGTGGGCGGACGAGCGCTAGCCGATGGAGGTTGGAAGGGGCGGCTGCTGTTTTGACGGGTGAGCTGAGACGGAGGAGAGTTCTCCGAGTCAAGGCGAGGGCGAAGGGCCGAAGGCAATAGGGGCGTGGAACCCACTGAGCGGTTGGGTTCGGGCAGGTGCTGTAACAGAGAAGTGGGTCCGTCCGGACGGGACAGACACCCATACAATATCATTATCGTGAATACAATGATTGCGCCCGCATATGTAATGAAAAAAAAATCATGGTAAGTGTCCACGACTAACCTATGAGAATAGTCCCCACTAAATTATTTTCCATATTAAGCAATCCATGCCTATCTTGTTAATTATTTGCTTAGCTATTTTGTATGTACCCTACATAGCCGGGTGTTTCTCGAACAAACTACACGCGGGAGGTGTGGCCTCGCTGGCGACAAGCTCCTCCATGGTGGCCGGGCTCCCTTATAGGCAAGCGCAACTGCTAGTTGTGCACTCTACGGTAGGTTATATTGTAGTATTGATATGTTACAATGGTCAATCTTGGATGTTACATGTTTTATGGCACTCAACATAAAATTAGATTTTGCTGTGTTACAAACCGTCGATTTGAGATGTTGCAACATGTTTTTCTGGATGTTGCAATAGTCTATTTATGATGTTGCAACATGTTTTTATTTGGATGTTGCAACTGTCGATTTAAGATGCTACATGTTTTTTTTTTGATGTTGTAACAGTCGATTTGAGATGTTGTAACATATTTTTTAATGTTGCAGTAGTCAATTTAAGATGTTGCAACATGTTTCTTTGATGTTGCAACTGTCAATTTAAGGTGTTGCAACATGTTTTTTGATGTCACATGAGGTTTCGGTACGTTGCAAACCTTTGTTCTTGAATGTTGCGAGCAATGATTAACATCTGATCCATTTTTCTCTCTTTCCACATCTCTCTCCCTCACGTACGGCAAGGTACGGTCTCTGCAAGCGCTATAGGAAGCACAACCACCACTACCGTGGTTTACTATTGCATCACAGGAGAAAGGAGGGAGCCAAAACGGGATGAGCGCTGGGGTGAGACGGTTAGAGCGAAAGCCTTTGAATCCGAAAGAGAAGGAGCGTCGGGGTCGAACGGGTAGAGCGGAAGTGTCTGAACCAATTGTTTATATCTGAACGTCCCAGCACTAGTATTTTCCTTAGAGACAGAGGAAGAAGTATTGCGTCGGAGAGAGGGGGAGAAACATACCCGCCACTAGGAGCCTGAACGCGTCAGTACGTACGTCTTGCACGAAACAAAGAGTCTAACCTTATTGTCATCACTTGCTTAATTAGCGCCGTAATTTCCTCGAGTGCAGTGTTGCATAGTACTACTTGCGTGAAGCACCGCGGTAGAATCTTCCTGCGAAAAGATAGATCATGCGAGGACGTGGTGTGTGCGTACATGGTGGCCGGCAGCCGGTGCTGTCTGGTTTAGGAACTGTAACGCAAACGCCAATGTAATCAGAAAGCAGTGCTAACGGTAACAAAGTAACAAATCACTGACTTTGTTTAGTTTTTCTGCACTGTAACGTAAATGGAATCAGAAGTTGCCCGGCGGCAAGCAGTCCGGCCGGTGTGAGAGCTCTCAGCAGTCTGGCACTGAGCAAGAAGCACAAGCCCTACAGAGCTGAAGACCATGACCAGCACCACCACCGCGCTGCCAGCCTTGGGTTGAGATGCATCTGCACCCGCGCTGCTGCCGCCCTAAGCCCACCAGCCTTGGAGATGAACGGGGCAGTAGACTCGCCGCCGCCGTCCTTGCCAGGTGCGTGGGGCTCGCGGGTGGCGACGAGACTGGGTGGAGGAGGGACGGACTGCGGCGCTATTGACGAGTTGCCATGAAACGCCTCGCCTATCAAAGACGATGGATGCGGGGTGCCGTGCTATCTGATTACGAAAGGTTGGGAGGCGTATCAGATTTGTATACTGCGGTATCTGATTACAGGTGATCTGATTAGGGTTGAGGCGGAAACAAATAGGATCTGATTACAGGGGATCTGATTATGGAGGAAGATGCGATCTATCGGTGTGTCTATGACCGGTGGCCAAGATGAACCCCAGAAATTAAACGTTAATCTAATTATATTACTTTAATTATTTATCTCAACTATACTACTCTTTTTGCAATTATACATTTACTATTTTACCCTTCATTAAAAAAACTACGAAAAAGGAATTACCATCCTTCTGATTGAGAGTGCTAATCCCCTCAATTTCGGAGCTGATGGGAGCCGACGTGACGCATATGGGCCCACCCGCCATCGACACATTAATCGGTTCCTATTGCCTTACTCCCTATCGCTTCTCATTGCCTCTCATGTTCTGGGTCCACTGGTTATAGACACACTAATCAGTTCCCATTGCCTCTTCAACCATTGTAAAAATTCTCATAATAATAAAGAAATTTTATAGATAATAGAAGGCTAACTATTGTATAATAATTTGGCTCTTATAATTTGACTTATAGCCCGCACTTTTTTATCATTTATGACCTTGTTGTTAGGGTCAATTTTCTTACGACCTTCTTAATGATTTCCAACGTTCAGGATGCCCGATCCGTTTTGTTGTTCAAGTACACACACCGGCCTAGCTAGCGGCCTGCGAGCTGACACCTGGAACGGGGCTGGCCGCTACTGGATGGGATCGGAATCGGATCGATGACGGCAGGCAAGGCAGAGGCAGGCCCGGCAACATGGGCGGCACGAGGCGTGGCGGCGGGTGCGGGCAGACACGATCCGGACACGGGAATAATCAGCGGCGGTTGTCGTGGAGCCGAGAGAAGGCCGATCGAGGCCTGCGTGGTACGTGTGCTGTCCGCGCCGTGTGCCGTGCCGTGCCCCAAGGCCAAGGGCCAGGGCACAGGGATGGGGTTGCGCTTGCGCACGTCAACGACCGGATGGAGCAGGCGACACGCGCACGCGGCGTGGCTGGGCAGGTGACGACGGAGAGGAATTGGAATCCGGCGCGCGCCACAGCCTACCCAGTGTCCTAGTTTTTTTTTATAAAAAAATAGTGTCCCAGTCTATAAATAATAAGCATCACTCCTGCGCACTGTGTTTGATATGGGCTGCACTCTCGTTGTGGGCCACGTTATGGGCCGCGCTCTCAAGCAACGTCTGCACTCGCCACTCGGCGTGAGGTTCCCGTCCGAGCACTCGGTTGTGGGGAGGGTGTGGGGAGGGTAGGAAGCCGGCCAGGAAGAAGAGGGAGGAAGAGGATTTGGTTGGGCCTGACCCAAGTTGAGTTTTGATGTGGATTATCAAATCAAAGATAATATTTGCCCCAAATTGAGCCCGAGAGAAAGATTGAGAGATAAATCGGAATTACGATCGCTCAGGGCTGAATAGAAATTCAGAATATTTGATTCGCAGATTTATTTTTGAGATGTGATATGTTTCAAAGCTGTGGAGATCTTTAGAAGTCATATTAGTGTTTCGGTCCAGCGGGTTTATGAAGATGTAGTTTACGGTTCTAGAGATTTGACATGCAGTTGGATCGGGTTTCTTTCTAATTGAGGAGAAAGATAGCGGGAAAAAAGACTCCAGTTGGACATAGGGTTTTCAAGAAAACGATTTGAGATTAGATCGAAACCTAGGCGTGTTTGATAAAACACTTCTAAAACTATTTTGCACTCAAAAAACGATGCAACGGCATGAATCAACAGACAAACAAGTTTTATAACCTATTAATTTTGTATTTTAGAAAATAATTTTATTTTCAAATGGTTCCACACTTGCTAATTAATTCAAACAAATTTATAAAAAAAATCAAAATACTACCAAAATTAAAACTAGGGTGTTACAACTCGAGAGGTGAACTTCATCTTTCAGAGAATTATTAGAATCGGACATAGCAACCGATTGATATTTTTCTTCCCGACGGAGTCGCCAAAAATGTGTTACATAAATTTGGGTCATGTCAACACATGAGATAGTCGAACATGCAGCATGCAAGGGCGCACCTTGCAGCGCTGCCGCGTAAAATTAGAAGCTCTGGTTTTAAAAACCATATGGTCCCAGTTTCATTGGAGAGCCCTACAAGGACCAATGAACTCTTACCTAGGAGGGACCCCATCATGGCAAGCACACCTTGGATTGCTATAGGATTGGTAGGCCACCTAGAACCCCTTAAACGCCGTCGAGATGAAGGGTGAACATAATTTAGGGTTTGGGAAAGTAGGGCGAAGGAGAAGGTAAAAGGATAATATAGATGTGATTTTGATCGATTGGATACCCTCGATTGGCCGTGGCCCTTAGCACTTTTAGGGTGGGAAGGTCAATTCAAATACATCAAGAGATGCGCTCAGAATAGGCTCAAATCCGATTTTGAAAATAAAAACTGAAATATCCGGTTTTCCCCTTGCTAGTACAGATTTCATAATTAGCCTAACTCTCTTATCCAAAGTCTAAATTGAGCGATCTATAAATGCATTTTGATGGCTCGACATGAGCTACGCAATGGAGAAATCCAATTTGCATTTGGAGAGGTGCTCTGTTTTCTCCTGACATGACAATTTTGATCGTCAACAATATTTGCACAAGAAAAATATAAATTTATTTTGACCCGCAAGTCCATAACACAACATAAGTAAGCAGCCGGTAGATACACCGAGTATACAATATTATATATATTATTAGACGAGGGCCAAGAAGGATTGGATCATTGTTCAGGCGGAGATCATTGCTGGATCGGAGCACTAGCAACAGTCTCAGTCTTAGAGGCGCATCTTCCTTGGCACAAGCATTGTAACATGTAACAGTAGCCTTGAATGTTGTCGCTACTTTCGTCTTTGCATACACTATTGCAGGTGTCGTCGTCTATCAATCCACCGCACACCCCTTCATAATAGGCGCTCAAGTGCCAGCCGCAGGTATATTCCCCAACGGACGCCGGCTCTGCATGGTTCAGATCCAGGCATGGACATTTATGCAACAAATTAAATGTCAAAGGCGCATCAAACAACTTTTAGCAAAAGATTAATGAAATGACATCGCCGCTTGCATGCAACATGTAGTTCATGCATGTGCACGCATACATACTACGATCAGCTGCCATGACGACCGGTTGTAGGAAGACGACGACTAGAAGGAAGACGGCAGAGAGATTCATTCGTGAAGGCGCCATTGCTTCTTATCTGGTGGAAGTTAGTACATCGAAGAAGATTGAGTGAGCAGGTTTATTGCGATCGAGTTTGGAGAAGTCTGCCAATCATTTGACTAACAGTCAGCATATAAATAGAGTACTAGCACGAAGTATAGTCCAACTCTGCGGAGCTTGCGGCGGCAAACACCGTGAGAATATAGGTAGTGTTTAGATGGTGTAAAAGTTGGTGTAAAGTTTCTGTAGCACTTTTCGTTGTTATTTGATAAAATTTATCCAATCATGGACTAACTAGGCTCAAAAGATTTGTCTCGACATTTACAGATAAACTGTATAATTAATTATTTTTTTTACCTATATTTAATACTCCATGCATACGTTAAAGATTCGATGTGACGAGAAATCTTATAAAATTTTTGGAATTTTGAAGGAAGTAAACACTGCCATAATCTGATCCGGCGCGCGCGGGCGCGGACAGGATGGGATCCATCATCCATGGGCGGCCTCGACGTGTACGTGTATATGCATCAGCTAGCAGAGTGGTCAGGCAAGAGGGTATATGCATCATCATTGTCACATCAAGCGGATTGTCTTGCCTGTTTGCAACCATCGATAACGCCGGCCGCCAGATCAGAGTCAGAGGGGGTCCATATCCATCTGATTGCTGCTTAATTGGCGCTTGTACTGACGGACTGACGCGGGGGATGCATTGCATTGTAGGCTTGTTTGGATACTTAAATTCACCTCTAAATTCCACTATGCAAAAAAAAGATTCTTCATCACATTAAAATATCGGCACATATATAGAGTACTAGATATAGATGAAATTAAAAACTAATTGCACAGTTTTATTGTACTTTACGAGACGAATATTTTAAACCTAATTAATCAATATTTAGACAATTATTACCAAATAAAAACAAAATTGCTATAGTGTGACGGAACATTTACTATACAAAATTTGAACCCAAATTTGAAATCTAAACAAGGCCGTACTATCCACCACCGTACATACCCGATCGATCCGCATTGCCGAGGGAAACGGACAAGCACACAAGAATCAGAGCTGATGAGCACTGTACAAGCAAGCGCCAGCACTGTAGCTGTGTAGTAGATCACTGATATATATCTGGGTGTAACTGAGCTGTGTGGATCGGAGCAAGCAGTAAGTGTACGTATGCTATACCCTCCTCTCAGTCACTGATCATCACAAAGTCACAAGATTAATTCACGAATTAACCATCAGATTTTGGATCGCCGTGAGACCCCTTGTGAAAAATGATACGCGCGCAATAACACCCCAAGACACACTGTTAACCACCGCTGGGCGCCCGTGCCGTAATACACATATATACTGTACGTATTAACTGTAGTAAAGATGGATTCCGGCCCCCCGTAAACACAGCACGCACTGATGATGTCCTACGTTTTTAATTTCTGCTGCACCGGCATGCTATGCTAGCTCTTGGGCTCCATCACCATCAGTGGACACGTACGTACGTACGTGCACAACTTTATATACCTAAGCTACACTCTCCGTGATACTGTACTAGTACCTACAGTATTACGTATGCGTATGTTGCTAATATATACTGTGTGTATGAGCACGTAGGATTCGGACGGATTCCGCGTCTGGGACATGCTGACATGCATATTTTGTGTGCCGTGGGCGTGCCGCCGTTTGGGCCATGCATACATATACCTGCGGCAGCAGCGTCCACCAGCTGGAATTTTTTTTTTAGTCCAAATTTGAAACAAATTTTAAATTTAACCCGGGTTTAAAATTTTTTTAAATCTAACCCGTTTGGCCCCGCCACCATGCATGGCGGGGCAAATGCACTGAACCCCGCTATGCATGGTGGCGGGGTGCAGTTTCCACGTGGCACGCTGACGTGGCAGCCACCCGGGCGTACCCCGCCATGATGGGTGGCGGGGTAGGCCAAACCCGCCACCCATCATGGCGGGGCGCGGCGTAAATAAAAGCCGCGCCCCGCCACGCCCCCGCGGCCGAAGCCGCTTGCAGCCACGCCGTCGCCGATTCTTGCGCCACCAGCGACGCGGAGCCGCCGCCGTCGCCCGGAGCTCCTCCCCCGCGCCCCGGCCGCCCCGGTCGCGCCCCGCCGCGCCCCGCAGCGCCCGGCCGCTCCCCGCCGCGCCCCACCGCGACGCCGCTCCCCGCTGCGCCCCCGCCGCCGCGCCGTCGCGCTGCCGCTGCCGCGGCCGCCGCGCTGCCGCAGCCGCCGTCCGCGCCGTCTCCCGCGCCCCCGGCGCCGCGGCCCCGGCCACCGCGCCCTCGGCCCCGTCTCCGGCCGCCGTTCCCGCGCCGCCACCCCGGCCGCGGACCGTTGCACCCCGGCCCTGCCCCGGCACGCCGCCGCCCGGGCAACCTCGTCGCGCCGCCGCAACCCGTTTTACGGTAAATTTTTTTATTTTATCGTTACTATTATTTATTTGTAGTAAATATTATTAAGTTATTATTATTTATTTAGTTAATTATTTATTATTCATTGTATTAAACGATTATTTAGTTATTTAACATTAGTTATTTAGTTAGTTATTGAATTATTTAGTTAGTTATTTAGTTATTTAGTTAGTTAACGATGATTTGTAGTTAACGATATTTTTGATAGTTAGTTAATATTGGTTTTTAGTTAATGGGTTCGTATTAGTTATTTAGTTATTAGTTAATTAGTTAACGATTATTAGTTATTCGGATTTTATTAGGTAATATTAGTTATTTAGTTACTAAGTAAGTTAGTTACGTGGTAGGTAAGTAAGGTTAGTTAGTTAGTTATGAAGTAATTAGTGGTACCATATTGGTCAGTTGATAATCAGATGTCAAATCGTTTTGTAGATGGATTACGGTGTAAGAGTTTTTTACGGAGGAAGTGTTAGGAGAGAGGATTGCCAGTTTGAGGATATGTATGAAGAATTGGAATGGTTTGATGGCACCCCTAGTTTCCGCGATCTATGTGATCGTTTGAGTTTGAAGTTTGGCGAGGCTTTCACACTAAAGGGTAGGTTCGATGTTGGAAAGAATAGGGCACACTATGTGATGATGGACTTGTGCAACCAAGCAGAGTGGTCCCGATACAATAGGGTCATCCAAGGTTCGAATGTCGGCATGGCTGAGTTGGTGCTGGAGAATGTTGAGAATGAGGAGCCGTCCTTCGACAGTGATACTCTAGGAGATTGTGGTGTGCAGATGCAACAAACTATGGAGAGTATGGACTTGGATGGTAATTTGACGCAGGAGCGGGTTCATTCTCCTCCAGTTGGTCATATAAGCAATGATTTTGATGTAGACGAGTTTGAACAGGAGGAGGAGGAGGCGGCAGCGGAGGAAATGATTGGTGATGATGTTAGCACTGATTCTGACGATTCAGGAAATGAGGAAGGAGGTCCACATGCCATGCGAGCATCGGTTGAAGCCATGCCCTCTGGAGGTGCACCTGCCATGTGTACACCAGTTCGTGGCATGCCCTCAGGAGTACCGCTTGAGGTACTTCATGGCATGCAGAGTCAGGGCACATTAGCCACCGGTTATCCAGATGATGGAGTGGAATATGAAGGATGGAGCAGGGTTAGGGAGCCACAACAATACGTTGCACCACCCTCTTATACATCGGCAGAGCTTACACAGCTGAGGGAGGCTGGCTTGCCTTTTACCGGTGTGCCAAATTATAACGATGTAAGTATGTCGCATATGGCAGTTTGTGACACGGGTTTGCAGATGTGTAAGGAATCATTGTACAACCATAAAAATTTAATACTGAGGAAGGGAATGCTTTTCAATACGATGTCGGAGATGAAGTTGTTCCTTCAGGACTATGCTGTGTATCATAGTTATGTAGTGCTAGAACAATTAAATTATGTGTAGGTGTAGCAGCAGTACTCTACTTGGTTATTTCGATTCGCCTAATGTAGTTGGTAACACTCGTTTAATCTTTGGCGTAAACGCAATTCTTTCTGTCATGGCTTCCGTAAACTTGCTGTAAATGACTCAACATGACATGTCTGCATTTGTCACGCTCAGTTGACGCAAAATGAAGGCATAGTTCTTGCGTGGCCGCAGTTTCAGGGCCACCCCGCCATGGGTGGGGGCGGGTTAGGGGTACCCCGCCCCCCACCCATGGCGGGGTGGCCCTGAAACTACGGCCACGCAGGAACTGCACTAAGAAACTGCATTTATAAACTGCACGGATAAACCACACAACAATCTTAGTGAGTGGACCAACAAATGAAACGAATGAAGATGTGATAATGAAAATTATTACAATGACATGTTTCAAAGTACAACACTGACAAACTACACCACACAAAGTTTCTAAGCCACTACAAACGACAAACACTAACAACGACAACGTGAAGACGTGACAATGCAAATTATTACAATGACACTTTGAAAGCCCAAGTTTGGTTTTGGTAATTAATGACACCAAGTTGCTAATGCCATGTGTTAAGTGTTTTGAGTTAGGCATAAGCAACACATGTGATGAAGGTGTACGTGGCAAGGAGTGGTGGCCACAAGATCACAAAGAGATGGCGCATGGACATGAAATGTTGATCATGGTGGAGATGCACACAATATGATGGACATGATGATCAAGTAGAGGAGAAGGATCTAAGAGCGCAAGGCAAAGGTATAACCATAGGGTTTTCCTTTTGCCGGTCTAAGATGAGTAGAGAAGTGATTGACCGGGTTTAGGATACATAGCCGACTATCAAGAGGGGCAATCACGGTTAGCTCGGGAATCAAGTGCCACTAGATAAATATCTTGAGCATATGCATTAGGATCTAGTAAAGTGCTAACATAACGCCTTGAAAATGTTTGTGAAATGCTAACACACATGCACATGGTGATGTACACTTGGTGGTGTTAGCACATTTGCGAAGGCGGTGGAGTTTTAGCGGTAGAGAGGGGTTTAGGTTCCTCTCTCCCTCCCGCCGAGCTTGCGAGGCGGGATTCGGCGCTTTTTGGAGAAGTGAAACGCCTATTTTCTACTGCGCCGAAAGTCGGAAAACAAACGGAGGCGAACGGAGGTCACTGCGCTGCACCGGACGCTGCACCGGACGCGGTCTCGGTTTGACCGGACGCGTCCGGTCAGTTCAACGTGGCTCGGTGCTGCTAGGGTTTGTGACCGGACGCGGGTCTGGCCTGACCAGCGCGTCCGGTCAGTTCAACTGGGCGTAAAAGAAAAGCGCGCGACCGGCGCGTCCGGTGCCTCACGGGACCGGAGCGTCCGGTCAAGTGTCCAGAGAGGCCGAGCGCAGCGAAGCGCGATCGGACGCGGCTGGCGCGTCCGGTCACGTACGACCGGACGCGTCCGGTCGCGTCGGGTGCTTACTGGAACGCGACCGGACGCTGGCACTGTCGCGTCCGGTCGATCGAAGGAGCGCGTCCGGTCACGGTAACGGCTAGTTCTGACGCGCACTGTTCACGTTCGTCGTGTAGTGACCGGACGCGTCCGGTCACCCTGACCGGAGCGTCCGGTCAACGCGATTTTCGCTGCGTCGTCCGTAACGGCTAGCTGCGTACCCCTTCGTTATAAATAGATGGTGGCCGGGGTTTGAGGGCAACTCTTGCACATTTTGAGACCTAGAGACATCCTTTGAGCTAGAGAACAACCCCTCCACTCATCTCTTTGATTGATTGCACATCTTGAGTGAGATTGAGTGAGATTCAAGTGCATTGCTTGAGAGTTGCATTCTAGAGGCACTTGATCTTCGAGTTGCTGCGGATTTCTTGTTACTCTTCCGTGTTTCCCGACACGGTAGACGGCTTGGAGCAGCGGAGGTGATTGAGCTCACAATTGGAGATTGTTGGAGCCTTCACCAAATGTTGTAAGGGGTTCTTGATCCTTCCCCACGGGAGTTCGCTAATTGGATACTCTAGTGGAACTCGTGGCTTGGAGGATCCCCATCTTGTGTGCGGTTGTGCGGCGCCCGCCGAGGGCTCGACTCTTGATAGTCGATTAGCTCGTGAACCGACAAGTGGGTGCATCGCCACAACGAGGAGTAGCTTGCCGGGAAGCAAGTGAACCTCGGTAAAAAATATTGTGTCATCTCTTTGCCGAGGATTTTCTCTTGAGTGATTGTTTTATTGGTACTTCTCATCTCTACATGGCGGTATAATCACTTGAAGCTCTTCTCTCGTATTACATCTCGTATCTAGCTTGTTGTTGTTGTTGTGTTTAGTGGATAGCCTTGAACTAGACTTGTGTAGGTGGCTTGCTTAATTAGTTAGTGCTAGTGCATTTTGCTCCGCCACCTTTTATACTAACTTGTGGTTAAGTAATTTGTGTAGAAGTTTTAATTAGGCTATTCACCCCCCTCTAGCCTATTTGGACCTTACAAGTGGTATCAGAGCCGAGGCACCGTTTATTTGAGGCTTAACAACCTACGGTGAAAAAGAAATGGCTCAATTAAGCTTGCACATCAACAACACCAAGAAGGCACCTCACTTTGATGGCACAAATTATGCATATTGGAAGGTTAAGATGACCGCACACCTCAAGTCAATCAATAGAGAAGTGTGGAAGGTCACCGAAACAAAAATTGAGGTTGCAAATCCGGAAGCACCTACACCGGTGGAAGAGAAGAAGCTCCAATGCAATGACATTGCCATTAGTGCTCTTCATGAGGCATTAGATGACAAGACATTTGAGCAAGTGAAGAATATAGAAGTTGCACATGATGCTTGGGCCAAGCTAGAAGAAACATTTGAGGGCACCGAAGGCACAAAGACCGCTAAAGCATATATCTTGCAAGAAAAATTTTCAAGCTTCAAGATGCAAGATGATGAGAGTGTACCGGAGATGTTTCATAGATTGCAAGTCATTGTCAATGAGCTCAAGGCACTTGGTGAGGAAGTCAAGGACAACCAATTCTCTATGAAGTTCTTGAGAAGCTTGCCCAAGAGATTTGATACATTGATCACCGTGCTAGTAAGAACTACATTGAAGGATTCAACTCCTCAACAAATATTTCAAGAAGTGATGACCGATGATTCATATAGAGAAGATGATGAGAAGGATGAGTTGGTCAAGAAGAAGAAGAAGGAGAATGAGAAGAAAGATGATGAAAAGAAGAAGAGTGTGGCATTTAAAGCCACCACATCCAAGGGCAAATCCAAGATTGAATCATCAAGTGAAGAAGACTCAAGCTCTTGTGATAGTGATGACATTGATGAGAAGATGGCTCTCTTTGTCAAGCAATTTGGCAAGTTCATGAAGAAGAAGGGCTTTCGTGCAAGAAGAAGGAAGAACTCATCCAAGAAGAATGAGCATACCATGAGATGCTTTAGATGCCATAGCAAGGATCATCTCATTGCAAAGTGTCCTTATGATAGTGATGATGAAGACGCTATCAAGAAGGAGAAGAAGAAACAAAAGAAGAAGCAAGAAAAGAAGGAGAGCTCTCATAAGAAGAAGAATGATTCTCATGTTGCTACATGGGATAGTGATGATTCCTCAAGTGATGATGAGGATGACAACAAGAACAAGAAGAAGGGACATGCTAGCATTGCTATCCAAGAGAAGGTCTCCCTCTTCGACACTCCATCGTGCTTCATGGCTAAGGCCGCTAAGGTATCATCCGATGATGAGAGTGATCATGATAATGCTAGTGATAGTGATAGTGATGAAGAAGAATTCATTAAAAATGAACTAATCACTATGCTAGAAGATTGCACTCAACATTTTAAGGAATCTAGAAAGGAGTGCAAGGGCTTGCTTAAGGAAAAGAAAAACCTTATGCAAGAACTTGATGAGCTTAGGGCATCTTATGAAAATCTAAAGGTAGACCATAAGAAGCTTCAAAAGTCTCACACTAAGCTTGAAGAAGCTCATTCCTCTCTAGTTGAAAAATATGAAAACATGCCAACTAATGTTGAGAAAGCTAAAACTTGCAACATAGGCATATCATGTGATATAATTGATGAATCTTGTCATAAGCCTATTGTTGTTGCTCCCACTAACCCTTCATGTAGCTCATCTACATCATCCTCATCTAGTAGTGACGGTTTCACTTGTGATTCCACACTAATAGTTGAGAATAAAAATCTCAAGAAGGAGGTAAAAGAGCTCAATCACACCTTAGCCAAGGCTTATGGTGGTGAGGACCGCTTGCTTATGTGCTTGGGTAGCCAAAGAGCTTCTCTCTATAAAGAGGGATTGGGCTATAACCCCAAGAAAGGCAAGGCCGCTTTTGCTCCTCACAAGACTCGTTTTGTGAAGAACAATGGTAGCTATTGCAAAAGTTGCAAGCACGTTGGTCACATAGAGCAACATTGCATGAACAAGAAATCCAATGCTAATGTATCCTCAATTAAGTTTGATTCTTTGTATATACTTACCAAGGGTACAAATGGTGTTCATGCTAAGTTCATTGGTGCACCATGGATGGGCTCAAAGAAGAAAGCCATTTGGGTACCAAAGAGCTTGGTCACTAACCTTGGAGGACCCAAACAAGTTTGGGTACCTAAAAAGAATTGATCTTATCTTGTAGGTCAATTACAAAGCCGGAGGAAGGCATTGGGTGCTTGATAGTGGGTGCACTCAACATATGACCGGGGATTCTTGTATGTTCAAATCAATTGATACAAGTCAAAATGGTGGTTTTGATGCTATCACTTTCGGCAACAACAAGAAAGGCAAGGTCAAGGGGCTTGGTAAAATTGCTATCTCAAATGACATGAGCATATCTAATGTGTTGCTTGTTGAGAGTTTGGATTTCAATCTTTTATTGGTGGCACAACTTTGTGATCTTGGCTTCAAGTGCATATTTGGTAGTGATGATGTTGAAGTCATTAGTGTTGATGGATCAAATTTGATATTCAAACGATTTAGACATGGTAGCTTGTACTTGGTTGACTTCAATGATAGTGAGACACAATTGACATCATGCTTGCTTAGCAAATCTAGTATGGGTTGGTTATGGCATAGAAGGCTTGGTCATGTTGGAATGAAACAATTGAACAAACTTTTGAGGCATGACCTAGTTAGAGGCTTGAAAGATGTGACTTTTGAGAAGGATAAACCTTGTAGTGCTTGTCAAGCCGGCAAACAAGTTGGAAATACACATCCTAGTAAGAGTGAAATGAGCACATCAAAGGCATTTGAGCTATTGCACATGGACTTGTTTGGGCCAACTACATACACTAGCATTGGTGGCAACAAGTATGGTTTTGTGATTGTTGATGACTACACTAGATACACTTGGGTGTTCTTTCTCTATGACAAGAGTGATGTTTATAATCTATTCAAGTCTTTTGTCAAGAGGGTGCAAAATGAGTTTGAGACTACCATCAAGAAGATTAGAAGTGACAATGGTAGTGAGTTCAAGAACACAAGAATTGAAGATTTGTGTGATGATCTTGGTATTGGACATCAATTCTCTCCAACTTACACTCCTCAATCCAATGGTGTAGTTGAAAGGAAAAATAGAACTTTGATTGATATGGCTAGATCAATGCTTAGTGAATACAATGTAAGTCATTCATTTTGGAGTGAAGCCATCAACACGGCTTGCTATTGTAGCAACCGTCTCTATTGCCATGGAAAGCTAGGAAAGACACCATATGAGCTATTGAATGGAAGAAAGCCCAACATTGCATACTTTAGAGTGTTTGGTTGCAAATGCTATATTCTCAAGAAAGGCACTAGATTGAGCAAGTTTGAAAAGAAATGTGATGAAGGGTTCTTACTTGGTTATTCTACCACAAGCAAAGCATATAGAGTTTGGAATATCACAAATGGCACCTTGGAAGAAGTTCATGATGTTGAGTTTGATGAAACCCAAGGATCTCAAAATGAAGATCAAAACCTTGATGATGTGAGAGGAAATCAATTGTCAAATGCAATGAAGAACATGGACATTGGTGATGTTAGGCCAAGACAAGTTGATGATGATGATATTCATGTGATCAACCAAAGTGTGCAAATTGATACAAATCAAGGAAGCTCTAGTGGTACTCATGATGAAGCTCAAGTTCAAGGTCAAACAAGTGGAAGTAATCAACTCCCAATACTCCAACCTACTAGCATTGCAAGAGATCATCCATTGGATCAAATCATTGGTGGAATTCAAAGTGGTGTTCAAACTAGATCAAGATTAGCATCCTTTTGTGAGCACTACTCATTTGTGTCACTTGAAGAACCTAAGAAAATAGAAGATGCATTGAAAGATTCTGATTGGGTAAATGCCATGCATGAAGAGCTAAACAACTTTGCTAGAAATCAAGTTTGGGAACTTGTGGAAAGACCAAAGAACTACAATGTAATTGGCACCAAGTGGGTCTTTAAAAACAAGCAAGATCAAGATGGCATGGTTGTGAGGAACAAAGCAAGATTAGTAGCACAAGGATATACTCAAGTTGAGGGTCTTGACTTTGGAGAAACATATGCACCGGTTGCAAGATTGGAGGCTATTAGAATCTTATTAGCATATGCTTGTGCACACAACATCAAGCTCTATCAAATGGATGTCAAGAGTGCATTTCTCAATGGTTACATCAATGAAGAAGTTTATGTTGAGCAACCTCCCGGTTTTGAAGATGACAAGAAGCCCAACCATGTTTACAAGCTCAAGAAGGCATTGTATGGTTTGAAGCAAGCACCTAGAGCATGGTATGAGAGATTGAGGGACTTTCTTCTCTCTAAAGGGTTCAAGATGGGAAAGGTTGACACCACTCTCTTCACCAAGAAGCTTGGAAATGACTTATTTGTGTTGCAAATCTATGTGGATGATATCATTTTTGGATCAACCAATCAAGATTTTTGTGAAGAGTTTGGAAATATGATGGCAAAAGAGTTTGAGATGTCTATGATTGGAGAGCTTAGTTACTTTCTTGGACTTCAAATCAAGCAAATGAAGAATGGCACTTTTGTAAGTCAAGGGAAGTACATCAAGGACATGATCAAGAAGTTTGGATTGCAAGATGCTAAGCCAATGAGTACACCAATGGGCACAAATGATCAATTAGGTATTGATGCTAGTGGCAACATGGTAGATCAAAAGCAATATCGGTCTATGATTGGAAGTTTGCTATATGTCACCGCTTCTAGGCCGGATGTAATGTTTAGTGTGTGCAAGTGTGCAAGATATCAAGCTTCACCTAGAGAAAGTCACTTGAAAGCAACCAAGAGGATATTGAGATATCTTAAGGGCACTCATGATGTTGGATTATGGTTTCCAAAGGGGTCTAATTTTGAGTTGATTGGATATTCGGACTCCGACTATGGTGGATGCAAGATTGATAGAATGAGCACAAGTGGCACTTGTCAATTGCTTGGAAGGTCTCTTGTTTCATGGTCATCAAAGAAACAAAATAGTGTTGCACTATCTACCGCCGAGGCCGAATACATTAGTGCCGGTAGTTGTTGTGCACAATTGCTTTGGATGAAGGCCACCTTGAATGACTTTGGAATCAAATTCAAGAATGTGCCATTGTTTTGTGATAATGAAAGTGCAATCAAGATGACACAAAATCCGGTTCAACATTCAAGAACCAAGCACATTGATATTAGGCATCATTTCATAAGAGACCATCAACAAAAGGGTGATATTAGCATTGAAAGCATTGGCACCGAAGATCAACTAGCCGATATCTTTACAAAGCCACTTGATGAGAAGAGATTTTACAAGTTGAAGAATGAATTGAACATACTTGACTTCTCCAACTTGAAATGAGTGCACCCCCACATTCTTATATGACATGCCTCTCCTCCGACATAGCAAGGTAAAGTTGTTTGGCATATCATCCATACTTTGCTAAGGACATGTTTAGAACATATAGACATATTTGCATGACAAATAGGCTCATTCATGAAAATCAAATGAGTTTAATGTATATATGGTACCACTATTGCTTCTATGTTTGATTGATCTAGTGGTAGCATATGACATGTTTGTGGGCTTGCAAACCTAGTGTTGAATCTAGAAAATGAGCTCATGATGTGTAATTCAACATGGTCAAGATAACCCTTATACTTTATGAGGTGTGAAGAAGCTTGTCCTTGGTTCAAACCGAATTACATATTCTAGGCAAGTGATCTAGATTGAACCATAATTTGGACTCCCTCATATTGATTGACTTAACTCTCACTAAAATTGGCACCTTTTTGGTGATTGTTGACAAAGGGGGAGAGAAAAGTCACAAAGATAAAAAGTTAAGGGGGAGAGAAAGTTACTAAGGGGGAGAGAAAGGTAGGGGAGAGAAAGCACAAGATAAGACATTGGAAAAGGATCAATTAAAATTGAGCACACAAGTAGAGGGAGCAAGCTCATGAATTATTTGTTGCATTTGTATGTGCATTAACATGATGAATTGTTGCATTGCAAAGCTTAAATTCATATTCATGTTTGTTTGGTGATTGCTAGAATTAGAACTTGAATGATGATTCGTTGAGAGTAGCTTTACAAGTGCTATCTAGACACCTTTGCTTATAATGTTGATCTCACGGGGTACTTTAGTGTTTGTGATCTTTACAAGTGATGAATTACAAGTGGTGTCTAGCTACATCGATGCTAAGGATGGTATATAAAGGCAACTCCGATTGGTATCACGCTTCAAAGGTCCATTCTATATACCTTAGCATCAATTTGATAGTAGTAACTCTCCCAAAATTCAAATCCATACATATGTGCACAATTGAACCAAACTCATGGAAGCACATATGTAGGGGGAGCTAATACTATCGAAATTAAAAATTGTTTTCATTTCATATCTTTGTGATGGTTGTCATCAATTACCAAAAAGGGGGAGATTGAAAGCCCAAGTTTGGTTTTGGTAATTAATGACACCAAGTTGCTAATGCCATGTGTTAAGTGTTTTGAGTTAGGCATAAGCAACACATGTGATGAAGGTGTACGTGGCAAGGAGTGGTGGCCACAAGATCACAAAGAGATGGCGCATGGACATGAAATGTTGATCATGGTGGAGATGCACACAATATGATGGACATGATGATCAAGTAGAGGAGAAGGATCTAAGAGCGCAAGGCAAAGGTATAACCATAGGGTTTTCCTTTTGCCGGTCTAAGATGAGTAGAGAAGTGATTGACCGGGTTTAGGATACATAGCCGACTATCAAGAGGGGCAATCACGGTTAGCTCGGGAATCAAGTGCCACTAGATAAATATCTTGAGCATATGCATTAGGATCTAGTAAAGTGCTAACATAACGCCTTGAAAATGTTTGTGAAATGCTAACACACATGCACATGGTGATGTACACTTGGTGGTGTTAGCACATTTGCGAAGGCGGTGGAGTTTTAGCGGTAGAGAGGGGTTTGGGTTCCTCTCTCCCTCCCGCCGAGCTTGCGAGGCGGGATTCGGCGCTTTTTGGAGAAGTGAAACGCCTATTTTCTACTGCGCCGAAAGTCGGAAAACAAACGGAGGCGAACGGAGGTCACCGCGCTGCACCGGACGCGGTCTCGGTTTGACCGGACGCGTCCGGTCAGTTCAACGTGGCTCGGTGCTGCTAGGGTTTGTGACCGGACGCGGGTCTGGCCTGACCAGCGCGTTCGGTCAGTTCAACTGGGCGTAAAAGAAAAGCGCGCGACCGGCGCGTCCGGTGCCTCACAGGACCGGAGCGTCCGGTCAAGTGTCCAGAGAGGCCGAGCGCAGCGAAGCGCGATCGGACGCGGCTGGCGCGTCCGGTCACGTACGACCGGACGCGTCCGGTCGCATCGGGTGCTTACTGGAACGCGACCGGACGCTGGCACTGTCGCGTCCGGTCGATCGAAGGAGCGCGTTCGGTCACGGTAACGGCTAGTTCTGACGCGCACTGTTCACGTTCGTCGTGTAGTGACCGGACGCGTCCGGTCACCCTGACCGGAGCGTCCGGTCAACGCGATTTTCGCTGCGTCGTCCGTAACGGCTAGCTGCGTACCCCTTCGTTATAAATAGATGGTGGCCGGGGTTTGAGGGCAACTCTTGCACATTTTGAGACCTAGAGACATCCTTTGAGCTAGAGAACAACCCCTCCACTCATCTCTTTGATTGATTGCACATCTTGAGTGAGATTGAGTGAGATTCAAGTGCATTGCTTGAGAGTTGCATTCTAGAGGCACTTGATCTTCGAGTTGCTGCGGATTTCTTGTTACTCTTCCGTGTTTCCCGACACGGTAGACGGCTTGGAGCAGCGGAGGTGATTGAGCTCACAATTGGAGATTGTTGGAGCCTTCACCAAATGTTGTAAGGGGTTCTTGATCCTTCCCCACGGGAGTTCGCTAATTGGATACTCTAGTGGAACTCGTGGCTTGGAGGATCCCCATCTTGTGTGCGGTTGTGCGGCGCCCGCCGAGGGCTCGACTCTTGATAGTCGATTAGCTCGTGAACCGACAAGTGGGTGCATCGCCACAACGAGGAGTAGCTTGCCGGGAAGCAAGTGAACCTCGGTAAAAAATATTGTGTCATCTCTTTGCCGAGGATTTTCTCTTGAGTGATTGTTTTATTGGTACTTCTCATCTCTACATGGCGGTATAATCACTTGAAGCTCTTCTCTCGTATTACATCTCGTATCTAGCTTGTTGTTGTTGTTGTGTTTAGTGGATAGCCTTGAACTAGACTTGTGTAGGTGGCTTGCTTAATTAGTTAGTGCTAGTGCATTTTGCTCCGCCACCTTTTATACTAACTTGTGGTTAAGTAATTTGTGTAGAAGTTTTAATTAGGCTATTCACCCCCCCTCTAGCCTATTTGGACCTTACACACTTGTACGTCAATCAAATTGCGTGCACCACTGCGTAAGCAACTCGTCCTCGGACTCTGAATCCTCCACTACAACCTCCTTACCCTTGCTGGCCTCGACTGCCTTGGCTTGAGAGGCCTGACGCCGGTAGTAAGCCGCCTCCGCCTCGTCCGTGGCCTGAGAGTACAACTCGGCCTCTTCTTCGGTCATGTCTGTTGGCCCCCATGCGTCGAACAGCGGTGTCTTATGGCTGTGGTACGCTGCCTGACCCTCCTCTACTTCAACATCCTCCTCGGGCATCGGTCCTAACTCCTCTGCAAGACGAAGTAGCTTGGCTATCCTTCCCATGTCGTAGGCATCCTCGTCCTGAGGGTAGCCCAATTCTTCGGCTAGACGAATGAGCTCGCCTATCCTCCCGGTGTCGTCGTCTTCCTTCGGCTCGGCCTCCTCTTCAACCACAATCGGACGGCTTGCGGTGCCACCAACTCCTGCGTCCCGCTTTACTGTCCTATTCTCCGTGTACCTAGCACGAGCCACATCTGCTTGCCAGTCGCCGGTGCATCCAATCTCTGCAAGTACAAAATGCAAACAATTAACAGGATCTTTGCAATGACTTTATTGACAGTCAAACAAAGAAGATTGACTTTCCAAAAACGCAATGACTCACTCGCACATAATGAGTCAATAGTATCGTTCAAGCCTTGCATCTCTGCTCTCGCAGCCTCCTCTGCAGCCTTCCTTGCATCCTCTTCAGCCTTCCGTGCCTGGTACTCCTCTACATCCTTCTTCTTTTGCTCGTACCACTTCTTCCACGCAATACTCTCCGGGTTACGAACACGTAGGTCTTGGGCCCGTCGTAGCATTTTCTTCTTATGGTTCTTAACGAAATCAGTGATGTAGCTTGCAGGATATCCTCTCATCTTGCGAAGTGCTACCATTGTCTTATACTCATCCTTGAACTTATACACATCATCATATGATTCCCAGTTGCATTTCTGAGTGCTCTGTTGCAACAAATAGATGAATACAAAGTTAGCGTACCAAAGTAAACAAAATAAAACATTAGCACTAAGTGTCAACAGTCCTAGCAAACCTCGTCATAATCGATCATGTGGCCACAGAAGTGCCCAATACCAAGGCCTGAAGGGACAAGGCCGTAGCTAGCTTCAACACCACATTTGCACATCACAGGAGGCGCAATAGACCTCCTCTTCTTCTTCCAGTCTGGCACCTCCTCATTCTTCTCCGGCTCCGGCCAATGGCTCTTTGGACCATAGATCCATTTCTTGAAACGACACTTTGGAAAATCATGATCCTACAAAATCAAAACAGTAAAACACACATATAGGACATGACATTCCAAGGTTCACTCAAACCTTACCTCATGTCGTAGAGGACAAATGAACTCTTGTTCATTGCGTGGGTTTATCACGGCTTGCTCTCCGCAAAGGCACTTTGGAGGATCCTCGAGCCGCCGTGCCGATGCTACGGCCTTCTCTTCCTCCGTCATAGGAGGAGGGTTAGGAGGGGGCGGAACCCAGCGAGTAAACACCTCACGCTTGCAATGATCAATGCCGGGGTAGAAAAGGAGAATCCTTGGGTCAAACTTGTCCGGGCCGTCGATCCATTGGAAGAAAAAGCACCGGAAGTAGGGCTATACAAAAGTTTCAATTATCTCATCGCGAATACAACATCAGAAACCAATAAGAACAACAAAGGGCACAATTACTTACGCTACAACTATAACATGTGTAGAAGCAACGAGCCGCAGTATCCGGATATCTCGACTGGCCCACGTGTGCCGGATGACCACAGTCACAGTTAGGGAAAGGTTCCTCGGGAGAACGGGCGCATCCTTGCAAGACACGTCGGGGTACATCTCTCTAGGACGACCCTTTTTCCTCCAAATCGACTCACGATACGAGTCCTCCATCTAATAACACGAAACGATTTCAACACAAAACACATTTCACTTATATAATGTACAATATCAATATGATAAAAACTAATATAACTTTACTAACTACATTAACCAAACATACTACAACGATGCACGCAGAGAAGGGGTGGCCGGAACAAGGTCCGACGATGGGCCGGTACCCGACGGGGAGGGGCCCTAGGAGGGAGGGACGCCGGAGAAGGCCGCTGAGGGGAGGGGAGCTCGGTCCTGGGGCGGAGAGGGACGCTGCGGGAAATGGAATGGATGAATGGCCAAAAACAAGAAGTGCCCGTGCTTTTAAATGGCCGGGGTTGTACCCCGCCATGCATCATGGCGGGTTAGGGGTACCCCGCCATGCATCATGGCGGGGTACTCCTTTCCACGCTGGCCTGCAGCGTGCCACGTGGGACCTGCACCCCGCCACCATGCATGGCGGGGTTCAGTGCATTTGCCCCGCCATGCATGGTGGCGGGGCCAAACGGGTTAGATTTAAAAAAAAAATTTAAACCCGGGTTAAATTTAAATTTTGTTTCAAATTTGGACTAAAAATAAAAAAAAATTCACCAGCTGCGTGTTTTGTTTACCACTTTTGCCCATGTGTACGGTACATGTACTCTCGCTCGTATATCATACTACGATCGACCTCGCTCATATTTGCTCGCTCATTATTTGTAGGGTACATGTAGCTGCTTTGGGTCTCGGTGGCTGCGAATGAGGGCGGCCCTTTGTTTTTGTGACGGGTGAGTTGGTTGTCAGAATTGAATTGCAGCCGTACCTACACACAAACCACTCGGTGCCGGATGGCACGGCTCCACTCCTCGATCCAAACGAGGTAGGTTCAGATATCGGCAGGACTAGCGCCCGGAAGTCCGGACATACGCCCGCAGCTGCTCTATTTCTCGCATAGCGAGCAGACGACACGGACCTCAACTTGTTGCAGGACCACCATGTGAACGTCGCGCCACCGTCGGCCCACTACCTCCGTGGGCATCGCACTCGTCAGGCTCGAACAGCCGCGTCGAGATGGAGGGAAGAGAAGGGAGGGGAGAGGAGAGCAGAGGAGAGGGTGAGGCGCGCCACGCGAGGAACGAAACCCTGCGGCAGTCCGCTGTTCACCGACCATTGGCGCCCTTACAACATGTGCAATATCCTGATCTATTTTGAAATATCCAGATACAACACTCACACATACGTCTGAAGACAGATGAAACACTTGCAACGTGTGTCTGAAACACTTGCAAAAACATATGAAAACATTTGAAAACCATTGCAAACATAGGCAACATCCATATAAAACACTTGCTACATATGTGTGAAACATATGCAACATCCAAATAAGCACACTTGCAACATACGTCTAAAAAGCAAAAAAAACATTGGAATAGACGCTTGCAACATATGCAACATCCTGATCTACTTTGCAACACCCATATTAAACACTTGCAACAAACATCTGAAACATCTGAAACATGCGCTTGCAACAAACCCTAGCAAGCGGTTGGGTGGATGGAGCACTGCACAACGGGATCCGACTATGTGGGTTGTGATGGAGGAGGCGGCGGTGGCAGCCATCCGTGTCAGCCTAGGCGTGGCGCGGCATGGCGAGGCACGACCGGCCCAGCGCACAGCTATAGCACGCGTGGCTAGCCTGCAGCTGCCCGGCATCTCCATCGCTCGCCGCGCGTCAACAACCTTCTTTGGCATCCTCGTCAGTTGAAGAGGCGAGCACATCGCCATCTAATCGCCTGGGCCCCAAGACGACGATGGTCTCTCCTAGTTTAATGCGGGGTAGGTGAGTAAGTGCGTCACAGCTGTTGAGTCTGTTCGGACGGTGCTCCGGATAGAAATGGGGCGTGCGGACGTCCGCATCACAGCATTATCATTCAGATAAAGGTTCGGATGCCTTCGGAGTCTATGCGTGGCGCAATCCTACATGATTTGCTTGAATTCCAAGGTGGCACCTTCTCTCTCATGTATCGTAGGTACTCCCTCTGTCATGAAAGAAAAGAGTGAACATCTTGTTCGCTGAGGACTCAATGAATTGAAGTTTGACTATATTTATAGAAAAAAGTATCGACTATCGACCTTGAAAAAATACATTACACGATTAATTTAAAGTGTTTATTCGGTACATAAATATTTGTGATTTTCCATGTCTTTATTTAAACTTGGTTTTGCACTGTTACAGGAAAAAATTAACCGAGACGGGCATTGCAACCGCCTCGGTGGAAAGGTCACGGTAAATGAATCTTTCCTGAGGCGGTTGAAACGCCCGCCTCGGTTAATCAAATAAAAAACAAAAAAATAAAAATCCATGGACAGACCCGCCGAGCCCATCCATGCACTGGCACCGTAGCTCGCCGAAATCGGCCTTCCCGCACTGCCGCTGCCTCGCCCACTCTCAGATCCGGCCTCCCCGCCACCAGATTCGGCCTCCCAGCCGCCAGATCCGGGCTCCTCGCCCGCGCCGCCGGATCTAGGATCCGAGAGGGGCCTGAGAGAGAGGGAGGGGAGAGGGGTGCCAAGCCGGAGGGGAGGAGGGGCGCCGCCGCCGCTGCTTGCTCGGTGGAGGGGCACCGCCGCCGCTGCTGCTCGGTGGAGGGGCGCCACCACCACCGCCGGAGGGAGAGGGAGCCCGCCGCCCATGCGAGGCCGCGCCTCCACCACCGCGCGCCACCCACGGGAGAGAGGGAGGGAGGGAGTGCCGGGCGGAGAGAGGGAGGGATGGAGTGCCGAGCGCTGCGCGCGTTACGGAGTGAGGGATCGCCAGGAGGGAGCGGGTGCGGCTGGGAGGGAGGAAGTGGAGTGAGCAAGGAACCCTAAGTCTTGGTTATATATGAGCCCGGTAGAGTAATGAGTATGGGCTTTGCCTGGGCTCGAAGCTAGGCCACTATTTACCGAGCAGGCCTTACAATGTGACCGTCTCGATTAATATATTAACCGAGGCGGTCGCATTAGGTTCCCTGCCTCGGTAAATTGATTTTGCGAGACAGTTAACTGTGACCGCCACGGTTAATAAAAAATGCCCGCCTCGGTTAATACCAGGCATTAACCGAGGCGGTTTAAAAGTGCGCCCGCCTCCAAGCTCAATTTCAAAACGTCTCGTAAAATCTTTTGTGTAGTAGTGTTGGTTGGTTTCTCTGGAAAAATGATATATATTTGTTTATAACGGAGGTAGTTTTCTTTCTATTATTTGGGTTCCCAGCAGAGACGGAGATGACAGGTATGGATGGACGGGGATTTGGAGCACTCTACTAGATTTGCTCGACATCATGATGATGTTGCAGCCATGCATCCCCAGCTTTAAACTTGGAGGGCAGAGGAGGAACAATACCGAACACGGGATGGTGGGGGACGGGGAGAAGAAGCTTTAAACTTGGAAGGGTAAAGAAGCATCAGTTGTTGTTCACCATCACCGTCACCGGGCACCTCGCTGCCTTTCTTCCCGCTGCAGGCTTTTGGGCTCAGCTTCTCTCCCACCCAGAGTCCCAGGCACAGTGGCGCCAGACAGATCATCCTGGAAGGGAGTGAAGTGGCCTGCCCAGGGCTGGCATTGGCATTGGCATTGGATCCCATGCAGATGCTGCAGCAATGTTTATGCGTGCCTACCCCGAAACGCTTGGGGGGGGGGCTAGGAGTACCGGCCTAGGAGTACAACTACAAGGGTGGTCAAAAGGCTAAAAAAAGGAGCGAAGAGGGAACATCGCCTTTGCTTGAGAATCAAGATTTGGACTTGTGCCACTCACCTGCCTCTAGGGTGTGCTGGGCTCAGCTCTCTCTCTCGCTCTCGCTCTCTGTGTCCCACTCGTCAGTGCTGCATAGTCTGTTTTTCATAGGTCTTGTTTAGTTTGTGAAAGAATTTTTTTTTCATGTTACATCGGATGTTTTATGGAATGTCGGAAGGGGTTTTCGGATACTAATTAAAAAACTAATTACATAACTCGTGTGAAAACCGCGAGACGAATCTTTTAAGCCTAACTAGTCCATGATTAGCCTTAAGTGCTACAGTAACACACATGTGCTAATGATGACTTAATTAGGCTTAAAAGATTTGTTTCGTGATTTTCAACCAAACTGTGCAATTAGTTTTTTTTCATCTACATTTAGTATTCTATACTTGTGTCTAAATATTCGATGTGATGGGGTGAAAAAATTATAGGCGGGGATCAAAAAGCACGATCACAGTCTGTCAGTCTTCGAGAAGGAAAAGAGTAGTAGTACTAGCACAGGAACTGTGCTTGGTGCTTTGCTCTGCTCCGGTGTGTCTTGTATTGTACGTATGGCCACAGTACTGCTGTATTTATACTAATATAATGGCATGTGGAAGGCCTGGGCCCACGAGTGGATCCTTCGCGAGCAGCAAGTTGGCGTGACAGAGATCCGGCTGCCTCTGTGTGTTCTTCGCTTCTAGATCTACCACACACCACACACACACACACATGGTGTCACTTACTACTACTCTCTCAGACATGAACATGACGCGTGATCTGATGATCCATGCATATGCGTGTGCATATGCAGGGCCCCGATGTGGATCTCATCCATCTAATCATGTCAGATAAAAGGCGGATAGACGTAGGATCCGAGGGATGGGATGGCCGTGGCATTTGGATCTCTGTTGCATGCCACTTTGCATCTGCGATTCTGAGTTCATGAACAAAATATATATATAAACCTGGCCTCGAGACAATGCGCTGCGCGCATCCATCGCTACCTGAAACACACTACTAACATCTACTACTATGCAAGTTCCACAATGCAGGATATCAACATATCAATAAAAAAAAATCAGTGCGTGTTTGGTAGTGTTCCAAATCCCTGGTTCTTAGCTCCAGCTCTCTATACGGTGCAGAATTAATGGGGAGTAGCGACGAGCGGGGTTTTTAGCTCCCAATATAAATGGATAAGTGGTTTTTGTATGATATTCGTCAAAGGCTCTGTTCAGCCGGCTTATAATCCGTACTTTTCAACTTGTTTTTTCAGCTGGAACAGTGTTTTTCTCTCACAAAAAAATCAGCCAAAACAGTGTTTCAGCTTATTTTTCAGCATAAGCGAACGGAGCCAAAATCTATGCGAATTTTTATTGTTTAGTTGAGGAGCAGGAAGCTGTCAAAGAGGGATAAATGAATTTTCCGTGAAACTCCGCACGCACAATAAAAAGCAAAGCAAAGGTTCATCGACGCGTACGTCCATGGATAAAACTGCCGCCGGTACTGCATGGGTACATGCATGCAAGCATGTAGCAGCGCGAGCATCGCGCCAGTTGTCCGTCGTCCTACGGCTATATATTTCACACGCCAGGTAGTATCTCTGGCATTGCAATTGCTACACGATCTGTGCAACGAACGAAGAAAAATGCAACATGCATGGCCATATGATTCCCGGCCGGCGCAACAACAAACGGACTACGTGTACAGGCAGCAGGATCTCGTTGTTGGGTTATATAGCGTTGTGTGGCGCCGTACCCTTCTTTTTTTTCTTCTTTGCTTGCCTTTTTATTGCCGGAGAGATCAGAGATGGATGGATGGGATGCGTACCACCACGGCGGAGAACGTGCAAAGATACCTTGGGCAAGGCAAGGCAGCCACCCGTCTTGCAAGGGAAGCTCGGCTGGCACTGGTGGTTGGGTAAAGCGGCCGCAACCGGATCTACAGGACTACAGCGTAAGCCTGCCTTACTAACCAACTTTTTTTAACATGGTTTTCTTGATCCCTTTGTTAGTGTAATAATGCTAGCTAGCTGCATTGGATGCAAAGCAACGCAAGGAGGATAAAGTGGAAAAGCTACGTACACACCCATGTCCCGGAGTCGGATCATCCCAGGCTGATGACATTCTTTACTTTACTCACTCCAAAGAAACTAACTACTAGTACAAGTAGAAAGCTAAGGATCATCAGCAGTTGTGGCTGGTTATTATTATAATATTATCAGGTGCAATGTCATCAGATCCCATGCATGATAAAATGCGGCTGCGATTCAGCTACACGCAGGAAGGAAAGCAATGCAAACCCAGATCCAGAAGCAACATATATATATACTCTTTTATACTGGAAAATAGTAGTATATACTACTCCAGATCCAGAAGCAATCAACGTACTACTCTTTTTATAAAACCGTGTTGTATTATAGTACACATAATTCTACTCCTCCTTCAGTGGTGTCGAAACTAAAGTGTGTCGGTGGTGGCAACAGGTAAGCAGCGCAATGCACCGTACAGTACCTTTTTATTGCTGGGTCTGGGTTCTTTATTGTGTGCCTGTGGCTAACCTGGCTGATTAGAGAGGGTGATTAAAGTAGTTATTTACTGTGATACAGTTATAGTAGTAGCAGTACTAAATAGTACTCCGAGATCCAAGAGGTTGCGTTGCGTCCCCAAAAAAAAGTGTGTTATTTTAGCTATACAATGCTAAGTCAAATCATTACCTATCAATTTAACCATTTTTTACAAACATCTACTAATATTGATTATATATATATCAAATACTAAGTGTAGTTTTTTTCATCATTTAATATATTTATTTAAGTTTAGTTTAATTTAAAATAGTTTTTAACTTCAATCTACTCGTAATTTAGAATGGCACCCTTTTCTGGTTCGGTGGGAGCGGACCTAGAGCCTAGAGGAGAGTACGCGTGTTTAGATTCCAAAGTTTGCCTTCTAAATTCACTATGCAGAATTCCTATTCTCCGTCACATCAAAATGCCGGCACATATATGGAGTACTAAATATAGATGAAATTTAAAACTAATTACACAGTTTTGTTGTACTTTGCGAGACGAACATTTTAAGTCTAATTAATCAATATTTGAACAATTATTACCAAATAAAAATAAAATTACTACAGTGTGACGGAACATTTACTATGCAAACTTTGGCTCCAAAGTTTGCCATGTAAACGAGGCCCTACTACAGGCGCTGTGAAGACGGACGCCGTGACAGTGGCAGGCACAGCAGGTCAGCAACAGCAGGCTGGGAAGATTTCCCTTCCTCTGCTGTCAGACGCACATATAGAGAATGTACGGGACACGCGCGAAACCGGGCCAAGGCCGTGTTTAGATCAATCGGTGGTCACCAAATGTACTGTAGCGTTATAAATGTGTACTGTAGCATTTCGTTTGTATTTGATAAAAAATGTTCAAATTTTGACTAATTAAGCTCAAAATGTTCGTCTCGTAAAGTACAACAAAACTGTGTAATTAGTTTTTGATTTCATTTATATTTAGTACTCTATATATGTGCCGATATTTCGATGTGACAGGGAATCTTCCCTGGAATTTGGGGAAGAATTCTGGAAAAACAAGGCCAAGGCGAGAACGACGACATCAGAACATGCAGTTGCAGGGCACTGTCGTTTTTTATTTACTGCCCGCACCGCACGTCCGCACCCTATACAGCCTGCAATTGCAGGATTTGCAGCAGAGCCGTGTGCTGTGCTAGCCCGGTGAACGGAGAGAGCAGTCAATTTCACTGCTGCTGTGGTAAACGTTCTGTGTCCGTGCCAAGGTGAAAATAAAAAGGTCAATGACTCTCGACGTGGCGATGGCGATGGGAAATGGCATTTCTGTCGCTCGCTCTCCCGAGAAGAATCCTAGGCTGCATTGCATGATCTGGTGCATGCACTGCACGCACACGCACTGGTGGTGGTTTGGTGGTGTCCTCATGGCGTGCGTCGCCCATCCGTCCGTGCTGCTGATAGCGGACTACCTACCTGTTTGACTTGGGGAACCTACATTGATCGCCTGCTTTCGTGGTGACGAAACCAAAGCCAAACCAACCGAATCCCATGCCTGCCTGCAGAGGGTGCAGAAACTGCAGACATGCCCGGCTGCTCGTTCGTTATTAATCCACGAAAACAGGAGGTTACTTACTGTCTAGGGCTGGTTTGGTACCTTGATTAATTGTTAGTCTTAGTTTGAGGTCATCTAAAGAAGTGGAGTATTTTTTTTATTTATATCCTAACTAAGTATCCACTAGTTTTTTTTTCAGCAACTAATTCTGGGAGGGCTCCTTCTTAAGGGCTTTCCCGGAGGAGGTGGAGCCGTTTTCCGGCTCCTCATTTTTCCACTGAAGAACTCTAAACAGCTTCTCCTAATAAACAATTTGGTAGGGATCCTTCAGGGGAGCCAAAGCCGAAGCCGAAGCCGAAGAGGAGCCCTAACAAAGAAAGCCTCTACGTATCTAATTAGCATATAAATATAGTGCTAATTTTTAGTAGTTTGGATTCAAACAAGTCCATATATTGTTTTCACCTTACAGATTCCTAAGTGTTAATTTAGCGATTCTTTTCCACCACCAGCCCCAGTTTTGTTTATTGATATACTCTTTTTTTAATTTGTTTTGTGTCTTATTGTCCATTTTCTACACTAGCCTCTATTTGTATTGATATTTATTAGATTTAAAACACTCTTTTGAGCGTCTACATCAAAAAACAAAAGAGAAATACCAAATGCTTATTTACATTACAGAAAATAAAATATGCTACAGACAACACAAATCTAGTTTTCCTCCATTTCTTTTATAAAAAAGTATCTTTTTTCTTCGTGCGAGCTGCGTAGGAAATTGTAGAGTCAGCTAGTTTTCTTTTGTACATCCTGTTTGCTTGACTGAAAAGCCATGACTCAGAGTATTATTTGCTGATTTATTATGAGTGAATGGCTATTCAGTTCAGTTGAAAAGCTCAAGCGATAGCTTTCTGCACTTGCACGTCAAGCTAGCCTCTCCGAGCTCTCCCTGCCTCTGCACGCCACTGCATAGGACATAGGAGTAGGAGGCAACAAGATGCTCTCCGTGCTGCCCGGGTCTCCCATCTCATGATGGCTTTCCTAAAACAACTAGGGGCTGGCTGCCTGGCCGAGACTGACGGAGCCCCCTCTGTTCCTGAGGTAGGCAGTGCAACAGCCCATGTGAAGCGCGAGAGAAGGAAGAAAGTTTCTGCAGCTTCTTCCCCTTGTTTGTCTCTCCCCCAGCATGCATGCACATCACAGCTTCCATCACCAATCACCATGGATGGATCCACTCAATAGCTTCCACCACATGGATGCATGTGAGTGTGGAGGCTGCTTGCTCTGCACATGTACAAGCGGCCTCTTCGCCGCAGCCCCCCTGCGATCTGTCATTTGTCAACTGAACTCCAGGGATGTTGCAACTTGATTTTTAATTTTTTTTACCAGGCAACCAGGCGGAGGATTAGAGGAATGTAGTGTAGGCATGTAGCATAAGTAGGGAATTTACAGAGATAAATAAGGACTGGTTTGGACACAGGCATCCATCCATCTAGCAGCCTCCAGGGAGGTGTAAAAAGAAACTAGCTGTTCACCCCACACTACCATGCCATTGGCCATCCCCATGCATGCTGCTCTCACGAATGGAAGATTCTCCTCTCCCACACCAAGTGCAGTGCAGTGCCGGGACAAAAGAGCACAAAGTACATCCTCCCTAGCCTGCCCACGCTGCCCATCCATCCCCCACCTTCTTTGCATGCTCCGGTCCTGTCCAGTCCTCCATGGATCCATCCATCCACAACAAGCAGCTCGACTAATTCTGAAGATCCGATCATACACTGCCAGATCCAATTCAGTCGAAAACTTGAAACTGGCAGGTCTTCTTCATGCTTGAATTGCCTCCTCTTCATGTGCAGGATTATTGTTTCTTCTCCCATCTACTGCCGGACACACTTGTGTTCTTGAGCTCTTTGTTGTTGTGGCTGACGGACGAGCTTTTACGCTGCAATTGGCACGGGACCCAGGGCCATGGTAAAGCAAAAACAACAAGTATACACCAACATAACTCAACTGAACTGAGCTGAGCCCATGATCTTTTTTCTTTCAGCGAAAGCTCATGATTTTGACAAACTGTGAACTATAGTTTATATAACGAATATAATGAACAGATCTGTGGGAATTCTCCCTCTTACAGACTTTCCGTTTTTCCTATTCATGAACCCTATAAATAAACAGCCTTTTCCAATTCTACAGTTTCTACTCCACGCAACCCCCCTAAAAAACAGAGGAAAGAAATAATAAACCAACACACTGTTTGTACGAGAGCTCTGTAGTCTGTACCATGCCATGGCCTTGAAATCAAACCATGAAAAGAGAGGAGGGGGAAGGAAGGAAGAAGCCAAGGTGTGCAAGAACTCCAAGAGTCCATGGGTAACAGCACCAGGCTCCACTCTTTTGGCACCATGATCCTCCAAAAGGACGACGAGTGCAGCACAGGCGGCCGGCTTTCGGCGGAGGCGGTGGAGAAGAGAGGAGTCGGAGCTGCCGACGCCGCCGCGGCGGTCACCCCCAGATCCGCGAGGCGCCGGCGACCGGCGAACAGGAGTGGATGCCGCCATGCCGGTGAGGTCGTCCGCCGTCGTCCTGCACGTACGCCAGGTAGCTAGAACCCAATTGGCGACCGCCAGAGCCGCGGCGGGGCGGATCGGGGCCGCGTCCGCTCTCAGCCCGCGCGGATCCGCTTCTTGGGCGGCAGGGCGCGGAACACGGTGGTGAGGTCGCGCGCGACGGGGAAGAAGGCGCGGCGCGACTCCGGCGCCGCGGACGACGGGAGCTTTCGCTTGGCGGGCGTCGAAGACTCCGACGGAGGCGCCCACGCCGGCTTCCGCGGCGCCGGCGGGCACTCGGCCGGCGGCCGCAGCCTGCTCCCCTCCGACGTCGGCGTCGTGGGCTCCGCCTCAGCCTCCTGGTCCTGGTCCTGCCCCTGGGCCTCCACCGGGCCGGCCTCCCCCTGCTGCTGCTGCTGCTTCTCCGCCGCAGGCAAGGCCACGGACTCCGCGTCCGGCGCCGGCGCCGTCGACGACGAGGCCGCCGACGAGCATGCCGGCTCTGGCGCCGGCGCCGGCGCCGTGGTCCTGATCGGCGGCAGCGCCGGGAGGACGTCGGCCGCCGCGGCCGCCGTGGAGCTCATCTGGCCGTCAGTAGGCGCGCGGGAGATGACGATTGACGAGCGGCGCGGCGGTGGGTGCGAGGGAGGAGGTGAAACGAGGGAGGGGCGGGCGGGCGGACAACGCAAAGAATGCAAGACGGTAGCGCCAAGCCGCCGAGGCTGTTAAATACTCACTTGTCGTCTAGAGAGAGAGAAAGAGGCTAGAGGAGGAGGCAGATAGCCGCTTTGATCGACTTTTCTGTGGGCCCGGCTTTAGTACAACCATCGGCTTTGGTCGTGTTAAAGGTCAGGGCAAAATAAAAAGATATATACAACTGGTATAATACAAATCCTGAACCTAATACACGCAAAGGAAAAAAAGGAATCCTAGACTTAATAATGGGACTTTTCCATAAAAAAAAGTGACTATGAGAGTTTGAAGGTGTTGTTTCTTGTTAGTGGGAAAAGAAATCCTATGCCACGGTGCTTTAACCATGAGCGTCTTGGATTCATGCCTCATCGATCTCAAACACTACCACAGGATTTTTCCTGACGGTTCCTAGTATTCTTGTCGGTTTTCTTAGAACTGACGTGACTAAGGAATAGATCCTGTTGGCCGAAAGAATTCGGCAAGATAGGCTCGGTATTTCTGTCGGCTTCGTTAAGCCGTTAGGAATTTACCAAAACCGTCAGAACCATAAGCGGGCAAAGATGTGAGTTGACATTTTAATTCCTTCCAAACCATTTCCATGACAAATCAAAAGCATTCCATTTCCATGAGAAATCAAAAGCACCTCCCCTTCTGCGTGAGGTTTAGTCGGTTATAGTAGACATTCTTAAAGGCTTTATTATAGTATGTAATTACGAATAGTTAAGAAGTCTAATGGCAAATTTCTAAATATCAGCACCAAAGCTAGCTAAGTTTTAATTTTGTATCAGGATTAAAATTATGTGTTTATTGTACAGTGAAGAAATATTGTAATACACATTTAAAAAGTGTCCTCCTAAGGTAAAGCAGCATGCTAGAGATTAAGAAAAATCCTTACTTTACTCGATGTTTTTGTTAAGAAAAAAAAATCTTACTTCTTAAAGGCTTTGTTATAGTACGTAATTACATATAGTGAACAAGTCTATTGATAAAATTCTAAGAAAATGCTACCAAAGCTAGCTAAGTTTTTATAGTAGGATTGAAATTATGTGTTTATATACTTTATTGTATAGTGAAAAATTACACATTTTTGTAGTAAATTTTAAAAGTTATCCTCATAAGGTAAAGGGTGCATTAAGAAAATTCCTTACTTTACTAAATATTTTCTTTAAATAAAAACATAAAATCTTGCTGCCTTGTGCCCTTCATTTTTTAAAAATAAAATATATTCAACAAAATCTACGTGTGTGAATAAAATGCAACAATAAGGGTTTGAAGCTGTTTTTCTTGTTAGAGGGGAAAAAAATCTTATGCCATGATGCAACAGACATCAGGACCTCCGGTTCGTGCCTCATCGATCTCAAAGTGGGGAAGATGTGAGCTGGCCTTCTTCCAATTCCTTCTTTCCACGTCAAATCAAAAGCGCCTTCCCCATGAGGCCATGAGGCTTAGTCGGTTACAATAGACACCTTGGAGGTTTTATTATAGTGTGTAATTACATATAGTTGAGAACTCCAATGATGAAATTCTAAAAAAAAGAGTATCCAAGGTAGCTAATTTTTTATAGAATGATTGAAATTATGCGTTTATTGTATATTGAAAAATAATCCAATTTGTAGTGCACATTTTAAAAGTTGTCCTCATAAGGTGCATGCCAGACATCAAGGAAATTCCTTACTGCACTCAATGCTTTCATCAAAGAGAAAAACAAATGTCTTGCTGCATTGTGCCCCTCACTTTGTTTTTATTAGGATATTCAACAAAATCTACATGTGCAAATAAAATGTGACAACAAGAGTTGAAGTATATAGTTGTTTCTTGTTAGAGAAAAAAATCATATGCCATAGTGGTGCTGCACATCTGCTTCGTGCCCCATCGATCTCAAAGCGTGGCCGGGAAAGATGTGAGTCGGCCTTCTTTCAATTCCTTGATTCCACGTCAATCAAAAGCGCCTCTCCTTGCGCGTGAGGCTTAGTCAATTACAATAGACATCTTGTAGGTTTTATTATAGTATGAAATTAACGTATAGCTGAGAGCTCGAATGATGAAATTCTAAAGAAAAAAGTATCGAAGGTAGTCAGTGAAAAATTATACAGTTTGTAGTGCATATATTTCAAAAGTTGTCCTCGTAAGGTAAAGCAGCATGCTAGGCATGCATTAAGAAGAAAGAAAAAAAACTTACTTTACGCAATGTTATATCTTTTTTTTTAAAAAAAACAAAACCTTGCTGCCTTGTCATGCATGCATTGTGCCCTTGGCTTTGTTCTTCTTCTTTTTTTTTAACGAAAAGGACATTCAACAAAATCTACTTGCGGGAATAAAATCGTCGCATCCTTCTCTCATGCTTGATTTGTTGCTTGCAGGGGTGGACGGACAGTTGGTTGATGCACAGCGCCGCCTGCCCGCAACACCTCACGCGTGTGGGGTGGCGCGCATGACATGCATGCATGAGCATTGCCGTGCCGGATGGATACGCACTCTCATCAGCAGATCGAGCATGCCGCCTGCGGCCTGAGAGAAAAGAGAGAGGCTACCTAGGCCTGGCCGGCCGGCACGCAATGATGGCGTGAGGAATAACGGAGAGGAGAGGGGTGAGCGAGCGGGAGAAAAGGAGGCAGCGGCGGCGGCACGGCACATGCATGCAGCTAGCGCGTCGCGTGATGCACGTACGGCCGAGGCGTACGCACTCTCATCAGCAGATCGAGCATGCCGCCTGCGGCCTGAGAGAAAAGAGAGAGGCTACCTAGGCCTGGCCGGCCGGCACGCAATGATGGCGTGAGGAATAACGGAGAGGAGAGGGGTGAGCGAGCGGGAGAAAAGGAGGCAGCGGCGGCGGCACGGCACATGCATGCAGCTAGCGCGTCGCGTGATGCACGTACGGCCGAGGCGTCGCCGGCACAAAAGAGACGGAGGCCGCGCGGAGGGGGCGGTGCTGTGTGCATGCATGATGCATGCAGTGGACACTCATGAATTTCTTTTTGTAGCTATCCTTTTCTATCTAGGTACTCGTCAGCTCATTCATCATCATAAAAAAGGAGAAGGAAAAAAACAAATTCGGGTGGTTTGGAATCGGTTTGTATGCGCAGTCAGCTTCGCGATAATGAATTCAACATGTCGTAGCTAGCTGGAGCGACGTGCTCCTGTCCGATCGTTATCTCTCTGGCTCTCTCTATCCGTCCCACTCGGCACACCTATTTTTGTTTGAATTTTCGTGGGCTATAGCTACAATGAGGCCTATACAGCGCGGATGGATCGGTTGGGGATGACGACGATCAGTGGGAGTAGACTACGACTATACGGAGTGGGATTTGCGTAGACGGAAACGCCTCTCTCCCTGTCAGCTTGACGACGACGCAGGCAAGACGCCAACCCACCATCCACTCCACTCACAGCGACGACCATGCATGCATATGCATGGGCATGGCGTTTCAAAATTCGATCGGATTCGGATGCATAGCGTTGCTTCCGATCAAATGCATGCATGGTGGGTGCCTGCCTCTGCGTGTGTCGCTGCTCTGAAGAAAACGACGCTATGCTAGATGTTGCGAAACAGCCAGTGTGCCCTCCAATTGCGATGGAATTGCGACGGCTGCCACTGGCTTGGATGAGAAGAAGAAGAAGAAGAAGAAGCTCACACTCTGGTTCTCATGTCGTGTCCGGTACTCTGGTCGATCCGCTGGGACTGGATAGTAAAGGGCAGGTGGGCCAGGTCACCGTTCCATTCCCCGCCCACCCAGGGCCTTAGGGCCAGGCCAGGCCGGCCCACAGAAGGGGCCCAGTTTGTTGGCAGCAGCCAATGCTGATGGGCCCTGTGGACCCGGATGGGTCCTTAGTTTCTGTACTAGTAGCATTTCTTCACTACCGTTTCTTCTTCTGAACGAAACGCCATTTATCCGCCGCCGTTGCTTTGGACATGACACCACCTCTGCATTTACTCTTCTTTATATTAATTCATTCACCAATCACCACTTTTGTTAAGTGTATACGTCCCTATGTCCTAGGATAAATAGATTTCTAACCTAAAAATTTGTCTATAAATAAATCATTCTCTAGACCAGAAGGTTTAATGGTCCACAAATTTATTTTTCTCAAAGTGTCCTCACTCCTCATATAAGTTGTCTTTGTTTACAATAATGGATTTTATATTTTTTCCCCATGTGTATCAATATACTCACGCATTTATTTTTGAAACCCGACCGCTACTGGTTGATCATCATCGTAGGTACGGTAGCTGGATCGGCGCTTGATGCAAATTAAAGTCTCGCTGCTAAGGGCATCCACAAATGTTATAACGCCCCGTTTGCTTGGCTAATAAGTCATAACTGAAAGTGTTGTTTGCTAATTTGTTGTGAGAAAAAACACTACTGAATAACTGGCTGATTTGACTGATAAGCTCAAACGAACAGGGCGTAAGTTAGTTACTAGCTCTAAGTCAACCTCTTCATTAATGCTAGCTTTTAGTAATGGCTCATAAATATGATTTTAGAATGTGTGTATGAGCCTAGCTCTCGATCAAAAGCTATCTTTTCTCTCTTATCTATTAAAATATAAAAAATCTTAGAGCTAGCTCAGCCATTGCGGGTGCCCTAAGGCCAGTCTCAGTGGGAGTTTCACGTGAGTTTCATTTGCATTAAATGGGTTGCCACATAGGCACTTTTGATGACATGACAGTGTATTTAAGAAGAGAGAAGAAATGAGTTTCATCTAGATAAAACTCTCTTGGCACGATTACCAACTCTCTATGAGTCTTGGAATTAAATGCCTATAAAACTATGGAATGAAACTCTCCATTGAGAGTAGGTGTTTCATCCAAGTTTTATTTCTTTTCAAATGACATGGTAGTCTTGAAAATAATGTAATGAAACTCTCCGTTGAGACTGACTTAGGCGTCCCCAGCCGGCGACGTTGCCGGCCGACGCGGCAGGGTAAAAGAATAGAATAATAAAAATCCCGAACGCACTGACGAGTTAGAGCCTGTTTAGTTGGCTCACCAACCCAAAAAGTGCTACAGTACCTGTCACATCAAATCTTGCGGCACATGCATAGAGTACTAAATGTAGACGAAAAAAACTAATTACACAGTTTAGTTGTAAATCACGAGACAAATCTTTTGAGCCTAATTAGTCCATGATTGGACACAAATTGCCAAATAAAAACGAAAAATGCTACAGTAGCCGAACCCAAACTTTTTTACCGACTAAACAACCCCTCAGATGAATAGGCCCGACACTACAGAGACGGTAAACATTTTGAAACCCGTGCGAGACTGGCGACGAAAGAAGCACTAGCGATTCGGTTTAGTATTTGCTTGTCTTATCAGCTAAGCCAATAATATTTTTTTTTCATAATAAATCAGCAAATAATACTTTTTAGCCTGGTTTTTCATCAAAACGAACGGTTGGCCCTCTCTCTCCCACATTGGATCCTGAGCATCAAATAGCTAGCACAAATCGACTCTTTGGGATGCCCTAATATTAATTCTAGATGCATGTCGCGTGCAACGCAATGATGATGCATGGACTTTGATTCTGGCCTGTTCCTCCGATCCATCCTACAGCTCTCACATCACATGTAAGGGCTTGTTTGGTTTTCAGAGTTAAAGTTTAATTTCCATCACATCAATGTTTCCGTAAATACATGGAGTACTAAATATAGACTAATTGCATGCATGTCGACACAGATTAAGAGTAATTTACGAGACGAATCTATTAAGCCTAATTAGTCCAAGATTGGAAACTTTTTGTCAAATAAGACAAAAGTGCTACAGTATTTGTTAAACTTTAACTCCTCCAACCAAACACCCCCTAACATGCATGTTAATGATGGTGGTGAGTAATATAATACGGCATCATCTTCACTTTGAGAACATGCATAATCCAGAATTCCAGACTAGCTAGCTACTACAGTACTCCTATCGATCCCATACCCGTATATACAGTACCTTTTCAAAAAATAGACTAGCATCAAATTCTTAGTTTGGAGTAGTATAGTACCAGTGGTTTATCTTTTTTTCTAATGGCAAGATGCTGATTGATTAAATTGATATGCATGGATTATAATTTTTTTTATTTTTATAAAGAAAATAAAGACAGTTGTGCCAAGGACAAAGAGGAGCGCGGTGGGGCGGGACGACATTGGCCACATCACTGTCATGAGGACCCACCTACATGCATGCATGTGGGCCATGTGCATAGATATATACAAGGACGTCTTTATCACACATGGTTGATGATATGGTCGCCGGATGCTCCTTTCATTTTTCATTACTTGTCTTCCCATGCAAGGTAAGAGCGACTTAGGATCCAATGCTCGTGCAGCGGAAGCTAGCAGCATGTACTTTAACGATTATTAATTATTAAATGGATTAGTTGGATGGATCAGAAATTCAGAATCGAAGGTTAGTCATCATACATACGTAACAGTAGTAATCTAGTCAGCAGCGACGAAGCTAACGGCCGGGCAACACGGGCTCGAGCCCGACCTACCGATGCTGCATACGTAGAGCCCCCCTAAGCCCCCCCTTAAATTTGTATGCATAATTATATAGATTAGGAGGGGCTAAGATTTATTAGAGATTGGAAAAACTCTTTTACTTATTGGGCCACCGGCCACCGGCCACCAATTTACTTATTGGGCCACCTCCTCCTCCTCATACTGTAAGCAGGCCCAAAGTATGAAGGAGCATGAATTAGAGACCTGCTTTCCATCCCGAGCAGCGGCGGCGGCGGCTTCCTGTTCGCGTTCGCGCGGGTCGCTGGACGCCGGCGGCGCGACTGCGGCTCTTGACGGCAGCGGGCAGGCGCCAGCGGCCAAGGCGCTCGCCGCAGCGGCGCGGCTCCTGGACGGCACCGCCAGGCGAGGACGCGAGGTGGGCGGGCGAGCGGGCGCTCTTGACGGCAGCGGGCGGGCGCCGGCGGCCAAGGCGCTCGCTGCAGCGGCGCGGCTCCTGGACGGCGCTGCCAGGCGAGGACGCGAGGTGGGCGGGCGAGCGGGCGCTCTTGACGGCAGCGGGCGGGCGCCGGCGGCCAAGGCGCTCGCTGCAGCGGCGCGGCTCCTGGATGGCGCCGCCAGGCGAGGACGCGAGGTGGGCGGGCGAGCGGGCGCTCTTGACGGCAGCGGGCGGGCGCCGGCGGCCAAGGCGCTCGCTGCAGCGGCGCGGTTCCTGGACGGCGCTGCCAGGCGAGGACGCGAGGTGGGCGGGCGAGCGGGCGCCAGCGGCCGCAGCACGCAGGACGCAGCACAGCGAAGCTCTTGGGCAGGCGGCAGGAAGGTGATTTTTTTTACTATAAAATTGAGTACGAGTGTACGACAGTCCGTGATGCGTGATTGATTGTTTGATTTATGATACATTTCAATTTTTAGATCTTCAAGTAATCAGTATGTCGAAAAGAACTTTGGTCAGTTACTTTTCCAGTTCAAGTGGCAGCGGCTCAACTCCACGCAGTAATGAGAGCACAAGTCAACCAAAGAAACCGAGGGAAGAGTTTAGTCATTCAAACCTAATTGCTGACCCTGCACAGCGCAAACCAATTGATTCTTATGAAGCATCAATTAGAGACCAATTAAAGAGAGCATATGCTTTGAGTGGTCCAACCCAACCTCATGAATTTCGATTTCCTCGTAGATGTATGGGTGGTGAATGAAGATCATTTCAAAAGACTTGGTTTGATGAATTTGATTGGGTAGAGTATAGTGAGTCCAAGGATGCTGCTTATTGCTTGTATTACTATCTTTTCTTTAATTCGGCAAAGGCTGAAAAATTTGGGAGTTCTGTCTTTGCACATCAAGGTTATGTGAATTAGAAGAATGCTAAGGATACTTTTTATAAGCACAGTGCTTCCAAGACCCATACAGAGGCTAGAATGAAGTGTGACGATTTTATGAATCAAAGGACAAGTGTGAGTCGAAGAATAGTTGAGGTAAGCACAGAGGAAGAAAAACGATATGAGATTCGTTTGACATCATCTTTAGATGTTGCAAGATTTCTCATATATCAAGGGCAACCTTTTCGTGGAGATGATGAGAGTTCTACTTCTCTCAACAAGGGTATGTTCAGAGAGATGGTTGATTGGTATAAAGATAAGGTAGATATAGTGAAGGATGCATATGACAAAGGTTCAAAAAATTGCCAGATGATATCTCCTGATATACAAAAGGATCTTGCACAAGCTTGTGCAGAGGAAGTCACAGCTGTCAGTATGGATGAGATTCAAGGTAGAAAATTCTTAGTGCTTATTGATGAGTCCCGGGATGTATCAATAAAAGAGCAAATGGCAGTGATTCTAAGGTTAGTACTCCACAATTATTTTGTGCATAGATTTTATTACAATTATTTCTACAATTATACTAACACATAAACAAATGTACTGTGCAGGTTTGTGAATGATAAAGGGCAAGTGGTGGAGAGATTTCTTGGACTTCAGCATGTTCAAAGTTGTACAGCTATTGCATTGAAAGAAGTTTTGGTCGACATGCTTTCAAGTCACAATTTGTCTGGCTCTATGCTTCGTAGGCAAGGGTATGATGGAGCTTCTAATATGAGAGGTAAATTTAATGGGGTCCAGAAATTGATTCGTGATGAAAATCCTTATGCTTTCTATGTGCATTGTTTTGCCCATCAATTGCAACTAGTGGTTGTTGCTGTTTCGACTTCTAGTGCAGACATTGCAGATTTCTTTAACTATGTTCCTTTAATAGTCAGCAATGTGGGTGCATCCTGTATGAGAAAAGATGCCTGGCTTGCAAAGCATCATGATGTGTTGCTAGAAAAGATTGAGAAGGGTGAGATTATGACTGGAAGAGGTTTAAATCAAGAAAGTAGCCTAGCTAGGCCAGGGGATACTAGATGGGGTTCACATTTTAAAACTTTGCTTTGCATTTTGGTGATGTGGGAGGCTATCATAGATGTGCTTGAGATAGTGAAGAAAGATTCTATTAAACCAACAAATAACGGTGGAGCTTTAGGTTTAATTGGAAAAATAGAGAGCTTTGATTTTGTGTTCATCCTGCATTTGATGATACATTTGTTGAGCATGACAGATATTTTGTCACAAGCTTTGCAAAGGAAGGATCAAGACATAGTTGAAGCAATGCATTTGATCACAGATGTGAAAGATAGCTTGCAGGATATGAGGGAAAATGGATTTGAGCCATTACTCAAAAGAGTGATAACCTTCTGTGAGAAGAATGAGATTGAAGTGCCAGATATGGATAAGGAAATAAATGTTAGAGTGACATCTAGAAGAAGAAAGCAAAAGGTAACAAACATGCATTACTATCATGTTGATCTTTTTCTGGTCGTCATTGATGCCATCTTGACTGAGATGAATCATCGGTTCAGTGAAATTAGTTCAGAGTTATTAGTATGTATGGCTGCTTTTAACCCAAGGAACAACTTCTCTAATTTTAATGTGGACAAACTTGTGAGGCTGGCTGAAATTTATGCTGAGGATTTTGATATTGGTGGTCTAGCTATTTTGCCAAATCATCTTACACAGTTTGTCAACCGTGCTAGAAGAATTCCTGATTTTCTTGGATGCACTGAACTCGAAAAAGTTGCTGAAATTATGGTCAACACTAATATGCACACATCTTATAAATTGGTTTATCGTCTCATTGAGCTAATCTTGATACTACCGGTGGCAACGGCTTCAGTTGAGAGGATATTTTCAGCCTTAAACATTATAAAGACAGATTTGCGTAACAAAATGGGTGATACATGGCTCAATAACTTGATGATATGCTATACTGAGAAGGAGATCTTTAGAAAGATTGATAGTGAGAAGATCAAAAAACGGTTTCAAGAGATGAAAAAGCGTCGTATGTTATTGCCTAAAAAATTAGTGGTATGCTCTATTCTCTTCTAAATTCATAATTTGAAGTTCCATATATATTTGACTAATCAATTATGCCTATTTTTGTAGGTTGCTACTTCGGAGGAATAATGTGGGGGCAACGGACGTGCTGTTAATTAGTTTCGCAATTGGATCTTTTGGTATGAATGAACTACATCCTTCTTTTTTCATGATGTATTTTGTGAATTTCGTCGATAGTCGACGTTTTCAATATAAGATTGATTCAAACTATTATATATTTATCTATTGTGAGGTGTCATAGTAGAGTTAAGTCGTCGACGACTTTTGTTCAGTCTGACCTAATTTTTTTACTGGCTTCGTCGCTGCTGGTCAGCATGCACGGTGGACGACGTACCATCAATTATTTTTGTCATAAAATAAATAAAGGTCATAGTCGGCGAGACGGTGACGGTGACGACGTACAGTACGTGCAGTGGGCCCGAGCGACGAAATCTACAGGCTCTGAATCGGGAGGCCCTCAGGCATGGCCGCATGGGCCGCTGGGCCATGGGACATGTACGTACGTATTCTTTACGTCTATGGTCTTTTTTAGATACCTAAATTCATCCCTAAATTGTACTATGCAAAAAGAAGATTCTCTATCACATCAAAATATTGGTACATATATAGAGTACTAAATATAGATGAAATCAAAAACTAATTGTACAATTTTGTTGTACTTTGCGAGACAAACATTTTGAGTCTAATTAATCAATGTTTAGACAATTATTACCAAATAAAAACAAAATTACTACAGTATGACGTGACGTTTACTATGCAGATTTTAGCCTCAAAGTTTAATATCTAAACAAGGCCTATATATACATACAGTGTGGTCAGAGCCTCAGAGAGTCAGAGGTAACAGTAGAACCGAAGCTGTGCTCGTACGTACGTACTGTAGATGCGGCATGGGCATCAGGGCGTGCATATATATATATATATATATATATATATATATATATATATATATATATATATATATATAACTATTACCACAGCTGGCTACAAAATAATTTATTCTGTAGCCACTTTGAGTTACGATAATTGCTATGCTAATTCATAATATTACAGTAACTCCTTACTCTGTGATTTACTATAACATTATGGTAAATATCCCTATATGTTATAGTAATTCAACTATCGTAAATATATACTGACATTGTCGTAAATTAATATATAAAATTATCGTAAATAGAGGTGGCTACAAAATAATTTATTTTGTAGCTAGCTATAGAGTATACTCTCCCTCTATATATATATATATATATATATATATATATATATATATATATATATAGCCACTTTATTTTCTTACCCACCGTGTATTGTGTATTCGTGTCCATGGCCCATGCGTAGTAGAAAAGTAGAAACAGCGACGCGATGCAGCATAAACCGTCTTTTTTTAAGCCCTTTTTTCAAAAGGTTATCTCAAATTGGCAGAAAAATTTCAGAAAATGGATCCAGAGCTTGGCGCCATCCACGCTGGCGTCAAGGTAACATAGCTTGACGCCATTGGCGTTGGCGCCCAGCCCCATGCCAACGGCGCCAAGCTTGGCGCTGACGTGGCAACACCTTAGCGCCGTCACCATTGGAGCCAAGTCTGACGCCATAGATCTGTTACCATGTATATCATTTTTTATCTTAAGTATTTCTAGGCTGTTCTAAGTGATCAAACAGAAAGTCACGGTAAAAACTCTAGAGTTAGCCACATTTCTCAATATCCAAGTCATGGTAAAAATTCTAATTTGTAAATGTCCAAGTCATGGTAAAAAAGTCATTTTCTCATGTCTATTACATGGTAGTTGGTATTTTAACATATCCAAGCCGTAGCCAAAAAAAACCCAGATTTACTATGACTTGACTATGCTAGAATTTGGCCAACGCTAACGGCGCCAAGCTGTGTTACCTTGGTGTGATGGCGCCCAACTCTGGATCTATTTTCTAAAATCTTTTCGCCAGAAACATATTTGAGAGAATCTTTCGAAAAATCACTAAAAAAAAAGACGGCAGCATAAACTAATGACAATGACAACAACAGTGGGGAAAAAAAGGGTATCAGCGAAACAGATGCGACAAATTTGCTACCCGCCCAGGCCGCGGCCTGGATAGAAAGGGGCGGGCAATGGGCATGCAGGAGGAGGACTGGATAGAAAGGGCAGGTGGGCCAGGTCACACCATTCCGCACCTGCCCCGACCAGGGCCTGAGGAGGGCCAGGCCAGATCGGCCCACCGCGCGGGCCCAGTTGGTTGCCAGCATCCAAGGCTGATGGGCCCCGGATGGGTTTCTTAGTTTAGGTCTCGTTTAGATCGAAAAAAAATTCAACCTGATGAATAGTACCATTTTCGTCTTATTTGACAAATATTATCCAATCGTAGACTAACTAGGCTCAAAAGATTCATCTCATGATTTCCAACTAAACTGTGTAATTAGTTATTTTTTACCTACATTTACTACTTTATGCATGGATCCAAAGATTGATGTGATGGAGATAGTGAAAAAATTTCAACTTTTGGGGTGCATCTAAACAAGGCCTTATACTGCTGTACTAGAATTTCCTTTCTCCAACTAAAAACTGATTCACTGCCATTTCTTGTTCCGAACGAAATGCCACTCATTCGCCATTTCGCCGCCTTGCTTTGGACACGACAGACGACACCAGTAATAATATTGCTGCATCCGCACATGCATCGTCTTTTAATTCGTGCTAGACTGCGATGCGATGCACGCATGGCCGCACAGCACCTTTTCCCTTTTCTCAGTACATCAAAGCATGCATCATGCATGGCACTGCCCGCTGTCCGGCGATCGACCTTGCACTGTTGGCGGCTATGATCGATCTATTGATCTTCCTTCCCGGACGATAGATGGATATAGTAGATAGAAAAGGATGGCACACTACAAGCAGACACACACACACACACACTACAAGCCGGAACTGGAAGGCGAAGGCCTTACCGCACGCATCTGGTTTTGTCCAGATTGGAGTTTCCAAGTATATCCAGCATGCGTTATTCACGTGAACTTGAACTGGTACGATCTCCATGAAAATCCCGGCGGCCTTCGTTCCGAAAAGGGCCCTAAGCCCCTAATATAAATCAGTTGATTTCCTGTTTTACTCAAGAAAGAACGTTAGACCCTGTGCGTCTAGAAAAAAGGTTGATGAGTCTTGTTGGGATTTCCTTTCTTGTTTAGATGTTTTTTCACGTCTTTTTTTATTTTTCTTTTATTTTTCTCCAGTTCCAGTTACATTCGGTTACATTCAAAATGCACTGGGTCGTGTATATGAAAAAAAGGCTGAAGAGTCATTGTCCTATTCGGATCTTTAAGTTTTGATTTTTTTTAAATTCCTTTTTCCTGTTTAACTCAAGAAAGAACGTTAGACCCTGTGCGTCTAGAAAAAAGGTTGATGAGTCCTGTTGGGATTTCCTTTCTTGTTTAGATGTTTTTTCATGTCTTTTTTTATTTTTCTTTTCTTTTTCTCCAGTTCCAGTTATGTTCAGTTACATTTTCTTTTTCCATTATGTATTCTTTATTTTCACATTCAACTAAATGTGTTTTCACTCCATTATTTTTATTTTTCATTCATGTTCAACTAAATGTGAATGTGAAAATGGAAACAAGTATATAAATAGTAACAATAAAAATAAAGAATAAAAACAAGATAATACATAGGCTTTGAACTCCTGAGCATCTATCCTATTATTCTAAAGTTGTATACCGCTTCTCCTCTCGCAGGTTACTGCTCTGCATACAGTAACAGATCCATGTAACAGTATCCGTCCGCTATGAACATTTCATACCTGTTTACAACAGTAAAACCCACTATGAACAGTCACAGATACCATGAACAGTACCAACCCGTTATGAAAACATTTACGGGTTCATGAACAGTGCCCCCGCCCGGTATGAACACCGCCTCCTCACGCATTCCTCTCGCCCTCTCTCTACCCGCTCTTCGCGCGGGTCCCTTCTAGTTCACTAAGAAAGATATATTTCTACCACCAAATTATTAATGTTATTTTGGTTAAAAGAAAGACTTGTATATTATTATATCCTGATTCAGTTGAGTCTAACTAATCAAACTGTAAGTAATATTAAAGTGATGATATAAAATTAGCTTATGTTAAGAATGTCATATTTATCATAAAATTAATAAATTATAGTTTTAAAATTTTATAGAAAGAGTGAAACATAAATAGATATGTACCATTTCAGTTCTCGATTTCCTTGAATATTTGATAGCTTTTTTCTCCCGTTGCAACGCACGACCATATTTGCTAGTAATACTAAAGAGGCAAAGTTTCTGCCATCAAAATTTTTCATCTAGCCATGTCCCCCATATCCGTTTCTACGTCGGTCCGTCGGTTGCAAATGGAGATTAGGAGGGATCGGGAGTGGGGAAGAGAATAGAAAGAAATACAGGGTTCCAGATATAAAGATACCATACATAAAAAAGGTGGGAGGGTCTTAATAGTTTTTGAAATAGATCGGTGTTTCTGATGCAAAATATTCAAATCCGAGTGGACTTTTTTTTCAACTTTGGCCAAATCCTTGCAGGTAGGCTAGCTTCGTTCTGGGCTAGACCAAGCCCATGCACGCAAACCTTTTCTTTCCTTTTCTTTCCTTTTTCTTTTTTTTCTATAAAAAGCAGAGATCTTGCAAAATTCACCAAACATCATAGAAAAATTAGAAAAATTCCAAACCAGTTTTGTTAGCTTCATGAAAATGTGATCTATTGTCACACCCATTTTTAAGGACAAAAATAGGATGCATAAAGTACTTATGTGCGCCCCAGGACATGATCGCACACACAAGTAAACAAATTACATAGTATCATCACAGTGCTTATTACATAACGAATAAGTATTTAAGACATAGTCTTGAACAATAGATAATAATAACTAATAGTAAATCTCCAGCGAAAACTCCACACAGGAACACGGTTGACTGGTTGACACCAAGACTAGTACTCATTATGATAATCTTCCTCACAATCTTCATCTGTTATGGTGGAAATAGCAAGGGTGAGTCCATGTCAAACTCAACAAATATAACACAGGGTTCATGAGGCTCAAAAAGGCTAGACACTGGTTAACTGCGTTTAGCTTTTAATCATATAAATAGCAATTGAGTAGCATCAAGATAAACCGCTTCCCATTAAAGAACCAATGATCAATTGTAATAAGGATAACGAATAGCATTAACATGAGCATAATAATAATCAACAATAATTAAGCATAATATAACAATTATGATCAGCTATTCCATAAGAATCCCCAAGGCCGCTCTTATCCATGAGCACGGCTAGTATACCAGTTTTTAACTCTGCGCAGAGGTGTACACTTTCACTATGAGTCATGATTTCTAAATGAGTGGGGAGATCAAGCCCAAACACCCGAGAACCATATAAAGCCATCCAAAAGTTCGTCTAACAAGTTAGGGCCATTAGATTCACTCGGCAAGCAGATGTAGAACCCCCCTTCCCTGTGGCACAACAACCGCAGCCTATACACACTAGGCCAGGGGCTCGCACTACACCCAACGTGGCAAGCCTTTCTTATGCCATTTAAGGTAACCACTAACAAGCTAGAAAAGGTCTCTTGAACAACTAAAGCCAGAGCCATATAGCCCTCACAGCTGTACTGTATATCCCGGTTATCACTTACAGATAAGTCCTTATGGAGAGAAACCAGAGCATCAAAATAATACACATGCTCTAGCCCCCTTTTAACAGTAACAAAATCATCTTCATGGTTGATTGCTTAATCCATTAATCAAATTACAAGATCATTGTTCATAGTTTAAGCACTAGCAGTAGCTACCCATATGCATCCCCAAGGTTGACAAGGAATCAAGATAACAATCACTAAGTTATAATCTCTACGGTTGTCAAGGTAAGCACATGCATATGTATGACAATTCGATGTATAGATAACAAGGATAGTCCTGTGTTATACTTGCCTTGATCAAAGCTCTCCAAGTGATACTGCTGACTTGGCTCAAAGTAATACTCCGAATTGTCCAGATACTGCTCACCTTCTATACTCGATCATCAATCAACAACATACATGCATCCAATCAAACATACACGAAGCAAACAAAGAGATATAATTAGAACAGTACATCAACAGTAGCAAAACAGTAATAAAAGTTTATAAAACTCTTCTACACGTTTCTACGATCACACAGACACAAAGATCACCAAATTCGGAGTTAAAACGTGAAAGTTATGAATTTTCTGAGATTTCCTATAGATAAATAAATACTTAATTATAAACTCGAAAAATAAATTATCAAAACTAACTGTATAATTACACTAACATGTAGAGCTCGCAAATACGAACCTAACGCAACTTGAACGGATCAAATCGGAGTTAAAACGAAGTTTTTATGACCAAAACAATTCTAGTGGCAAAACTGTAATTACTTGAAAACGTATTTTTGACTTAACCGGAAGAGAATACGCTTTCAAAACACGAAAACGTACTTTCAGTTTTACGCTATGGACGGCGGGTACTATTAAAGAAAAACTCAGGGTCTCTAACAAATTTACCCCGTGAAGGGGTAAGTTCTAATCTGGGCCGTTGATTCAAAAACGAACGGCCCTCAATCACCCGCAGCTCTACAGTGGAAGGCCCGGCCTCCACCTTCAAGTTCGGCCGCCGTCCACCATTACCACCATGCCCACCTCGCCGGAGAAGTTCCGTCTCCCCCTTTTCCGACCTCTACTTGACCCGCCACCAACTCAAATCGAAAGAGAAACTTCCCCCGAACTCAACTACGCTAAAGAAAGCCTATCACACGAACCCCACACGGTGCTCCGCAACAAGGGCGGCGGCGCCATGGCCGCACCATCGGCGAACTTCAAAACCACCTCTAGGACCGCCGCCACCCAAAGAAAATAGCCTAGAACTAGAGAGGAGAAGATTGCGGGCTTACCAACGCGACGAACTAGACCTCCAAAGCACCCGAAAGCACTCCACCCCAACGTCCGTCGTACTCAACCGAACCCAACCCTAGAACTCGACTTTTTGCGGTGGAACTCACGATTTTAGATGAAAAACGAAAACTAGAGGACCTAGGCGTCCTATTTATAGCCTCAATCGCTGATTTTGGTTAACATATCCGGATTACAAGATTCGGTTGTAGCTCGGTTGGAAAAGAACTCGACTCTGGTCCGGTTACGAGGAAGAAGAAGACGGCTGACATCGGTGCCCCACTGGTCAGCGACCAAGAGAGGGAAGGGGAAGGCGCTACCACTCTCTCAGCCGGATCGGGCCGACTGGGCCGCGACGAACTGGTCGGCCCACGCGGGCAGACGCGAAAGAAAACAGGCCTCGGCCCAAGGGAGAGGGAGAGAAGGCAGGCCGGCCCGGTAGCACAGGTAAGTGATTTTATATTTTTCTTTCTTTCTTTTCTTCACTTATATATATATTTTCCAAAACCAAATCAATAACATAAAACAAATATAACCACACCACAAAATAAAATAAATGCAACAGCATGAATGCATCACCAAATAGTTTTTAAAATTTTGATTTGCCCTTAATTGTTATCTAACTTATTTGAAATTCATTATTCCTAAAGTTTAGAATTTTTGGATGTTACATCTATCCTTAGATGTTATGAATCTTGTTAGATTGTATTATATATATAGGTGTATTTGTAACACCCCTGGGTGTTAAGCATGCATTATCATTTCAAAACATAAGCATTCAACATCATTGCATGTTTAACATTGTTTGAATTGTATCCCTTTTTAAATTTAACATGAAAAACAAATAAATGGAAATCCTAAGTTAAAATAAATATTAAAAGTTGGTGTACTTTTTAGAAGTAGCAATTTTAAATAATCTAAAATAAATCAACTTGATTATTGGAGCAAAGTTTGGATTCAAATCCTCCTCAAATTATGTTTTAAAAATTTTTCTAAATAAATGAGTTTTGAGTTTAAATTAGCTTTAAATCTCAAATTTAAAATCTATTGGGAAATTGGAAAAATGTTCTATATGAAAGTTGTAGAGAATAAAATTTTGAACAACTTTTGTTTTGGGACAAATTTCTGAAAACCTCGTTTTCATCCTCAAATTTGAATTTCAAACAGAAATTTGAAATCTGGAATTTATTTGAAAAAGAAAAACCGGAATTTCTTTACTGGGCTTCGGCCTCACTTCTCGGCCCACGGCCGAAGCCGGCCTGGCCCGCCTCGCGCCCGCGCCCCGCGCGCGCGCTCGCGCCAGCGCACGCCGCGCTCAGGCTGCGGCCGCCGCGTGGCCGCCGCTCGCCGCCTCCGGCGTACGGGTGGCGAGCCGTGGGCTCCACCGGCCGCGCCACGCGCCTTGAAGCCACGCCCACCTCTCCCTCGCCAGTCGCCCTCGCGTTTTCCTTCTCCCGGCCTCGCGCGAGCAGCAGCCGCAGCCGCACGCCGCCTCCGCGCGCTCACCGCCGTTCCGCCCGAGCGCTCGCCGCCGTTCCCGCTCAACGGCCGCACCATTTCTCGATTCACCTCGCCACCGGCTCCGCCACACCCTCCTCTCCTCCGAACGGGGTTCGGTGTCCCTCGCTCGCCGACGGTGAGGCCCAATCTCTTCTTTCCCGCCCGCACCATCGCCGCCGGCCGCCGAGCTCGAGCTCCGCCTCCGGTGCCCCCGCTCCCTCCTTCTCCCCTTGTTTCGCGCGGTTGTGCTCGCAACCCTTTCGCAGGAGCCGTGCGTGCTCGGGAAGTCGACTCCGAGCCGGAGGTCGGCCGTTGGCCGATGGCGACCACCGCTCCGCCTCCGCGACGTCGGGGCCACGGCGCCCGTGGCCGCGCTCCGCGTCCGCCTCCTCCCCTCTTTAGTGGCTGGGCCACCGGCTTGGGCCGAGCCGCCAAAGCTGGGCCGCCCCCCCTCCCTTCTGTTTCCGCGCGACGCCAGCCCATTCCGGTCGCGGGCCAGTGCTGCCGCGTGGGCCGGCCCGTTCGGCGATTTCAAAATTTCGTATTCGAATTCTTATTATTATTTGGAAAATAAAATGCTTTAGAAAATGTTGTGTACAATTTATAGCTCCAAAAATCATGAAATAAATTCTAAAATGTTCCTTGTGAGTAGATCTACAGTTTAAAAATATCCCATGTTATTTTTGTGACACTTTACTGTACATTTTTATTTAATTGTTAGATATGCTGTTATCTTAGAAAAATTGTAGTAAATAAACTAATAAAGGGAAAAATGTGATTCTTGTTGCATTAATCTTCTTTAGTGATATACTTTCTAGGAAAAATGCTAGTGAAGCATGTTCTGTGGGAAATTTTTGAAGTGTAGTTCAAATGCCTTTATTGGTTAATATTTGTTATTTTTAGTAGAAATCAATAATTGTATATAACATGCTTATGATAATTTTTGTAACATGTTAGTTTACTGTTGGTAACCTAGGAAAAATGTGAAATCTGTTGTTTGATACTTTTCTTAGTATAAAACAATTTCATGCTCACATTTAAGCCATAACTTGTTTATTTTGTACAAGTAGTTTTACAGTTCCTTTCACCATGAAAATTTAGTGGTAGCTTAGTTAGGGTAAGAATACTCTACTGTAATTTTTGTAGATTTTTATCTACAACAGAGATAGGTGTTGCAGTACAACCCTAGCTAAATAAGGAATAAATGATTATTCTTTATGAGAAATTAAGAAGAATAAAATGTGTTTGGTGTATCTTTGAAGCATCACTATGTATTGCTGATGTTGTGAATGAGTTAGGTTGGTAAGGTTTGGTTAGTTAGTGTAATCAATTTGGGTAAACCTTGGGGTACATGTTCTTGGATGACATGGACTACCTTGTAGAAGATGAAGTTTTGTACTATCTGCTCATTCCATGTGCTCGTCTGCATCTCATGTCACTTCATCATTCCATCATAATCCGATGCATCATTCGCATGTACTTATGCACTTGCATCATACAGGATCGCAGGAGGAGTCGCAGGCAGCAGTAACCGAGGAGCAGGCTTGGACGGACCAGCAGGAGCCCCAGGCACAGGAGGTGCCCGAGGAGGAAGAGCCAAGCGAGGAGCTGACAGAGTGCGTTGACCACCATCCTAGCTCGTTCGAAAGAGGCAAGCCCCGGAGCATTATAAGTCTCCTATTTTATAAAAGCTATTCTTATTTACCTGAATTATAATTATATATTGTTGCATTAAGTTATAGGAGTTGAGTGAAACCGTTGTTGCATTACTATCCTTGCCCACTAGAATTACTGTTACCTTATTAGGTCAGGATCGAGTAAATTGCTTAGCCATGCTTAGATCGGTAGAAGTCAGGTGATTTCCTGTCACCTGCGAGTTATAGGTGAATACCTGGCTGTGGTTAGCAGTATTTGTGAATCTTGTTAAGTAACCAAGTGTTGGTGAATAAACGGAGACCGGGCGGAGTCTTATAGGGTTTTGGACTATAGTGATTCCGTCTGTGTCGATTAAGGACCGATCGTTGCTCGTCCCTCTTGTCATGTTGAACGCATGCCTCACATTTAGCTGGCCGAATAAAGTACCTTTCGACCGCGAAGCTAGCGACACTTTTCGAGCCGGGATAAACTCGGGTTGGCAGACTGGTGTTGAAGGGGGTGTACGGGGACGCGAAGAGTAAGCCCAAGGTGCGTCCTGGCAGTCGGGCGGTCCCTGGGTAGTGCGATCCATGATTGTTATCCCGCGGCTTCTTGGAAAGTGTCATTGGTGATCTACGCGACCCTGACGGGGGAAGCATGGTTTGTGTGAGGAATAAATCTCCAGCTGGATAGGAATTCGATTCGAATCACCGTCGCTCCCGGTTAGTGAGCACTTGACTCGAGCTACGGCATCGTAGTGTTAATGATGGAACACGGATGGTTATGTGGTTAATGTTGGAAAAGCTAAACCTGAGATGGTAACCTTTGATGCTAATGGTTAATCAAGTGATTGTTTTAGTAATAGGTGCTTACCTAGCATGAATAGGTTATCATAAAATGATGCTAAAAGTACTTATTTTTAGTTATTCCTAATAACTTATGCCTTTCGCAAATGAGTCAAGCCAGTACACTATATAAAGCCTTGCATGCTCCTTGGTGTCATGTTATTTCTGGTTTTTGACGGGTAAGTCTAGCTGAGTACATTCTCGTACTCAGGGCGTTGTTCCCATTGTTGTTGCAGATGGTCAGATGTACTACGGGTACTGCTCCAACTGTCTGTATCCGGCGATGGGTGACAACTAGGACCTTGGGCGAAGGTCGTTCTGATTATCTTATCTACTGCTTTTGTGGACCATGACTATCTACTGGCACTGTAATTGAACTAAGTGTGTGTGCGTAAAACTATTTGCTTCCGCTACTTTATGTTAAACTATGTTGTAATAACTTTATTTCCGAACTCCGATGTATCCTACTTTTATGATCAACTTTATGTATCGTGTGAACTGTGGCTGCTAAATCAGTACGATCTTGGTTGTATGTTGGTTGGTTTGAAATCCCTCGTGATTTCACGGAATCTCGAGTTATACGGGCTTAAGTTTGTTAAATTAACCGCCTCGGTGGTAGATTTTCTTACTTAATCTCGTATAATTACGTTGATCCGTTACAGCTGGCATCGGAGCATGGTTTAGCATGTTACTGTTCACATGGGTATTTAAAAACAAAACTGTGTTTTCAAATGAACTTTGGAACTTAAAAGTGTGCCAGTGGTCATATCCTTTATGCCCGATAAGGACTCTAGGTGGCTTATTTAAGTACTAACTTGGGGGTTTGCATCATATTTAAAATTTCGTCGCTCATACGGCGTGCTATTGTATGAGTGCCATTCACTTGAGTGGTAATGTATGGATCAATTACCTCTACGCCTTGGTAAGTGAGAGTTGTGAGTGCATGGTCGGATACACTGCCGATCTAGGGGAGTGCTTAAGTGATTCCGAAGTACTCACGTGCCATGCGCATGTTTGTATGAGGGTATCATTGGTGGGAAATTCCGTCATGCAGTGACGATGCCGTCGATAGGACGATGATTCGGGTAGTGGTTACCGTTATACTCGTATCTGGGGATGCGTGTAGAGCGAGTAACTTACTTTACTGCTTTCTTGCATGTTTTCATACTGTGTGGTTTGGGCTGAAGTGATTTTCTGCAGGTACATAACAGCGCTTTCGAGTAGCACGTATTAGTTACGTTACAAGAGATCGTTGTATGCCACCGTTTATTCCGATAGTAGTATTAATTTCCTAAGTTTGTGAGGACGTACGGAACGTGCATGCATCATGTTATGCATTTCATTCGTGGCATTGTTCCTCCCCTTATAAGTTGCTTATCTCATTTCGATAAAAATTGCCAACTTAAAAATTGGTTCTCACCCCTATAATAAAATTTTGCTACAGATGGCACGTACCAAGCAGACAGCCCGCAAGTCCATCGGCAGAGCTCCCCGTCATCAGCTTGCTCCGCGCACTCGCCAGCGCCACACTTTTCTTGGAGAGTTTGGGATGCCTACGCTCTTGTGGAGAGTGCTCAGTTATGTAGGCTATCCTGATGGTATGGAGCCCCGCTACTTTTGGTCAAATGAGCGGATGGGCGAAGGACTTTTGGTGACTGTGGAAGCAGTAGTTCGTCCCCGAGGTGATGGTTCTGAGTGGACCGGTTGGCGTTTTGAGTCAACTGGCAGGACCCCTAAAGAAGCCGCTGAGAGGGCAGCCTTTGGAATCCTGAGGGATATCATGGATCGCTTTCCTCAGGAGTTGGCAGCAGCTATAGTTGGAGTCTTTCCGAGGGGCAACCCCTCCACTGACTCGTGGCAGCAGGCAAGGGGCAGATCTTTGGAGATTAGCACAGCAGAGGCACAAAACAGTGACAACCCTGCTATGAGTGCCATGTTCGCAGTGATGAGAGCCTTCGATGGAGTGGAAGGTAGTCTGAGACGTGTTTCTAGTGCTCTGGGTCAGGCTCGTGATGACCGCCGTCAGCTTCAGCGAGATCACGACGCCGAGATTGAGAGGCTCACTGCTGAGATGGCCCAGTTGACTCGTCAGAGAGATCAGGCTACTCAGAGGACTGTGGTCTTTGAGGGAGATGTACGTGCACTGAGAGAGCAGCTTGAGCGACTGACCACCGCCCACAGGAATGCTGAGAGCATGTTGGCTCATGTACTCCATCAGAGGAATGAAGCCTGGTCCGCAGAGAATGTGTTGAGAGCTAGGCAGTTTGAGCTAGAGCAGCGGTTGGTCGATGCAGAGGAGTACAATGATAACTTGCATGAAGAGGTCCATAGGCTGAACAATCAGCTTAATCCTTATGACCTCCCTGGCGCAGCCGAGATGGATTTGGACGTAGAAGAGGATCCTGCAGAGCCCGTGGCGCCAGCTGAGGAGCACGACGACGCTGCAGTTGGCGGCAACGCCAACGTCTCTGACCTAGACAGCGACCACGATGAGTAGGCTAGTAGTTGTTGCGCTAGCTACTAGGTCCCGCTTGCATGATCTTTTGCGTTGTTGGCACTTGAGCATGTAATAATGAGTAGAAAGACTAGAGCTTGATGTAATGTTGGAAAGCTTGGATGTGTTTGTGACGATATCCGAACGTCAAAAGTCCAGTGTATGTATGCTGGCAACTTGGTTGTAATGGACGCGATGTGTGTGCTTTAAGTAATATAATTAGTGATGTTGTGTTAATTGGGATGACTTATTGTGCCCCTGTTTTATTGTATGAATTTGTTCTCTCCAGTGAATTCAGTTCGGCATAATTTTTCATTCGGTTGCAATTTCTACAACATCACCTAATAATTACTGTTGCTGAAACATGCAGATGCCAAACACTCGCCGTACCGTGTATGGTGCCGCCGAGGCTGGTGGCAGTGCAGCTGCTAATGATGACCGTGATCCACCACCGCCTCCTCCACCCTATACGGCAGAACAGTTTTTCGCCCAATTCCTAGGAAGTCAACGCAACATGGAAAAGTATGCAACAGAATATGGAAGCTGCGCTGCGCAGTATCGCAGATAATACCAGACGGGGGATAAACCAGGGTGGCCACGAAGCAAACCAGTACAGCAGTTTTAAGGACTTCATGGATACTCGCCCACCGATCTTCAAGGAAGCCGCAGAACCGTTAGATGCAGAAGAATGGATTAATACGATGGAAGATAAGTTTCGTGTCCTGAGGATGACTGAAGTGTTGAAGACTGAGTACGCAGCTCATCAGCTTCAAGGTCCGGCAGGAATGTGGTGGAAGCATCACCGCACCACTTTTGCTCCCCACGCCCATATCACTTGGAAGGAGTTCACTGACGCTTTCCGTGGAACATACATTCCACCAGGTCTGACCGAGATGAAGCTTGGGGAATTTCTGGCGTTAAATCAAGGCACGAAGACTGTGACTCAATATCTGCATGCATTCAATAACCTGAGCCGTTATGCCCCTGATATGGTAAATACTGATGCCAAGAAGATCGCTAGTTTCAAGAGAGGCCTGAGTCCCAAGATGATGAAGCATGTGGGTACAAACATGAGAACTAATTTCAATGACTTCGTTAGTGACTGTCTGAAGCAAGAGAAGAACAACAATGTTTATGCCGCTTCCAAGATTCGTAAGAGGGCTTTTGAGTTAGGTTCATCTCAGTCCAGGGCCCCAGTAAACAACCGCCCGGCCTATCGCTCGCCCGTCCCCGGTGCAAGGTTTAGGCCACCGCAGCGGAAGAATCAGAATGCTCAGCCATCCCAGAGAAACCAGAAGCCGTTCAAGATGGCATTGCCTCAAGCAAAGACAGGACAAGGCAGTTCATCGGGAACTGTGGCTCAAGTGAAGGGACCGTGCTTCAACTGCAACCAACCTGGACACTTTGCAAAGTATTGTCCCTATCCCAAGAAACAGCAAACGCAGTATCAAGCTCGTGTGCACCACACCACTGTGGATGATATCCCTGAAGGAGAACCGGTGACAGCTGGTATGTTTTCTATCAACAATCATCCTGCAGTAGTCTTGTTTGATTCCGGATCGTCTCATTCCTTTGTAAGTCAAGCATTTGTTAAAAGGCATGAGCAAAAGATAGTTGAATTGGAATGTGCATATAAAATTAGTTCAGCTGGGGCTGATCTGTTGACTAATCAGATAGTTCAGGGAGTAACCCTAAACATATCAAACCGGCAATATAAGCTTAATCTGATAGTCATGCCAGGGTTAGTTTTGGATGTGATCATGGGTATGAACTAGATGAATCGCATGAGAGTTGTAATTGATGTTGGAGGAAGGAGTATCTCTCTTAAGGAACCCAATGGGGAAGGCACCTTTCGGGTGGTCCTACCTAGGAGAGTAGACCTAGCTAGCACATCTTGTGCGGTCCAAACTACTCTGCTAGCCCAGATTCTAGTGGTCTGTGAGTTTCCAGATGTGTTTCCAGAGGAGTTACCGGGACTGCCGCCAGACCGAGATGTCGAGTTTGCCATTGAGTTAATTCCAGGAACAGCACCGATCTCGAGAAGGCCTTATCGGATGCCTCCCAATGAGTTGGCAGAATTGAAGAAACAACTTTAGGACTTGTTAAAGAAAGGGTTGATTCGTCCCAGCTCGTCCGAATGGGGATGCCCCGCTCTGTTTGTGAAAAAGAAGAAGGATAACTCCTTACGCATGTGCGTGGACTATCGGCCACTGAATGCAGTGACAATTAAAAACAAGTATCCTCTTCCTCGGATTGATATCTTGTTTGACCAATTGTCTAAAGCCAAAGTGTTCTCTAAGATAGATTTGAGATCAGGGTACCATCAGATAAAGATTAGGCCGCAAGATGTGCCTAAGACTGCATTCTCGACCAGGTATGGTTTGTACGAGTATCTTGTCATGTCTTTCGGACTGACAAATGCTCCTGCATACTTTATGTACCTAATGAATTCGGTTTTCATGCCCGAATTGGACAAGTTTGTGATAGTGTTCATTGATGACATACTAATATACTCAGAAAATGAGGAAGAACACGCAGAACACCTCCGGATAGTCTTGACTAGACTCAGAGAACATCGACTGTATGCTAAGTTCAGCAAGTGTGAGTTCTGGCTCAGGACAGTTCCTTTTCTCGGCCATGTGTTGTCTGAAAATGGCATTTCTGTAGACCCTAGTAAAGTTCAAGAGGTTATGGACTGGAAGTCACCAACTTCAGTTCACGAAGTTCGTAGTTTCCTTGGTTTAGCCGGTTATTACCGTCGCTTCATACCAGAATTCTCGAAGATTGCCAAACCAATGACCAGTCTGTTACAGAAGGATCACAAGTTTGTATGGACGGAGGAGTGCGAAGCAGCTTTCTGTACTTTGCGGAAGTTGTTGACCACTGCTCCCGTTCTGGCCCAACCAGACATAGAAAAGCCGTTTGATGTATTCTGTGACGCATCCAAAAATGGGTTAGGATGTGTGCTGATGCAAAATGGAAGAGTCATTGCTTACGCATCACGACAGCTGAGGAAGCATGAAGTTAACTATCCTACCCATGATTTAGAGCTTGCAGCAGTGGTGCATGCTCTAAAGATTTGGAGACACTACCTGTTGGGTAATGTGTGTAATATCTTCACGGATCATAAGAGTCTCAAGTACATCTTTACCCAATCCGAGTTGAACATGAGACAGAGGAGATGGTTAGAGTTGATAAAGGACTACAATCTGAACATGCACTATCACCCTGGAAAGGCTAATGTAGTAGCAGATGCACTGAGCAGAAAATCTCATGCAATTGATGTGCAACCGTTGTTTGAAGAAGGTTTCAATTTGTTACATCCAGCTGTGTTGCATAATATTCAGATCAGCTGCACTCTGGAGAGCCAGATTATGGAGGGTCAGAAAACAGATAAGGGAATCTTTCACATCAAAGAAAAGATGAAGAGAGAACCCACCAAACACTTTCGATTGGATGAACAAGGAGTGTTATGGTTTAAGGATCGACTGGTAGTACCTAAGGATAGAGAGCTCAAAAACAAGCTGATGGATGAGGCCCATCGTTCGAAACTATCTATTCACCCCAGAAGTAGCAAGATGTACCAAGATTTACGACCCCGTTATTGGTGGACTAAGATGAAAAAGGAGATTGCAGCATACGTTGCTCGATGCGACATGTGTTGTAGAGTTAAAGCTCTTCACATGAGACCTGTAGGACTCCTACAACCTTTGTCGGTACCTGATTGGAAGTGGGATGATATAAGTATGGACTTTATCACTGGTCTCCCCACCACACAGAAAGGCCATGATTCCATTTGGGTAATAGTCGATCGCCTTACCAAGTCGGCTCACTTTCTGCCAGTTAAAACAAGTTTCCGACCACCTCAATATGCAGAAAAGTATATTGCTGAGATTGTCCGATTGCATGGAATACCAAAAACAATAGTGTCTGATCGAGGTTCACAGTTTACCGCTCACTTTTGGGAACATCTTCATCAAGGTTTGGGCACTAGTTTGATTCGTAGCACGGCTTACCACCCACAGACTGATGGGCAGACAGAAAGAGTTAATGCAGTACTGGAAGATATGCTTAGAGCTTGTGTGTTATCATCCAGAGGTTCATGGGAATCCTGGTTACCATTGGCAGAATTTGCTTATAATAACAGTTACCAAGAGAGTATCAAGATGGCACCATTTGAAGCTTTGTATGGCCGGAAGTGCAGAACACCGTTAAATTGGGTAGAGCCCGGAGAAAGAAGGTTTTACGGAATTGATTTTGTAGATGAGGCAGAGAAGAAGGTCCGTGTTATTCAACAAAACATGCAAGCAGCGCAGTCTCGTCAGAAAAGTTATGCGGATAAGAGGAGAAGACCATTGGAATTCCAAGTAGGTGACTATGTCTATTTAAAGGTTACCCCAATGAAGAAGAAACGGTTTGGAATCAAGAAGAAACTATCTGCTAGATATATAGGGCCATACCAGATCTTGGAGAAAAAGGGCCCCGTGGCATATAAGTTACAGTTACCAGAAGAGATGAGTTCGATCTTTCCCGTCTTCCACGTATCCCAATTGAAGAAGTGTCTACGTGTTCCAGAGGAGAGAATACAACCTCAGGGTATTCGGATCAAGGCAGATTTGGAATATCGCGAGCAACCAGTCCGAGTCCTGGATACCAAGGACCGAGTCACTCGGAACAAAGTGGTCACAACCTACAAGGTTCAGTGGAGTCATCATGATGAGAGCGATGCTTCTTGGGAAACGGGAGAATATCTTCAAACTGCTTATAAAGATTTTTACGATAAATGGTTCGTAACTCAAAATCTCGGGACGAGATTCTTATAAGGGGGAGGGCTGTAACACCCCTAGGTGTTAAGCATGCATTATCATTTCAAAACATAAGCATTCAACATCATTGCATGTTTAACATTGTTTGAATTGTATCCCTTTTTAAATTTAACTTGAAAAACAAATAAATGGAAATCCTAAGTTAAAATAAATATTAAAAGTTGGTGTACTTTTTAGAAGTAGCAATTTTAAATAATCTAAAATAAATCAACTTGATTATTGGAGCAAAGTTTGGATTCAAATCCTCCTCAAATTATGTTTTAAAAATTTTTCTAAATAAATGAGTTTTGAGTTTAAATTAGCTTTAAATCTCAAATTTAAAATCTATTGGGAAATTGGAAAAATGTTCTATATGAAAGTTGTAGAGAATAAAATTTTGAACAACTTTTGTTTTGGGACAAATTTCTGAAAACCTCGTTTTCATCCTCAAATTTGAATTTCAAACAGAAATTTGAAATCTGGAATTTATTTGAAAAAGAAAAACCGGAATTTCTTTACTGGGCTTCGGCCTCACTTCTCGGCCCACGGCCGAAGCCGGCCTGGCCCGCCTCGCGCCCGCGCCCCGCGCGCGCGCTCGCGCCAGCGCACGCCGCGCTCAGGCCGCGGCCGCCGCGTGGCCGCCGCTCGCCGCCTCCGGCGTACGGGTGGCGAGCCGTGGGCTCCACCGGCCGCGCCACGCGCCTTGAAGCCGCGCCCACCTCTCCCTCGCCAGTCGCCCTCGCATTTTCCTTCTCCCGGCCTCGCGCGAGCAGCAGCCGCAGCCGCACGCCGCCTCCGCGCGCTCACCGCCGTTCCGCCCGAGCGCTCGCCGCCGTTCCCGCTCAACGGCCGCACCATTTCTCGATTCACCTCGCCACCGGCTCCGCCACACCCTCCTCTCCTCCGAACGGGGTTCGGTGTCCCTCGCTCGCCGACGGTGAGGCCCAATCTCTTCTTTCCCGCCCGCACCATCGCCGCCGGCCGCCGAGCTCGAGCTCCGCCTCCGGTGCCCCCGCTCCCTCCTTCTCCCCTTGTTTCGCGCGGTTGTGCTCGCAACCCTTTCGCAGGAGCCGTGCGTGCTCGGGAAGTCGACTCCGAGCCGGAGGTCGGCCGTTGGCCGACGGCGACCACCGCTCCGCCTCCGCGACGTCGGGGCCACGGCGCCCGTGGCCGCGCTCCGCGCTCCGCGTCCGCCTCCTCCCCTCTTCAGTGGCTGGGCCACCGGCTTGGGCCGAGCCGCCAAAGCCGGGCCGCCCCCCCCTCCCTTCTGTTTCCACGCGACGCCAGCCCATTCCGGTCGCGGGCCAGTGCTGCCGCGTGGGCCGGCCCGTTCGGCGATTTCAAAATTTCGTATTCGAATTCTTATTATTATTTGGAAAATAAAATGCTTTAGAAAATGTTGTGTACAATTTATAGCTCCAAAAATCATGAAATAAATTCTAAAATGTTCCTTGTGAGTAGATCTACAGTTTAAAAATATCCCATGTTATTTTTGTGACACTTTACTGTACATTTTTATTTAATTGTTAGATATGCTGTTATCTTAGAAAAATTGTAGTAAATAAACTAATAAAGGGAAAAATGTGATTCTTGTTGCATTAATCTTCTTTAGTGATATACTTTCTAGGAAAAATGCTAGTGAAGCATGTTCTGTGGGAAATTTTTGAAGTGTAGTTCAAATGCCTTTATTGGTTAATATTTGTTATTTTTAGTAGAAATCAATAATTGTATATAACATGCTTATGATAATTTTTGTAACATGTTAGTTTACTGTTGGTAACCTAGGAAAAATGTGAAATCTGTTGTTTGATACTTTTCTTAGTATAAAACAATTTCATGCTCACATTTAAGCCATAACTTGTTTATTTTGTACAAGTAGTTTTACAGTTCCTTTCACCATGAAAATTTAGTGGTAGCTTAGTTAGGGTAAGAATACTCTACTGTAATTTTTGTAGATTTTTATCTACAACAGAGATAGGTGTTGCAGTACAACCCTAGCTAAATAAGGAATAAATGATTATTCTTTATGAGAAATTAAGAAGAATAAAATGTGTTTGGTGTATCTTTGAAGCATCACTATGTATTGCTGATGTTGTGAATGAGTTAGGTTGGTAAGGTTTGGTTAGTTAGTGTAATCAATTTGGGTAAACCTTGGGGTACATGTTCTTGGATGACATGGACTACCTTGTAGAAGATGAAGTTTTGTACTATCTGCTCATTCCATGTGCTCGTCTGCATCTCATGTCACTTCATCATTCCATCATAATCCGATGCATCATTCGCATGTACTTATGCACTTGCATCATACAGGATCGCAGGAGGAGTCGCAGGCAGCAGTAACCGAGGAGCAGGCTTGGACGGACCAGCAGGAGCCCCAGGCACAGGAGGTGCCCGAGGAGGAAGAGCCAAGCGAGGAGCTGACAGAGTGCGTTGACCACCATCCTAGCTCGTTCGAAAGAGGCAAGCCCCGGAGCATTATAAGTCTCCTATTTTATAAAAGCTATTCTTATTTACCTGAATTATAATTATATATTGTTGCATTAAGTTATAGGAGTTGAGTGAAACCGTTGTTGCATTACTATCCTTGCCCACTAGAATTACTGTTACCTTATTAGGTCAGGATCGAGTAAATTGCTTAGCCATGCTTAGATCGGTAGAAGTCAGGTGATTTCCTGTCACCTGCGAGTTATAGGTGAATACCTGGCTGTGGTTAGCAGTATTTGTGAATCTTGTTAAGTAACCAAGTGTTGGTGAATAAACGGAGACCGGGCGGAGTCTTATAGGGTTTTGGACTATAGTGATTCCGTCTGTGTCGATTAAGGACCGATCGTTGCTCGTCCCTCTTGTCATGTTGAACGCATGCCTCACATTTAGCTGGCCGAATAAAGTACCTTTCGACCGCGAAGCTAGCGACACTTTTCGAGCCGGGATAAACTCGGGTTGGCAGACTGGTGTTGAAGGGGGTGTACGGGGACGCGAAGAGTAAGCCCAAGGTGCGTCCTGGCAGTCGGGCGGTCCCTGGGTAGTGCGATCCATGATTGTTATCCCGCGGCTTCTTGGAAAGTGTCATTGGTGATCTACGCGACCCTGACGGGGGAAGCATGGTTTGTGTGAGGAATAAATCTCCAGCTGGATAGGAATTCGATTCGAATCGCCGTCGCTCCCGGTTAGTGAGCACTTGACTCGAGCTACGGCATCGTAGTGTTAATGATGGAACACGGATGGTTATGTGGTTAATGTTGGAAAAGCTAAACCTGAGATGGTAACCTTTGATGCTAATGGTTAATCAAGTGATTGTTTTAGTAATAGGTGCTTACCTAGCATGAATAGGTTATCATAAAATGATGCTAAAAGTACTTATTTTTAGTTATTCCTAATAACTTATGCCTTTCGCAAATGAGTCAAGCCAGTACACTATATAAAGCCTTGCATGCTCCTTGGTGTCATGTTATTTCTGGTTTTTGACGGGTAAGTCTAGCTGAGTACATTCTCGTACTCAGGGCGTTGTTCCCATTGTTGTTGCAGATGGTCAGATGTACTACGGGTACTGCTCCAACTGTCTGTATCCGGCGATGGGTGACAACTAGGACCTTGGGCGAAGGTCGTTCTGATTATCTTATCTACTGCTTTTGTGGACCATGACTATCTACTGGCACTGTAATTGAACTAAGTGTGTGTGCGTAAAACTATTTGCTTCCGCTACTTTATGTTGAACTGTGTTGTAATAACTTTATTTCCGAACTCCGATGTATCCTACTTTTATGATCAACTTTATGTATCGTGTGAACTGTGGCTGCTAAATCAGTACGATCTTGGTTGTATGTTGGTTGGTTTGAAATCCCTCGTGATTTCACGGAATCTCGAGTTATACGGGCTTAAGTTTGTTAAATTAACCGCCTCGGTGGTAGATTTTCTTACTTAATCTCGTATAATTACGTTGATCCGTTACAGTATTAAATCATCCTTGCATATGTTGCATGCATATAGGTTCGGCGATGACCGAGAACGTGCCAGAGGCAGACTCGGAATACACGGAGGATGTCGTGCATGTCAGTGTTTCCAAGCCTTCACTAACTTTCTGTTGTCTAGCTCCTGCCTAAGGCAAGGTCCGGTGCATAACCCCTACTTTTCAGCACTTATTATGTTTGTTTGCGCATTAAGTTTTGAGAAGAAAGATTTACACCATTTGATATAGTTTTGATAAGAAACAAAACTTATTTTTATTAAAATATGGATTAGTGAATGGTACAACTAATTATTTCTTGAACCGAAATCTTGGGCAGATTATTGACTAATGAAATCTAAACAAATGTATTTATGTAATTCCTGACGAGGGCTGCCACGTGAAAATCAAGAGATCTTCTGTCATAATCATACGGAGATTGATATAATGCGTCAAAAAAGCTACAAAGGTCCATATTGAGCCATAGAAACACATGGGTAGTATGAAAAAGCTACAAAGTTATGATATATTTATAGGGATGAAAACGGAATGGAAATATTCTGAATCGACCGCTTTCGTTTTCTATATTATGATACCATTTCCAAATTTCATCAAACATAAAAAAATTGTCAGTTTCAATTGGTTTCACAACCATTTTTTGTACTCTTTAATTGCTAAAATGTAGAAATATCCCGAACCGACCGCTTTCGTTTTCTATATTGTAATTCCGTTTCCGACCGTTTTCATCCTTATATATTTATATCTAAATAATTATGCGCTTTGTAACGGAGGGAAAAATATATTTAGGTATATTTTAGTTCAATACAGATTTATAGGATATTGTTATTTATTGTCAGTATTATCTTATATTACGCATGTGACGATCATCATGAAATAAAATAAAAAGCAAAAAAAAAACATAAGTAGATATGTACCATTCACGTTATCATTGTGCGTGAATATTTTAGTAGTTTTTTTTCTCCCGTTGCAACACAACCTTAATAATAAAGAGGCAAAATTTCCTCCTCTTTTTTGTACCATTATTTTGGTCTTGCCTCCTTAACTAATTGTGTGCGTTTTTGTATATAGTAGCTGAAGTGGAACAACCACGCAAAAATAAAAAAATTTGTATATGGACCAGGACTCAAACTCAGCAGGCCGTCCATCTCCTAGGGTCCTGATCTCCTCTGTCCACCCCACACGGAATTAAAGAATAGATATAAAAATATTAAAAAAATAATACAAAACAGGACAAAACTAGGAAAGGTGTGCAAATAGGACACCGATTTCCTCTGTAGGAATGTCCAAATAGGACACCGATTCCTCCTCGGATAAATGTTTTATTAAAGAATAGATATAGAAATATTAAATATTAAAAAAATAATACAAAACAGAACAAAACTAGGAAAGGTGTGCAAATAGGACACCGATTCCTTTGCGAATCAATCATAGACACGGATCAAACTGTGTTCATCTAATCTTATATATATTAATTAATAGCGATAGGAAATTCAAAAAGAATATAAAATTGTCACCGGTTGCTTTAGATCTCGATTGACTTCATACAAACGCAAAAACAATCGAATCCATACTCTTCAGACTTTATTGCTCAAACCAGTACAATTAAAAATTTCAACATCATTGACATAGATATCAACAATCAACCATACGAGGAAGTTGCAGAGCCAATAATTGATATCGATGATGAAGATATGATTACAGATCAGCAAGATGTCAACCTCGACGACTCCAAAGACATACTTGCAAGAGGTGCTATGGAGAAACGCTGCGACCAAATTATACATCCTTTTGACTTAAACACTGATCCTGCACATGAACAAGAACAGTTGATTCAAGGTAAATTAACTTCAAAAAAATTTCATTTATTAATGTATTGTATGCAAAAAAAATGACAGTCTAGAAAAACATGTATCGCCTTTAGTACATCAGTTTTTTAACTCATGTTCCAACACATGTGTATATATTTTTGCAGTGCAAGGAAATGATGTGCATCAGTTGAATATCAATGTGTATGGTAACAGGAACAAAGAAGTCCTGAATCCAGGTTAGTAAATAAGAATTACAACAAAAAACTTTAGGTTGTCTATTAAAGATATATCCTTAAATCAATATTAAACTATATTCTTATTTAACCAACATTAACACGTGTATATATTTTTGCAGTGCAAGGCAATGATGTGAATCAGTTCAATAGCAATGTGTATGCTAACAAAAATAAAGAAGTCATTAATCCAGGTTAGTACAGTAACAATTCAAACAAAAAACTTAAGTACTCTATTAAAAATATAGCCTTACATCAATATTAAACTATTTTCTTATTTAATCCAACATTATTTATAGTACACATAACTCTCATGCAGGCTCACAAAGTCTAGTCATGAATGCCAAGGACAAAACAAGTAAGAGAGAGAGAGATAGGTATGCACGGATGACAGAAGAAAAAAAAAACAAGAACAATTACAAAGACACCGTGAAGCCTATCAGCAAAAGAAAGCAAAGAAGGAAGAAAATTCAATTGGCTCACAAAGTCCATTCATGAATGCCAAGGAAATAAGATGTAAGACAGAGGAGGAAAAAAACAAGAACAATTAAAAAGACGCCGTGAGGCCTATCAGCAAAAGAAAGCAAAGAAGGAATCAACACAAACACATGCAGATAAACAAGTACAGCAGAAGACCAGAAAATACGCAAAACAAAGGCGGAGATATGCAAACATGGAGCAAAAGAAAGAAAGCTAGAATAGAACAGATTACAGCTAACCAAGAACTAAAGCGCAGCACACAGACCAAGGATTCAATCGCTACGGAGAACCCTGCATATATCGAAACTGAACTCGAAGTTAAAACATCAACCTTCAACGAAGAAATGAGGCCGACAGAATGCACATCAAAACAGGTGGAAAATGTCTTTGTACCATCAGGAAAAAGAAACATCCAAAATCATAGGAGACAATGGCACAGGACATCTACAGCATGAAGAAGTGATGACTAATGGTAATAATACTATCGTTATACACAATATTCTCACATTAGAAACAAAAAAATTGTGAAACTAACCATGTTTCTTGGACAGACATTTCCTCTTCAATGTGCCCAGCAACCGCAACCAAAGACAAAGATGCACCAGGATCATCCTACAATGAAGATCAGGGTAAGTTTCAAGTTATTATTTAATATGCTCTTATGAAATATAAAAAATAATATAAGTAACAAAAATTTGCAGACAATGATGGAGTGATATTTGAACAAGACGCCAATGAGGAAGAATATATGTTCTCTGCTAAAGGTAGGAAAATAAAATTGAAATATATTTGCACCATTATATTATTATATACTATGCTGATTATAAGATTCTATAAATAAAAACAGAGTGGGGCATAGATGAGGAAGTAAATATACCAGAAAAGACTCACATGCTGAAAACTGTGGAAAATTGTAAATTCTGCAATTCAAAAAAGTTTGAGTACGAGTCCGAAGGCTTATGTTGCAGAAAGGGAAAGATCAAACTAGCAAGTCCAGAGACACCGACTCAATTCATGAGGCTTTGGACAAGCAACGATTCTGATGCAAGACATTTTTGGAACAGTATCAGATTCTTCAACAAACACTTCTCATTTACAACTCTATATTGCCAGCTTGACAAAGACACCATCGACGTCAGAAACACTGGAATCTACACCTTTTGAGCACATGGTTAGATCTACCACAACATACCCTCGATTGGTAATAGTCCAGCAAATGCTATGCACCTAGAGCTGTACTTCTACGATGACGACCCAAGCCTAGGGCATCGTTACCGTCATTGTCGCAAGGAAATATACGAGCAAGACAAGCACATAATGAGCATAATCACCGATGTTCTACGCGAAAACCCATACTCAGAACAGTTTAGGAGTTTGGGATAGGCCCAGAACCTCGAGGACTACAGAATTATCTTGAACCTTGACCAGAGATTGGATCGGAGAGTATACAACGCACCAATCACTTCAGAGGTAGCTGCAGTATGGATAGAAGGAAATGAAAGAAGAAATACTTTTGATAAGAACATAATATTGCATGGCAAAAACAATGAAATACAGGGCATACGATCATATCATGGATGCTATGATCCATTATCATATCCTATATTCTTTCCAAGAGGCGAACTAGGTTGGCATCCAGATATCCCAAAAGTCGGTGTACGAATGGAAGATGTGATAAAGGCTCGTGCAAAGAAAAAGGATAACGACGATGACCCAGGTTAGTATGTCATATACTTCGTCTTATCTTAAATTAAATTACAATATATATTCATATGAAGCTGACTGTTGATTTTACAATATTAAAACACATTCAAACAACAGACTGTGTGTAACCATGAGAGAATACTATTGCTACAAATTCCATGTGCGACCAAATATTTTCGATCTAGTGTTACATGGCGGATGACTATTCCAGCAGTTTGCTGTAGATACATACATCAAGATTGAAAACTCCAGATTGGACTACATGTATCATCAACGGAAAGAAATCAGAGCAGACTTATACCAAGGGCTTCTGGATAGCATTCAAGCCGGTGAGCAACAAGGAAATGAAATTGGGAAAAGAATACTCCCATCATCGTTTATTGGAGGGCCAAGAGATAAACATCGTCAGTATCTAGACGCTATGGCTTTGGTCAGAAAATATGGAAAACCAGACATATTCCTTACGATGACATGCAACCCAAACTGGAAAAAGATAAAAAATGAACTAAAGTTTGGATAGATACCACAACATTGCCCAGACTTGGTTGTTCGTGTTTTCAGGGCAAAGCTAGAAGAAATGAAGCACCAACTATTTGAAAAGGACAATCTCGGAATGGTTAAGGCGTATACCTATGTGGTAGAATTCCATAAGAGGGGACTACCACATGCTCACTTCTTGCTGATCATGACAGGAAAATACAAGTACACATGCCCAGATCAGTACGATAGAATCATCTCTACCGAGCTCCCTAACAAGTACAAATACCCAGAGCTATACAAATTGGTAGTCAAACATATGATGCATGGTCCCTGCGGAGCATTGAATAGATATTGTCCATGCACAAAGAATCGTACGTCATGCAAGAACAATTACCCAAGGGCATTTATTGAAACTACAATAACAGGCAAGGACTCCTACCCATTATATAGGAGACGCAATGACGGAAGGACCGCAAAAGTCAGAAAATGCGAACTAGATAACAGGTGGGTTGTTCCTTACAACCCATACCTATTGATGATGTTCAACTGCCACATAAATGTTAAGATATGCTTGAGCATTAAAGTAGTCAAGTACCTATATAAATACCTATACAAGGGACATGACAAGGCATCTATATCTGTTACTGGGGCAGAAAACGAAGTACAAGTCGATGAGATTCAACAGTACATAGACTGATAGACACACGATGGGTGATGCCTCCAGAAGCACTGTGGAGAATATATGGCTTTGAACTAAGCAAAATAAACCCGCCAGTCCAGCAGCTGCAGCTGCACCTCCCAAACATGCACATGGTTTCATACGATGGCAAAGACAAAATCAAGGATGTAATCAACCGTGGAGGCACAGAAAGATCAATGCTGACAGCATACTTCGAAAGGAAGACCAATGATGAAAAAGCCCGTGGCATACTATACAGAGACTTCCCTGAGTATTACTTGGAACACACAGGGCAAGCTATAGCAACTGAGGAAACAAAAAACAAAATACCAGATTGGCAGGATAGTCGCAGCACATTCAGCTGAGGGAGAAAGATACTATATTCGGGTACTCCTAAACCATGTGACGGGAGCAACAAGCTACACAGACTTAAGAACGATTGACGGTAAAACAATGCCAACATTTAGGGACGTCGTAGAAAAAATAGGACTCATTGAAGCAGACAACACAATAGATGAATGCATGACAGAAGCAAAGCTGTTTCAGATGCCATCATCGCTAAGAAGACTATTCGCAACAATACTGGTGTTTTGTGAACCAAGCGACATCCGTAGTCTTTGGAGCAATCACCTTGAGGCAATGTCAGAAGACTATAGCAGACACTGCAAGTGCATACACACAGTCCAACAGATGGTACTAAGAAATATTAGGGACACGCTGCAGTTAATGGGAAAAGGCATCAAATCATTTCCACTTCCAGAAATTGACAAACAGCATGACACATCAGACAGTATACCTAGGGAGATTATCAAGGAATCCTCAATCAAGGTGGACCCAGAGGACGCATCTTTGCATGAGTACCTAAACAATGAGCAAAAGATAGTCTACAAAAAGACCATGTCAGCAACTAACAGCAAAATAGGAGGCCTCTTCTTCGTCGATGGCCTAGGAGGCATGGGAAAAACATTCCTTTACATGGCGCTCCTAGCCACCGTGCGCAGCCAAGGTAAGATTGCTCTAGCAACAGCCAGTTCCGGTGTTGCGACTTCAATAATGCCCGGAGGAAGGACTGCACACTCGAGGTTCAAGATACCACTAAGAATAGACAACGTATCAATCTGTGGATTCACAAAACAAAGCAGGACAGCCAAGCTACTACAAGCAGCAACACTAATAATACGGGACGAAGCATCTATGACTAAGAGGCAAGCTGTTGAGGCGCTAGATAAAAGCATGCAGGACATAATGGACAGACCAAACCTACCATTCGAAGGGGAAATTGTTGTGTTCGGAGGAGATTTTAGGCAAGTCCTACCTGTTGTCCGAAAGGGTTCAAGAGCCCAGATAGTAGACACATCGCTACGCAGATCCGAGCTATGGAACTGCATGCAACATTTGAAGCTTGTATGGAACATGAGGGCTCAAAACGACCCGTGGTTCGCAGAATTCCTTCTGTGTGTTGGAAACGGAACAGAAGAGATGAATGAAAAGGGCGAAATCCTTCTACCTCAAAAGTAAATGCATGGAACACAAGATAGAAGATAATGGACCGGATAGACTGATCGACCATATCTACCAAAAGGACGGTGCTTCCTTGAAGGATCCAAAATACATCACGTCGAGAGCAATTCTATCCACAAAGAACGACTGCGTAGACAACATCAACCTGAAAATGATTGATCGCTTCGAGGGGGAAGAGATGGTGTATCACAGCTTCGATTCTGTAAAAGACGACCCGCACAACTACTATCCCCTAGAATTCCTAAACAGCCTTACACCGAACGGACCGCCTCCACATATGCTCAAACTCAAAATTAACTGTCCATTCATACTGCTCAGGAATATCGACCCGGCTAACGGTCTTTGCAATGGCACAAGACTGGTCGTACGTGCGTTCCAGAAGAATGCAATCGATGCGGAGATTGTGCTCGGACAACACTCAGGAATGCGAGTTTTCTTGGCTAGAATACCACTGTGTCTCTCAGACGATGAGATGTTTCCATTTCGTTTGAAGAGAAAACAATTTTCAGTCAGATTAAGCTTCGCAATGACAATAAACAAATCGCAAGGGCAGACAATACCAAATGTGGGCGTCTACCTGCCTGACCCGGTTTTCTCTCATGGACAATTGTATGTCGCCCTCTCTAGAGCGACGGCGGCAAAGAACATAAAGGTACTCACAGGAAGACATGAAGAGGAGGAGGAGGAGGACAAGAAGAAGGAGAAGACGAAGAAGAAGATCAGTACAAGCGGGACATACACTAAGAATATCGTCTACACGGAGGTCCTAACCAAATAAGTCATGCTGTGTACATGTACTCTATTATTCTACGCCAGTGGAGTTAAACATACGCAAAGTGGTGTTTGATAATGATATTTCTATTTGCTATGGCAAAATCCTAAGTATTCTATTCCAGTGGAAAACCACTACAGGGCCAAAAAAACAAAAGACGAGCAAACGCAAAACAACACAAACACTGCAGACAAAAAAATGCTAACTAAAGAGAAAGAATAGCAAATACCTTCCAAATTATCTTGTTTTATTACAATCCACCAGGCTTCTGAAAAAATGCTAAATCCTTCCCTGCAAGTGAAATTTAGCAAACAATTATCCTCATCACGGAGAAAAAAATATATCTTTAACACATTTCAAAGGTAAGGTGGCCTCAATCACTGAAATGGAAAAGTGCAAGCTTACAGAGTCCAAACCCGAAAAAAACCGCACCTGTGGAGCCTCGCCAACCTCGGAGGGTCATTGTACGAGTGCAGCCGGCAGCACCAAGTACAGACCTGCCCTGCAAGGCTACACCTGCACAGAACCGCGGAGGAAGTCAGACAAAAAGACAGCCGGCGCAGAGCATGCGCCATGCAAAGAACCGCGAAGAAAGTCCGGCGGCGGTCGATGGCTGGCGGAGACTCCGGACAGGCGCAGAGCCGCAAAGGGCGTCTGACGGCCGGAAGTGACGCGCGGTGGCGAGATAGAGCATGGGGACCACGGCGCCTAGAGGGAAGACGGCCCATGGACTCGCGAGTTCGCGAGGCAGGCAGCCTCCTGATCTCAAAACAACGCAATAAAATCCCAAATTAGGATTCATACTCAATAAACGATAGCTCTAGGAGATGGAAGAAGAGAAAAAGAAAAGGGGTGGAAAAGGAGTGCACCATGGATCAGAGGCTCAAATAGATCAAGTCCCGGTCAGGGAGGTGCGCCAACGGCAGGACTCCTGCCGGCCGCCGGTTGCGAGGAACAAAAGTCAGATGCGTGCCTTTCTTCTCCAGTTCTCCCCTTCTGCTTTTTTTTTTTGAGGGGAGTTCTCCCCTTCTGCTGGGTGCGTGAGTTTGGGCTGCCCTGTACGTGAGAAGGCCTAAGTGAATGTGTTTGGGCTGTGCGTGCGTGCGTGTATTGGGCTGTTGGCTGGGTGAGTGCGTGGGTGTGCTTGGGTGAGTTGGGTGTTTAAAACCTTAGTTATTTTATCCTTTTTTGTTTGCTTCCTATCTTAATAAGTTGTCAATTTAAACGGCCACTAAACAGAATGTTAAAAGTAGGTAGCAGAGAAACTTTTCAATTATATTTTTTTTATAAAGCTTCATCTTTTGATGCTATTGTTCATTTGTTCTAAACTTCATTGTACGTACTATTAATATATTTACCTTTTGTCAATAATAGATTAAAACGTGATGGTAGTTGCTGCTCGAGATTTTCTCCACGTGAGGCTGAATTTTTTTTGTTCTCCCCAATAATAAGATTTTGGACTATCTTCTTATCTATAATATAAATGGCAAAGGTGGGTAATTTCTTATAGAAAACAAAATAGATCCAATGGTTATAAATGACTGGTCTTTTGATTGGATGGTTGGATGTTTCTGATTAACATGATAATTTCTAGTATTTATCTTTTTTCTTAGCGCGTCTGGTAAGAATTAACGCGGCGGCTTCGTTGGAGGCCTCCTGATTAGTAATAGTGTTGGGTATTAATTCTTCAACATCTACATATTAAACGATGAAGCTCAAACATATTAAATAATAAAAAACTAAAAATATATATTATTGACCTGTAACAACGCACGGGCATATTTACTAGTATTAAAAAAATTGAAACCATCGATCGGCTGCCAAGGCAAATCTGAACGTTGGGGGGGGGAGAAAAAAAAAATCAGAATCCGGCATCATCACGTCGCCTTTGCCCGAGTACAATCCGAAAGGAAGTTGCAGTTGTCAATGTTCATGGCCCGTGTGATGGAGGATGCAAGGGCGGGACTTGCAGCCTCTGCCATGATCATCGATGAGCAGCTGATGAGTGTAGCCTTGATGTAGATCGTCTGGGTGGGTTGAACCTGAAAATTAAGTATGAAAATACCCAGACCTGTTGTCGTTGGTGCTGCTCTAGCTTGGTCTGGTGAAGTAGAAGCATCAACATAGCACTTGCTATCTGGAAGTAGGGCAGGTATGGCAGTAGCATTGTTGTTCTCCATTGGACCCTGCATGAAGGGTAGCTGCATACCTGAAGTAGTGGTTGCTATTCCATCTGTGCTCCTCGTCCTGTGGCTAATGTTATTCATGGTGGAGACAGTGGATGCTATGGCCTGAGTGTGAGTATTGAGGTGAGTAGCAGCTGCAGTATGTACCTATACAGGAGTCCAAGCTTTCCTGTGGAAATGGTAATCATTTTTAGCCTTCCGTATGTACCACAAAGTAAATAATATTTTGGAGAATAGGGGTTCTGGTGTAGTATCAGTTGTTAGAGTTTGTAATATAAGCTGAACCCCATCTATTTCGTGAGGGAGATTATGAGTTCTTACAGTTGGGTTAAAGGAGAACCATACCGCCCGGGGGAGGTTGCAGTGGAAAAAGAGGTGGGCGTCGTCCTCAATTGCTCCACAAAAGTTGCTGGCAGTGGAAACCTAAAATTAGCTTCTTCCAGCAAGGGGTTAAACAGTGATACAAATGAGCTACCAAATTTGGGTAAAGGGCCTCTAGACAACAGTAATCAAACAAGTTTTATTAGCTCTTAAGAAGGCAAAACAACACACCTCTTGCACAAAGGATGAAAATGGGAGTCTTCCGATCGGCGTGCCCAGCCACCGCCGACCGTGCAAGGGAGTAGGCGGGCCGGCCTCAGCCAGCCACCACCCGGCAGCCAGCAGGGTGCGTGTGCATAGGCTGGCAGGCCCGACAGCCAGGCGCACGGGCACAGCCGCATAGGAGGCACCGCCGCCGGAGCCGTGACACGCCAACACTGTCGTGGGGTGACGAGTCTCTACTCCCAGCCACCGGATCCGCATCCATGGCCACCAGATCTGCGCCCCGGCCACTGGAACCTTACCTCCGGCCACCGAAATCGAGGATGACGACCATCCATGGAAGCACGAGTGCAGGGAGGACGAGAAGCGGGAGCCTCGCCGCTGCTGTCCTTGCACTGGTGGGGTTGACCGCGTGTTCGAGCAGTGGCGAGGGTAGTGAAGCAGGTGGCGCGGTGGCCTTCTGCGGCGGCGGCGCGGAGCCACCCGTGGCGCCCCTGAGAGAGGAGCAACGCGGGGGCGTTTTTCCCTGGGGAAGCTTTCATGAGCAGTCTATTTAGCTGTCTGAGTTCAGATTTCAAAATAAGCTTGCACACAACTCCCTTTGTGTGGGTTGAACATGTTCTTAGGTGATAAAAGCAAAAAGTAATTAAGGATGCGCTGACTATTCGTTTTTGCTTCCACAGAGCACACATTGCAGTCAACCGTAACCTGCATGCATGCATGGTTTCTTTACTGCACGTAGTACTCACTGTAGAGTCAATGAAGCGAGACCCTTTTTTGCTTGTTTCAGTCGCGTTGTGTACAAGTACAAGGTGAATGGTAGAGTAGCTAATTGGCGCAATGCATTGTAATTAAGGACCGATCGAAGCGGTCAGCGGGAGGGGGAGCCGCGCCGGTCTTGCATTGGACGCAGACGCAGAGAGCAGTAGGTAGGGTTCGTGGATATGGGCAGGCATATGGCGCTGCTGGCTGCCTTGCATTGCATTGTGTCGAGTGTAGTTGTGTCTCCATCTATCTATAACTACGACGACGACGACGACGGCGACGAGGAGGAGGCAAGAGAACGTCGTGTGGATCGCGCGCAACTACCCAGATGCGCATGAGCCACATGAGACACCTAACTCCCATCCATTCATTGCGTTGCTGCTGAGTCGTCGTCGTCGTCCGATATATAGATCCATCGAGCTGCATGCTCGAGTGCATATAGTGCTGGGTCTCTGGTGGGTGGGTCGGTTGCCTCTCTCGCTGTCGCTCTCGCTCTCTCGTCGTGTGCTTCTCGTGCTGCTATAGGTGCATCTCCCTCTCAAGTGCAATGCACAGCACCACACTACATACTGGCCATGTACCATACCAACCCAGCCATACCCGCGAAAGGAGGCGGAGGAGCCCCGGCCCGCACTACTGCAGACTGCGGCTTTGCCTAGCGCCTGAGACGCTCGGCAAAGGCCGAATTACGCTTGGCAAAGGCTTTGCCGAGCGCAACGCTCGGCAAAAGGCTCCCGGCAATGAAATGCTCGGCAAAGCCTCCTTTGCCGAGCGTTTTTTATCGGGCGCTCGGCAAAGCCTTTGCCGAGCGCCTAGGCGGCACTCGGCAAAGAAAAGCGACGGTCACGGCGGTAGTCACGGCGTGACGTTTTCTTTGCCGAGCGCCTCCAATAAGACGCTCGGCAAAGAGCAAACTGAGTTTTTTTAAAAAAATTCTTTGCCTAGCACCTCCAGCCTGGCGCTCGGCAAAGAGCAAACTTATTTTTTTAAAAAAAATTATTTGCCTAGCGCTTCTAGCCTGGCGCTCGGCAAAGAGCACACTGATTTTTTTTAAATTCTTTGCCTAGCGCCTCCCTCCTGGCGCTCGGCAAAGAAAAACAATTTTTTTAAAAAAAATTCTTTGCCTAGCGCTTCCAGCCTGACGCTCGGCAAAGACCACATCGATTTTTTTAAAAAAATTCTTTGCCTAGCGCCTCCCGCCTGGCGCTCGGCAAAGAGAAACAATTTTTTTAAAAAAATCTTTGCCTAGCGCCTCCAGCCTGGCGCTCGGCAAAGACCACACCGATTTTTTTAAAAAAATTCTTTGCCTAGCGCTTTTAGCCTGGCGCTCGGCAAAGACCACACTGATTTTTTTTAAAAAAAAATTCTTTGCCTAGCGCCTCCCGCCTGGCGCTCGGCAAAGAGAAACAATTTTTTTTAAAAAAAAATCTTTGCCTAGCGCCTTCAGCTTGGCGCTCGGCAAAGCTGGGTAAACTACAAGGCTCTTTGCCTAGCGCTGCGCTAGGCAAATCTGGAACCCAGATTTTTTTTATTTTTTGCTTTCTATCGCTGCAAACACAACATATTATATATATATACATCAAATGGATATCACCATGAACACAAATAACACCATTTATATCACAATTTCATCGCTTCTGTCACCACCATCACCATATATACTAGCAGGAACGCCCGCGCAACTGCACGGGCTAGGAAGCATCATAATGTGCAGTGTTATCATTAATGGAAGTAGAATGACATATGCAGGAGAGAATTGGTAAAATATAACGATATTGCATAAGTGACCCATTTGTTCTGATATCAGCAACTAAAAATATGGTCACATGATCGCGGTGTCTATGCATTCTGGAGATACAACTAAGATGTACTCATGTATTGTAACCTTACCAACTGGTGCAGCAGAGGGAATTTGAGAAGGTGAAGGGATATCAGTTAGAATTGTGCTGCCACAATTATGGTGAAACATAACTGGAATTTACAGCTCACAGGAATCGATAAAGCTAACAAATACTGTCTTCGTTGTCCCATCCCATCTATAGGTAGCTGAGGCAGTGGCTTATCCTCATGGAGATTGATCAAACCTGTGACATGCATAGTAGCTAGGTATTTAAGCTACAGGATTATGAGTCGTAATAGTTAAGATGTACACTAACAATGCAGGCAGCAATGTGATCATCCATTAATATTTCTGGGTTTGGATATAGTGATCCTAAAAGGTTTGTATATGAGCATCCATTAATGTCTCTGGTTGTACGTATCGTAGTAAACGTATGTTTTTGACATATAGGGACACAACTGTAGTGGTAGGATTTGTTGGTTGTGTGAAGTGTAAATGTAGGTGGTAGGGAAAATATTAGAATTCTACATGTTACCTCATGGAAAGGTGCTCCAATCAGCCATGGTGTTTTGGACTGGAGGCAACAGTCTGTTATGTAGATATGCAAAAGGTCTGAAAACATATAGGTATTGATAAATATGTATGGGTCATATGATGAACAACTCGTCGGAAAAAATTCATTACTTTATAAGATGAGGGGCATCAGTTTTTAGTCCTTAGTAATTCAAAATTGACTTTGGGGTGACACCATGGCAATGATACCCACTTGGAAGAATGCTGTGTGCAGCAAGCAGAGTCCAATGAGACAAAAAGTACTAAAGTTTCGATTTAAGAGGTAGTTTGCCTTTCATTCAGAACTACTGAACGCGGTATCTGTCTCAATATCTAAGGAACACAATGGTATGAAATACGCTAGAAAATAGTCGTAGAAGTATAACTAGTAGGAAAATAGATTATTCTGAATGCATTTTATTACCTGATGAAAAGGTGGTGGAATCTATCAATGTTGTTTTGGAGTGAAGGCAATAGCAGCGTGTCATGTAGATATCAAAAAGGAATTCTGAAAATATATGCAGAAATGATTTGCAGGTTAAAACAGGCCTGTATTACAAATACTGAAACTAATTAAAACACACTGACATAAATTACAGTGTCATGACTTGCCTGGCAGTATGTTATCACCCATGACTGATTACAGGGCAGATGCTAGTGGTGGTTTTTTGTTAGTTGTGGTAGTATATATATATGCAGTTCAGCCATGCCTCAAAGAATGAACAACTGATGTACTACTTCACACACGAAACCACGCATGTTAACATGAAAGGAGGAATTGTGTAGGCAATGAAGTAAATGCAATTTCTTTACAGATCACGAGGCAAGCACATAAATTTTAGAAAGGAAATCTAGAAGGCTTTATATAATTGGTGTGTACATGTAAGCTCAAATATTTGAATTCACATCTGCATGTGATTTCCCAAAAGAGAAAGGAAAAGAGAAACTTAAAAGGAGATATCACATAGCAAACATGCTGTAGTCATAGAAGAAGCAGGTGTACAATAGGCTCAGCATGGTTTACGAAAATGTGAAGGTTGACATCAAAGATAGGAAAACATTAGATCTGATATACATAGCAATAGGCAGCATCACTGGGAACTAAAAATAAAATTCTGAGATCACCTGGCCGTTGTCTGTGGAGGCGTGTTTTTGAGTCTGCCATTCTGAAATCCGAAGGTGAAATAGAGGGATCGTCATAATGTAGTTGTCCACTGGTATGGCCGGCTATATCAAAAAGGGAAATTAATGAGTGGGTGTGTATATGTCTATGAAGGCAAACACTAAATCAGCGTAGCAAATTGAAGCAGCAGCGTTGAGAACGACAATATTACCTATATTTGGGTCTGAAGAGAGGAAACATGAGAAATAGAGGAAAGTTAGGCACAACACGTAGGCTGTACGTGGATCCTGACCTGGATCAGATTCAGCGCTGGTGGTGCCGCCTCCGTGCAGATGGCCGGCCGACTGCAGGCTGCCTGTACAGCAGCACGTTGGCGGGAAGGGAGGCATGTACAGAGGCTCATCCCCGTGCTGGGGCATGGAAATCCCCTTCGTCCGTCCAAGATGGTACAGCAACAAAAAAAGGAAATGTCAAGATTGGCATTCAATTGTTGGTAGGCCTGAATACAGGTAGGAGAGGAAATACCAGGCAATGATGAAATCTGAGCACGATTCTTCACTTTGGGGAAAAAAGGGAGGAAATCCATCACCTGTAGCAGTCCATGGACGCCGCGTGGTGCTTAGGATCTGTTCTTTGTTGTTGCCTGGGGTAGCATGCGTCTCCAGGTTGGCACGCGGGGGGTGGCCGCAGCGTCGCGCTGAGGCGGGGGCCGGCCGGGGGCGGAGTTGGGGGCCGGCGGCGGCGCGGGGGAGGCCGGCGGCGGCGGCCGGGCGCGGCGGCGGCGCACCGCCGCGGACCTTCACGCGGCGCGGGGGGGCGGAGGTGGGGGCCGGCCGGGGGCGGAGGCGAGGGCCGGGCGGGCGCGGCGGCGGCGGCGGCCGGGCGCGGAGGCGGCGGCGGCGGACGGGTGCGGCCGGCTGCTGTGCTGTTTAGTTTTGTTTTTTTTTCAATTTTGGCCGGTTCATGTAAATAAGGAGACGCCTTTGCCTAGCGCCCGCGATTTGGCGCTCGGCAAAGAGGTGCCTTTGCCGAGCGCCAGATCGCGGGCGCTAGGCAAAGAATTTTTCGTTGATTTTTTTTTTCAATTTTGGCCGGCTGAGACGCTCTTTGCCTAGCGCCTGCGATCTGGCGCTCGGCAAAGATGTGCCTTTGCCAAGCGCCAGATCACGGGCGCTAGGCAAAGAATTTTTCGTTTTTTTTTTAATTTGTTTTTGTGAATTTGTTTTTTTTATTCGTTTAAGTACCGTACACTCCTTTGCCGAGCGCCAGATCGGAGGCGCTCGGCGAAGACTTTTCCGTTTTTTTAAATTTTGTTTTTAAATTTGTTTTTTTATTTGTTTTTTTTAAATTTGTTTAATTGCTGTACACTCCTTTGCCGAGCGCCAGATCGAGGGCGCTAGGCAAAGAATTTCAAATAATGTGTCATTCATGCAAAAAAAAGGTTTGAAAGAAAAAAAAAAGAAAATTCTTTGCCTAGCGCCAAATTTCAGCGCTTGGCAAAGAGGTGCCTTTGCCGAGCGCCCTGCGTTAGGCGCTAGGCAAAGGTGTCTCTTTGCCGAGTGCCAACCTTGGCGCTCGGCAAAGGCACCTCTTTGCCGAGCGCTGACATTTGGCGCTAGGCAAAGAATTTTCTTTTTTTTGTTTTTTTGTTTCAAACTTTTTTTTGTCATGAATGACACATTATTTAAAAGTATATGTTAAGTTTTGGTACTTTTTTAAATCTTTTTACTATTTATCGTTAGTTTATTTGATTTAATTGAACTTCTCCGATAGACGCGTGTTTGAACTGTAGGTGCATCGAATCTCCGAATTGGACGGTTCGAAAATTGATATTCGCATTACTTAGCGTATGTTAAGGCCGTATCCTGGAGCACGCATGAAATATCGAACATCTAGCGCACGGAACACGGCGACCAAGTTGCGCGTGAAGTGCTATTAAATTAAAAAAAAGCAAACAAAGTTCGAAAATCACGAAACTTAGCGAAACGTCTTTGGAGCACATGTGGAGGCTATGGTCAAAATTTGGTAAAGTTTCGTGCACGTTGTCACGTAAGTTAGTTAGAAACCACATGTGAGATGTCTAGGTTTCTAACTAACTTACGTGACAACGTGCACGAAACTTTACCAAATTTTGACCATAGCCTCCACATGTGCTCCAAAGATGTTTCGCTAAGTTTCGTGATTTTCGAACTTTGTTTGCTTTTTTTTAATTTAATAGCACTTCACGCGCAACTTGGTCACCGTGTTCCGTGCGCTAGATGTTCGATATTTCATGCGTGCTCCAGGATACGGCCTTAACATACGCTAAGTAATGCGAATATCAATTTTCGAACCGTCCAATTCGGAGATTCGATGCACCAAACACGCGTTTATCGGAGAAATTCAATTAAATCAAATAAACTAACGATAAATAGTAAAAAGATTTAAAAAAGTACCAAAACTTAACATATACTTTTAAATAATGTGTCATTCATGACAAAAAAAAAGTTTGAAACAAAAAAAACAAAAAAAAAGAAAATTCTTTGCCTAGCACCAAATGTCAGCGCTCGGCAAAGAGGTGCCTTTGCCGAGCGTCAAGGTTGGCACTTGACAAAGAGACACCTTTGCCTAGCGCCTAACGCAGGGCGCTCGGCAAAGAGCCACCTTTGCCGAGCGCATAACGGAGGGCGCTCGGCAAAGAACGACGGTATATTCCGCGGTGGCTCTTTGCCGAGTGCTATCCTTTGCCGAGCGCCTGCGCTTGGCAAAGACGTTCTTTGCCGAGTGTTTCTCTTTGCCGAGGGCCTGGCGCTAGGCAAAGGAGTCATTGCCGAGCACATTCTTTGCCGAGAGCCCGGCGCTAGACAAAGGTGGCCTTTGCCGAGCGCCCGATAAATAGCGCTCGGCAAAGACCCAGACGCTAGGCAAAGGCACTGTGTGCCATAGTGCCGGAGGGGAAAAAAATTGTATGCGACGCGCGGCACCGTCACACATCGTCTCCCGTGCGAGCGACGTACACCGCTCAACGCATGTCTACAGGTCCCACCGGGCATGCCGCGTGGTCGATACGAGTCCACGTTTCTAGCAGCAGTTGTTTTCTATAGAAAGGTGTCGCACGGGAGGTGATGTGCGACGGTGTTGCATAAATTTTTTTTCCGCCCCAAAGAGCTAGGACGGACGGAGCACTGCACCACGCTGGCAACGTCTCCTCCTCGCATCCAGCATGTCCATTATATAATAGCTAGCCTCCTTGCTAGCTCGTTGGCTCCATTGGCTTTCCATCCCCAATAATCCCATCCACCATCCACGCCTGCCAGTCTCCTCCGATCCGCTCATCCGCTCATCGATATAAGAAGAAGGTACGGTGCAATCGACTTCCTCCGATCCTCTTCGTCCTAGTTATATACCTCGATCGTTTAATTTTTATACGTACACTTAAAACTTGCATGCATGCACGTCAAACTGTTCTCATTATCCTAATTAACTAATGGGAAGAAGGAAATTAAGGAAACTTAGAGCGTCTCCAAGAGACTCTTCATATCATTTCTAAATGTTAGGAATAGAGATTTTGGTGAAAAACTACCTTCCAATAGCTTCTCTAAATAGTCATCCAAATATAGCTATCTTTTTTTTCCGGATTTTTCGCTAGCAAAAAATAGAAGACGAGAATGATTCTCTAGAGTGCGCATGAGATAAAGAAGAACTGTTGAAGAGTGAAAAAAATACATGTCCCTAGCAAACACTTCGGGACTTTCCTACTGCTGTGCTGTTGGCACATTTGGAAGAGAAGAAACAACAAAGTCTCTAGGAATGATGGAACTACTATACGTACAGCTCTGTCAGCATGCAAATCCGAAGCAAGCTTGTGGAAAGCTCGGTTGCCAAAGAAAGACAGAGAGATTGCGGATGCTTGGTGCTCCATTTTGGTTAACGCAATGTAAACTAAATTGTAAGCTTTGAACTATGTATTTTCAACATTAGGCTTAAAGAGCCAACCAATCAATACAATTCAGGTGGGGATCCTCTCCCCCCGTAGACTTATCAAAAAAAAAGAGTGAAAAAAATAAAGAAAGCAATTTTTATGCAAATGACTCTCCAAATGATGATTTAGAGAGTGAGATTTAGAAAGACTCTTGGGATACCATAATTGCATTCTTTCGTAGACGGGGAAAGTACGTGATATATGTTTAATTTTATTGCAGCTAGCCAGTTTCTCATTATATATAGAAACACATTTTTATTTCATTTTATTTTCTTCTTTTTGGAAATTAATTAATCAACCATGTTATTAGAATGAAGATGTACTTGCTAATTAATACAATTCCGTTGACTCCCATCGTCATTTGCATATATCATCGTTTCGTTGGTTGCAGCAGCAGCAGCAGCATTTGAAGCGGATACATACATTAAAAAAAAGGAAAAATGGCGGCGCCGACATCACCGTACAAGCCGAAGAGGATCCTAATCACCGGCGCGGCGGGGTTCATCGCGTCCCACGTGGCGATCCGCATCGTGCAGAAGTACCCGGAGTACAAGGTGGTGGTGCTGGACAAGCTGGACTACTGCTCCAACCTCAAGAACCTGCTCCCCGTGAGCAGCTACCCCAGCTTCAAGTTCGTCAAGGGCGACATCGCCAGCGCCGACCTCGTAAGCTTCATCCTGGCCACCGAGGGCATCGACACCGTGATGCACTTCGCCGCCCAGACCCACGTGGACAACTCCTTCGGCAACTCCTTCGAGTTCACCAAGAACAACATCTACGGCACCCACGTCCTGCTCGAGTCCTGCCGGATGGCCGGACCCGGGCAGATCCGGCGGTTCATCCACGTCAGCACCGACGAGGTGTACGGCGAGACGGACGGCGACGCCGTCGTCGGCAACCACGAGGCGTCGCAGCTGCTGCCGACGAACCCGTACGCGGCCACCAAAGCCGGCGCCGAGATGCTGGTGATGGCGTACGGGCGGAGCTACGGCCTCCCCGTGATCACCACGCGCGGGAACAACGTGTACGGTCCGCACCAGTTCCCCGAGAAGCTGATCCCCAAGTTCTTGCTGCTGGCCATGAGGGGACAGCGCCTGCCCATCCACGGCGACGGCACCAACGTCCGCAGCTACCTCTACTGCGAGGACGTGGCCGAGGCGTTCGAGGTGGTGCTGCACCGCGGCGAGGTGGGCCACGTCTACAACATCGGCACAAAGAAGGAGCGCACGGTGATGGACGTGGCCAGGGACATCTGCGGCCTCTTCGGTCTCGACGCCGACGAGGCCATCGAGTTCGTCGACAACCGGCCGTTCAACGACCAGAGGTACTTTTTGGACGACGAGAAGCTCAAGAGCTTGGGGTGGCGCGAGCGCACGCACTGGGAGGAGGGACTGAGGAAGACGATGGAGTGGTACGTGGCGAACCCTGGCTACTGGGGGGACGTGTCTGGGGCGCTGCTGCCGCATCCCAAGGCGGGCGGCGGCGTCATGCCGGACCACGGCCTGGGATCCAAGGAGGAGGTCAAGGGGATGCTCGATCGTTTCATTGTAACCCCCCAATCCCATCAAGGCCAAGCAAAGACGACGGTGGCTTCTTCCCCAGCAGCGGCGGCTGGAGGAGCAGAGCAGGATGATGCCGGCGCAGCAGCAGCAATGCCGTACGGCAATGGCGCCAATGGAACCACCACCGTGCATTGATTCATTACATGCACGCCAGGGCCGCCAGTAAAATATAAAATAATCCGTCACGACAAATTATTATTCACGTGATTATTTTCAAGCTATTATGTACGCATGTACTCCCTCCGTCCCAGTATACTGGACGCTTTAGCTTTCAATGAGGTGCATTCATTTGGTCATGAACCTGGACGCTGGTGTTTACGAGGTGCATTGATTCCCCTGTGAACCTAGACATTTGAATGGAGGGCCAAAACGACCACTATTGTGGGACAGAGGGAGTATTGCCGGTGGTTATTATAATAATATAATAGACCGCCTCGTGCAGCTGTATTGAACATTCTTGTTCTTGTTTTAGCTTGTTAGCAAATATACCCGTGCGTTGCATCGGGCATACAATTTGTTATGCAGTGATGGTGCTAATGCATGTAGCAGTATTGCCAGTATATATATGCGTGCCATACATGTATACGTGAACTCCTGGCTATGATGCGTAGAGCCTCAACCCAATCGGGGCGTCGACTCCGTTGACAATAGCCCTTCATCGATCGATCGTAGCTGCCATTTCACACCTTACCGTAGTCCGGGTGGGCTGCGGAGCTGTGCTGTGGTTGAGCAGGCACCTGCATTCGACGGGGATGTAGTGGTCGTCGTGTATGGGTGGGAGGGTGATAGCCTCTCCTGTGACAGGATGCCACAGCCAGGCATCGGAGACTTGTCCGAGGCCGAGGATGAGCAGTCCTCGAGTCGTCCTAAAGCAAGAGTTGTTTTTCGTGTGTCGTCGGACATGCTCATTCACAGATCATAGTAAGATAAGAACTGATCAACTCGACAACTCATTTATCAACTCGACAACTCATTTATCAACTCGACAACTCGAAGACTTAGATAATAGAATGAGCTATTTGTGCAATGTTGTCTCATTAAAAACCTTTCTAGGTAAAACTCACCCTTATGAAAATCTTAGAAAAAAAGAGTGCAGCCAGCTCTAAGTTGTCTTAATTAAGTTACTACAGACATTGTTCAAGTCTCACTCTCAACTCACCAAAATACAGATGATAGCGACAAGTTCCACTCTCATCTCACCCAAAAGCACAAGTCTCACTCTCAGATCTCAACTCAGTCACTAGCAGCGGCACATTCTTCTTCTTCAAGGTATAGATTGTTGAATGCTTCTTCAAGCTCTTTGTTGTCAGCAGCTTCATGTTGTTTTCTCTTTTCTCCTAACTCCCGGTCCTTCAAGTAAGTCAGCATCTCAATAGTTTCAGATAACAAGCGACGGCGCCGTTCTTTAATGATCCTTTCTGACGAGCTGAAACAAGATTCTGAAGATATAGTAGACATAGAAACTGACATAATATCTTTAGCCATTATAGATAGGAATGGATATGGTAGTTTGTGGTCACGCTACCAAAGAAATATGTCAAAATCATCCTCATAAGAAGTGACATTGTCATTGTCCAAATAGACTGAGAGTTCAGATCTAGCAGTGGCAGAGGTAGATGAAGATGAAGTGGTGGCAAGGGTAGGACCAACAACACCTGAGCCTTCAAAGATTCTTTCCCATGCCTGTTTTCTCTTACTTGCATGGTTTGATGGTCGTGCAACCATTTGAGACCTAGTTGCACCAAACTTGCTCTCATATTTGTTGAACAATTTATATAATTCTGCTTTCACATCAACATAATAAGTATTGTACTCAGAACCAGTGGCTTCAGCAAGTAAATTCAGAACATTAAAGAAACCTCTCATCTTAGCTCTAGGGCCAAGAATGAATGCAAATGAGTATAACAGAGGTATGTCTGCCCAGTACTTAAGGAATTTATGCTGTATAGGAAACACAAATTGTCTAAGATTCAGATCTCTTTCACAAGCATGCAAATGAGTTACAATCTCTAAAACATGGTGCAGAACAAGTGAACTAATAGGATAGTAAACACCAGATAGAACAACAGTATAGTCATAAAAGAGTTCCAGAAAATCAAATACCTTCTCAGCAACATACCAGTGATTTTGAGACAACAGAGCAGATCCATAATTTGAATTGATGAACACAGAGAACACTATATGAAACCGAGTGTTTCAGCATAAGGTAAGTAGCATTCCATCTGATATTCATATCCAAGCCAAACTTTTTAGGTCTAAAACCTTTAGCAATACAATAGTTCTTGAACATAGCAATTCTTTAATTAGAGGAATTCAAGAAATTAATTGTAGTTCTGCTCTGTGCGGTGGCCTGTTGTTCCTCATGCTACATGCAGCACACTGAGCCACACATCTGCCACGCCGGGAGGGAGCCGAGGAGGAAGCCGCATCAACTGGAACGTAATGCAAACATAAACAGGTATGTTTCATTTTCGGTTTTAATTCTCCTGTTGTAACGCACGGGCATATTTGCTAGTAAACATAATAACTGTAGTAAAGACAATACACCACGCAGTTTACTAAACAGTACATGTTGCTCTTTTTTTTGAAGGGGTGGGGGTATAGTACGTGCTACTAGAAAGGAAATTATGTGGCCTTTCTTTTTTGAGCAACAGGAAATTATGCGGCTTTTTTTTAGAATTACACAAGTACAGACGCAGACACTCAACATGCACGCTCACTCACCTCTATGAATACGCATACACAAATTCTACCTCTATAAACACCTGCATAACGATGTTAAATCCTAAAATAAATCTAGAAAAATACGAGCATCCATGTTTGAGAACTTGAATCCGAGTGGGCAAGTTGCACACGAGGAACCTAGCCGCAGGAAATTATGCGGCTGACCAGACCTGATGCGGCGCTTATGGATCATGGACTCACGGCCCATGACGAGCGCGGTGGTCTTGGGCCCGGTGATCCTCGCGTCCAAATGCCGTTTCCTGGCGGCCCAATCCCCAAAGGACGGGCCGATATATGAATCCATGATGACGCACAGCACAGTTTAGCAAAAACGGCACTGTGGCATGGCAAGTGAGAGCTGAAAACTGGAACGAACGCACCAGCCAAGAGAGCCACACATCCCTCCCGATCAGGGGAAGCGCCGGCCCGGTCGTGCTGCCATGCCCTGCTCCGTGCCAAAGCATGCATGTTCCGGCCATGGATGCATATATATATATATATATATATATATATATATATATATATATATATATATATATATATATATATATATATATATATATATATATATATATATATATATAGGGAGAGTATACTCTATAGCTAGCTACAAAATAACTTATTCTGTAGCCACCTCCATTTACGATAATGTCAATACATATTTACTATAGTTAGGTTACTATAACACATGAGGATATTTACTGTAACGTTCTAGTAAACCACTTAGTAAGGAGTTACTATAATCTCGTAAATTAGCATAACAATTATCGTAACTCAAAGTGGCTACAGAATAAGTTATTTTGTAGCCAGCCGTAGGGTAATAGTTATATATATATATATATATATATATATATATATATATATATATATATATATATATATATATATATATATATATATATATATATATATATATATATATATTACCCTATAACTGGCTACAGAATAACTTATTATATAGCCACTTGGAGTTATGATAATTGCTATGCTAATTTATGAGATTATAGTAACTCCTTACTATGTGATTTACTATAACATTATGGTAAATATCCTCATGTGTTATAGTAATTCAACTATCGTAAATATATACTAACATTGTCGTAAATTAATATATAAAATTATCGTAAATAGAGGTGGCTACAGAATAACTTATTTTGTAGCTAGCTATAGAGTATACTCTCCCTATATATATAACTATTACCCTATAACTGGCTACAGAATAACTTATTATGTAGCCACTTGGAGTTACGATAATTGCTATGCTAATTTATGAGATTATAGTAACTCCTTACTATGTGATTTACTATAACATTAGGGTAAATATCCTCATGTGTTATAGTAATTCAACTATCGTAAATATATACTAACATTGTCGTAAATTAATATATAAAATTATCGTAAATAGAGGTGGCTACAGAATAACTTATTTTGTAGCTAGCTATAGAGTATACTCTCCCTATATATATATATATATATATATATATATATATATATATATATATATATATATACACCAGTGGTGGATCTAGAAATTTATAGAAGAAGGGGCTCAACTCATCTTCAACCTTTAAAATTCCTCCTCCATCTCTTTCATGCCTTTAAAAATTAGAAGAGACTTAAAGAGGAGCTTCATTGTCGCGGCAGCGGTAGGGCCGCCGCCCCCACCGCTGGATCCGCCCCTGTATATGCCCACCAAATACTACCAGCCAATACGGCGTGCCGCCCTGCCTTCCCTTGTTCACAGATGGATGGATGCCGACCCGGCGACGGGAATATCCAGCCCCCTCGCGTTCCGGTAGCAAAGATTCCATTCCCATCTAGCTAGCTAGTATATATCTGCTCGAGGTCGTGCGGGCAGTGCCGTGCCATGTGACAGCAACGGGACAAGCAGGGGCAGTACGTATCGGCCGGCGACCTCGCCTCATCCACAAACGAGAACGACCAGTCAGTCGTTTACCAATCTTCTAGTAGGATGGAAGGTGCCTCACCGGTCTCTAGTCTAGTCTGTAGTAGGCGAAGAACGAAGAATCGTACCGGCCACGCACCTTCGTCTCCAAATGAAGCAAGCGTACTCTTGGGGCGCCTCCGTATATACACCGTACCATCAACCAAAATAGGAGGCAGCCACAGCGAGGACGCGTTGCAGATCTGACGTGAAAACGAGAGGAGATCCATGTAGGTGGTGCGGAATTGCCCAAGACGGATCGTGGAATCGCGGCGAAATGCGACAGGAAGAAGAACGAACAACTGACGGTGACTACGTACAGTATGCCTGCCTGCGGCTCGACGCCTTTATTTGACCATCGATGCATCTATCCACTCATCCGGCACACGTTTTCGTGGGATGTTTTTCGTACCAAAAAAGAGGGTGGAATTAAAAGGAAAAAAAAGGGGTGGCCGGCCACGGCCAGTGATTTTACTTGGCACTACGTCGGCTCCAGCAGCATATTCCGTTGAGATATTTCTATGGGTCCAACGACCTTTTTTTTTCTTTGATAAGAACGACTTGTATTATTGTCGTTCCAACGAACACATGTTTTATGCCTTTGTGGAATTGTTGCGTGTTATTATGCATCACACAACCGCGCACCAAAAGATGGCACTGCAGCTCACCAGGGTTTTTCCCCGTATGCAGGGGCGGAGCCAGGATTTAGATATGGGGGGCCGGGTCATCGAATGTCCACAGAAAACTATCAAATCTTGATGCCAGTTTAAAAATTATCATTTTGATGTGGGCTTTGCTACGGTACTCACGTTACCTCATAGGAGGTAACAGTTTCAGTAAATCATAGCCCTTGATTTTTACGGACAAAATATTTTATTAAGTAATTAAAATGTCTAAAGAGTAAAAATCATAGCCAACAATTAAAGAAACAAATCCTCCCAGAAAGTCACATACAATTAAGAATGGAATGTCATGCATGCATGCATTTATCACGTACGTATTCAATTAAGCACATATGCTATTTGTATTTTATACGGTATATGCGTGGAAGGAAGCGTTGCTTATTATAAAATTATAAAAAAGAGTAATCATGGATATACGTGTATGACTAATATGTTTGACTCTATGTGTGTGAATCTGACTTAGTATTTCATTCGGGGGTCAAAATTTCGGCGAAGTTTTATCGAAATTTCCTGAATTTAGGTACTTTCGGTAGCGGGCGAAAGAAAAATCTGAAATTTTGTATTACACTAATAATGTATAGTCATAAATCGTGCTTATATTTTGTTTAGATCTAAAAAATTTTAGAAATAACATACTTTATGTTTAAGTCTCTAAAAAAATGTCACCAATTTTTTTTTATCGAAATTCATGAAATTCGATAATTTCAGTGGTTGCCAAAATATTTCTAAAACTGAAATTGAAAACCCTGATTTTATTAGCAAGTGACTTAAATACGAAGGGTGTGAAAAAACATTACAAAAAATGACTAAAACGCGCCTTATTAGCATGTCATGTCACCTGTCCAAAAATGCAATGATTAGGTCCATCATGCTCATTACAATTTACATCGTCCATGATCTAACATAATATGCAAATTAGATCTAATTGAAGATATTTTCCCTATTTGCTAATATATTCTATTACCTCCTAGGAGGTAATATTTGATGAAAGTCATCTAGATCGACGACTCATAGTCATTTGGGTGTACCATAGCAAAGTCCTTTTGATGTTGACTTAAAAATTATAATAAATTGTCTTTAGAGCATGTCCAGAAGTTTTGTAAAACAACTCCCATTTTGGATTTTTAGAAAAAGAAAAAAGGTGTCCTCCAACTGTTCGGTAAAAGGGCTCCTTAAAAATAAAAAGTTACTAAATATCCTCTACAACGTGTAAGTTTCTGCAGTCAAGTGAAACTCCGTATTCGCTCCCTGTTCAGCATTTTTCTCTGGAGATCGACGTAAATTGGACGCATCAGAAAGCGGTAAGAGACAAAAAAAACTATTAAAAAGGGGTTTAGTTCGTAAAAAATAGTCTGGGATTCCCATGCAAAATCGTTTAGAAGCTATTATTGGAGACTATTGGAGAAGGACAAAATTTAAGGTTCCTATTTTTTCTGTTAACTTGCTAGATCTATTAGTTTTGCAAGTAAACTATACCAAATTCATAGAGATGATATTAATCTTTTTATTTAGAAAAATGCTAAATGTCTAAATTGAAAATAAAAAGGTTGTTCATAGGTCAACGATACCATCATATTTACTATATTTAGACACTTAACATTAGACAATTAAGAGATTTATTTGAAAATACATTTTAGAATTGACTAAGAAGGCTTGTTTATTTAATTTCTAGTGATCTGTAAGAACTAATGAGAGGTACTAATAAAAATTGTGCATGATTAGGGGGGGGGCCTGCCCCCCCCCCTGTTTCCGCCCCTGCCCGTATGTATAACCGGTTTCACTCAAGGTGCAGCCAAGAAGCCAACGTAACCGTTGAAGCACAGTTTAGATGGCTTCACGCTCTTATCATAGTCACTAGGAACGTGGTACGGTGCCACGTTCCACGTTCCGGGAACGTGCGTTTCCGTTCTGGAAACGTAGATAAGTTTCGTCCCGATAGTGAAAAATTCTTTCTCAAGGAGCGTTCTACGTTTCACGATCCTCGTTACACAACCCAATCGTTCCGGGAACTTTGTGACTGTGGCTCTTATATAGTAAAAAAAATGCCTTTATCTCTCTGTAACTTCTCAACCGTTTCTTAAATCAGTGTGTGGAAGACTGGCAGTGCTTCAAAATCATAGGTCATCATAGCTGACAAATTCATCGGGTATTTGTTGGCTGCATGCATATGCATTGAAGGCAGGCCAATATATCGCGAGACAGGATGCACCAGTTCTCACATGGCGTCCGGGTGCAGCCGGCCGGCCGGCCGGCGCAATGAGACTGTGGGGTGCATGCGGATTTATTTTGGGTCGGAGATTAGTGGGACAACGTAAGTGTACACAAAACCACGTGGCCTGTATATGTTTGGACCATGCATGCGTGCATTACCATCGCCGCCTGCAAAAACACCAGCTTGCACAAAATCTCGTCCCGCAAAAAAACATATATATTCTAATAGTACTGGCTAGTGGTCCTACTATGTATTATTTGATATAGCTCAGCTTCACTAGTGAATCAGTTTTTGTTGGCTTTATCTCTGAAAGCTGCTTTAGAAGTAGAGCTGAATCTGTTTTCATAATCGTTTGCCAAAGCAGCTTCTCAGAGAAAATATCAGAGAGAAAGCTAGAAGAAGCTGGTATTTCCAGCTTCACCTCAGTTCCTGTGTTGTGAGATGAGCTGAAAAATAGCTTTTAGAAAGAAGCAGTTTTGAAAGCACCTGTTTAATAGGAGAAACTGAAAACAGCTTTGCGAAGCTAGGATAGAATTCCTACCAAACATGTCCCTAATTGTTAGAAAAGGTTGAACCAGGAGCCCTTGTGCTAGTGTCCATACAAGATCTCATCTCTCTGTTGCATTGGTGTATGTATGAAGCCTAAAGTAATAGCATAAGCACCTTGTTAGCTGGCCGATTTAATTTGCTTTAATAATTATCTCAGGGTTAATAATTAAAATAATCCATGGATTTCTAGAATCTAGACTGACTGGTAGGAGCTAACATGCTGGTGGTTCTTATATAACGCTTGCTCAGTGGCAACTTTGCTGCCTTTTCTATGACTAACCTTTTTCTGTTCGAGTGTACACCGCAGGGCCGGCTCAATCGGAAGCTACACGAGGGAGCTAGAAAGTTTTGTGCTGTTGTGCGGTTCTAACAGCAAACCCTAAATAAAAACTCTTTACTTTACTAGTACTAGTATCAACCAACCATCCATTTGTCAATTGTGGTTGCTCACGAATCATGATCCATCCTTGACAGAAAAATCTAGCTTAGCCCCACAAAGGGATAGATCGAATCCTCTTTGTTTTCTCTCTCTCTCTCTCGACAGCTCCACTGGGGGGCTCATGCAAATATTAAAACACGAGATGCTTATTAGAATATCTCTTGGCCAATACATGCATGATTGCCATGATGAGTTTATTACAGCCACCACTTAACTTTACCTTTGCCATTTGTAGTGTTTGACTCTACATATATAATGCGCAGTATGGACCTCTCATCGATCCGTCCAACATCAAAGTCATGCACATAGTCCAAGCTACGGAGAATATTTGTTTCAAAAAAAATGTTTCAAAAGCTACGGAGAATATACCTGTATTTGTAGCTAGTGTCTGCCCATTATACAAGAAGGCGATGCACATACACATCGACGATGAGGTGTTTATGGTGAATTTAATCAAAATATCAAGATCTGTTGCTTGTGTTGCTCTAGCAAGGCTGCATCTGGCTATTGTTTGGTTTCATGGACTCCTAACTCGATCTAGAGACAACATATACGCCAAAAAGCAGTAAAGCTGCATCACATAGTCAAAGCCCGCAAGAAACAGATTCCAATCTCATTTCTGTGGTGCCAGGTTATCAGAGGAATCTTGGATGACCTGAGCCTGACCCAAGTCACCACACAAGCATCCAAACAACCATTTCTTGCCCTAGGGTACATCCTCACCATCAGCCCTATGTTCCTTGTTTGCGGTTATTGCGAGTTAAAAATCGTGTCCCAAACCCGCTATATGTGGGAGTGAACTAGGGTGAAATTTACTTTAATTTTCATCCCAATACATTCCAACACATGTAGATTGTGGTGCATAAAAGTGCATCCAAACAAGCCCTAATGTAAACAGGTCTAGATGGGTTGTGTGGGTTGGTGGGGTCATGTAGCAGCCCATGATCAGGTCTAGTAAGATTAACTCTTTCACATGTTCCAAAAGAAATAGGTCTATCATCACATTGCAACAAAAAATTGTGTGTGCTGATAAAAAAATGTGTGTGTTAAAACTAATAGGGTAAATACAAAGATCTATCTTTTTATTCGTTCTAAGTACAAACATTTTGTTGTATAAATACAAAATATTTTGTATTATATCTTTGGAACGTGATAAATATCTAAATATAATTACCATGCATGCATGTGTCACTTTCCAACAAATCAAGCATGAAATTAATACCTAATACAAACATTTTCCCCATTTATCCTATTTTCAAACTACAAAGTTATATAAATACTTTTCCATCCTTAAATAAATACTGAAATTGTCTTAAGTTTTTTTAAAGTTTGACCGATATATAAGAAAAGAACACCAATTTTTATGACGACATTATAAAAACATACATATTGGTGCTCTTTAATTCCTATAAAATCCAGTCATATACTAAAAAAATTGGCTATAAGATGATAGTTGTAGAAATTGGTTATTTGGAACAGAGAGCCTATATATTTCGTATAATATGTGATTATAACCATTGGTATCTAGTCAGATGGACGGTCCACAACAATTTGGGAGCAACGTGCAATTGTATTTATGAAACAAAATGTGTTCAGGTATTTATTTAATAATTATTAAAAATAATAGTCAAAGCATAGGCCGTACGTGCCACCAAAATGCCCACGGTGGCTGCCCATCGAGGTGCCTGTATTTGTCGGTCCTCACAAGAGGGGCAAGCTACCTGTTGCGCCGATGAAGATGTCTCGATCCACTGCCAAGAACACATGGAAAAGGACAATTAAGACCCGACGTTAATATAGTTTTATGAAATCTCCGATGCAGCGCCAAAGACGCGCCAAATATAATAAGTCGAGACGGGATTCTCTTCCAGATCTCCGTGCCAACATTAGCCGCACCACCTAACATGCATCATGCATGCACGCCTCATTGCACGTTTGGATTTCGCTACCAACAACTACCGCGTGATATATAATAATAGCAAACTTTTGTGTGTTGCACCGAGACGTTTAACTTGGTGCATGGTTATCTGATTGATTTGTGGATTGAAGATTTATTTAGCAATTACATCATGTATTTCAGTTTGTTTATTCATAAAAAATATATTTTAAAATTTATTTGGGAATCAAACTTTATACAATGTTTGATATGTGTTGGGTTAACTTGTATGGGTACAAATGCTTATAGATTTATTAATAACCATGTCATGTGTTGCAATTCGTTTTAAATTAGACTTTGTACCATGCATGAACACTTGGCTCGCATGAAAATGGAAGAGAGAGTAATAGATCATAGAAACACTTGTTCCTGTTCGTTTTGAAATTATACTATGCACAGTGCTTGGACACGCTACTCTAACTTATATAGACACAAGATAGATTGAGTTTGTTAGATCTTTATCGAGCAAGGGTGAATGCGCGAATAGATTTTAGGGAAAATTGTTTTGTACTAGCATCGAAAGTTCATGAGAATCGTAAAATAACATTGAAAAAATCTCATCTTCATAAAATAGCACCGAAAAAATCTAAAGGTTAACTTAATCTAGCATTAAGTCCCCTTCCTTCCCTCTTCTCCTCTCCCTTCCCTCTCTGTTAACTCTACGGAGCTCTGGTGGGTAGGGGGGCATGAGCCCCCGTGTTGGGCCCGCCCCTGCCATCAAACGTTGTGAGCGATGAAGATCGAATAAACCTTGTTGTTTAATATTAGAAGTAAAATAAAAAGATACATATATAAAGGCACATATACATGCTATAAGGTCAGTCGTGCTACGTCGCCAACGACACTACGAGGCTAACCTCTCTAGGAAGGCGGTCTCTTCCGGTGCCCTCTTCGTCACCACCACCATGGGGTCCGTTCACGACGCCGTGCACGGCCTCGCACAGTATCATGGCAATTTTGACGCCTCCACCTGCGATGCCTGACTCACAGGTGCCTTAGAGGACGCACGACAACTATGCGTTTACGAAAAGGACGCCGCCGCCTACTACGATCGCCGTGTCCTTCGCTACTCCAACCAAGACTTCCTCCTCGACTTCGACACCACTGATGGATTCGACAAGATCGCTGCCTCCTCGTCGGCAGCTAGGCTACTGTTCGGTGCCGACGTAGTGTCCTCGTGAACACCGTCGCAGACGTTGCCGCGAACTCCTCCACCAGGCTTGCCACGTGGTGCTGTAGCTGGCCGGAGGGGAGCTTTTTGGGCTAGCGCAGTGCACCCTCAACATGGCACCAACTGACTATCGGAGCTGCCTCGCCTACTTACTGGCTACGGCATCAAAAAGTTTAAGCGGGAGAAAGACCGTTACCGTAAGCTGGTTAGACTTCTTGTAGTGGAACCTTCCCCATCGCCTCTCCCCCACTCTCAGATTCAATCTTTTCGTCAACAGTGAGACGTCTACGAGGACTTCGTCAATATCAAAAATTTATCGGTCCACCTCATTCTCTCAAAAAGTGCTCATATATATATATAGAGGTAGGATGTTTGGGCTTACGGTGAATGTGTGTATATGTGACCGTCTATGTCTAATATTTAATTTGGAGGGGAAAAAAAGGTAGACCAAAGAGGTAATTAAAGTAGTCACCGATAGTGGTAACGCGAGGGGCAGCTCGATGGGGGTCAACATACATACATAGTACTCATCACATGGATGTTTATGAGGATTAGCGCTCGCGTTCGTCATTATCTCTATCCTATCCATCCATCATCCATGTCGGTCTCACTAAGCACCTAGCCTAGCTGGTAGTCGTATCGTATTATAAAATCCCAACGTACATGTCTTCTGTGGGACCATGCACCGGCCAGTTGATTTCTTAAGTGTTTTCCATGAACTAGTTGTGCTAATTAATTGACACTGCTAGCGCTCTAGCAGTAGGTCTGCCAAAGTTTACTTTGGGCTCGATGATTTCTTAGGGCAAAGTCCACTTTCATCTATCGGTCCTCACGGTCGTAGTCCGTCGTCGGAAAGGAAAACAAAAGCGGCAAACGGTTTCCTTTTTCTCTTCTTCGTTCTCCGCCCTGTTTCTTGGTTAGTGTATTCTAGTCGGTATGTATATGATCATTTACTAGATAGATTTTTTAACCATACAACTCCGTACAACATCACGTGCTCCGGTCACGTGCCATCGTGCATGATGTGGTAGAGAAGCAGGAGCTTTTCGTAATACCGAAATAATCACCGGACGGTGTGATAATGTACTTCCTCCATCCCAAATTATAAGACGTTTGACTTTTTTATCCTAAGTTTGACCACTCGTCTTATTCAAAAAATTTATACAAATATAGTCAAATTTAAGTCATTCTTGAAGAACTTTTATTAATATACCAAGCTATAATAAAAAATTGATATTTTGCATAATTTTTTTGAATAAGACGAGTGGTCAAATTTGGTGTCAAAAAAGTCAAACGTCTTATAATTTAGGATGGAGGGAGTACGTCGGTAAGTCGGTTCGGGATTGTTGTTGAAAAAAAAACCCCCCCGAAACCAGAGGCCGTCTGGCTGAGGCTGATACCGGGGAACTGGATCCGGATGGATGAGGTGGTGAAACCCGCCGCGGCGGCCCTGTCCGCCGTCACTGTCGGAAGAAAATTACCGTCCGGACAGAGCGTTACCAAACCTCGCGCGGAACGCCTCATCTCACTGTCTCACCCGAAGGACCCAAACCCAGCGGAATTCAGAAAGCGATCGCTCGCTTCCAGCGCGTCGCCCCGCCTAATCCCTCTCGTGACGCCTGACGCCATTGCGAGCAACGCCACGCCAGCACGTACGTACGTCGTCTACTCGTCTCCAGGTCCAGGGACACACCACAGCCACAAAACACACACCAGCACCAGCCACGTCACGCGGCGCGTATACTGTACATACATACGGTGTGTGCCGTGTGTTACAAAACTACAACCTGCGTTGTGCTGTACGTGCATCGTATGCCTACGTGACGTGTCGTGTGCCCGCAGGAGTGGGCCACGCCGAGCATGTGGCACAGGCACCGTACAGGCCGGCCTGGACACGCCTGGTGCTGCTGCTGCTGGTTTTTCTATTTCCACTCCCTGGGCCGAGCCCACGGAGCGGGCCAGCGGGCCCACGCGGCAGCGACCGACAGAGACCGGCCACCTCATCCACCCCACACCAGGAGCACCGCACCTCGCCCGCCGCCGGTCGTCTCCGTCTCTCTCTCTCCCTCCGACTATACAATTCCACTGCGGGGCATGGTCCAGCTCCATTATCCTGTCCCCCTCCCCCCTTTCCCTTCCCCGCCCGTCTCCTCCCCCCTCCCCGCCCACCCACCCATCCATCTCGCGCTCTCTAGCTCGCTCGCGCACCGAGATTTCTTGCCTGCTCGCTCCGCAGCTCTCCTCCTGCTGCGCGCCGGCCGGTCCATCGGTCGGTCGATCCGGGCGCCGGGGCGCGAGGTACGCCGCGGCCGAGGCTCTGCCGGGTTGGATTTGTTGCTCGATCGGTTGGTTGGTTGGCTGGCTGCGGGCATGTCCACGGCGGTGGCGGCGGGGGTGTCGCCGGCGCACGGCGGGTTCCGGCGGTCGGGGAGCGGGAAGCCGGATCCGGAGGAGGCGGACAGGATGAGGAACGCCAACGGCTTCTTCTCCGTCCCCGATGAGGAGGAGGAGGAGGAAGAGCCTGAGCATGGTGATGAGGCTGCGGCGGCAAGGAGGGAGGAGGAGGACGAAGAGGAGGCGCTGTCGGAGGCCTCGTCGATCGGGGCGGCGTCGTCCGACAGCTCCTCCATCGGGGAGAACTCCGCGTCCGACAAGGAGGATGAGGAGGAGGAGGAGGTGGAGAGCAAGGCGCAGGGGCTCGGCATGATGGGGCTGGCCACGCTCGAGTCCTTGGAGGATGCTCTGCCCACCAAGTAAGCTGCTTTACTTCTCTGCTAATAATCCCCCTTCTTGATCTACGAGTACTTACTAGTATTACTGTAGTACTAGTATTAGCTACGGCTGCTTCTCAACTTCTGTGCTTCTATGTCAGTAGAAATTGCTTCTGCAAGACCGCTGCTGGAGATAGCATGTTTTATGGATAAATATCCGATTTTTTTCCTACAAAATAATGTTTTTCTAGCGAAAACATCAAGCGGGTGGTTTAGATCCCATCCCAGTAGAGTAGTAGCTAATACTCCGTAATGATAAGAGTTGCTCAGAAAAGAGGAGTGTTTTTTTCCCATCCAGTTTCTAGTAGCAGTACCATCCATGCTCATTTGGTCAAACTTAGCATGCTGTTTCCTGTTCATCATACTGACAAAGCTAACGGATTTGGCGTACCAGCGCCTTGTTTAGATGCACATGAAAAGTTAGAATTTTTTCACTCTCTCCGTCATATCAATCTTTGGACTCATGTACGAAGTAGTAAATATAGGTAAAAATAATAACTAATTACACAGTTTTGTTGGAAATCAGGAGATGAATCTTTTGAGCCTAGACAATATTTGTCAAATAAGACGAAAGTGGTACTATTCGTCGGGTTAAAATTTTTTCAGCATCTAAACGAGGCCCAGCTAAAAAAATTCCAATCAAGCAAGTGGTTTGAGCAAGCAAAACCATCGATCGTCTTCCACCAGCAATGCATTCCCCCTCCTGATTCTTCTGCCCTAATTAATAATCCTTAACAATTAATCTCTTCAACCGCAGGCGGGGGCTGTCCAACTTCTACGCGGGCAAGTCCAAGTCGTTCACGAGCCTGGCGGAGGCGGCGGCGACGGCGGCCGCCAAGGAGATCGCCAAGCCGGAGAACCCGTTCAATAAGCGCCGCCGGGTGCTGCAGGCGTGGTCGCGGCGCCGGGCGTCCTGCAGCGCGCTGGCCACCACATACCTGCCGCCGCTGCTGGCCCCCGACCACGCCGTCGTGGAGGAGGACGATGAGGAGGGCGCGGACGACGAGGACGAGGACGAGGAGCCGAAAGGCGGGCTCAGGAGCAGGAGGCCGCCCACGTTCCCGTCCCCGCGCCTGAGCGTGCACGCCACCGCCGGCGGCCAGATGGCGAGGAACAGCTCGTTTAGGTCGCCGAGGTCCTTCTCCATGATGGATCTCCACAGCGCGGGCTGCGACTACGAGTAGCAAGCCAGCAAGCGGCCAAGATTAGAGCAGAGCCTCTCTTTCTTCCTTCTTCCTGCTCCCCTCCTCTCCTCTGTTGATGTGCTAGGTGCGAGAAGAGGTGCTGTTCTGTTACTGGTAATGCTGCCACTGGTGCTACTGTTACTGCTATATAATCATCGTCATCAATCAAGATACATATAAGAAGAGACTCCATTTCTTGTGCTCGCCACCGTGTCGGCCTGAAATTGTCGAATGCTGATGTTGCATGAACACTTGCTCTGTCAGTCTGCCTCATGAACATTGCTCTGTCAGTCTGTCTGAACAAACCAGCTCCAGCAGCATGTGATAGTCCCACTGATCCATACTGGGAGTACTCGTTTCGCTCAATCGGTCATTAGGGGTGTGCAATCATCATAATCATCATGCGTGCCGAGAAAGAACAAGATGCCGAGAAAGAACGAGAAAGGGACGAAGAATATTCAGGAGATGATGATGATGATGATGATGATGAGTGGCCTCTGCTCTGTTGCTCTCGTCTCTGCAGCAGCTGATGCTGGTGCCGGTGACTTGGGTTGTGGGAGCAGACAAAAACGGTGGGTGATGAGTCCTAACTCCTACGCCGCCTGCCTAATCTCATCTTAGTGCTACTAGTAGTACCACCGTCCAGTTGTTCGGAGGGAAGGGAAAAGAAAACGCTCTGTGCTGACACCATAACATTAACTGAGGCCTCGTTTAGATGCCCGATTTAGACACCAAATTGCTACAGTGCGTAATAAATGTGCACCGTAGCAATTTTGTTTTTAGGCTATCTGCATTTATGAATCTCTATATTCATCCTCTATACGTCATAGTCAGCAAGATTCTCTCTTCTATACTCAATTCTTTCGCACCCATCCATCCTCTATATCATCCTCTATTCACTCTATCCACTGTGGAACCCACTTATCACTTTATCTAAATATATCCATGTGTGATCTAGTTTTAAAGGATTTATTGAGACGAATTTAATGGTGCAATCAGAATTTAATTTGGATTTTTGGTTTACGAGTTATAGTATTTTTTCCTTTGTTTAGCTAGTGGGGCCGCCACTATCCACTATAGAGTAAGCACTGTACCACTCTAAATATAGAGTGAGAGAAAAGATAGAGTATTGTTTTAAAGTACCCCGTGCAGCAGTTTTTACTCTATATTCATACTCTAAAGCTTTAGAGTATTCGTTTAGAGTACCCACTGTGGGTAGTCTTATGTGGTAAAGAATTGTCCAATTTTTGACTAATTAGGCTCTAAATGTTCGTCTCACAAAGTACAATAAAACTGTGCAATTAATTTTTTATTTCATTTACATTTAGTACTTTATACATATGCTGACATTTCAATGTGATGAGAAATTTTCTTTTTGTATAGTGAAATTTGAGGATGAATTTCGATATCTAGACAAGGCCTGAACAAGGCAGCGACAAATTTAAGCATACGGCACGAGGAAAAGGGATCTTTTTTCACAAGGCAGCAGTAGCTTTCTCTCGAAAAGGAGGCGGCCCAAGTGTGATGGTACAAGCAAACTCCCTCCTGGTAGAAGACTAGAATAGCAATCACCCCGTCCGCTTGAGTTACTTTTTACTCGTAGAATAATATTTTTCTTTCATAGTATTTTAACATAAACATCAACATAAGCTAAATTTTAATATAAGCGAACATGATGAATGTACCCTATTTGTCCTTGAATAAATAGGTTTCTGAGTTATCTTAGGTCAATTTTTTTTAACTTTGACTGGATTTTTAAAATAAGATTTATGGTATTAAATTAATATCATTAGGTTTATCATAGAATGTATTTTCATAAGACGCTCATTTTATGTCATATATGTTGTTACTCTTTTCTATTATAAAATTAGTCTTGACTGACACGGATTCTAGAAGTTGATTTATTTGGGGAGGGAGGGAGCCGAAGACTAGAAGAGCAACGGTATAGTAGCAGTAGGTCTAGTGGCACAGTCCATGATTGACTTGTTGTAGCGGAAGGTTGCTTCATTTCTAAAAAAACAAAGGTGAACAACAAATATTTGCAGCAACCACGAGTTGCCACGTAAACGGTTCACGAAGCAGACTTGTGTTTCTAATAAAGTATTTTTTTTGTGCCGTGGCTTTGGGAGGTGTGTGAGCGACGGAAAGAGGCGAGAAAAGAAAAGGTCCGTTCGCTTGCTGAAAAGTGAAGCTGAAAAATACTGTTTACTAGTAGTTTGCTATGAGAGAAGAACTTTATTTTTTCATTAAAAAGGTAAGGTTTATGAGACGAGCGAACAGGGCACCGACCCCGGTGTTAATCCTGGATCCTACGTCGTCTCGTCTCCCCGGATGGTGGCATCGGTCTCATCGTATCGGTAGACCGCCGCCGGCGGCGAGGTGTCGCGGTACCGCCGTTTCAATTTTAATGGAGGGGTTAGCTTAGCTGCTACTCCAGCCTACTAGGATGATTATATTATGAAGATAGCAATGTCAGTGCTGTTTAAGGTTTAAGGGACGAGACGGGATGGGGCGACGGATGCGATGCATGCGATACAATGGAGCATCCTATGACTACGATGCTGTACTCCAACAAGTTTGTTTTCTATATATGCGATGCGATGGAGCAAGTGTCATTAGGCAAGGTACAGTATTTGTGCTGTTTGTGTACTGTATACGTATAGATATACTCCTACCCGTACGTACGTAGCGGTGAGAGAGAGTAGAGGGAGACGGGGATAGGGTGTGGGCCACGAAGCCTTGAGAGAGAGAGGGAAAACGGGAAAGGGTCCCCAAGGCTGTACCTGCACGGACGCACTTTGCAGCCTTGCAGGCCTGGGGCTGGGCTGGTGTGGATGGATGATGCGTTGGAGTTAGGAGGGGCTAATCTTATCCTATCCTATCCTGTCTCGCTAAAAATACTCGGCGTCCGTACGGGCGGCGAGGACTACTCACTCCTAGGAGGGACGAGGGAGTCGGACTGCGTCTGCACCTGCACCCTGGCTCGGCTCGGGGACCGCCACCCCCCCCCCCCCCCCCCTGGCAGCCTGTCTTTCCAGCCACGGCAAAGCAACTCTCCAAGCAAGTGGATCATGAGTTCATGATGACCAGTGGGTCTCTTTGGTCTCGGCAATGGATTTTTCATGCTTTTCTCACGCTGCATTTGCGACGCCATATTTCCCATATGAAATTCATAAGAGTTTGTTTGATGCACATAACTAGTTACTAGTTAAGCTAAAAACTAGTCAAAATTAGCTATAATTTGCTAGGTAGTTGGCTAGCAGCCAGTTAAAAGACTTAGCTAAAAAAATAGCCCACCTACTCTCTATTACCTCTCCTGTTTCGATGCACTATAGCTAATTTTTAGCTATCCAGTAATTAGCTCCTGTATCTAAACAAACCCTAAAACTGTTTATTTTCATGGCAGTATGCGACGGAAGAAGTCTAAGCTAAAGCGCAGCCTACTCCTATAGCTACCACGCTTCTCGATCCAATATAACACTAGCTCTAAGCTAATAAATATGCAGAAGAGAGATTGCAGGAGTAGAACTGAACATTGTGCCGTAGGATAGAAATGCATCGTAAAACATGCTAGACTATCTCTTGACTCCACGCTAGTTTTCTGCCTTTTACACTATTTTGTTATTAAAAATTTGATTCCGCTAGCTCTAAGCTAGACCATTGGAAACGCCCCTCAGATAGCTTACTACTGCAACAGCAGCACTTCAAAACACGACATATTCGGTCTGTGCGGTACCATGGCCATTGGTTAGTGCTAAAGTTTGCCATGCCGAATGTTAGGCAAATTGTGGATGCCGCAAAAGTGTGGCGAGCAAAATTGAAGCTATACTTGTGAAAAGGTTTGGCAATAAAATGAATTTATGACGCGTGGGATAGGGTACTAAGAAAGTGTGTCATGCTTTAGTTGTGACAGTGAACCAAGCAGCGACCTAAAAAACTATGGCATGATTAACTTGGGACATGGTAAGTTGTGGTCACCAACCAAACATCTGCCTAAAAATTATGATATGACTAATCTAAATCTAAGGTGTGGCAAGCCATGGTCACCAACCAGGCCTGAAATCTTGTTTGGCAGAATTAGGATAAGCCAAGGTTTTAGTTTGGTACTAGAACTTGCTGACATTTTATTACATATAATTTTTGTCTATCTTTTGATTTTTTTTCTTTGCTAAAATTTTGGTAAAAAATTTTGTCCAATTTTTTTTATCTTACTTGTTAATTTTTTATTAGCAAAGCAAATACATTTTCATAGTAATAAAACCACTAAGAGCTTGTTTGGCTCCAGCCAAACAAAGCCTAAACCAGAAAAGCACTATAGTCCAGTGCATCAAACGATCAAGCCCAAAAAAGCCCGTTAGATACGAGAGGGCCAGCTCAGCCCAAATAATGCTTTTCAGGCCAATGGAGTCACCGACCACAGTACCACCAACCTCGACGACGACGAGCCAACGCTCCCGGTGCCGGCGTCTCTCCAACATGGGAGAGAGAGAGAGAGAGAGAGAGAGAGAGAGAGAGAGAGAGAGAGAGAGAGAGAGAGGGAGAGGCGCAACCGGCTCCTACTACGAGCACCCCGCGCCGGCGGAGAGCCGGACGTCTCCTTTGCGCGCGAGTGGCGGCGGAGCGGTCTAGGTGAGGCATGCTGTGAGTTTTACTCGTCAGATCAGTTAATTGGCAACAAATTTGGATGCCATTGGACACGGCATTCCAAATTACCTACTCACTTAGCACTTGTGTAAAAGTGTTTGTGGGGGTTTAGCCGTTTAGGTGTATGCCCCCAAATCTTGCGAGAGCAAGTACACGGAGGAGAATGCCTTGGGTTTCATGCGGCGACGGCTGACTGAAACTGTAGCTGAATATCCTCATAGGGTTTGATCAGTTATCTTATCTATTCCAACCATATAGTTTTTCCAAGCAGCCGACTCGATAAGTGTATCACTGTGGTGAGGATTATGCTTCCATCATCACAGGCACTTTTACAGAGTATATTGTAGCGGATACTCTGATCTTCTTCACATGTGCAAAGACATTTAATGAGAAATTGTGGCATCTGAAGATAAATCGGTGGACAGAGAGAAGAAGAGCGAGGGAGTGAGTGAGATTATGTTGCATTGCAATTTGCAAACTGAACTTTATGATATTTAAGGCCTTTTAGATGACCAAATTGAATTACATCTGATACATGGATGCTTCATGCCTGGCATACAGATAATGTATGTCCCTTATAATAAAAATGGCATAATTTTTTGTTCCTTTTGTCAAATTAGGCCACTAGATTTGAAAACCCACACATTTTATATTTTTAATGAGCATATTTAATTTCAGTACTTCTTAGATTTAAATCTTGTGACTTGATTTTGTTTTAATCGTAATGACTTGTACCACTCCTTTTGTGTTTGTATGTATGTAAAAGTAATGAATTTCATTTGTTTTTATTAAATAGAAGCCTCAGGAAATTCAACTATTCAAGTTGATTATTTTACCTTTTCACCAAGCATTGCTGACTACATAAGTGAAGCATCAGTCATCAGTCATGCAGGCGATGACCAGATTGTACAATGGCAGTAGGTGAAGCAGATGTATTACTTGCATTTGATTGTGAAATCTTAACCTATTTATATTGGTTGCTCTAAGAATATTTGAAGCAGATTGTCACACTGATCATAAATTTCTTTGTTTTCCAGTCGACTGATTATTCTCTATCCTTTTTCACATGAAAGTAGAGAGATTATCTGTGTTAGCCATTTTGTCAAACATCTGGGAGAATGCCAACTCTGAGCTAAGACCATTGGATAGCACACTGTTTTCATTCGATCATGACAAGCTGAAATGAAATGGCTGTAGAAGGGTGATGATATTTTATTTGAGAAACCAGTAGGTGAATGAATCAACTGATCCTAACCCTGGGTATGGTGTGTTTTTTTCGTTCTACAATCCAAGGTGTAATTGATGTCACTTTGTGCAGTAAGCAATCTGCCCAATTGCTTTCTACTTTGATGACCTTCATGTAACTTTGCACTTTGCAGGCTGAGAAGGCGTTTGCTTTGGTGGGTGACTAACCAAGAAATACAAGGACGAATCTTGAAATTGCCAGGTTGAACTCCCAGGTTAGTGTTGCCGTTGGGCTTCCTGAATCATCACCGAGGTGTCAATCTTGTCTGCTAGTGTTTGTTATAGCTATGGAGATTTGACATCCTGTTATTTCCTTGCATAGTTGCATGATAAGGTGATCCTAGTGACCTAAACACACAAATAATGACAATGTTTTGAAGCACCTGGATCACTTAAGAGACTTCATACGACGTGATTTCATCTGTGAGGAAGGTGATCGGGTGCTCTGTCAATGCTGCATCTGTGTGCTTGCTCACAGAAACTAACCGAATCAAATGCGCCAAGTAGCTAGACATACTAAAGTGCTATTGCCAGTACCAATAGAATATTTTTTTAACGTAAAATACAGCAGGGGAGGCCCCCGCTGTAAAGTTTTATCTAAAATTAAGAGAAGCCCAACAACTGATCGAGTATCAACAAGGAGAAAAACTGTACAAGAGCAGAAGGAAAGAAGGGGGGTCCGAGGTGGACCAGAGAAAAACGACAACCCCACAACCAGGAAAGGGAGAGAGCCAACAACACTAGGCAAGGACTGCTAAAAGGGATAAGAAAATCGATCTTTTAGAGTCACAGAGTCTAAGAGCCTGTAAATTAGCTTCATCCAAAAAACTTTCCTTCCAGGAGCTGAAGGAAGGGCGACCACGATCAAAGATGAAATTGTTCCTCTGCTTCCAGATTTGCCAAGCTCCAATGATGAAGATCTCCATGAAGAAAGGGCTCTGAAATTGCTGCTTAGCTTGAATCGCCATCTGAAAGAAGTCCATGGAGAAATCCCAATGGATGCCAAGGTATTGCCAACAAGCTTGGCTAAAAGGACAGCTGAAGAAGAGGTGAAAGGCAGTTTCCTCCAAGTTGCTGCTGCAGAGAATGCAATTGTAGTTATTTCCTTCTAGCTTGTGCTTTTTTCTTTTTAGGATGTTCCTTGTGTTGAGCCTATCCATTAAAAGAAGCCAGGAGAAGACCCTGAGCTTATTGGAACATCTAGAATCCCAAACCCAGATGAATGGAGCAGGAGGTTGGACGTTCTTGTAAGGGAGATTGTAGAACTTTGAGGAAGAATAACTCTTGTTTCCCCAAATGTACTGCCAAGAATCTTTTGTATTGTGATGAACTTGAATTGTTTGAATATAATCTTGAAGGCTTTGAAACTCTTGATATGCTTGTTCTGAGATAGGGAGATGAAACTGGGTCTCCAGGGAGTTGTCTGACACAAACTGTGCAACTGTGATGTTGGAATATGCCATACTCTATTGCATAGGGCTAACCCTAGAAGGGTAGCTAAATAGGTTCCATACATGGGCCACATGGGCCTTAGCCTCATGGGCCTAAACATATACTCCAACACCCCCCCGCAGTCTGAACTACCGACGCAGCGGAGTTCGAGGCTGAACAAGAAAGAACACACACAACCCCCCACAGACGCAACTAGCCACCGGTGACGTTGAGGCTGGAGCGAAACTCGGCGAAGGTCGATGACGGGAGGCCCTTGGTGAAGATGTCCGCGAACTGAGAAGTCGTCGGAACATGAAGGACCCGCACCTTGCCCATGGCCACCCGATCACGGACAAAGTGTAGGTCGATCTCCACATGCTTCGTCCGCTGGTGCTGGATGGGGTTGGTGGAGAGGTAGACCGCACTGACATTGTCGCAGTAGATCAGTGTGCCCCATGGTGGTAGACGAACAGGGACGTATCAGACTTGGCCTCCATGAACCCCAGAGTCAGCAAGAAAGCAGCAAACCGGTGGTTCCACGCCCGAGGTGCCTGCTTGAGGCCATAGAGGGACCTGTTGAGCCGGCAGACCATGTCAGGACGGGTGTTGTCGACGAACCCCGCCGGCTGACTGCAGTACACCGTCTCGGTAAGAAGGCCGTGGAGGAATGCGTTCTTGACGTCCAGCTGGTGGACGGGCCAAGACCGAGCAAGTGCCAGTGATAGCACGGTACGGACGGTAGCCGGCTTGACCACCGGGCTGAAGGTCTCATCGTAGTCGACGCCAGGGCGCTGAGTGAAACCCCGGAGGACCCATCGAGCCTTGTAGCGCTCGAGAGAGCCGTCCACTCGGCGCTTGTGAGTCCAAATCCACTTGCCGGTGACGACATTGGCGCCCGGCGGCCGGGGCACCAACTCCCACGTCTGGTTGGCGAGTAGCGCGGCGTACTCCTCTTCCATCGCGCGGCGCCAGTGAGGGTCCAACAGGGCGTCGCGGACGGAGGAGGGTACCGGAGAGACCACCGCGTCGCTGGTCGAAGCCTCGAGGGCACGAGGCGGCAGGGTGCCAGCCGCGTGTCGTGTCACCATCGGGTGAATATGCCGCGGGTGTCGGTGAAGTAGCGGCGGGTGGTAGACCGGCGGGACACCACGGGCCGGCGGAGACAGTGGCGGTGGTGTCGGTGTCCCCGGTGGAGAAGGGACCACGAGCGGCGGTGGCCGCGGCCTGCGCTGGTATACCCGTACCGGCGCGGCGAACCTCGACGGAGGCGCCGGGGCAGGTGCCGAGACAGGATCCGGCGTCGACAACCGGCACGACCCCCCCGGGGCAGAAGCGGGGGACGAAGGCCCCGGGGCTGCACCAACTGGAGAAGACGGGGCCGCGCCGGAGGACGAGGGGCCCGGACTCGCAGAGGAGCCGGGACCGGTGGCCGGCTCAGAACGCGGCGAGGCGGTACCTGCAGGAGACCACGAAAAAGGTGGCTGGACCACCGGGTCAGTGGGAAACAGATCGGGTGGGTCAGTGACCGGAGGTGTAGTGGTGCTGGAAAAGGGAAAGACGGACTCATCGAACACCACATGGCGCGAGATGAGAACACGTCGGGAGGTAAGGTCAAAGCATCGATACCCCTTGTGATCTGGGGAGTACCCGAGGAAGACACAGAGCGTGGAGCGAGGGTCCAGCTTGTGAGAAGAAGTGGCAGCAGTGTTGGGGTAACAAGCACACCCAAACACGCGAAGGTGATCATACCGAGGCGGGGTACCGAAGAGGGCATGGTGAGGAGTGGGAGCGGGACAAGCAGCGGAAGGAAGGCGGTTAAGAAGGTAGGTGGAGGTATGCAGGCCCTCAGCCCAGAAGCGAGCAGGAAGAGAGGCCTGAAACAGAAGAGTGCGCACGGTGTCGTTAGTGGTGCGAATCATCCGCTCGGCCTTGCCATTCTGCGAGGAGGTGTATGGGCAAGACATGCGGAGCTGAACACCGTGAGAGAGGAAGAAATCTCGGGCGGCGGAGTTATCAAACTCGCGACCATTGTCACACTGGACGGCCTTGATGGTGAGGCCGAACTGAGTGGACACCCAAGTAAAGAAGTGGAGGAGCGTGGTAAACGTATCAGACTTCGCACGAAGAGGAAAAGTCCACGAATAATGTGAAAAATCATCAACAACCACAAGGTAGTACTTGTAACCAGAAATGCTCATAATAGGAGATGTCCATAGGTCGCAATGTACAAGATCAAAAATACGGGCCGCATGGGAAGTAGAACTAGAAAAAGGAAGACGAACATGTCGGTCCAATTGGCACGCATGACACAGTTGCTCATCATGAGCTCGAGTACATGGAAGACCAGAGCTACGACTAAGCTGTATCAGGGCATCACGTTCAGGATGGCCGAGGCGCCGGTGCCAGGTGGTAGAGAAAGAAGAAGCGACGAAGGCAGCTGACAAAACGGGCGGCGAAGAAGACGAAGGAGCCGCCGGGAAGCGAAGTGTGTAAAGGGGCCCGGTGTTGTCACATCGGAGCAGAGGACGCCGGGAAGCCAAATCCTTTACAGTAAGACCAGAAGAGTCAAATTCCACAGAACAAGAATTGTCAGCTGTAAAACGTCGAATAGAAAGAAGATTATGAACCATAGAAGGAGCAACAAGAACATCAGGAAGACGAAAGGAGCCATGAGCACCGGCGGTACCCACAGACGAGACAGGAATACAGGAACCATTCGCGACCATAATGGACGAAGGAAGAGAGGAAGGAGAGTGAACCGACGAAAGTATACCGGGGTCAGGAGTAGTGTGGTAGGTGGCCCCCGAATCAGCGATCCACTCGGGACCGACCGGAGGTGTCAGGCCCATGGTGCTGAACGAGCGAGCCAGGGCCGCCTGATCCCAGCCGGCGACCCCCGGTGGAGTCCCGGAGGGTGGAACCCACGACGTAGCAGGGAAAGCACCAGGCGAAGGACCGGCAGGAGGAGCCCCGGTGAGCATGGCCATCGATAGGCGAGGATCGGCGCCGGGGGCGTGGTAGGGCCACATGGAGATGCGACCGGACCACGGGTTCTGAAACGAAGGCCACGGTGCACCCCCGTGTGTCCCAGACTGTGCAGGAGCTTGGGGTTGACCACCCCGGCCACCCCCGCGGCCCCCCCCCACGGCGATGACGAGAGCCACGCCCCCCCCACCTCCGCTCGGCCCGGAGGGAGGAGGGCCCAGGAGAGACGACGATGGCGGAGCCGACGACCGCGGTGGAGCAGGAGGACGCGGCGAAGTAGCAGCCAGGGCCGTCGAGGAGGACGAGGAAGTGGTAGAGCCCGGCTGGAGGCCCTGCGTGAGCTCCTCCATGACGAGATCGTCACGGACCTCCAGGAAGGTGGGGAAAGGCCTCTGGCGGGTGATCCACGTCCTGAGGTGGGCGTAGCGGTCGCTGAGCCCCCGGAGGACGTTGAGGACCAAGATGCGATCCTCGACGGGCCACCCGAGATCCCCCAGGGAGTCAGCCATGCCCTTCATCCGACGGCAGAACTCGCCGACGGAGAGGTCACCCTGGACGAAGGTGCGGAAGCTCGCGTCGAGACGCAGTGCCCGGGCCTCAGCGTTGCCCAGGAACTGGCCCTCGAGGGCAAGCCAAGCCCGGCGCGCATCCGGAGAGGTGCGGACGAGGTCGTGGAGGTCCAGAGAGATCGTCCCCAAGATCCAGGAGAGAACGATGCTGTCGAGACGAAGCCACGACGGCGTCTGGACGGCGACCAGGGTGTCGACGAGGACGTGGTCGTCGAGGGCGTAGCGGCGAAGGGTGAGGAGGACGAGGTCCCGCCAGCGGGCGTACGAGGGCGACTCCGGCTCGAGAACGACCGGAACGAGCAGGCGAATGTTCTGGACCCCCCCCCCCCCCCCCGCCTGGTAGTGCAGCTGAGCCACGAGCGGGTCGGCCGGGTCGTGCCAGAGGACGGCGGTGTGAGACACGCGGCGACCCGGCGAGGCAGAGGAGTGGGCCCCAACGTCCTGGCCTACGGGGGAGGTGAGGAGCCGCTCCCACACGAGGGCGGCCGCCCGCACCCGAGCCTGCCCCTCCGCGGCAGAGGCACGTGCGGCGGCGAGGGCAGCGACGAGAGACGAAGCGTCACGGCCGGCGTAGATCTGGGAAAGGAGAGGTGGCGGGGCCGGGAAGGCCTGGGCACCGGCAGGAGAGAGGGTGCCGGCGTCCAGCCCGGCGCCGGGAAGGTGGATTTGGGGCTGCTGGACAGCAGGTTGGGCACCATCAGCAGCCGGGAGGTGGGGCTGAGGGTCACCATCGGCCCCATCAGCGGCTCCCGGGTCCTCAACCGCCGCGGAGGAGAGGACCTGGGCAGGCTCGGGTGTCCCAGGGGCGGCAGTAGGAGGAGGGAGGGGCTGAAGAAGGGGCTGGCGCAGCTGTGGCTGTGGCTGGGACAGCGCTGCGGCAGAGAGAGGGAGAGGACGGCCGGCACTGGAACCGGCGCCCTCCAAGCCAGCACCATGCAGGCCCGCTCCAGGGAGGAGTGCCATGGAGGCAGGGGCGGCAGGGAGAGAGACGCCAGGGAGGGAGCCAGGGAGGCCGACGGCGCCTGGGAAGTGGCCGGCAGCGGCAGCCGCGCCAGGGAGAAGACCTGCGGCGGCGGCCCCGCCAGGGAGAAGGCCGGCGGCGCCAGTAGCAGGGGAAGCCGCACCGGTGAGCACCTGGGCCCAGGTGGAGGAGGAAGAGGAGAGGGGTGGGAAGTGAGAGTAGAGGGAGGGAGGGGGAGGTGGACGGCCAGCCATGGCGCACCAGCAAGCCGGCGGCGGCCAGCAGGGAGGTGGCGGCGGCTGGGCGGCAGGGAGGAGGAAGAGAAGCTAACCTAGGCTGGATACCATGTTGGAATATGCCATACTCTATTGCATAGGGCTAACCCTAGAAGGGTAGCTAAATAGGTTCCATACATGGGCCACATGGGCCTTAGCCTCATGGGCCTAAACATATACTCCAACATGTGATATTCTTATTCTTTGCGAAGGAGAATAGTCTTGGGTATTTAGTTTGTAGGATGTTGTCATTCCAGAGATCAGACCAAAAGAGGACACTAGATCCATCTCCAATTTTACATTCAGCAATTCCTCTGAATAAATCACAAAGTTTTAGGATATCCCTCCACCAAAAGGAGCCTCTATCAGTTGTTGCATGAGGAACTTGACCATTGGGGTAATGGGCATTCCAAATAAGCTTGACCCATGGAGTTTCCTTTTTATTGTAGAACTTGTCCAAATGCTTTAAGAGGAGGGTACCAATAGAATATTCTTTATAGTCATGCTAAAGATTGTGCATGTAGAAGTCATATGCTCCTGATAAATCTTTACCTCGAGTTTGAGCAGACAACTTTTCGAAAGAATATTTCTTGGATACTGTGTGTGAGGGTCATTTTGGTTATATGCTTCTGAGACGATGTAAAATTAAATTACACTATTTTTCTATTCCAGATGTAGAGAGTTACAACTTCACTGGAAAAATATGACATTAATTTGCGAAAATTATTCTTCTTATGCTATCTGAAACATACTTCCAAATTAGAAATCAGATAAGGTACAGAAGCAATTACAAAGCCTAAGTGTACAATATGGATGTTCCTTATATTCATTACTGACAATGATACATTTCATCTTGGACCAGATAGGATTGATGCCAGTGGTGGAGCTGAATATGCTGATTGATCACTTTGAACAGAAAATACTGGATCTGAACTGAAGAAATTGTAATCTATGGAAGTTTCTACGGTCATTGTACCTTCCAGTACCTTGACTACCGTTGACATCAATGGCCTTCGACTGCTATCATGTTGCAAGCACCACATTGCAAGCTTCATCATCTGAATAACTTTATCCTGGTGTGTGACCATGTCATGACTTTGTTTGTCAATCATATCAACCAGCCTGTTGTTTTGAGCCTTTTCTTGTAACAAATTGATCAGATGGATGCTTTCTTCAGGCTGAGAATTATCGATATTTTTTCTTCCACATATTACTTCCATAACAACAACTCCAAAGCTGTAAATATCAACTTTTTCAGTGATTTGCGACGTTAACCATTCAGGCGCCAGATACCCAGGTGTTCCTCTCATCACAGTTACTACTTTGCTTTGATCCCTGTCTATGAGCTTGGATAATCCAAAATCAGCCAATTTGGCATTGAAGTTGTCATCTAACAGAATATTTTGTGGTTTAATGTCCAAATGGGCAATTTTTCGCCGGCACTCCTCATGAAGATAGCATAAGCCCTTGGCAATATCCAGAATGATCCTACACCTGGTGCTCCAATCAAGAGGGGCATTATTGTGGCGATAATATATCCACCGATCAAGGGAACCTTTAGGCATATATTCATATACTAGAAGTCTATGTGCTTTCTCTACACAGAATCCTACCAGCCTGACAAGATTGATGTGCTCAATGCTACCAATCGTTTCAACCTCTGCCATGAATTCTTTCTTCCCTTGTCTAGCGCTCTCCAAACGTTTCACGGCTACTCTCTCTTCATTCAATTTCCCTTCAAATACTGAACCAAATCCACCTTCCCCGAGCTTTTGACTGAAGTCTTCGGTGCATTCTCTCAACTTCGCGTAAGAAAACCTCATTGGTTTGCCTGGCAATTGATCAAAATCAAATTCTTCATCTATCTCATGGTACTTCCTCCTCCTTTGTACATAAAGAGTGACAACAATAAGAACCAGTACAATACCAGTAACACCTCCAATTATAGCGCCTAAAATTGCCTTCTTTTTATTTGCAGTAGTTGCAGAAGGGGAGGGGCTAAGCTGCACCTTGAGGTAAGCAGAAGAGTTGTAATGAAGAATCTGAGGTTGTATTGATTGCAAGGAGAAAACCCTCGTGACCCACAGGCAGTCACCATTGGACTCATTCTGTCCATAGGTGAACATCACGGCCTGGCAGGAGCAGTTTTTCAGGCACGCTTGCTTACAGTCATCGCTGTTTCTAGCATTTGCAATGGTGTGGCTTGTATTTATATCAAAGTATGAAACATCTTTTAGGGTCAAGAGCTCATGGTGTTGAATTTCTTGACAGGAGATTGGAGTCAGAGGCGTGCAACCAATATTCGGCTTCCTCCCGTCGATTAGCTTGAAGTAGCTTGAAGTAGAGTTACTCTGGAAGGGGCAGCTGCATTGCCCTCCTGTGCATACCCCGTACTCCCCACAGACCGTCGGGAAAGCACAGTCATCATCAGGAAACATCTTGATCACATTGGACACCACGACCCACTTTGCTTCAGTGTTAGACCATTCGTACAGCCTCAGGTGTCCGTCATTCTCAAATCTCATGTACTGGGTAGACTTTGCTGCTGGCAATGGGATGCTTGAATCTGGATCTGTTGTGGATTGTACAAAGATACTGAAGCTGCCATTCGTTAAGGTAACCTGTGTCGTATGGTTTCCTGTCTTGTTTTCGTTCACCAATCTCGAGAAGTAGGGCTGTGGTGGTGTGGAATCAACATAGGCATACAATCCATCATGGAGGACAGTTATATACAGCTGATTCTGTGTCCAGTTTGTTGCAGATGTATTTGCAGTGAGCCTCATGCCTTCCAGTAGTGACTGCCCAGGGACAAGCGCATCAGTCGGATGTTCAAACGACTGCCATACTGTTGCATTCTTCTGATCAAACAGCACCAGGTTGCCCAGCTCTGTGATCATCATGCCAGCAATGGACCTGCCTGCAGTGCCGCTCGACCAGACGCCAGCACCATCAGCATCACGGAGGATCAGGTTGCCATCCCCAGTAAGCTCGAGGGTGGCGTTCTCCTTAACAGGGTGGAGCCGGTTAGCGGACCAGACCACCTGCGGAATGCCATTGACTACAGAGGTGATGCCGGCACCGCTGTTGGTGTAGACGATGAAGACGGCGAACAGGAAAGCACCATTGTCGCAGGGTGCGGAGGGGCAGAAGAACCCTGCGGCAAAAGAAGGACCATAGAAGGCAGCCTTTGGTGACCGGAGAACAATGGCCCGTACGACGGAGCCATCGGCGTAGGTGATGCTGTGCTTGAGGGAGGCGTTGTTGTTGGTCCACAGTGTTGAGAGGTTGGCTGTCGGGTAGTCGGAGAGCTGCCCGGTGATCAACGGAGTTGCAGTTGCAAGCAGGAGGAGGAGGAGCAGATTGGAAGGAGCCATGGTACAGCTGCTAATAATTGAAGGTATTGTGGAGACAGTAAGATTCAGTTATAATCTTGACGTGAAGGGTGTTGTAGAGATGAGCTTACAGCGAAGAAGAACTCACCTGACTACGGGCTCGACGGGGCAGCTCCAGTCGCCGGACCTGCTGCCGGCATGGATGGGGTTTGCCTGCCCGCCTGGGGCACTGAGATAGCAGTCAACCAGTCTTCTTCTCCCTATGCATATCTGTTTGTTCGCATCATAAAGTTGAGAACCCCACTTTGAAAAAAGAAGTAGACAACCACAACCACACCACGGCCACGGCACGCGGTGTTTTGGTTGCTGGATTGGTTTTAGACTTCGAGTGTTTGACTGTTTCCAACTTCTGCAGCATGGTCAGTGCAGCGGTGCGTTTGACTGTTTCGGCTCGCGGTGCAGGCGAGCAGTGGCTGTGCCGATCGAAGACATGGTCGGCCGTGGCGTGGAGTCTAGATCGTCAACCAACTTCGTCCAGCTTCAATATTTTAGTTTGGAGATATGGTTACGATCTAAGACAGCATGGAAAGTAGTATTCCCTCCGTCCCATAATATCTGTTGGTTTTATTCTTGTGTCACAAGTTTGACTCAATTTGTAGAAAATACGTGCAACATTTGTATCTTCAAATAAAGTTATTAAAAAACTAGATTTAAAGATCTTTCCTATGTACCATAAATATTAATATTTTTTAATATATATTTTGTCAAAATTGTTTTTCGGAAAGCGAAAACGACAGATATTTTGGGATGGAGGGAGTAGATGAAATCATTATATTTATTTTTTTTGTTATATTATTATAATGGAAAATCATAGTCAAAGCTATATTCTGGGTATAGAAATTACTGAAACTAAAGGGACTATCTTATAGGCTGTTAAGTTGATGGAATCTTTGACTCTGCAAGCTAAAGGTTAGCCCTGTTACATCGGATTTTTGATATTAATTAGGAGTATTAAACATAGGCTAATTATAAAACTAATTAGTACAGATGGAGGCTAATTTGTGAGATAAATCTATTAAGTCTAATTAGTCCATGATTTGACAATGTGGTGCTACAGTAAATATGTACTAATCATAGACTAATTAGGCTTAATAGATTCGTCTCGCTAATTAGTCAACTCCTATGTAATTAGTTTTTATAATTTGCTCATGTTCAATCCTCCTAGTTAGCATTCGAGTGTTCGATGCGACACATACTAAACTTTAGCTCTGCATCAAACACAACCTTAAGCTGATGCAATCCTTGTTTGTTGCTGCTCTTCGCAGCTACCTTGAAGAGGCTTTGTGAGAGTTTTGCTTAAACTTTTCATATGGTACGCCATTCACAGTTAGGAATGAAAACGGCACGCAAATATCCCGTACCAAACCGTATCATTTTCTACATTTAATCTGATCGAATTCGTATTTTCGGACAAATTCGCATTTGGTTCGAAATTCGGAACACCAAATTTGAAATCGGAGTGAAAACGGTTTAGACATTTTTCCGACCATTTTCTACTTTTCTACTTTTAATTCGGAATATCAAGAATTCGAAATTCAGTTTCGAAATTCAGTTTAAACCAGATTTGGCCCCTATAAGTTCAACCTTAGAAAAATTGTATCTTTTCTGTATGATCTCGGATGAAGATGGTTTTTATATGAAAATTGTAGCTCTTGACGAGATCTACAACTTTCTGGCTTCTAGTTTGTTCATTTGGGGTCTTTAAGATGTTCAAAAAAATTAAACAAAATTTCAGCGGTATATTCGTACAAGCGTTTGTTGCCTTAGAAATATCATATCTTCCTTACATGGTGTCGAATGGAGATACTTTTTTAAGAAAGTTGTAGTACTTGTTAATTATTATTCACTTTTTAATTGTTATGCACCTGCTTCTACGGGTTAATATTCCGTATTGATTTTTCGTATACCGACCGTGTTCGACGTAATTTCGCTCGAATTAGTTCGTTTTCAAAATTTTCAATATTCCATCAGTTCGTGTTCGTATTCAAATGTGTCATATTATATAGTTCGTTTAAATAGTGCCTTTAAATAGGACTAGCAAAGATGTGTGTGGGCATGCACGTGTTTACATAAGTTATTTCAAATGTAATGGGACGCGTTCGTTTTGTCGCTTAACCCAGTCCATAGACGCAATTGTTGTTTCTCTCGATCTCTCTTTTTTTAATACCCGTCTCATCATGAACTACCCGGAGTACGTTCCAACTAGTTAATTTGGGCGTCTTATCGGATTTTTTTTTGAAAAGCTATAGCAAGAGCTTTGCCGAGCATGTATTGATAAAGAAGGAGCAATAGCTTTATCGGATGTCTCCGAAGAGACGTTAATTAGGGCGTCTTAGACTTAGTGGAGTGCTCTTAAACAAGAATTTTTGGTGCCTGCCCGCGCCGTGCCGGTGTCCGTACGTGGACGCGGTCACCCAGGTGGACCAGCGCATGCATGCACACGAACACTCCCTGCTAGCTCCTGGTCGGTGCGCCGCCGACCGCCGTTTCCCAGCAAGGCAATGCAGCTATGCAAGCAGCCGGTCCACGCCTGGGGCCCTCTCCCCTTGCCGCATCGGCATGCGCAGCGCAGACACTGCCGTTGAGCTTTCCTTCCGGGGGCCGGCTCACCGACGGCGCCCCTCCTCCTCCCCAGTTGGAAGCCAACGCATGCACGTAGCCGTTGAGCTTGCCATTCCTGGCCGGCGAGCATATATAGCCGGAACGCCACCGTATCCGTCCCCAAATCTTTCGAGGATCCACGGAGATCTCAGGAACACCTCACGCCAAGATCTTTCGTGATCTCCACTAGATTCTCATGTCCGCCGGGGCGGGCGGCGGCAGTATGGAAATGGACCATCATCATCCGGACAGCGGCGGCAGCAGTGCGACTGCGGCGAGGCGGTGCGCCGCGTGCAAGTACCTCCGGCGGAGGTGCGTCCCCGACTGCGTCCTCGCGCCCTACTTCCCGGCGTCGCAGCCGCGGAGGTACGCCGACGTGCACGCCGTCTTCGGCACCAGCAACGTCACCAGAGTGCTCCAGGTGCGTCGTGCGTGCAGCACTAGTGCAGTGCATCGTCATGCTCATCTCATGCATGCATCACTGAGACTTTTTTTAGCTCTTTTATTTATATATATGGCATGCAAATTAGAGTGCGCGATGACGAACGTACGTGTGCATGCGCGCGCCATTTCTGTGCTTGCTCGCGCGCAGAGCCTGCCGGTGCAGGAGCGAGGCCGGGCGGCGGACACAATGGCGACGGAGGCGCACTGGCGGGTGCAGGACCCGGTGTACGGCTGCACGGGGATCATCCACCGCCTGCAGCAGGAGATCCGCGACGTGCAGCACCAGCTCGCCACCACGCGGGCGCAGCTCGCCATGCACGTGCACGGCGGCACGGCGCCGCCGTCGTCGCCGCTGCCGCCCCAGCCGCCTGTCGCTGCTGCTGCTGCAGCTGCTACGGTGACGGTGAACAGCGGTGGCGGACATCGCGTCAGCGTGCACGAGGACGACGAGGAGCAGCAGCGGGAGGAGGAGGCGCCGTTGATGGACCCCGACGAGTTCCTCGACCTCGATGGCCACCTCTGAGCGAGCTCTGCTGGCCGTAGTAGCCTTTTCAAACCAAATCAGCCACTTCACCTTTTCGATCACGTCGCATTTGGTTTTAATTTACATACACATGATTTTGTTGTGTATTTCTTTATTATATTATATTTTGCCACGTAAGTAGAAATGTAGAACATTTCCAAATATATGCATGCATGTATCGTCGTATCTTGTGTTCGACAAAGTAACGGCAACGGTCTATTATGAAGCTTGTTTATTTGGCGCATCATATATACTCCATGCATGCATGAATATATGGCAACTGTCGGTAGTACGTACGTACGTACTACTACGTATGCGAATTTGAATGGCTTGACTTGACATAGCCGAGCTACATGCTTCCCCTCTATTTAAGATCGATGTCCTCGCTCCTAACCTTATTAGGAAGGTTTAATTAGAGGATGACATCCATGTAAGGTTTTGGGAAGATATTAGTATTTGGCTAGGCAACCAGCCACTATATATTAAAAAAATTCTCACATTGTGCATAGTTCAAAAGGAAACAAACAAACAACCGTACGTGTCGTCTAATGTTCTTATTGTAGAGTAGAACCTTTTAATGTCTGTTTTAGAGGAGCATTAGTATAGAGAATAAACTTTTGGAATGGCGTAGTCTAGTTGTGAGAATAAGAACATAGTTTTGCAGGAGAGGGGAGGGACACTTAGCTTTCACCTGGATTTTAAATAAACACAGATCCTTCACTGTTATCTTGTGAGTAGTGTGTAGGTTTTCGAAGAAAAAATTGGCAATTGAAAAAAAACGTACTTCTGTGTTTTTTTTAAAAAATAATTAGTGCTTAACAAGGATAATGGCACTATGAGGAATTGGAATGAAGTAAAATATGTTGTTTTTTAGCCGTTGTGAAACGATACAAAACCTCTTTCTAGATGTAGCCAGCAACAAGTTCATGAGTAAGCTTGTGCGCAATGTCGCCAATTTAGTGCCTTTGCCACTCGATTTTTTTCCTGCTTGATGTGATTTTAAAGCAAAGGAAACAAAGCTGTCGGCACCTGCATCTTTATCTAGCTCAAGCTCCAGAAACGCTTTTCGGCCCATTATGTACCGTGACCTTGGTCACAACCACGAGGGTAACACGCTTCGAGTTTTTCGTCCAGCCTTACACGAGGGTAATGCTAGGTACAGGTCGTCCGTCCGCCCGGACGGTGTCGATGGTGGGCTGCAACGTAGCTCAACAACTATATTTTATCTGCCCGTGCACTCGCCCCAACTGTTCTAAAAAAAGAAAAAGAAAAGAAAAAATCACCTCACCGCAGCGCCACGATAGCTCTCGTGACCGCGCTCCGCTGCGCTGCCTCGACGACGGCGCTCTCCACCGCGCTCACCTCTCGACCGTGCCTCCCTCTCCATCGCGCCTTCGCTCCGCCGGCTGGCATCTCCTTCGCGCCAGAGCACGGCAACCCGTCTTCCTCCCTCTCCACTGCGCGTCCCGCTCGTTGCAGGTTTCTCCAGCGCGCGGACCCGCCGTAGCCTTCTCCACGGGACTTGCCACGCCCTTCTCCATCGGAGCAGTGAGTTTCACGTCACTGGTGAGCTCTACACCGGTGAACTCCACGTGCCAACGAGCCTCCATTCCCATGTAGTAAGAAGATGTTGCGCTGAAAGCGCATGTTGCACACGTATATTTTAACTGTTTAAGATGTTTTAGAGGTATGTTGCAAGTATTTCATATGGATGTTGCAAAAGTAGATCGGGATGTTGCATATGCTGCAAGTGTTCCATAGGTATGTTGCAAGCGTTTGTTCAAAGTGTTTCATCTGTTTCAGACGTATGTTGTAAGCGTTTTGACCTGGATGTTGCATATGTTTTACACATATGTTGCAAGAGCATATTCCAAATGTTTCAGTTGTTTCATTCTTATGTTGCAGTAAGTGTTTTCATGTTACAAGTGTTTTATCCAGATGTTGCTTATGTTTCACACATATGTTGTAAGTGTATGTTCCAAATATTCCATTTGCTTTAAACTTATGTTGCATTCAAGTGTTTTTTGTTACAAGTGTTTCATATTTCAGAGATATGTTCAGAGAGTCATGGAGGCATGGGCCGAGCGGTGGGGCAAGGGGCGCGGCGAGCCGGGGGCCGGTAGATGGGGCACATGGCGCGCCCGAGGTCCTAGGGACGGGGCGTGCTCGTCCTCATCCGGGCTCCCGCGTCCCGGCCACGCGGAGAGAGGAAGGGTTCAGGGGGAGGAGTGTCGGGTGCAGCCGAGGCGTGCGGGCAGGGCGGGGCGAGCCGGACGAGAGCGGGGTACACGTGTGGGACGGGGCAAACAGGGGATGGCCGTGCGTGTGCAGCAGTGATACGACGCAGCGGCAGGCGCGGGCGGGCGGGTAGGCTGGGGTAGCAGCACGCTCGGGGCGTCACGCGCTCATCTGCTCCGGATGTCCGGGTGCTAGTAAGCCCGCAACCACGAAGAGGGTTGCACAATTTTTTTTACTAAGGTGCAAACTCGTATTATTGGACTCAAGATATACAACATAGCATAAAAAGTGATATTTCTAAACAAAAATATGCTTTTCGTTCACCTACAGGCTACAAAAGAAACAAAAATTCACGAATTCCATCTAGAGTTCCATCAAAATGTTGAACTCTACTTCGCCTCCCCTCTGTTTGGCTCTAGCTTCACCATTGATGGTAGATTTACCTCCATGTCCTCTGTCCTCTCCACCACTCCATGGTGTACTTGATCGAACCCTGCATATTCCTATCCTTTTTTCCTTCAAGGTTTGTCATGGCAGGGCGACTTATCATGGTGAGACTGCGACGAACCTTATCCGCGTGCACTAATAAAGGATGTAGTAGGCGATATAGATTAGCTTGTTTGAGCGAAAGGAGCACTACCTGGTTGGATTTGTGGTGAAACTTGTTCACTCGGGTTTAAGTCCTCGACTTTGACGCGAGTACTCGAATTTTATTCGATTTATTCCAAGATTTAGCTCCAATTTTATTGGATTTATTTGAGGATTTACAACATTGTTCCTTCACTGGTAGACCATGTAGCTATCGACAACAAGACACGGCATTATTCTTTTTGTGATATAGACGGCATATCCATTGATAGCAAGACACAGTGATGACTTTGTCGATACCAAGATTTACCGGCCGTTTCAGACTCTGTCTTTCGAAGATGGTCATAAAGGTAGGATGTTTATATACATTATAGAGGTGAATATGCGTTCATGTACTGTGATTCATGTACTGTGATTCAGGGGAAAAAAATTGTTTTAGAGCTATTCTTTTGACTTCATTTTTGTATAAAAAAAGTTCCATGGAACAGGTGGAAGAAAATGAGAACATCTCGTAGTCGATAAACATTTACAAATTTACAGTTAGATCATATCGCCAGGGAAAAAAATGCTGCTACATCGCAAAGCTAGCGCTGGCGCTGCTTCATTCAGGTTATGCTGATGTCTCAAGTCCAAGTGAGGAAGGCAGCTAGTATACTGTAGCTTGGAATGGATTGCGCTTGCTTGCCCTTTCGCTGCCGCATAGCAGAAGCTGGGTAGGGTAGGGTAGTCTGGTACACGAGTTTGGCTTCTGTATTCTTTTTTTTTTCACCACTGCTTCTCCTAGAAGAAAACTACGAGGCCGACTAGCTGCCATCTTATACGTACATCCCCAAGATGCTGCTACCTGGAATCAACCAGTGCAATTTATCTCCATTTCTTATCACATACCTATTTACACTGCCCACTCGTTGCACCTTAGGCTTGTCCACCTTCCTCCTCGTCTGCATTACCGATTCATTTCTGAGTTTGGGACAAAAAAAAACTAACGCAGAGAAGGAACAACACCAACTTCATGGAGACTCACCTCGTCGCGACGATTTCCGACAACAGAGAGGCTTGAAATAGTCTGGGAAGGGTCTTACGGGCACAGGAATAAATTTACCCAGATAAGCCAGGGGCCAACTGGAAACATCAAACGAAGGAAAAAGGAGGTCAGCATTCACACCAGAATTGACATTGAAACAAGGCTTCACATTCAGTTTTACAAAAGAAAAAGGATTCCATGGAAAAAGTGACTTGTCAGGGTTCATATACGCAATGATCAAGTCAGGACGATATGCTCGTGCATAAAGGATGTGACGCCTTTGAAGGATTGAAAAAGGTTTACGGAACCATAATAGGTTGCCAAATTTTGAAGTGCATACCTCACAAGGCCAATAGCAACTGAAACCAACCATAGTCTCCAATCAAGCCTCACTATTTTGAAGAACTTCCCCAGGAACTGAATTATCAGTATCTGCCAAAAACGAGAGCAACTTTACAACCATGGACAGAGGTGATACCAATGTAGAGAATCTATATTGTCTGTTACCTGAAATACTGTTGTTATACCGATTATTCCCATGAATAGGTGATTCTTTGTTACCCCTTTGAAGACATTCTTCTCCTCAGGTTTTCGCGCATTGAACTCATTGAAGATCTGGCATAAAAAACATCCAAATTAATTCAAACCTTTGTTCCAGATGTACAAGGATCGAGTTACCGCGGGTAATAAATTATCAAAATAATATATTTTTTTCATGGCAGACCCACTCTGGTATAGTTCAACTTTGTACAAGCAAGACAACAGGCTATATATGGTCACTCAAGGGCCTAGATTCTAGGAGGTTGAAGCCGGCCACATTAAATTACTGAAAAAAACAAAATGCAAAGAAAACTAGCAAAGTTGCTGAAAATTGATCAAAACATTCCAGGTGAAGCATATAACCAACTTCCATATAACTTATGCCATACCTGAAACTTGACTATAGTAAAGCAATGAATAGCTTATAACTTGACTATGGTAAAGCAATGAATAGCTTATAACAAGTCCTTACTCGAAGGAAAATATCCATGTAGTATCAAGGCTAGAGAACACACTAGTCCCTTTTGTGGAAAACTAATACCAATTTATAGTCAACTCAACATTGATTCTTTTCTTTTGAGAATAACCCAATGTTAGTATGCATTTGTCTAAGGTGAAGCAAGACTTGTCTGCAGTAATGTTCTGTTATGTTTCTTGAATTATTGAAGAACAGATATTCCACCTGGCAAAATACAAATGTGTTAAAGATGAAGGTATTCGTTATTTTCTCAGCGGCAGATCGGCTTTCATTCTGCAGACGCAGAATCCTTACTCCAGCAAAATCAAAAATGAGAAGAATTGCTACTTGGTAAAGGGCCTGTGCAAAATTCCAAACATATCAGAATAAGAAAGAGTTTTAAACAGAATCCAGTTTTATAATGAAGGAATACTAACCTGAACAAACAAGTTTCTCCACATAATATTTGTAACAAGAGGTTCTCTGCAGTAGAAAAGTATGGGTAAACTATTTCGAAATTCAGAAAGCATAGTATATACATATTGGACACAATATTGTCAACAAGGAATTTTGGATCATTTTACATGCCTTCGACCAACAGGATTTCTCTTCATAAGGTTGTCTGTTGGAGGCTCGGTTGCCAATGCAAGAGCTCCAAGTGTGTCCATGATAAGGTTCACCCAGAGAAGCTGAAAAGTGAAAGAACAAAGTATATGATACTGATGAGAAACAGCCTGGAAATACATGTGTCTCAGGTAAAATGCTGCGTCGTTGTTAAGCTATATGTCTCGAGTTCTATACAAATTGTTTACCAGAGAGATTTTTTTGAACGTATTTACTAGAAAGATTTAAAATTCCATATATATACTTACACATAATATTAAAATTCAACAGACGTTTCATGCAACATGACAACTAACTGCTTCAATGTAGAAACAATGGCAGCAGTCGAGTAAATTGCACAAAAAAAGGAGGAAAATTGTCCCAACCTCAACAGCATTTAGGGGCACGTCACCAGAGGACACAGCAGCAACCACATTAATCACGAGTGCAGCAACATTGACGGTGAGCTGGAACTGAATGAATTTCTGAATATTAGCATAGACAGATCGTCCCCAACGAACAACCTGAAAGAGGATGTACAAATCCATAAATTCTAACCTAAATCTCACCAGATACACTTCTGCAACAGAATTATAGCCTAGAAATGCACATTAGACCAAGGATTCGTGCATGTTTGCTATGTTCAGGACTTGAACGTGTGAACTCTGAACAAGTGGAATTATTTTTACAAGGAAAGAAAATCAGTGCCGAGCACAGTTAAGTCCTCTTGTATAATTCTACCAAACAAACCTTGACAACTGACGTGAAGTCATCATCCAAGATTATAATGTCAGAGCTTTCTTTAGCGACTTCTGTCCCTGAAATGCCCATTGAAAGACCTATATCGGCCTAGACAACAAATCAAGAGGCAAGGCAGCAATTAGAAACGGTAAGATCATCAATGTAAAAAAAAGTGCAATATGCAATGGCTCATCAATGTTTTGAGCTGAACATTCACCTCGTGCAATGCAGGAGCATCATTTGTGCCATCACCAGTAACAGCTACAACATGGCCTTTTCTTTTTAAAGCTTGGACAAGCAAAAGTTTATCATTTGGCGAGGACCTCCCCATCACCTGAAACAAGTTAATTAGCTCTATGGCATAAAAAAGAATGAAAGGACTTAAAAAAATGCTCCAGAGGACAAAGGCTAGAATGACAGCATTAGCAAAGTGAAAGAAAGCACCAAACAACTTGTGAGACATAGTGAGAGAGAATTACAATTATCTTGTCAGCGGCATCTCCTCTTGCACTTTCAGACATCTCACGGAACACTTTTCCCTCAATTACAACTGGCTCTGAAATAACGCTATTTGCATCTAGTATTCCACACTCCAGAGCTATAGCTTTAGCTGTTTCAATATTATCTCCTGTAACCATGCGCACCTGAATTACAGACACTATGGTTATCAATCATAGAATAAAACAAAATCCATTTCCAAAGAAAAATGCATGCATTCTTGAAAGAAAGAAAAAAAAATAGAAAGGCTACCTGTTAGAAGAGTCAAGAGCCTATTGGGCCTTAGCCCGTTAGGGTTAATTAGTTGCTTGCTTAGGGGTCAAGTAAGCCTTGCTTGTAAGTCAAGAAATCCTCTCTATATAAGGAGAGGAGATGTATCAATCTAATCAAGCAAGAGACTAGAAGGAAAAACCTTCTCTCTTGCCGGCCGTGGGCGAAGCCCCGCGGCCGGCATTCCCAGCGCATCTCACAGCCCTAGTCGTCGGTCCTCCGTCTCTCTCTCACGTGAACAGCGCATCTCCCACCGCTGCCGCTCTCCTCTCGATCCCAACAGCGTCCATAACAATCAGGTATCAGAGATGCCAGGTTTCGATGAGCCGCTGTGGGATCAGCTCGCCAAAGCGATGGCCGACATCAACGCATGGTTGGCCGCCATGGAGAGCCGTCAGGCAGCGTTTGCGCGCCAGGTGTCGGCAGCGGTGCGGCTGCAGGCGGCGGCGCGTGGCCTCCTGGCGCGCCGGCGAGTGCGGCGGCTGTGCGATCTGCAGCTAATTCAGCCCCGCACCCCGTCGCAGTTCCTCCAAGCGGTGCTTCGCCGCGTGAAGGCAGACACCGCACAGCAGATCAAGCAGCGAAAGGACATCGCAGCGCAGCCGATGCTTATTCACCAAGTGTCGGCTGTGGTGCGGCTGCAGGCTGCTGCGCGCGGTCTCCGAGCACGGCAGCGGCTGCAGGAGATGCGCCAGAAGATGCGGGTGGCGGTCCTGGCGGCGGTACGGTTACAGGCTGCAGCACGTGGACTCCTGGCGCGACGGCAGGCGCGGGAGATGCGTGGGTTGCAGCTGGTGCCTGTGCCCCGTGCCCCTTTGCTTCGCCACCAGGCTGCGCTTCGCCACATGGAGGGCCCTGATCTCATCCGCTGCGTCATGGAGATCGGGCGTGGCATCGCCACCTCGGGTGGCGAACTCGGCGTCTACAGCGCCGGCATTTGGGGACGCGGGTGTGTGGCCACCCATAGGCGGACCTTAATTAGCGCTGCCGTGCTCCGGCACCGGCCGCCGCGACGACGTCTCCGTTGGTCGCTATCACTACTAATTCCAGGTGGCTATACCCGTGCACCCCTCTCGTTCCGGTGGGCTCCATGGGATCCAGGTGGCTACACACGTGCAGGTCCATCACGCGGAGGGTGTCCGCCGTATCTCCAAAAATCAAAAATAAAGAGTCGCAGTCTATTTCAGGTCAATAAAATAAGCCGAGATGTAAAAGGCTTGTTTTTAAGTGATAGGTTTGTGTCGAGTCGGGTTAGGTTGCAGCTCGAGGACGAGCTGCATGTCCAGGTGGGGTGTAGTGTTAGAAGAGTCAAGGGCCTATTGGGCCTTAGCCCGTTAGGGTTAATTAGTTGCTTGCTTAGGGGTCAAGTAAGCCTTGCTTGTAAGTCAAGAAATCCTCTCTATATAAGGAGAGGAGATGTATCAATCTAATCAAGCAAGAGATTAGAAGGAAAAACCTTCTCTCTTGCCGGCCGTGGGCGAAGCCCCGCGGCCGGCGTTCCCAGCGCATCTCACAGCCCTAGTCGCCGGTCCTCCGTCTCTCTCCCACGTGAACAGTACCGGGGGTACTGTAGCGCCACCGTTCCTCTCTCGCGTGAACAGTACCCACGGGTACTGTAGCTCTGCTGCCGCTCTGCTCTCGATCCCAACAGCGTCCATAACACTACCACATAGTAACAGAACAAGATACATCAATGACTGGAAAGATGTACATAATCTAGAGGCTTAATAATGTGTAAGCTACCATAAGAATGGACAAGGGGTTTTAGGAAGTTATTTGCCATATGACAAAGGCTAGCAATTTCTTCATGCTCAAACATGGTAGACAACGTATTGTAATCCTTTTTTTTCTGTTGCTGTTTTTTGGACTTCTATATTCAGTATACAATTCCCTGTTTGCTCCACTATGGAGTGTGCCTCTCTTTTGCTTGTACATAAACTCTCTTTCATTCTTATTTAATTGAAAGGCAGAGCTCCTGCCATTGCGTTCAAAAAATATTCAGTATACAATTAGACTCAGATCCTTTCCTCCTGTTAATATTAGTTCCTGTTACTACCATTTTATTTGCTCTCTGAATATTAAAACAATAAAAAATCCTAGGTCATCCTTAGAATGCATGAAATGTGATGCAGCAAGAATAAAAACAAAATAAGTAACACAAACCTTAACACCTGCAGTGGTGCACAGTCGTACAGCATCCCTTACACCTGGGCGACAAGGGTCCTATAGGAGAAACAAGTTGTTGTTGAATCGTATCATCAATTTTTCTTAAAAGCAGATGCATGGGGAGATTAAACAGGAGGTATTATGATGCAAGCTCACAGAAGAAAGTAGAGAACAGAATACACAGTACTGTCCTACGCTCAAGTGTTTGAACAGATAACTTGACTCCCTAGTATGCGTCAAGCACAGACACAGTCGAACCAAAAAACGAGTCCACAATAACAGTAATCAACCTTTATTCCTATGATGCCAAGCAGGGTCAGGTCATCCTCAGGCAACTCCCAGCTTGCTATGTCTTCCTCTGGGATCTTTTCAATGTCAAAGGAACAGTATGCAAAAGCAACACATCGTAATGAATTCGCTGCCATGTCTTCAATTGATTTCTTGAATTCATCGTGCTGCAAATATTAAAAGTCCAAGTGGGTCTCACAGAAACAAAAATTTCAAAAAGTCAAGTGAGTCTCAGATTAACCAACAAAAAGCTAGAAGACGGTATTACCTTCTCAGCGCTCATTGACTGAACCGAGCCGTCGACAAAAAGCCAGCTTTTGCAAGATGACAACACTATTTCAGCTGCACCTTTCCAGTGGATGTGAACACCATCATCTGACTAAAATTCCAGGAATCAGACATCAAGATAACACTAGCCATATCGGGACAAGAAACAGTATGGCATAGATATTTTCATCAGGATAAGGAAGTCACTGGACAAACAGTTACAAAATCTTTGCATATCAAAAGACAAGATTATGGAAATCTATCCTGATTCAAGAATGATAAGAAAATGGCAATGGAATCTAACGATTAAAACCATGGAGGCAATTGACTAGTAAGCAGTAATCCCTTTAAGCAGAGGGGTGTCCCAAAACTGGCTAATTTAAAAGTATAACACAAGTCAAATTATGCTCGAAATCTTGCCCCTCTAGGGGTTGTCGTAGTCATTGTTGTTGCTTTGTTGTACTGCTCAGTCTGGGTTTTTTCCCTCCTTTTAATACAATCAGCAGCTCTTCTGCTTGGTTTGTTTCAAAAAAAAATTATGCTTGAAACACATCCAGAAGTTGTTTACAAATTACAACTAGTAGCAAGATGGTAAGTGGCAATCATTTGGCAGGTTTTTGTCCCAATGCAACAGCAAGCCAATCAGAAAACAGTATCAGCCCGCTGACAGATATGACATGTTACTTGTAAGTGTTAAAACTTTGATGACATCAACTCCCGACAGAAATTCAATTAATTATGAATTAAATGTTATTTCAAATATAGTAAATTTTGCAAAAAAAAAGTAAAAAGCAATAGGATAATTCTGGCACGCACGTTACATTATTTTATGTCCCCACTACATGGTACAAGGAATTACTAATATAAAGCTGTAGAAAAGAAGATGAGTCAAAAAGATTCTCAGACACACATTAGTCGCATTAAAGTTTCATACACATAACACTCATTGGCGGACGCACGGGGGAGGCTGGGGGGGCTGCAGCCCCCCCCCCCCCCCCCCCCCCCGTGAGCTGAAAAAAAAAACAGGTTTTCAGGCCCGGCCCAAAACATGCTATGCTAGTTAGCTAAAAAAAAAAAGCAGTCGATCTACATCCATACATCGGAACCCCTCCTGGCTCCCGCAGTCGGATGCCGCCCTCCGAGGTCCGACTCCTCCGACTCTCCGAGCCTCCGACCTCCGAGGTCCGAGTCCGAGCGGACGGCCTCCGGCGCCAGCGGCCAGGCGCCAGCGCCCAGCGGCCCAGTGCCAGCGCCAGCCCCCAGCCCGGCAGCCGGCAGCCCCAGCCGCCCAGTGCCAAGAAGGCAGGAAGCAGCTTCAGCCTTCAGTCCTAGGGCTAGGGTGAGAAGTGAGAACCAGATTCATTCATCTTATTTCAATTGATTTTACTCTGTAGAATGGAAAGATTTTACTCTGTAGAATGGAAAGATTATTTCATCTTATTTCAATATATTTCAATTCATCTTTTCATTCATTCATCTTATTTCATCATAGGGGCTAGGGTGAGATTGAGAACCAGATTCATTCTGAAATTGAGTCAGTGATCCGATTTCAATTGATTTTACTCTGTAGAATGGAAAGATTTTTTCCTAAGAAAGATGCTTCTACTCAAGAGAGTCGAGTTGTGCAAAAAAGACCCCGCATTGAGCTTGATATGAATGATATAGTTGCCGATCCAGGTCTTAGAAAGCCAATTGATGAATTCCACCCTGATATTAGGGATGATGCTAGGAGAGCATATTTACAGATGGGTCCATATCAACCAAATTGTGAGTATGAAAGAACAGCGGGTAAATCTCAAACTAGAGGTTTTGTTAAATCATGGTTTACTCAATTTGATTGGTTAGAGTACAGTCCTATCAAGGATGCAGCCTATTGCTTTTATTGCTACCTCTTTAAGCCACCACCAACAAGCAATTTTGAAGAGAATGAGGCATTCACCAGAGTAGGGTTCAAAAATTGGAAAAAGGGAAAGGCTTCTTTGCTGAAGCATACTCAATTGATTAATGGCTACCATAGTGCAGCAAGAAAACGAGCAATTGATTTCAAAAATCAAAGGCAAAGTGTAGAACATGTGTGGGCAGTAACAACTGCAGCAGAAGAGGAGGCATATAAAGCTCGTTTAACTATAATGTTAGGCATTGCTAGATTTCTTCTTTTGCAAGCTCTGGCATTTCGTGGGCATGATGAGTCTAAAACATCCAAAAATAAAGGAAATTTTTTGGAGATGCTTGATTGGTAGACAGAAGGATCCTAAGGCTGCACTTGTGACAGCTGAGAATGCTCCAGGGAATAATCAAATGAGTTGTCCAACAATTCAAAAAGATTTGGTAAGGGCTTGTGCAGAGGAGACAAGTGAATTAATTAAGAGTGAAATTGGAGATCGTCGGTTTGCGGTGCTAGTTGATGAGGCTCGTGATGCATCAATTAAGGAACAAATGGCCGTGGTTGTGAGGTATATATCATCTATTTGTGTATTTCATTTCTTTTGTTACGTGGCTTCCAATTAACACTATGTTTCCTTTTGTTTAATAGGTTTGTCAATGATAAAGGAAGTGTGATTGAGAGGTTCCTAGGCCTACAACATGTTTCTGACACCACATCATCTTCACTGAAGGAAGCATTGGTTTCTATGCTTGCAAGATATGGGTTATCTATAGCCAAGATTAGAGGACAGGGATATGATGGAGCTTCAAACATGAGAGGGCAGTTTCATGGGTTACAAAGGCTGGTATTGAATGAAAACCCCTTTGCTTTTTACATCCACTGTTTTGCTCATCAATTGCAGCTTGTGGTAGTTGCTGTAGCTAGATGTTGTCCTTCAACTGATGATTTCTTCAATTATGTCACTTCGGTTGTCAATACTGTTAGTGCTTCTTGCAAGAGAAAAGATCAACTTCTCCAAAAAAACCATGATGCTCTTGTTCAACAATTAGATAGTGGTGAAATATCTCCTGGGAGAGGGAAAAACCAAGAAACTAGTCTTGCTAGGCCTGGTGATACACGATGGGGTACACATCACAAAACATTAGTACGTCTTATGCTCATGTGGGAATCTGTGCTTGAGGTGTTAGAGAATATTAGTGATGATGGTACTGATGGGGAAAAGAAAACAATAGCATCTGGATTGATAGAAAAAATTGAGTCATTTCAATTTGTGTTCATATTGCATCTGATGATTAGAGTATTGGGGATAACTCAAGACCTATCACAATGTTTGCAAAGGAAGAATCAAAACATTGTTCGTGCAATAGGATTGATTGGTTCTGTGATGAGAAATATAAATGCCATGAGGGAAAGTGGTTGGGATGATCTTTTAGAGAAGACAAAAGCCTTTGCTGCCAAACACAATATAGACATTCCTAATATGGAAGATATGATACTAATGAGAGGTCGTTCAAAATGTCGTGGAGCCAAATATGTGACCTACTACCATCATATTCATCATGGGATTTTCAATGTTGTCCTTGATCAAGTAATTTTTGAGTTGCACAATCGATTTCCAGAAAGATCAACTCAACTATTGAGATGTGTTGCTTGTCTTGATCCAACAAATGAGTTTGCCAACTTCGAGATAGAGAGATTAGTTGAGCTTGCTAAGATTTATTATGCTGACTTTAGTGATTATGAATGTGAAAAGCTAAGGACTGAGCTTGAAAATTTCATAGATGAAGTCAAACATGATGAAGAATTTTCTCTTGTATTGATCTTGGTGGCCTTGCTGAGAAGATGGTTAAAACTGATAGACATACATATTTCCCTTTGGTGTATCGTCTCATTGAGCTTGCATTGATATTGCCCGTGGCAACAGCAACAGTTGAAAGAGCATTCTCTGCTATGAATATTATCAAGACCGACAGGAGGAATAAAATGAATGATGATTGGATGAATAATAGCATGATATGCTATATTGAGCGGGATTTATTTGCATCTATTGAAGATGATAAAATTTTAAAGCGCTTTCAAGGCTTAAGAAATCGTAAGATAAACTTGCCACCCAAGGTCCCAAGGTGCGTATTGTTTTAGTTCTTTTCTTTTTGCTTGTTATCTTAATTATTGAAGAAGTGTTTGACATTTAAAATTTATGTAGCATTGAGCGTGGCGGTTCAAGTGGTATTGGTTCAAGTGGTGTGAATTCTTGAAGATGGAAGATGGAAGGCTCCTTCTATTTGGTACTTTTTAATCCTTGTTATATTAATTCTATGTATCTTTGATTTTGAGCACATAGAATCAATATAAAATTATCAATTTTAGCTATATCTATTAGTGTACTGTGTTCAGCGAGCAAAAAATTTTTTTAGCCTTTGTTATTTAGCCCCTCCCTTGGTCCGTTTCTGGATCCGCCACTGCATAACACTGTGTAGTACCTGTACTGCAACAGCGCCACGTTTCTTCTCCGAGTTAAATGGAAAAACATGAATAACTGAAGATTTTGTCCTCACGTCGTGGAAAGCCATCCCTATCTGTGCAAGGTTCAAAGTCAAGTCAACAGGAAAAGGACTTGTAGAAATACTGAAGAGTAAATCAAAAGTAATAAACTAATAATACCTTAAGGCCCCAAGAAAGAATGGCCTTTTCAGTAGGTGAACCTGTAATTTCAGCTGCTCCCCCATCCTGTATAAAGAAAAAGAATGGATGAAAATTTGTTGAACATGGCAAGTTGTCGATTGATAAGACGAGTGCTATGGATGATTTTTAATAGTCCCCTTAGACTGCCTCCAGGAGGATGCCCAGTTCAGGTGTCCTGCATGTTAAGGGCGTATCCTGATTGTTTCAGATCTTAAACTGCTGATGAGCTTGATCCCTCCAAATTTCACACCATTAAAAGATTGTGCTTGAGACTCAATTCAATATTTCTTTAGTTGGTCTAGTTGACAAATCGTTAGCAGCTCCATTCTGGACACGAATCCGTGATATTATGAACTACGGAATCTAGCATTGAGTTTCCAAAAATGGTATCTGGAATAAAAAGGAGACTTTTCTGTACCTCTGGCAGAAATACAGTTCCTGTTGTGTTCTGTGCAATTCCTTCAATAATAAGTGATGCTGCACTGTCTGACATCTGGCTAACATCATCGCATGGATCCAACTTTGTTCCAGCAAAATATGCTTCCACGACCGTCATCTGCAGGCTCAATTCATATGAGTTACAAATGATGCCAGCAATTATAAAATGTCACAACTAAAGCACAAATATCAGAGCATATGCTCATTGTACTAGATAAAATTGAACATATGCTTGTCCGAGAATTCGTTTGACATAAAGTCCTGAACAAGCATTATGTCAGAACATCTTGGGAATATATCATGAAAGAATTTAAATGGCAAATGGGCTGGTAAATGACTCAACAAACCTTATTCAATGTAAGGGTTCCTGTCTTATCACTGCATATTGTAGTAGCTGATCCCATTGTTTCACATGACGAGAGCCGCCTCACCTATTTAAATGAAACAAAATCAAATCATATTATTCCTCCTGTCGTATCTTTTTTATATAAATATATGCATAAACATTTTTTTTATTTACCAGAGCTTTGTCTCGCATCATCTTTTTCATGGAATATGCAAGCCTGAAAAAATTGCAGACAGTCATTTAAATGAAAAGTTAATGGAATTTACATAAGAATTCATACGTTAGTGTTACTGCCAATGGGAGTCCCTCGGGCACAGCAACAACTACAATGGTCACCTGTGGATAAACATGAGAAGAACCATTTAAAATCTGTTCATGGTACTAGTTTTATACTTTTATATTAACAACATTAGGATTACATACAGCAATAGTCAAAATTCTAATTGCCCCCATAAATCCTTGCTTCGCACCAGTAGTTCCAGCAACAAATTGAGTTGTCCCATCAGGATTCTCGGTATGTCCAGTAAAATATCTGAAGTTGGTTTCAAAATCAGTCAGAGAGAGAGAGGACATTTTTGTTAGTAGCAATATTTAGTAAAAATAAAATACCTTATCCAAAGGACAACAAGTACTGCACCAGCTACAGACAAGCCTACCAAACCAATAAAAGTTGCAACACCATTCAAGCGAACCTAAAAAGGGTGAAAGCATAAACCAAAGAGAGCCTTCAGTATTTGTCCATTAAAGAATTTGCACTATCCTTACAGAGAATAACCTGTAACGGTGTTTCTTCGCCATTATCTTCTGAAAGGTTAGCCATCAACTGACCCCATTCAGTATTTGTACCCACCCCTGTTACCTAAAATTGATAAGCAAAGTTTATAACAAGTTATAGTTAGTTTCGCCATGAAAAAGAAAATATTAAAATGATAATAAGGAAATCCTATGGAGCACAGTGACATGGAAAACAAGGGTTCTCAGTTCTAGATGTTGTCAAAATGCTTGAGATTGCTGGACTCACCAACATAGAACCATATCCATCTGCAACTTTGCAACCAGACATCAAGAATGGTGCCTTTTGATCCTTGTGGACCTAAAATAACATCCAATAATGAAAATCCAATAAACGCAGATTTGGGAACAGCAACTGGCTCTTTTTTGATAGACTTACAACTTTTGACTCTCCAGTCATACTTGATTCATCTATTGCAAGAGAATGGCCAGATATCAGGACACCATCAGCAGGTACCTGGAGGCAAAAAAATGATAAGCAGATGACTCTACACAAAAAAATGAAAATTGCAGTTGAAAAATTAATATACCATCTTACTTGATCACCAATTTTGAGAGGAACTACATCACCAACAACAAGGTCAAAGATTGAAGTTCCAAATCTTTTACCACCTCTAACAACCTAACCAATAGAGATAGCAAATCAGAAATATAGCCAATGAATGGGAGTTCACACGTGGTGTGGCCATACTCACCTCCACTTGTATGTTCTGTTTCTCCTCATTCAGATGTCGAAACTGTAGAGATTGTCTATAATCACTTGTCGCTGGAGATATTATGATGATAAATATTAGAAATAGAACATTGCTACTGAAAACAAGTTTACTTGTAATCCAAACCCATTACCAGTAACAAGTATCACAAGGAAAATGGCTAAAAAGATACTTCCACCATCATACCATCCTTCATCAACACCCTGAATGAATAATGGTAAAGAAAAGAAAAGGTAAGGTAATATGTATAATAAAGGATAATAGGACTTTTAGTTCAAACAACATAAGAGAGTGACAAAAAAGCGCAAACACAATACCTCTGTGGTCATACCCAATGTCAGTGATATAGCAGCAGCTACCATCAGAATGACAAGAGTTAAATCTTGGCATGCTTCAAATACAAAACGCTGTGAATCAAACATAATAGAGTTAAATTTTGAAATTGTACAAATTTGAAGCAGCGAGATTCACGTAGTGATACAGAAGTAGAAAAATATGATGGGACCAATGTCTAGTTTGATTTTACCATTAAAAAATGTCTTCACTAATTTAAGGATTTATTTCGCATTTTTGTTGCTTTTGAATTTTACTCTCTTTCCAATTTTTCCCACTTTCTGCCAGTGAGCTATCTCATTGAAATCTGGTCCAAAATTCCCTCCAGTGGAAAAAAGGAGACATGATTTCAATTAAAGTAGCAGAAATTTTGAGCAGAGAAACATAAAGACATAAGTCAGACAAAAGGCTGAAAAAACAAAAGGAAAAGGAAAGGGAAATATGTGTAACACTAGGAAATTGCAACCACAGTGTTAACAGTAGGAGGTTGTAACTGGAAGTGATTATTTGCAATGCTTGAAAATATATATGATCATATATGTACTTATAAAATACCAGTATGTTTTTCCTCTTCTTGCGTGGATATGTATTTGATCCATAGACATTCCTCCTTTGTAACAATTCATCCTCATTTGGACTAACTCCCTTCTCTAAATTACTCTTCAACAAATCTGACAGTCCCCTAACCTGATCAGATGGACATAATTAGTGACGAACAAAAGTTTAACATGAAGAAGTTGACCAAAAGAAGTGATAATAAAGGTCAGCATTATCTTACTCCTCCAATTTCTTGAAGAAGAACATTGTCATGGTCCCTATTTAATGCGTTAAGCTTTTCCAGTTCAATTGGAAAACTGCGAGAGGCCGTTGCAACATTTATACCAGTATAAGCTTCTGCTTCGTGCAAGGACATTAAACATAACACAAGAATATAAATAAATGGTATGCAAAACAAGCATAAAGGAAAACATAAGAATTAATCACAAGTATAACTTGGCAGAGCAGCAGTAAACTTCCAAGCAGATATAACATTAGGAAATATACTATACAGCTAGCTAATTTATGGTAAAAGTGGCAGCCTGGATTTTATAGACGAATCAGATGAACTTTAACATAATAATGTACAACCTAAAGAACAAAATGATTTGATGAAGGAAACATAGTGAAAGGGTAAACTAGTGAAACAAATTATTATGACTGTTATTGAAATCCAAGTGCATTACCACATCATTACTGTTTATATTATTATATAGAACTGCGCTCTCAGGCACATTGCTACAAGGAAAACTGCTATATTATTTACAAAGGAACAATGAAAACATAATCCATTGCCCTTTTTATCACTAGCCTTTACAAGGATGGAATGATGACTGATGGCATAATAGTAAACATGTTTCTGTAAAATGGACACTAAAATAGAGGTTAAAATAACAATCTGAAGTAGCAGTCGTACCTCTGATATCTTTTTGGCCAGCTTCTTTGAAAAGAAATGCTGCCTGGAGAATAAAAATTCAGAATACAAAAAAAAATGAAACGGACCAAAAAAAAAGAAAAAGAATACAATATCTCAGTAAGAAAATGACACAGTACCCGTATAACTTGCGCATGAGACCGGATCTTCCTTCTTATAATCTCTTTCTCTTCCTCCTTTTTAAGGTCTAGAGTATATCTAAAACGTCGTGAAGCATTAAGAACAAGAGCAGCTTGCTGAAATGAAGAGAATAACCATATTTGTCAGAACTCAATACTAGAAGCTTGTGTCCATCCACTATACACAGCAAACTTCTATATCCCAAAGGCCACTTCACCCACTTCAGCTTTACCATGAGAAATCTCACATAAGCATCTTAGAACTATTAATAAGTAAAAGTAAGTAAAAAAAACCAGTATGTCATTGTCATAAAATTGATGTTTGCGTCTTTTAATAATCTCCCTACTCCCCAGCGTATCAACAGGATAATCCAACCAAGCTACAGAAACTATCCTCGTCTGCATAAGAGCATCAATGTTTGGATATTGTTGGTCCCTCGCTGCCCTGCACATGTAAGCAGTAAGCTTACCAGCACACACAATCACTCACTATGGCTAGAGATAGAAGAAGGGGTGAGCACAGCACACACACACACACACACACACACTGCAGAAGCTCCAGCGTTGGCCAAGGCTCTGCCTCTGGTTGTGGCAACTGAACTGCATGTTTTCATTGCATAGAGGTAGAGTATATACAACTCATGCACCAACTATAAGGTACACATGAGCATGGCTGAGTACAACCCCAACTACTCCTAGTACTAGCAGTACAATTCTTACCTCAGCCCACTACCAAGACATGGCTGATGTATTAGCTACCAACTAATGTACCAGTGGTGGCCTATTGCCCTACTGCTACAGCAACTAGGATAGCAGAGAATGACCTATTGCCAAATCTGCTGTGCAGCAAACAAAGAGTGAGAGGTCAGCAGCAGATTATGTCTTACAATTCTTCCCCTAATCCTGCGGCTAACCCAAAGCCTTGACCTCATCCATGCTAATCACTGGCGGAGCTTAGTGGGGGCGAAGCTGGGCGCTCGCCCCCCCTTCCTCCGCACTGGCCGGGGCTCACTTGATGTCTACGTCTGTAGTTTTGTACGAAGTTGAGCAAGCAGCGCTGCAGCGCTGGCTATTGATTGCGTGGTGAGGTGAAGTTCAGCATCTGCACGAGCCACGAGAGCGAACGCGCGTGGACAGCATGGTGGATGAGGAGGGTGACAGTGTCCTGTTACTTCTAGAAAGCAGCGAGACGTCGTGAGACTGAGTTTTGCTGTTTTGGGGTTTTGCGCCTGTCACTGGCGGAGCTTCATGGAGGCGAAGCTGGGCACCTGCCCCTTCCTTCCATGCTTTGCCATTGTATATTGTATTGTTTTTTCTTTTTACTCTATAAAATTCTGCTTTTGTGAAGTTATGCATAGAGAGGGACAAGTCTGGCTGTAGATAACAAACAGAAAATAATAGAAGAGCCTACATCATATTGTTGCTATCTACTATAATTGCCATTAAAATATTTTTTAGCCCCCTCTTGTTTCCTCTTCACGCTCCGCTATTATTAATATAAGTACGAATGTATATATTAATGATATTATATGCATTGCCAGTTCATTTCTTGTGTCAATTACTGTTCACTGGTTTTTTTTCAAATTCGCCCCCCCTTTAATTTGTCCCAAGCTCCGCCACTGATGCTAATCATCTTCCTCAGCTCCATGAACCGCAGGCGCCCGAGTGACTTGGTGAGGATGTCAGCGAGCTGTCTGCCGGTCTCAACAAACTCGATGACGATCTGCCCTCCATCGACGTAGTCCCGGAGGAAGTGGAACTTGATGTCGATGTGCTTTCTCCGGTCGTGGAGGACAGGATTCTTGGCGAGGGCGATGGCGGGCTGATCGTCCACCATCAGAGCTGGCGGGTGAGCTTCCTCGCCGGTCAGCTCGCCCAGCAGCCGGCGCAACCAGACAGCTTGGCACGCCGCCGTGGCCGCTACGACGTACTCCGCCTCACACGTCGACAGCGCCACAATCTTCTGCTTCAGCGATTGCCAGGCGATGGGGGCTGCTCCAAGGAAGACAAGCACACCAGAGGTGCTCCGTCGCCTATCGATGTCGCCCGCCATGTTTGCGTCGCTGAAAACAGTGAGCTCCGGTTCACCTTCCTTTGCCTTGGGGGTGCCTCACTGAAGACCGTGAGCCGCAGCCTAACCTTGCTGCCACTCTTGGGGAAGATGATCGCTTGATCGAGCGTCCCCTTGACGTAGCGCAGCAACCTTTTCACCGCCGTCCAGTGATCCTCACATGGTTCCTCCATGAACCGACTAACATACCCAACTGCGAACGCGATGTCCGGCCGAATATGCATGAGGTAGCGCAGCCCGCCGACGATGCTCCGGTAGCGCGTCGCATCCACCTTCGCCGCCGTGCTGTGCTTGGACAGCTTCAGCCGCTCCTCCATTGGAGTTGCACACGGCTTGAACTCCGCCATGCCGCTGCGCTCCAGCAGCTTCTCCGCATAGGCGCGCTGGCCCAGGGAGATGTGCTCCTTCCCCTGCCTCACCTCAATGCTGAGGTAGTAGGAGAGCGCGCCGAGATCGTTCATTTTGAAACGAGCAGCCATCTTGCGCTTGAAGCCGTCAATGTCCTCCACCCGCGCTCCAGTGACGATCAAGTCGTCCACATACACGCCGACGACGAGCTCCTCGTTCCCCCGTCGCTGCGTGTACAGCGCGTGCTCTGTGGCACAACGAGTGAACCCAAGCTCGCCCAAGGTGGCGTCGAGCTTGGCGTTCCACGCCCGAGGGGCCTGCCGCAGCCTGTAGAGCGCCTTGCGCAGCTTGAGCACCTTGTGCTCAGCGCCCTTGACAGCGAAGCCCGGAGCTTGCTTGACGAAGACCATCTCCGCGAGCTTGCCATTGAGGAACACAGACTTGACGTCGAGGTGGTGGACGCGCCAATCCTTCGCTGCTGCCATGGCCAACAGCAAGCGAACGGACTCCATTCGCGCCACCGGAGCAAATACTTCCTCGAAGTCGATGCCCTCACGCTGCACGAAGCCGCGGGCGACGAGCCGAGCCTTGTACTTGACAATGGCACCGCGCTCGTCCCGCTTCACCTTGTAGGCCCACTCCAACCCGATCAGCCTGCAGCCCACCGGTGGATCCACCAACTCCCATGTCCCATTGTCCTCGATCGCCCTCATCTCCTCCAACATCGCCCGACGCCAATTGGCGTCGCGTTCAGCCACTGTGAACATAGGCGGCTCCTCTGCGCTGACAAGGAGTAGTTCTGGGTCATCCAGAAGCCGGCTAGCCAGCCCAGGAGCTCCCTCTTCGCTGACAAGGTTGTCCACCCACCTGAACCGAACCTCCTCGCCGTCATGGAAAGCATCCACGAACTCGTCGATGTCGGTGGGTGGTGATGCGAACTCCAGTGGGGGTGTCCCTTGTGCTGCCATCGCAGGGGACTGTGGTGGAGGTGAATGCGCCGCTGCTGGTGGAGACTGCTCTCTAGCAGCAACCTGCTCTCCAGCGCCATCATCTCCCCCTCCTTGGATCACCAGGTGCTTGATAGCAAATGTGCTGCTGACACCAGCAGCTTCCCTGTGCCTTGATCCTCCCAATCCCAAGCAGCCATCTCGTCGAACACTACATCCCTAGAGACCACCACCCTGCCTCCCTTGGGATCATTGAGCCGATAGGCCTTGCTGCCCTCCTCATAGCCCAACAGCACCATGGGCATGCTTCTGTCCTCCAGCTTGCCGAGGTGGGGCTTTGTGTTCTTGACATGGCCAACGCAGCCAAATGTCCTGAGGAAGGACACATTCAGCTTGCGTCCATGCCAAGCCTCGAACGGCGTCTTGCCCTTCAAGGCCTTGGTGGGCGTGCAGTTGAGGATGAACACCGCCGTGGTCACCGCGTCTCCCTAGAACTCCGCCGGCATCTTCTTAGCCTTCATCATCGACCTCGCCATGCTGACCACCGTCTGGTGGTGCCTCTCCACCACGCCATTCTGCTGCGGCATGTACGGCGCGGTGTGGTGGCGCACCACACCTTGATCTGCGCAGTACACTGCAAACTCTATAGAGGTGAATTCACTGCCGCGATCAATCCGCAGCACGCGCAGCTTCTTGCCGCTCTCCGCCTCCGCGCGCGCCTTGAACTTCTTGACCGCCTCCGCCGCCTCGTTCTTGCTCGCCAAGAGCTGCAGCCACATGAACCGGTTGCAATCATCCACGCGCAAGATGAAATACTTGTGGCCTCCATGCGTCGCCGGCGTGATCGGCCCACAGAGATCACCATGGACCAGCTCGAGGGCCTCCGCCACGCGATACTTCGCCGTCTTCGGGAACGGCAACCTCCTTTGCTTCCCAGCCAAGCAGCTGTCACACAGCTCGCCGACGTGCTCAATGTGAGGCAGCCCCCAGACCATCTTTTCCAGCTTGCCGAGGGCGTCGAAGCTGAGATGACCATAGCGAGCGTGCCACAGCCACGGCTCCCCCGTGCACTGCGCAGCCAAGCAAATGGGCTTCTCCACCTTCAAGTCAAGCAAGTACACCCAGTTCTAGGAGCTTTTCACCTTGGCAAGAAGCCGCTGCTCCCGGTCCCTGATCCTGAGGACGTCGTCCTTGATCAGCACCTCGCTGCCGCGCTCATCCAGCTGGCCAATGCTGATGATGCTTGAACGCAGCTGCGGGATGTAATATACATCCGTCAGCGCGCGGTGCTCGCCGTTCTGGCACCTGAAGATGATGGTGTCGCGCCCTCAGATCGCCACCCTTGAGCCGTCACCAAACTTCACCGTGCTGGTCATGTTACCGTCGAGCTTGGAGAAGGCTGCCTTGGAGCCCGTCATGTGGTTGCTGGCGCTGGAGTCCAGGTACCACCGCTGCTCCTGCTCGCCGCCCACACGTCCGAGGTGGACTTGGGCGCGCGGTTCGTCGAGGTTGACAGCCTTCAGAGCCTTCCCGTGCTCCTCCACCGCCATCACCTCTCCCTTCTCCTTGGCCTCAACGTCGTGCAGTGCACAGAACATCGCCATCAAGAGAGTAGCCTCATCATCATCATCAGCCTGCACCAAATGAGCCTCGGCCTTCTTCTCCTGCTTCGATTTGGGCACTCCTTTGCCCAATGGCCTGTCTTCCCGCAGCGCCGGCAGGCGTTGGGGTCGACCTTCTTATTCTTCTCCGAAGAAGCCTTGCTGCGGCGCTTGCCATTGCCACCGCAGTTGGAGGAGGCTTCCCCGGACTTCTTCTCCTTCATCCGGGCAGCCCACTCCTCTGTCAGCAGCAGCTTGCCGCTGTCTGTCATTGCTATGGCCAGCTCCATGCGCTCGTCCATCGCCCGCAGGCGGTTGGTCACATCCTCAATGGTGAGGGTGGACAGGTCCAACATCGTCTCTATGGAGAGAGCGATCTGGATGTACTTCACCAGCACGGAGTGGAGGTACTTGGAGACTGCCTCTTCTTCGTCGATGGTGACGCCGTGGCTCCCCAGATTGCTGATGAGCGACTGTAGGCGGAGGGAGAAGTCCTCCACCGACTCACCATCCTTGAACTTGAGGTTGGCGTACTCCTGCTTCAGCAGCTGGGCCATCGCCTTCTTTGCGCGATCAGAGCCGACGTGCATCGCTGCAATGGCCTTCCATGCCTCCTTAGCAGACTTCTTCGCCCCCAACGGCTCTCGGTACTCTGCAGGCACAGTAGCGAGGATGGCCTCCAGCGCTGACATGTCATCTTCTTCTACGTCGGTGCCCTTGTCGATGGCATACCAGAGGCATCGGGCTCTGAGCTTGACCTTCATGGTCACCGCCCACTCGCCATAGTTGGTGCGAGTCAGCTGTGGCCAAGCAGTGCCGCTGACCTCCCGCACCGTACGCACGACGACCTCCTGTCATGCCTGGGCAGCCCCAGCAGCACTGCCGCCTCCCGCAGCTCTGTTGTTGTCGCCTGTCTCCGAGCCAGGTGCCATCGCTGGCGATTAGTCTGGCGACGCAGGCGAACCTGTACGGCTCTGATACCACTTGTTGGTCCCTCGCTGCCCTGTGTAGGTAAGTAGTAAGCTTACCAGCACACACACTCACTCACTATGGCTAGAGGTAGAAGAAGGGGTGAGCACAGCACAGACACTGCAGAAGCTCCAGCGTTGGCCAAGGCTCTGCCTCTGGTTGTGGCAACTGAACTGCCTGTTTTCATTGCACAGAGGTAGTATATACAACTCATGCACCAACTATAAGGTACACATGAGCGTGGCTGAGTACAGCCCCAACTACTCCTAGTACTAGCAGTACAATTCCTACCTCAGCCCACTACCAAGACATGGCTGATGTATTAGCTACCAACTAATGTACCAGTGGTGGCCTATTGCCCTACTGCTACAGCAACTAGGACAGAAGAGAATGACCTATTGCCAAATCTGCTGTGCAGCAAACAAAGAGTGAGAGGTCAGCAGCAGATTATGTCTTATAGATATATGCATGGAGACCCCCTGCTATCAATATTCTACTTTCGATTGCTGATTTTTGAAGACTTTGTAGTTACATGAATATGCACACAGTAGCAGGGGATCAGGTAATGACGTACTGTGTTTGTCAACAAACAGACCACAATCCACAATGCCTTTGTAGAAATGTAGAAAGAAAAGTACAATGTCATTAGGAGGAGAAAAAGGCTGCTGAAACCCGGAATCAGAATCAGCAAAGCATCGGAACATTTCACTGGAGTATAATTCTTCAGTCAAATGTAAGAAAACATGTTCTTCAATGGGAAATATGCTCATCGCACATTCGCAATTCCTGTTTTCTCCAAGCGGCACAGAGAATCGTGTAAAATGCCCACGCTTCGATCCTCGAAAATCGAAATGACACCTCCACAGCCACACTCCACACTCCAGTCACGATCAGGACGGCATTGGATGTCTACTTATTTTATTCCCCGAGCGCACTCAAACAATCCGAGTACGGCATACGCACTAATAATTACCACATCGAAGGAGAACGCAAACCCAGATCCCCGACACAACAGGCCAACCGAAGATCCAAATCCGAAGGAAACAGAGTCAGAGCAGGGAGACGATCGCGTACCCTCCACCGGCGCAACCGGTCATGCGGCGCGTTCTTGTGGGGTATATCGAAGGCGTCGTCGAAGACCTCCTCCTCCGCCTCAGCCTCAGCCTCGGCGGCGTCCTCCGCCGCGGCCCGGTCGTCCGGCGAGCGGATCTCCGGCGGCGGCGAACTCCCCTGCGCCATGCCCGATCAGACCACCCCGGCAGCAGCAGCAGCAGCCAGAGCCAGGGGCACCTTCGCAGGAGAGACGACACCGAGAGACCGGCGATCGCAACCCACCCCTGCGCGCCACACAGACGTCACCACGAGATCGCCGGGAACGCCAAAGCTTCTTACGGGCCTGCTCACACACACACAGCCAGCTGCCTCGCGGCTCCGCCCTCTTCCTCCCTCACCCTGAGACCCTGACTCCCTCTGAATATCCAGGGGAAAAAAAACAAAGCTTCGGTTTTCGTTTTGTTCTCGTCTTCCTTGGCCTGCTTTTGCGGTCGGGAATGGGGACTTGTTCTCGAGGCGATTGCGGCCATGAAGCTTCGAGGAAGCTTCTTGCGGCGACTCACGCTGCCACATGGGCCCGCGCATGGCCAGGACTGGGCCGCTTCACGTACAGACGTGGAGGTGGCCCACCAGTCAGTGGTCCGTGTCCGGCGGGAAGTAACGATCGGATCGGACGCTGCGGTTACTTGAGCTTGGCGCGGCGGGTTTAGCTGACAGGTTTCAAATGGAAACGGATTAAATAAAAAGGTCAGGTAGAAGTGATTGCTACACTGGTTCGTGCCACGGGAAGTCCTACCTGAAGAGCCCTAGCGCCGCCGCCGCCGCAGCCGCCGCCCCCATCGTCCACCACCGCTGGTCCCCCTCCCTTCTCCTCCGGCATCTCGCCGGGGGCTGAAGGGAGTGGGGATCCATTGTTTTTAATAAGTTTTTTCCAATAGATCGAGTCATTAGGGTTAGCGTCTCTCCATGCCAAATTACTTGGTATTGGAGTTTTATCTCCTCCTTCTCCTCATCTCTGTCGACGGTGAAGGAGAAGGGTGGAATCGTCTTCTCCATGGCGGCTCCGTTGAAGATGAGGGCGACAACATCGGCGTCAGCATCTTCATCGACATGACGACATGGAGACTTTGGTTTCCGGACGACGGCATCAAGGCGGAGATGATGTCGCCGTCATGGAATAATTTTCTCCGGTCTTTTCTCCGTTTTGTTGTGGTTCGATCTGGCCACGATGAAGGACTAGGGAGAATAATTTTCAGATCAGTCTTCCTCACTCTTCGGTGGCAGAAAGAAGAAGAAGGAAGACACCAGAAAGAAGAAGTTCCTCAATTCCGCCTACAGGAATGTTGGCCGTTGTTCGTTGGGCATTTGTTCTCAGGTCATTTGCCGAGTGTTTGCCTGTGCGGTCATCCATACTGCAAAGCATTTAACAGGTTAGGTTTTGAGTTGTGCTATTCACAGCGTGGGTACTATTTTGTAATCCAGAGCGCTTGTAATGTATTGATGTACCCAGCTATCATATAATATAATTCTTCTTTCGTCGCAAAAAAAAAAAGTGATTGCTACACTGTCCGTGGGAAAATGAATTTAGTGCTACTTGTATAATAAGGTGACGTTTAGGCCTGTTTGGATCCAATGTTGTTAATAGTTAACTACGTACTGAGATAGTTTTTTGTCGGACATTTAACTAATACTCTCTCCGTTCCAAATTACAATTCGTTTTGGTTTGTCTAGACACGTTGCATTTGATATGCACATAGATCTACACTATGTTGGGCATAGTAAAATCAATGTATCTAGAAAAGGTAAAGTGTCTTATAATTTGGAACGGATTTAGGAATTAGCTAAACTATTTAGCTAGATCTATTTGGATTTAAAGGAGCTAATAATTAGCAACTAACTATTAGCTCTAATGGTTCATAACTAAAAATAGCAAGGTAACTTAGCTAGACCCATTGGTTAAAAGATGGATAACAATCTATATTACCCTTCTTTTTACTATATGTTAATGAGAGCATATGGTTGAGGTAGATGTAAGGACAAAAGTGTCTTTGGTTTTTCTAGATATATTTTTTACTATGTACTACATATCTAACATAGAGTATATCTAAGTGCATAGTAAAAACATCTTATAATTTGAAATGGATGGAGTATTAACTAGATTGGTACAACTAATAAGGTACTTCCTAATTTTGGTGTATAGCTAACGGTTAGTTGATCTATTTAGCTGTAGTCCATTTGGATCCCCAACTAATTTTTAGCAGCTAACTAAGCTTCATGGATTCAGACTGGAGCATGAGCATACAACTCGATCGATGCGAACCAGACATGGGACTGTCATGTCTTAGGCTACCCGCACTGCCGTCCGGGAGTGATCCCGGTAAACAGACACGCGAGCGTGTAGCGTAACAAATCAGCTGCACTGGTGTACTCTATGTTCGCGCTATACATGTGACTTCCGCTATTCCTAGCGCTGTGGCGGAGCTGCGCTACTCTGCTGTGCGCCAGTGGCCCCACCCTGGACATGCTGCTGCTCGTGCGCGCCAGAGACAACCGCGTGAGAGAAAGCGTGGGAGAAAGAGAGAGGATAGGACAGTAGCGGGCCCCACTTTTATTTCAAAGATAAAAAATGTTATAACTCATAAACCAAAAGGCTAAATTAAATTTCGATTGTACCATTAAATTCGTTTCAATAAATTCTTCAAAACTAGATCACACATGGATATATTTAGATAAAGTGACAAGTGGGCCCTACAGTGGATAGAGGATGATACAGAGGATTGATGGGTGCGGAAGAAATGAGTATAGAGGAGAGAATCTTGATGACCAAGCAGTATAGAGGATGATATAGAGGATGAACGAGTGCGGATAGCCTTAGTAGTAGAATTCATCTCTCGAAAATCATAATAACAAAAAAGAAAGAAAGAAAGAAAAAAGAAGTTGCATGCACCGGCAAAAACCACATATGCCATATATCAATCCGATATGATCGGCGAGGCGACACAAGGAACGCTGAGGAAGCAGCAACATCATACCTCATACGGTCATACCACGGGGCACATTATTGGATCCAATTTGTGATCCGTCCAGGATTCCGCTCCGGTCCAGTCCACGTTGCGTGCCTCTCACTTTGCCGGAAACACGGGCTCACCGGTCACACACATGACACATGCTCCTGCTCCGCTCCTACAGCGCCCTGCCACCCAATCATAGTACTCGCCCGTCTCCCTTTCGGGGCAGTCCACCTCACGCGTCACGGCTTTGCTTGCACGCCGGGCACGAGAGCGAGAGCTCCGGCTCCGGCTCCGGCGGCGGTGGCAGGTGGCCGACAGCGACCACCGCCGGCTGCCCGCCCGCCGCTAGCCAGCCAGCAAGGAAGCGTAGCGCGGCACGCCCGTTTCGGCGAGTCGATCCTTCTCAGGGTTTTCGCGCGCGAAACCCTGCGATCGCAGTCAGCAGTGCTCACTCGGCAGTGTGTTTCCACACGTTGTCTAGATTGGGTCAGCAGATACAGACAGACTGGACCGGATCGGGGTCAGCTGTCCAGCGCTCCAGGTCCAGGGAATGGTCGACTGGAGCTTCCAAACAGTTTCCCTCCACGAGCTGGACCAACATGCTTGCCAGCTCGCACGGATCACGGGGAAGAATTTCTGGAAACAGCTCCAGGCAGGCAGGCAGGCACAAATAATAAACTTCAGAGCACACGCAGATGACACCACATGCCAACCCACTTGCCATCTGCATGTGCAGCGACAAACGGACCCTATTTGGCGAGGTACATACAACAGGGCAGGGCTGGCAAAAAAAAAAGTAGCAAAGTCTCCAAGGAGAAGGAACATATATAGATGAAAAATTTTTTCACATTGCACAAACTGAGGTAACACCTTGTTTAATGGTGAGGGGTTGTAATGTACTTCCTGTGTTTCATTTTACAAACACTGAGAAGCTGACAGCTCAGGAGTCGACACACAAATGCCTGCTGGGGTTCCTCCGCGGTGATTCTAGGAAGAGTAAGGTGTTTTGTTTTCGCACTATTATGTTACCTACAGGTATCTGGAGGCACATGAAGTGGAGGAAGTCTACAAGCTTCGGTAGTCCATGACAGTCACTTCGTCCTCAGGAGCATCGAGGTCTTGGTAGCTGCAAGCACGGTAAGGTCAAAACTGGTGAAAGGCTGTACTAAAAACACCAAATGATTATGCATTGGGAATACGTTTTGGAAATATCTATTGATAGTTCACATCAACAGGTATCCAAATCCATTGCATAAGGCTGCTAATTCAAAGCACAAAATTTGCATCACTAGTATCTGGAAAGACGTATATCCTAGTCAAGTATACATTATAAACTAGCCATATTCCAGGCGACCATAATCTGGTTGTAGAAGTACTAAAACATGGTTGAGAACGACTTGGTGCTAGAGACAATGATTCTATTGATTAGGGCTAACCCTAGAAGGGTAGCTATATAGGTTACATACATGGGCCACATGGGCCTTAGCCTCATAGGCCTAAACACATACTCCAACACCCCCCGCAGTCTGAACTACCGGCGCAGCGGAGTTCAAGGCTGAACAAGAAAGAACACACACAACCCCCCACAGACGCAACTAGCCACCGGTGATGTTGAGGCTGGAGCGAAACTCGGCGAAGGTCGAGGACAGGAGGCCTTTGGTGAAGATGTCCGCGAACTGGGAGGTCGTCGGATCATGAAGGACCCGCACCTCGCCCATGGCCACCCGATCGCGGACAAAGTGGAGGTCGATCTCCACATGCTTCGTCCGCTGGTGCTGGATGAGGTTGGTGGAGAGGTAGACCGCACTGACGTTGTCGCAGTAGATCAGGGTGCTCCGGAAGGGCGGAGTATGCAACTCAGCAAGCAGCTGCCGGAGCCAGGCGGCCTCCGCCACACCGTTAGCAACGGCGCGGTACTCCGCCTCGGCGCTGGACCGGGAGACCACCGGCTGGCGCTTGGACAACCAAGACACCAGGTTGCCGCCCAGGAAGACGGCGTAGCCGGAGGTGGAGCGGCGAGTGTCCGGGCACCCCGCCCAGTCAGCGTCGGTGTAGACAACGAGGTCGGTGGAGGAAGCCCGGTGGAGGAGAAGGCCGAAGTCGAGCGTGCCCCGGAGGTAGCGAAGGAGGCGCTTGAGAGCCGTGAGGTGAGGCTCCCGAGGGTCATGCATATGAAGACAGACCTGCTGAACTGCGTAGGTGATGTCCGGCCGGGTGAAGGTGAGGTACTGAAGGGCCCCGGCGAGACTCCTGTACGCAGTGGGATCGGCCACCGGGGGTCCCTCAGCCTCAGACAGCTTGCCCTGAGTTTCGACCGGAGTGGAACAGGGGTTGCAGTCAGTCATCCCAGCCCGCTCCAGGATGTCCCGAGTGTACTGCCGCTGGTGAAGGAGGAGCCCAGCAGGACGGTGCTCAACAATGACACCGAGGAAGTGGTGGAGCTCACCCAGATCCTTCATCGCGAACTCCTGTTGGAGAGCGGTGATGATCCGGCGGAGAAGTGGCTCGCTGGAGGCGGTGAGGACAATGTCATCAACATAGAGTAGCAAGTATGCAGTGTCAGCTCCATGGTGGTAGACAAACAGGGATGTATCAGACTTGGCCTCTATGAACCCCAGGGTCAGCAAGAAAGCCGCAAACCGGTGGTTCCACGCCCGAGGTGCCTGCTTGAGGCCGTAGAGGGACTTGTTGAGCCGGCAGACCATGTCCGGACGGGTGGAATCGACGAACCCCGCCGGCTGACTGCAGTACACTGTCTCGGTAAGAAGGCCGTGGAGGAAGGCGTTCTTGACGTCCAGCTGGTGGACGGGCCAAGACCGAGCAAGCGCCTGCGAGAGCACAGTACGGACGGTGGCCGGCTTGACCACCGGGCTGAAGGTCTCATCGTAGTCGACTCCAGGGCGCTGAGTGAAACCCCGAAGGACCCATCGAGCCTTGTAGCGCTCGAGAGAACCGTCGGCCCGGCGCTTGTGGGTCCAGATCCACTTGCCGGTGACGATGTTGGAGCTTGGTGGCCGGGGCACCAACTCCCACGTCTGGTTGGCGAGTAGCGCGGCGTACTCCTCTTCCATCGCGCGGCACCAGTGAGGGTCCAACAGGGCATCGCGGACGGAAGAGGGTACCGGGGAGACAACCACGTCGCCGGTCGAAGCCTCGAGGGCACGAGGCGGCAGTGTGCCAGCCGCGTGCCGTGTCACCATCGGGTGAACATGCCGCGGGTGTCGGTGAAGCAGCGGCGGGTGGTAGACCGGCGGGGCACCACGAGCCGGCGGGGACTGCGGCGGTGGTGTCGGTGTCCCCGGTGGAGAAGGGACCACGAGCGGCGGTGGCTGCGGCCTGCGCTGGTACACCCGTACCGGCGCGGCGAACCTCGACGGAGGTGCCGGGGCAGGTGCCGGGACGGGATCCGGCGTCGGCGACCGGCACGACCCCCCCCCCGGGGCAGAAGCGGGGGACGAAGGCCCCGGGTCTGCACCAACTGGAGAAGACGGGGCCGTGCCGGAGGACGACGGGCCCGGACTCGCAGGGGATCCGGGACCGGTAGCCGGCTCGGAGCGCGGCGAAGCGGTACCTGCAGGAGACCACGAAAAAGGTGGCTGGACCACCGGGTCAGTGGGAAATAGAGAGGGTGGGTCAGGGACCGGAGGTGTGGTGGTGGTGGAAAAGGGAAAGACAGACTCATCGAACACCACATGGCGCGAGATGAGAACACGTCGGGAGGTAAGGTCAAAGCACCGGTACCCCTTGTGATCCGGGGAGTACCCGAGGAAGACACAGAGCGTGGAGCGAGGGTCCAGCTTGTGAGAGGAAGTGACAGCGGTGTTGGGGTAACAAGCACACCCAAACACGCGGAGGTGATCGTACCGAGGTGGGGTACCGAAGAGGGCGTGGTGAGGCGTGGGAGCGGGACAGGCAGCGGAAGGAAGGCGGTTAAGAAGGTAGGTGGAGGTGTGCAGGCCCTCAGCCCAGAAGCGAGCAGAAAGAGAGGCCTGAAACAGAAGAGTACGCACGGTGTCGTTGGTGGTGCGAATCATCCGCTCTGCCTTGCCATTCTGCGAAGAGGTGTATGGGCAAGACATGCGCAACTGAACACCGTGAGAGAGGAAGAAAGCTCGGGAGGTGCAGTTATCAAACTCGCGACCATTGTCATACTGGACGGCCTTGATGGTGAGACCGAACTGTGTAGACACCCAAGTAAAGAAGTGAAGGAGCGTGGTAAACGTATCTGACTTCGCACGGAGAGGAAATATTCATGAATAATGCAAAAAATCATCAACAACCACAAGATAGTACTTATAACCAGAAATACTGAGAACAGGAGAGGTCCATAGGTCGCAATGTACAAGATCAAAAATGCGGGCCGCATGAGAAGAACTAGAAAAAGGAAGACGAACATGTCGGCCCAATTGGCACGCATGACACAGTTGCTCATCATGAGCTCGAGTACATGGAAGACCAGAGCTACGACTGAGCTATATCAGGGCATCACGTCCAGGATGGCCGAGGCGCCGGTGCCAGATAGTAGAGGAAGTAGAAGCGGCGAAGGCAGCTGACAAAAGGGAGGGCGAAGAAGACGAAGGCGCCGCCGGAGCGAAGGGTGTAAAGGGGCCCGGTGCTGTCACATCGGAGCAGAGGACGCCGGGAAGCCAAATCCTTTACAGTAAGACCAGAAGAGTCAAATTCCACAGAACAAGAATTGTCAGCTGTAAAACGACGAATAGAAAGAAGGTTATGAATCATAGAGGGAGCAACAAGAACATCAGGAAGACGAAAGGAGCCATGAGCACCGGCGGTACCCACAGACGTGACAGGAAGACAAGAACCATTGGCGACCATAATGGACGAAGGAAGAGAGGAAGGAGAGTGGAGCGACGAAAGTATACCGGGGTCAGGAGTGGTGTGGTAGGTGGCTCCCGAATCAGCGATCCACTCAGGTCCGACCGGAGGTGTTAGACCCATGGTGCTGAACGAGCGAGCCAGGGCCGCCTGGTCCCATCCGGCGACCCCCGAAAGAGTCCCAGAAGGTGGAGTCCACGCCGTAGCAGGGAAGGCGCCGGGTGGAGGACCAGCAGGAGGAGCTCCGGTGAGCATGGCCACCGGTAGGCGCGAGTCGGCCCCGGTGGTGTGGTAGGGCCACATGGAGATGCGCCCTGACCAAGGGTGCTGGAAGGAGGGCCATGGTGCCCCCCTGTGGCCCACCAGGTGCCTGAGCCTGGGTGTGGCCGCCCCGGCCACCCCCGCGACCCCCTCCGCGGCGACGGTGACCGCCACGACCCCCCCCCCCCCCCCGCCTCCGCTCGGCCCGGAGGGAGGGGGACCCAGGAGAGACGATGGCGGTGGAGCAGACGGGCGCGGTGAAGTAGCAGCCAGGGCCGGCGAGGAGGACGAGGACCCCGCGGAAGTGGTGGAGCCCGGCTGGAGGCCCTGCGTGAGCTCCTCCATGACGAGATCGTCGCGGACCTCCAGGAAGGTGGGGAAGGGCCTCTGGCGGGTGATCCACGTCCGGAGGTGGGCGTAGCGGTCGCTGAGCCCCCGAAGGACGTTGATGACCAAGATGCGATCCTCCACGGGCCACCCAAGGTCCCCCAGGGAGTCGGCCATGCCCTTCATCCGACGGCAGAACTCGCCGACGGAGAGGTCACCCTGGACGAAGGTCCGGAAGCTCGCGTCGAGGCGTGGAGCCCGGGCCTCAGCGTTGCCCAAGAACTGGCCCTCAAGGGCAAGCCATGCCCGGCGCGCGTCAGGAGAGGTGCGGACGAGGTCGTGAAGGTCCAGAGAGATCGTCCCCAGGATCCAGGAGAGGACGATGCTGTCCAGACGAAGCCACGACGGGGTCTGGACGGCGACCGAAGCGTCAACGAGGACGTGGTCGTCGAGGGCGTAGCGGCGAAGAGTGAGAAGCACGAGGTCCCGCCAGCGGGCGTAGGAGGGCGACTCCGGCTCGAGAACGACCGGCACAAGGAGGCGAATGTTCTGGACCCCCCCCCCGGCCTGGTAGTGAAGCTGCGCCACGAGCGGGTCCGCCGGGTCGTGCCAGAGGACAGCGGTGTGAGACACACGGCGACCCGGCGAGGCAGAGGAGTTGGCCCCAACGACCGGAGAGGCGGGAGAGAGGAGCCGCTCCGCCTCGGCGATCTGGCGAGCCAGGGCGTCGGCCGCTTCGCGCTCGTGTTCCCACACGAGGGCGGCCGCCCGCACCCGGGCCTGCCCCTCCGCAGCGGCGGCACGTGCGGCGACGAGAGCAGCGGCGAGAGGCGAGGCGTCACGGCCGGCGTAGAGTTGGGAGCCGGCGTAGATTTGGGAAAGCAGTGGTGGTGTCGGGGCCGGGAAGGCCTGGGCACCGGCAGGAAGGAGGTTGCCGGTGTCCAGCCCGGCGCCGGGAAGTTGGACGGCGTCGGCGGGGCGCTCTGTCAGGGCAGCAGCCCCCCCATCCTCAGCGCCTCATGCAGCAGGGGCTGCATCAGGGGCCCCCCCATTCCCCCCGACCGCAGGAGCGGTGAGAGAGGAGCCCGAGCCCCCTGCGGCTCCCTCAGCAGCAGCGGCTGGTGTGAGGGCAGCGGCAGGAAGGAGGGGAGAGTGAGGGGAGGCGCTGAACCCAGGGGAGAGAGCAGGGGAAGGGCGGCCCTCCAGAGCATAGCCAACGGCGTGAGGATAGAGATGGGAAAGGGCGGCAGCAGGGAAAACCGGCCGGGCGGCAGGGGCGGGCAGGACTGCAGCGGCGGCGGGTTGGGCAGCAGCGGCGGCTGCAACCTGGGCCCAAGAGGAGGTGGGGAGAGAGGGGAAGGAGTGGAAATAGGAAGGGGAGAGAGGAGGGGAGCGGCGGCCGGTCATGGTGGAGTCAGGCCACAGCGCCGGCCAGGATGGCGGCGGCGGCGGCTCCCACCAGGAAGAGGGCGGCGGCTGCTAGGTGGAAGAGAAACAGGCTGCTGATACCATGCTAGAGACAATGATTCTATTGATTAGGGCTAACCCTAGAAGGGTAGCTATATAGGTTCCATACATGGGCCACATGGGCCTTAGCCTCATGGGCCTAAACACATACTCCAACACTTGGACTGCAGATAGAGTTCCATAATCAGACCATTCTTCAGCTAGGACATTTTTCATGAATAATCCACTGGCAGCAACCAGGAGTTTCAATTAGCCGATCAGCTTAAATTCTACAGTCAATTGTTTAAATTTGGTACTCAGACTGACGAGAAATATGCCCCATTGTACAAATCAAGTCAAATGTAAAATACAATGATACCAAAGTTAAGTTGTCAACAGACAATCAGTTATGCATGCCATGTCTTACTGTTAAGGACCTCGTCTCCGGAATGTTGGAAATGAATTGTTTTTACTTATAGAGTGATGACTTTCTGAGAAACACAGTGCAAACTGCAAAGAGACTAAGGTATAAATAAATACTAACCTTCGTATTCTACGAGGGTCATGCATCTGATGAGGCGGAGGAGCAGTAAAGATTGGGGATGGACCACGCATTGGGGGACCAGCACCCCTCCCTGCTTTCCTAGGATGTGGACCTCCAGTTGGCTCAAAAGGAGGTGGCGCACCCTGATCCCTCAACATATGCATGGCAACTTCCGGTGGTGCAGGAATAAACGGTCCGAGCGGACTGCATGGAGATGAACTGAATGAGTACATCGTTGATCATTCAAATTTCAAAACCAGCCAGCAGAAGTTCCAGGCTTACCCAGCACCAGGCACAGGCATTAGAACCGGGGGAGCAGGAATATCTGGAGGGAAGGCACCATGCATAATTGGATCACCAAACGAATCATAAATAGGATCGTCGGGATTTTCACCAGACCCATCATGTGTTGGTGAATCAACATTCCTGTCGAACCTATGATTACCACGCTCATCCCTCAGCCGACTCTCTATTGGTGGCCTTTGTCTGCCTTTTCCCCTCTGAACATTGATCAGTACAAACAGTTAGACAATAATGCCACCAATTTGCAAGCGAGTACAAACTTACTGATGAGGCTTACTGGAGCAGGTTGCTGCATGATAGGTGTACCACCAGGCGCCTTTGGGTCACTGCATTTGAGATAAAATTTCTCATAATCATCTTGGAAATTTTAAACCTAGCTAGCTTAATAATTAAAAGAATGGGATTGCAGAAACATACTTCATATAGTTCTCAAAGTAAATATCCTCTCTCGCTTTTGAAGTTAGATCAACCACCAAGTCTGCATGCTTCAGTTTAAGATGCTTCTGGACAAACTCAGCGGCATGGAAAAGTTTTGTGCAGCCCTTGGCTCCACATCCATATTTCCAACCATACTTCTCATCCCTTATTTTCCTCACATATGGATCCAAGACTTCAGTAGCAGCTCCATCAATCTTCTCCTTTGCTTTCAACATTTCTAATGGATCCTGACCTTGCATTCTGTCTTGCCAGAATGAATCAAGTTTATTCTCCCATTCGGCGCCATTTGAGCTAGCCCCATTATATGTCCTCGCATCAGCTTTCACATGCCTTAGGCCTTTAGGTTCATTTGTCTCAGACATACCATAATAATCCACACCATGGATACGCCATAAATAAGTAACAAGAGTGTCCAGCAACTCAGCACCCTCAAGACCCTTCACAGTAGATGATCCTCGTATTATAACAATTGGCCCCATTGAACCATGTGACTTATCCCTCTCTGATTTTTCATGGTCACTACTTGAGAGAACGTTGTTTTCAATACCCTTCTCAGAATCAAGTTTACAAATGAGAGCTTGAGCTTGCTCAATGTCAATTCGAATTCGACGAACCTCAGAACTAACTGGGTGAGCCTTGGGAGCAGCGTAATATGAATCATCAGGACCCTTTCCAAGTTTCCCCTTTTTACCATCCCCTTCCACAGCATCTAGATTTTTACTGCTATTATTTCCTGATTTGTTCACTGCCGAACCCGTCAAACCTGGACCTCTGTACAGTACCAAAAAAAAGTATAATAATTAATACACACTCTTAACGACTGCATGTGGGCATGCATGTGTGGGCGCACGTGTTATTGTGTGGGCTGTGTGTGTGAGAGAGAGACAGAGTCATTGTGCGTGCATGTGTGTGTGTGTGTGTGTGTGTGTGTGTGTGTGTGTGTGTGAGAGAGAGAGAGAGAGAGAGAGAGCATCTCACGTGTCTAGATTTCCACTTTGCAATTGTAGGAAGAAATCATTTGCAGTAGTTCTTGCCAGTTCATTCCTTCTGTTTGAATAAACAATAGTTATAGCTAAGATGGCATAAAGAAAAAGCATTGCAAAAATGCCAGAACATCATGAAGATGGCAGAAATAGACTAAGAAAGTAGTAAACCTTTCAATGACATTTTCAAGGTTTGTAGGATGGTACTTATTTCTTAACCTACAAGGAAGAGATGCAAATTTAAAAGTTATTGAAGAAGATAAGATGATATATCATATTGTTGTAATATAAAGAATCATTACCAATCTTCATCCTTATGGAGGTCAAAGTATGCTTTCTTCTGAGTTGTGATGTACTCTGACTTGTACTCCTCATATCTATAAATAAATAGGATGAACTAAAACGTCAAATTGCATTTAACATCAGCCATAGAAAAAGTGTACCACACACAGCAGAAATGTGCATTTCACATCAGAGCCATACAAAAAGTGCAGCACACACAGCAGAAATGATTCTTTTGATTAAAGGGGAGAAAATTTGTTTGCAGTAGAAATATATGCCTGCCAAAAATTCAGTACAAAAAAAGGGGAGGTCTAGCGCACACACCTGCTTTGAGCTTCAACTGGTGAAACGTCATCTTCAAGTTCCTGAATGAACTGCTTGTATGACATCAGTCCTTCCCTGTAGAGCATCAGTGTTGATCACTCTGGTTGTTTACCGTATTTTTTGTATATAACAAAAAGAAACAAAAGTAATAGTAGCAAATAAAAATAAGGTAAAAATGTCAATTAGATCCCTCTATTAATGTTTTTCTTTCTATTTCTACTTTAAATAAAACTAGCCAATATGACCGAACTATGCTTTTAAACTTGGTCTATCTTCCCCATGGTTAAAGAGATGGAAGTAAACTAATATGCAATTCTAGATGGTTGATTCCAAGTGTTGTGATCCGGTTGGGAAAAGATGATTTTGTAGTGTTCACATGAGATTGTCTGCGACGATCACTGCTTTTCTTCAGTATATCTATATCAGATGGGAAGGATATGATCACTTCAATTGTTTAGTGCAGATCACCAGTGTTTCAAAGGCGTCGCCTAGGCGTACAGGCGTACCCAGCTTGCCTTAGGAAACAGTGGCGCCTTGTCACCTAGGCGTCCAGGCGGACCCAGCACTCGCCTGGACGCCTAGTCGCCTTTTAAACACTGCAGATCGCTTAGTCCGTAAAGAGTCTATCATACTAGTATTTATTGAGATAAATGGGAGGAGTGAGTGTACACCCCACACAGGTTCAAGTCCTATTTGGCTCCAATTGGGTGCCCATTTTCCTCTTAATGAAATTGCTTAGTTTCTCCTAAGTGGTCTAGATTTTTTTTTTTCACATTACACAGGACAACCCCATGTATGTCTTATATCCTTTTTTCCACAATACACAGGACAATCCCATTGTACACGTGTCACAGCCAAAATTGCCACTTGAAAGCATTACACGCTCACCCCTCATTGCTATTTGGGTTGGTTTGCAGCGCGTCACACCAACACAGATTGAATGAATGATTGATGATATCTTTGTGTAGTGATGGCAGCACGCTGCTGCAGCAGCAGACAAGCAACACCGGAAGGGACTCAACTTCGTCATCATTCTGGGAGCTTGGACTACAGGAAGCACCGGAAATAATGTGTTTTCGAGGGTGTGACATCAGAAGTTGAAGCAGCAGTGGGTGCCGCATATGGAGGCTGATCTTTTGTGCATGAGAAATTTTGATATTTAACCCTCAATACGCACAACCCCCTACATTTGACATCCAATTCGCAAGCCTTTGGAAATTTAACCTAGGCACGGGAACTCTTTTGATTCGAGAGATCTCTCTCACTTCCTATTTTCAATATATTCTCATCTTTACTCAGTCCACAGGAAAAGACTCAAATGCCCACGCACCTAACAGAGAAGGACTGAGGCAGACGCTCCACCTTACGCGTGTCGCGCAACTCTTCGGACGCCTGCGAGACCGCCGCCCACCTGATGCTGCCGACTCCGCCGCCAGCCACTAGACGCCTTGCAAAGGACAGCAGTGCCCTAGCTCCTGCTGCATCGCCATCGCGGACGCCATGGCTGCACACCCAGTAGCTACTCCCATAGGGCCTCCACTCAAATTCTTTCGATGCCATGAACACCGCATGAGCAAACCCCAGGTCCAGCGCCTTGTGGACGTTGTGCCACTGGGAAGCCCTAGGCACGCCACTGTCATCAGCGGACTCAGAGGTGCTTGCCATCGCCATCGCTGGGCGAAGCTCAGGGAAGCGCTCCCAGACCAACAACTGGAGGATGTGCATCGGTGCCGATACCGAGGGTGACTCCGTTCGCTTGGCATAGACGAAGTGGCGGTGGAACGCTGGCGCGAACGCTGTGGCCGCGCCCCAGGAGGACGGCAATGGGGAGTACCTCCCCTGGGAGGATGTCAGAGCTGAAATCGAGTCAGACAGCGCCGGCGGGAGCACGAAGCGAACTAGCCACAGAGGCAAAAATGCATCGTGCTCAAGGCGCTGCCCCTGCTCGCCACGGCCGCGTGTGGCTGCCACCGCCTCTATTGGCTGGTGTTGGTGCTGAAGAAGACAGTACTCTGCCCATACACCATCGGTGCGGTCGCACTGATCCATCAAGAGGACACCACGGACATCATGGAGTGCGCGCTCATCCTACACCGCCACTGGCCACCAGACGATGTGCAAAGGACAACAGTGCCCTAGCTGCTGCTGCATCGCCATTGTGGACGACATGGCCGCACACCCAGTAGCTACTCCCGTAGGGCCTCCACTCAAATTCCTTCGATGTCGTACACATACTGATTTCTCTTGCGCGTTCATGTGTTCTAGGATAACCAGAGTCGAGTCGGACAGCTCCGTTGGGAGCACGAAGCGAACTAGCCACAGAGACAAAAACGCACCGTGCTCAAGGCGCTGCTCCTGCTCGCTACAATCACGTGTGGCTGCCACCGCCTCCATTGGCTGGTGTTGGCACTGACGAAGAAAGTGCTCTGCACATACGCCGTGCGCGCTCGTCCCACACTGCCGCCGGCCACCAGACGTTGTGCAAAGGACACTAGTGCCCTAGCTCCTGCTGCATCGCTATTTGTGTTCCCGAGATCAACATAGGCACCTAGCGAGCAGTAGTGCCAACATGGGGCACAAGCTGCCATGTTTCACGGAGCGAGATCATGCATTGGGCTGATCATGGTCCTCTTATATATAAATAGAGGGGGTGGACTCCAAGGGAGGTGGTGAGGCAGGAGGACTTCCACCCTTTTTTTTGCTGCGTGGGAATAGGAGAATGGCTTTGCTCTTGATCCTTAAACTTTAGGCCTTCAACCTTTTGATGGTGGAAGAAATTTCATCTATATGCACAACTCTAGATTTATTTTTTATGAACCAAGATTTGTTTTGAAAAGAGAGGAAGTGGATGGGAGAGGGAAAAAAGGAGATGGTGGGCAGAGGATTAGGTGGATCGATATGTCGTCTTACCTAAGCCACTTGGATCACATAATAGATGTGAAGTTGGTTGTATGAGTTGTATAGCATCAAGCAACAAAACATGATGAGCTATCGTTTGTGGATTGATTGCAACATCGGCGTGAGAGGCATCGTGGACCACATGAAGGTCCTGCTCCGCGGGCACCCAGATCTGAAGCGTCGTTTCAACATGTTCCTGCCGCCACAGTACGAGCTCAGCCTCAGGGACGACGACCAGCACGAAGAAGTGCCAGCAGCCGATAGCCTACAGGGAAGGCCCGCCCAGCGTCATTGACTGAATCAAGTGTTATCTTCGCTCATAGCAGGTCTGGCTATGGTGCCGAGACCGAGGGCGCCTCCGTTCGCTTGGCATAGACGAAGCGGCGGTGGAACACAGGCGCCAGGCGGACGGCAATGGGGAGGACCTCCCCAGGAGGATGTCGGAGCCGAAGTCGAGTCGGACAGCGCCGCCGGGAGCACAAAGCAAACTAGCCACAGAGACAAACACATACTGCTCAAGGCGCTGTGCACATACGAAGAAAGTGTTGTGCACATACGAAAAAAGTGTTGTGCACATACTGCTCTGTCTTGCGCGTTCATGTGTTCTAGGATAGCCACTATGATCATATTGCTCTGATTCGTGTTCCTGAAATCAACATAGGCAACTAGCGAGCAGTAGTGCCAACATGGGGCACAAGCTGCCATGTTTCATGGAGCGAGATCATGCATCGGGCTGATGTGTTGTTTGTGGATTGATTGCAGCATCGGCGTGAGAGGCATCGTGGACCGCATGAAGGTCCTGCTCCGTGGGCACCCAGATCTGAAGCGTCGCTTCAACATGTTCCTGCCGCCGCAGTACGAGTGCAGCCTTAGGGACGATGACGATAGCCTACAGGGAAGGCCCGCCCACCGTGATTGACTGAATCAAGTGTAATCTTCGCTCATAGTAGGTCTGGCTATGGTGCCGTCGTGCCGAGACCGAGGGCGCCTCCGTTCGCTTGGCCAAGACAAAGCGGCAATGGAACACGAGCGCGTACGCTGTGGCCGCGTGCCAGGCAGACGACAATGGGGAGGCACTCCCATGGGAGGATGTCGGAGCCAGAGACTGAGTCGGATAGCACCGTTAGGAGCACGAAGTGAACTAGCCACAAAGACAAAAACGCACCGTGCTCAAGGCGCTGCTCTTGCGCGCCATGGCCGGTGTTGGTGCTGACGAAGAAAGTGCTCTGCACATAAGCCACGTGGATCGATGTGTCGTCTTACCTAAGCCACGTGGATCACATAATAGATGTGATGTTGGTTGTATGAGTTGTATAGCATCAAGCAACATAACATGATGAGCTATCGTTTGTGGATTGATTGCAGCATCGGCGCGAGAGGCATCGTGGACCGCATGAAGGTCCTGCTCCGTGGGCACCCATATCAGAAGCGTCGCTTCAACACGTGCCTGCCGTCGCAGTACGAGCTCAGCCTCAGAGACGACGACCAGCACGAAGAAGTGCCAGCAGCCGATAGCCTACAGGGAAGGCCCGCCCAGCGTCATTTGACTGAAGAAAGTGTTATCTTCGCTCATAGCAGGTCTGGTTATGGTGCCGAGACTGAGGGCGCCTCCGTTCGCTTGGCATAGATGTAGTGGCAATGGAACGTGGGCACCAGGCGGACGGCAAAGGGGAGGACCTCCCCCGGGAGGATGTCGCAGCCGGAGTCGAGTTGGACAGTGCCGCCGGGAGCACGAAGCAAACTAGCCACAGAGACAAACGCATTGTGATCAAGGCGCTGTGCACATACGAAGAAAGTGTTGTGCACATACGAAAAAAGTGTTGTGCACATACTGCTTTCTCTTGCGCGTTCATGTGTTCTAGGATAGCCTATGATGTGTTCGTGAGATCAACATTGACACCTAGCGAGCAGTAGTGCCAACATGGGGCACAAGCTGCCATGTTTCATGGAGCGAGATCATGCATCGAGCTGATGTGTTGTTTGTGGACTGATTGCAGCATCGGCGTGAGAGGCATCGTGCACCGCATGAAGGTCCTGCTTCGTGGGCACCCAGACCTGAACCGTCGCTTCAACATGTTCCTGCTGCCGCAGTACGAGCTCAGCCTCAGGGACAACGACCAGCACGAAGAAGTGCCGGCAACCGATAGCCTAGAGGGAAGGCCCGCCCACCGTGATTGACTGAATCAAGTGTAATCTTCGCTCATAGCAGGTCTGGCTATGGTGCCGAGGTCGAGGGTGCCTCCGTTCGCTTGGCAAAGACGAAGCGGCAGTGGAACACGGGAACATACACTGTGGCCGGGTGCCAGGCAGATGACAATGAATAGGCCCTCTCATGGAAGGATGTCGGAGCCGGAGTCGAGTCGAACAACGCGATTAGCCATAGAGACAAAAACGCACCGTGCTCAAGGCGCAGCTCCTGCTCGCCACGGCCACGTGTGGCTGCCGCCGTCTCCATTGGCTGGTGTTAGTGCTGACGAAGAAAGTGCTTTGCACATACACCGTGTGCGCGCTCGTCCCACACCGCCGCCGACCACCAGACGTTATGCAAAGGACAACAATGCCATAGCTCCGGCTACATCGCCATCATGGACGCCATGGTTGCACACCCAGATGCTATTCCCGTAGTGCCTCCACTTGAATTCCTTCGGTGTCGTGACCACCGTATGCGCAAGCCCAGGGTCCACTGCCTTGTGGACGTCGTGCCACCGGGAAGCCCTAGTCACGTCACCGTCGTCAGCGGAGTCCGGGACACTTGCCATCACCATCGCTAGGTGAAGCTCAGGGAAGCGCTCCGAGACCCACAGCTGCAGGATGCGCATCGGCGCCGAGACCGAGGGCACCTCCGTTTGCTTGGCATAGATGAAGCAGCAGTGGAACGCGGGTGCGCACGCTGTGACCGCGCGCCAGGCGGACGACAATGGGGAGGTCCTCCCCCAGGAGGATGTCGGAGCCGGAGCCAAGCCGGACAGCGTCGTTGGGAGCACGAAGTGAACTAGCCTCAGAGACAAAAATGCACCGTGCTCAAGGCGCTGCTCGTGCTCGCTACGGCCGCGTGCGGCTACCGCCGCCTCCATTGGCGGGTGTTGGTGCTGACGAAGAAAGTGCTCTGCACATACGCCGTGCGCGCGCTCGTCCCACACCGCCGCCGGCCACCAGACGTTGTGCAAACGACAATAGTGCCCTAACTCCTGCTGCATCGCCATTTGTGTTCCTGAGATCAACATAGGCACCTAGCGAGCAGTAGTGCCAACATGGGGCACAAGCTGCCATGTTTCATGGAGTGAGATCATGCATCGGGCTGATCATGGTCCTCTTATATATAAATAGAGGGTGGACTCTAAGGGAGGTGGCGGGGCAGGAGTTCCACCCATTTTTTGCTGTGTGGGAATAGGAGAATGGCTTTGCTCTTGGTTCTTAAACTTTTGGCCTTCAATCTTTTGATGGTGGAAGAAATTTCATCTATATGCCCAACTCTAGATTTATTTTTTATGAACCAAGATTTGTTTTGGAAAGAGAGGAAGTGGATGGGAGAGGGAAAAAAGGAGATGATGGGCAGAGGATTAGGTGGAGCGATGTGTCCTCTTACCTAAGCCACTTGAATCACATCATAGATGTGACGTTGGTTGTATTTGTTGCATAGCATCAAGCAACAAAACATGACGAGCTATCGTTTGTGGATTGATTGCAACATCGGCGTGAGAGGCATTGTGGACGGCATGAGGGTCCTGCTCCGTGGGCACCCAGATCTGAAGCGTCGTTTCAACATGTTGCCATCGCAGTACGAGCTCAACCTCAGGGACGACGACCAGCACGAAGAAGAGCCAGCAGCCGATAGCCTACAGGGAAGGCCCGCCCAGCGTCATTGAATCAAGTGTTATCTTCGTTCATAGTAGGTCTGGCTATGGTACCGAGACCGAGGGCGCCTCCGTTCGCTTGGCATAGAGCCATAGACGAAGCAGCAATGGAACGCGGGCACCAGACGGACGACAATGGGGAGGACCTCCCTCGGGAGGATGTCGGAGCCAGAGTCGAGTCGGACAGCACCACCGGGAGCACGAAGCAAACTAGCCACAAAGACAAACACATCGTGGGCAAGGCGTTGTGCACGTACGAAGAAAGTGTTGTGCACATACGAAAAAAGTGTTGTGCACATACTACTTTCTCTTGCGCGTTTATGTGTTCTAGGATAGCCTGTGATTTGTGTTCCTAAGATCAACATTGGCACCTAGCGAGCAATAGTGCCAACATGGGGCACAAGCTGCCATGTTTCATGGAGCGAGATCATGCATCGGGCTGATGTGTTGTTTGTGGATTGATTGCAGCATCGGCGTGAGAGGCATCGTGCACCGCATGAAGGTCCTGATCCGCGGACAGCATGGAGTGCGCGCTCGTCCCACCCCGCCGCCAGCAACCAGACGTCGTGCAAAGGACAACAGTGCCCTAGCTGCTGCTGCATCGCCATCGTGAACACCATGTCCGCACAACCAGTAGCTACTCCCGAAGGGTCTCCACTCGAATTCTTTCGGTGCTATGTACACCGCATGAGCGAACCCCAGGTCTAGTGCCTTGTGGACGTCGTGCCACCGGGAAGCCCTAGTCACGTCAGCGGAGTCCAAGACGCCTGCCATCGCTAACGCTGGGCGAAGCTCAGGGAAACCCTCCCATACCCATAGCTGCAGGATGTGCATCGGTGCCAAGACCAAGGGCGCTTTCGTTCTCTTGGCGTAGATGAAGTGGCGGTGGAATGCAGGCACGCACGCTGTGGCCGGAGTCGAGTCATACGGTGCTACCAGGAGCACGAAGCGAACTAGCCAAAGACAAAAACGCATCGTGCTCAAGGCGTTGCTCCTGCGCACCACAGATGCGCGCAGCTGCCGCCGACTCCATTTGCTGGTGTTGGTGCTGACAAAGAAAGTGCCTTGCCCATATGCCTTCGGCACGGTCATGTTGATCCATCAAGGGGACACTGTGGACAGCAAGGACTACGTGCTCATCCCACTGCACCGCCGGCCACCAAACACCGTGCTCCGTGCAAAGGACAACATTACCCTAGCTCCTGCTGCATCGCCATCGTGGACGCCATGGCCACACACAGTAGCTACTCCCGTAGGGCCTCCACTCAAATTCTTTTGGTGTCGTGGACACCACATGAGCGAACCCCGGGTCCAACGCCTTGTGGACATCGTGCCACCGGTAAGCCCTAGGCACATCACCGTCGTCAGGGGACGCTTCCTATCAGCATCGCTGGGCGAAGCCCAGCGAAGCGCTCCCAGACCCACAGCTACAGGATGTGCATCCGTGTCGAGACGGAGGGCGCCTCCGTTTGCTTGGAGTAGATGAAGTGGCTATGGAACGCAAGCGCGCACGTTGTGGCCACACGCCAAACATACGGCAATGGGGAGGACGACCTCCCCTAGGAGGATGCCGGAGCCAGAGTTGAGTCGGACGGCGGCGCCGGGAGCACGAAGCGAACTAGCCACGAGACAAAAACGCCATGTTCTCCAGCATGACCATGCCCTTGCCCAGAGAATACGGCACGCCCTCGCTCCCTCGCCGCACCCGGTATGTAGTCTCGAGGATCCCCTCTAGGATCCCGAGCTCGCGCCACAGAGCCCGACATCTAGGGATTGGGGAGGGCGGCGTCGAGTGGCCAACAGCAGGCGAGGGGCAGCGCCGGAGTGGGGACGTCAGGTGGCCGGTGGCAGGCTGGGGGGCTGGTTCCATAGTGGGCGTTGGCGAGCGGGTGGCGATGGTCTCGGGGGCGTCGTAGAGTCACAAGACTCGCGTTAGCCCGAGTGTCCGCCTCAATCCTTCTCTATGCTAGGTGGGGGGTCATTTGAGTCTTTTCCCGTGGTTTGAGTTGAGAGGAAAATATATTGAAAATAGGAAATGAGAGCAAACGAGAAAAATCCCTCAAATAAAAGGAGTTCGCATGTCCAAGATTATATTATTTTCAAAGGTTTGTGAATTGGATGTCAAATGTAGGGAGGTGTGCGTATTGAGGGTTAAATATCAAAAATTCTCTTTGTGCATAGATGTATTGGATGCTAAGTGTTATCAAAGCAGAAACTCTAAAGCTGCTTTTGATTTGTGTGTGTTTTGGCATGTTTTTTGTTGGACCAGAAATCCCTTGCACAGGTGAGCAATCAGCTCACCAACACACACACACCACGGCTAGAGGTAGAAGAAGGGGTAAGAACAGAGAGCACACGAGCACAGCACTGCACAAGTCTGAAACTCTGAATGTTTGCTGCTCTGAACTGAAATTTTCGTTTCCATGACTACAGTATATATACAACTCTTGTACCAGCTATAAGGTACACAAGAGTATGACCCCAACTACTCCCTACATGGCTGAGAACAGCCACTACAACTAGTGGCCTGTTGCCATACATCTACTTGTACTAACTAGTACATGAAGTAGTGGCCTATTGCCATACTTCAGCAGTAGTCAGCAGAGCTGACCGATTGCCAAGTCCACTGCTGCAGCAAAACAGAAGAAAGGGGCAGCAGCAGATTATCTTACATTTTTTTTCTTAGTGTGTTTTTCTTCTTCTCTTCTTTCTATTTTTGGTGGAAACCTATTATTCCTTCTACAATGCAATGAAATGCAGCTCTCTTGCTGTCTTGCATGTTCGAGAAAAATATCATAGTGAAAACCATGACAATCTTGACAAGAGTTGCTCCTCAGAAAGTAAAAAAGAGTACACAAAGCCAATTCAGATTTATATATGTACCTACGACTGTTCCCAGGCCCCTCATTCCATCCACCGCGTCCAGAATCCGACCAATCTATACATCATATGGAAAATTATAGTTAAAGGAACATCACTACCAAGTACCAAGAAATTTCAATCATAAGTAGCTTGAAATGAAAAGACATACATATGAATCGATTCCAATGTGTACAGTACATATTATGTTGTGTGCTTTGTTAAGGGTATTATTGTTTGGAAGGAGAAGATACTTCAAGGATGTCACGGATACCCAGAACAACAGCATCAAGTCGCACCATTGAGGCCCATACAGGCACGCACATCTTCAAGATAGATGACTACAGTCAAAAGAAGGGCAGCACAGATGTTGGTAAATTCATAAGGTCATCCACCTTCACTGTTGGTGGCTTCGATTGGTCCATCCACTTCTACCCCAACGGCAATGATGATATCACTAGGCACTACATCATTGTCTTCTTGGAGTTGATGAGTAGCGATGTCGAGATGAGGGCGCACTACAACATTCAATTCATTGGAGGGGATGATGTTGTGAAGGACAGCATGATATCATGGTATTCTACAGGAATGCGCCTGTTCAACTCCAGCAATCTCATGAAAGGAGGTGAATATGTACCTAGACACAGGAGATTACAATAATACCCTTAACATGCTTGACACACTCAACGACTTAAGAGAAAAACATTTGCTATGAATTGTGATCCATTCCAATGTGTACAGTACATATTATGTTGTGTGCTTGACACACTCGAAGAAGATCAAGAGAAACATTTCAATTACGGGGAAAATGAACTAGATCGGCACTTACCTTTTCAATCTGTTGTCCAACTTACAACTAATAATATCTTTACAAAAATGACAATTTGACAAGGAGCAGGTAATGGCAAGCCTGGCTCACTAATTCAATAATTCATACCTGGTGCACGATTCGTATATCGACCATCACCACCTCTTCCTCCTACGCCACCAAGACCATTTCCATACCTAGGAAACAAAGCACAGAAACTTCAAAAACTGACACAACGCTAAAAATATGTGGAAGAAAAAAGAACTGGGGACTAAGTTTTAAAAAATTAGTCACATAATCTCCTTCCTTTCTGCTCATAGTTATAGCTTTCTGCTCATAGTTATAGCACTGCCTAGAGTTCCCAAATTGAAACAGCAAACCCATGCATATATAGAACTAAAACCTTCAACAGTTTCAAAGCATCAAAATATATTTGCTTAATGTAGAAAAAGTAACACTACGGGCTTTTGAATACACAAATTTAATAGCACATTCTCATGCAGAGAAAATAGTAAAGTGATACCAAAATCTACAACAGTAGGAAAGCATAAGAAATACATTTGTTTAATGTACAAGCCACAAGTGTTTAGATACACAAGTAATTAATAGCACATTTAGTTGAATAGCAAGCATTCGCAGGAAAGCTTCCACCATTGATGGCGTTGCAGGGCAGTGTTATCAAGTCATCCGAAGATCATGTTAAGTCATCCTTATCGGTACCAATTAGCTCAACTAGGTTCCTAGTCGTCCGACTAGTCATTGACTTAACACAAATAATCTTCCAATCAGGGAGGAGGAAAACTACCCCAACTTGCTTGGGACAAAAGGCTATGTTGTTGTTGTTGTTGTAGGGAGGAGGAAAACTAAGCTTCATTTTGCGTTTAGAATATTATTAGGCTAGCAATTTGGCCCACCAGTCTAGGATCCAGAGTTCACAGCAATTCACAGGTGACTCAGAAACCATGGTGAAACTTGAATTCTTGAATCAATGTTATCAAATCGTCTAATCGATCCTAGTCGCCATGACACCGATCAGCCCGACTAATCGTGACTAATCGTAGTGCATAACTAATCGCCATGGCAACGATAAGCCTGACTAATCGCGATTAGTCGAACGACTTGATAACATTATGACCAATTAATGGTGGTGAATACTACACAGCAGTATGGCACATACAACCTGATACAGTTATACTATATAGCATATACACCCTTGATACAAGTACAATTACAAGGACATGGGGAAGACTAACTGGTCTATTAGTCGTCTGATTGGTCCCCTTACAACTAGGCAACTTGATAATATTGCTGCAGGGGTTCAGTATAAAAGCTACAGAACAGTTTCCTAATGTAATGAAGCAATTTTCTTCTAGCCAAATACCCTATAAATCTTATAAAATTTAAACAAGCCTCATATCTTACTTTATTCCATGTTAACACTTAACACCACCATTACAGCAAATAGCATGCATTGAAACCTCGTGTCACAGTGTCACACTGGAACCTATGACCTCTCATCGATATAGCTAAACACAACAAAAACTGTAATTTCCAGTACACACCAACTGATTTCAATTGACAGCACCTAGACAGCCTTTTCTTTTTCTTGTTTAAACTACCACGATAAACTCCCCACTCCGTCCACTCCGTCATATGCCACTGCCACCATGATCAATTTCCAACCTAGGAGACTAATCTCAACAGCTTCAAAAACCGCCGCAGCATTCAAATCAACGTGCAAGAAAAGATAGATAAAAAAACATCTGACAACAAACCATCACATGTTTGACCTCCTTTCTGGTCACAGCTATAAACCACTTATCAGATGGGGACAACAAAGCACAAGCAGATATAAAACTGTGAAAAGCTACTACAGATGCAACTACCAGCAAACATGCTAGCTTCACATGGAAAAGGGGCATCACAAAACTTTAAATATAACAAGTCATTAATGGCATGTAAGCACAGTCACTGCAGGAAGCTCAGGTCATTGACGGTGTTAAAGGGATTCAGGAGGCTAAACAGAAGAACTAGGATAGTTTTGATATCCTTAATGTGATGAAATCTCATTTGCAGTGCCGCACACCGCAAGACACAACCTCTCTAATAACCATAGCTAGACCTATCTAAAATAGCAATTTCTGATAAGCAATGCTCGTATCATCTCCAAGCTAAACTCCTGATTCCGACGCACATTTTATCGCCCTACTCGTCCCCATGCGAAGTTCTCAAATAGGTTCAACAAACCCACACAGAGAAAACTGTGAAAAGCTATTACAGTTGCAACACATCATCAACAGATATGCTAGCTTGAGATAAAGAAAAAAAAGGAACATCATAAGACATTGGAGGTACAGATTATCATAATAGTGAGCACAGTCACTGCAGGAAGGTCAGGTCATTGACGGTGTTAAAAGTATTCAGAAGCTAAACAGAGGAACTAAGAACGCTGAGAGATCATCACATTGTAGGTGACAATCTCTAATCTACACAGCTAGACCAAGCCAAAAACAGCGATGTACAGTAAGCACCTTACAGTTCCCACTGACAGCAACAAGCAGAGCACCTAGCCTAGCAAGCTCCGATCTGCTCTTCTCAATCATACATACATACATACATACATACATAATACAGTAAGCTAAACTCCTGCAACGCCACGCCCACTCACCTCCTGTCGTCCTGCACGTGCCCTCCGCCGCCGACTGGCCCGAGCCGGCGCCGGTCGAAGCCTCCACCGCCCTCCTCTCTACGCCTCTTGTGCGGGCCCGGCGGCGGGGGCCCGGGCGGCGGCGGTGGGAGCACGGGCGAGGCCCGGCCCCGCTTGCGGTCTCCGCCGCCGGTGGTCGCAGGGGGTGGGGACGCGTCGGCGACCTCGGCCATGGCTGGGGCCCGCCAAGATCCTTGCTAGGGCACCCCTGCCCGCGCGCCCGCCTCGATCTGGAGGATCTCTCGTCTGGGGTCGGGTTGGGATTTGGGAAGGACGAGGAGAAATCAATCGGACAAACGAAGTGCCGGGAGAGGTGCGTTGGGGCTCGGGAGGAAGAGGGAGAGAGAGGTGTGTGCGTATGAGGGGGACGTGTAGCGGAGGGTCTCGTGACGTGGAGAAGAAGAACGTCGCGTGGGGTCGGAATTGACCTGCCTTATGACACTGGTCGGTGGGGCCGGCTTCAGTGTGGCCCAGATAGCAGAGGCATGGGAATTGCTTGGTTAGGGCTTGGGGGCCCTGACTGGTTTTGGTTAATAAAAGGGTAAAAAAAAACACAAGAAGAAGAAGAAGCATATAAAGGACAGCTTCAAGATCTTTCCGCGTAAAGTTTGAAAATCCGGTGGCTTTATTTCTCTCGGTGTGTGTTTTTCGTGAAAATTTTTGGATTGGGTTACTGTAGCATTTTCGTTTGTATTTGTTAATTAGTGTCCAATTATAGATTAATTAGGCTCAAAAAATTCGTCTCGTGATTTTCTATTAAACTGTATAATTAGTTTTTCTTTTCATCTATGTCAAACATTTGATGTGACGAGGAATTTTAAAAATTTTTGGAAACTAAATATGGCCTCAATCTCGTATTCCGCAGTGCTAAAGTATCTTTAAGGCAAAGCCATGTACTACATCAAAAATTTGTGCAATGTAGAGAAGGAGATACTATACTAGTGTCCGAACAGACAGCCATGTCTGGACTCTCACGACTGTCGCGATGGTTGCCTGCTCTGTTTCACACGCGCCCACGTGTACGGCGCCTCCATCCACGGTACGTGGGAAACATCGCACCAGTTCTATCCACCTAGCCCGCGTCTCTGTTCCGCACGCATGCATGTGGGGACCACCCCCGCCCTTGCTCCGCTTACACAGCTACATGGGACCGCTTGTGCCTATGCCTCTTCCCGCGTCTGCTCCATATCGTGCTCGCACATGGGAATCCACTCACCCCACCTGCAGATGCGTGTTGCGTGACTTTGGTCGTTCATCCAAGAATATATACTTGAAACATAAAATACTTGCTGCAACATACGTCTGAAAACATATGAAATATTTGAAATATACACTTACAATATATGTGTGTAGCCATTGCAACATCTAGACAAAACACTTGCAACGTACATCCAAAATAGATGAAATTTTTTGAATAGACATTTGTAACATACGCCCGAAAGAGCCGAAACATTTGAAACATACACTTGCAATATATATGTATAGCTATGTAACATATGCAACACCATATCTACTTTTGCAACATACATCTGAAACACATGAAACATATCGTTGCAACATGTGCTTTCAGCGCAACATCTACTTACTGCTTGGGCGAATGGAGGCTCGTCGACATGGATCTCGCCGCTGGAGCGAAGCTCGATACTATGGAGTGGCGCGCAAGGTCGCTAGTGCAGAGCTCGATGGAGGCGGCAGCGTTGGACGACGCGAGTCCGAGCAGGAGGCGTAGTGGAGGCGGCCGCGACAGGCGGATGGAGGTGACCGCGGCGGCCAGGGCAAATCCGGGCGACAGGGGTTGTGGAGGCAGTCACGGTGGGCAGATGGCGCCGTGGAAGCCGCACGTAGAATGGAGCGGGCCTTACCTGTTGGACTGGTCCGGCCCGAGAAGCCAGCAGAGTCTAGACGGACGGACACCCTATTCCAAGCATTAACACTGTAGAGAATTTCTAAATCTAAAGTTTTCAATTTCAACTTTGAGTCTTTTGGTTTGGACTGTGTGGATTTTCATAAACTCTTTCAAAATTAATATTGTTTTCGCAAGCTTCAGCATTCACGTTCTTTTTCCATGTGTTGTCTGGATACGCTCCGTTTCTTCCTTCCTTTTTCCTTCTCGAAGGATGCGTTCTAATCTCTACGCAACATTTTATTATAAGTATCAGCATAAATTAAATTTCAGCATAAGCGAATTGGATAAATATTAGCGCAAGCACCTTTTTTTCAAATTCCATCACACAAAAGCACACTCAATCACCAGTCATCAGACACAGACAGGCAAACGCTGCACGCTCCGGACATGTAGTACGGCAGTCGGCAGGTACCGCGGGTCGGTACCAGGCGGGTAAGGCACTCGCAGAAAGGCAAGTATTCCGTGCATGCAGATGCAGCTCAGCTCCGCGCGTAGTCGCAGGCGGGTAAGGTGCTGTTCTTTTTTTTTTTTGAAAATTAGTAAGGCGCTGTTCGGATCAGCTAAATTTGTTTATACGTAAGTTGCAGTAGCCAGAGAGAATCAGCTAACAGCTTTTGGATCAACTAAATTTGTTTATAAGGGCCTCTTTGGCCGGACTCTTGTCTGCTCCGGCTCTGGTACTGTAGTGGCACTGTGGCCGGAGCCGGAGGAGCCCAAAATGCAACTCCTCCGACGAATGGCTCTAAGAGAGAGGAAAAAAAGAGAGAAAATCGGCTCGTGTGAACAGTGGCAACACAGTTTGCAGTAGAGGGAGCCGGAGCCGTCCGAAGCTACACCGAAGGGGCCTAAGTTGCAATAGCTAGAAAGTGCCAGCTAATAACTTTTTATAAGCTAGGTGATTGAATAGTTAAAAATAGAAAATAAGCTAGGCTATTTAGATCAATCAGAAACTTTTTTAGCAGCTAGCAAGTTATTTTATATCTAACCGAAAAAGGATCTAAGTGTAGCAAACACCAAATAAAGGCAACATTGTCATTGTCAAGAAGATAGAGCGTTATGATTAAAAAAAATGGAGGGTTCGCTGGAAAACAAATTTGTTGCACAAATAGCAATACTGCCATTCGTTGCCCACGGGTACTGTGTGCAATGATGTTTTGTCCTGCTCAAATATCCACTGAGGTTGCAGCCTTGCATTATTGCAAGCTGGGTCCATTTCGGAAAGTGTACGTGCAGCAGTATTGCAAGCTTGCCATTTCCAACACACAAACTGACAACTAGTGCCAATTTCACCAGACATCAGTACTGCTCACATAATGATACAATCAAATTATCATCAAAATCAAGGCATGCAATTTTCTTCACGTTGACAAATCTGTGATGATACCCAGGTTACCAAGTACCCTTAAGCCAGAAATAGACAAGGTCCAATTTCCTCAAGCAGCAACCGCACAATAATCATTATTGATATGGCAACACGAGCATACTCCCTCCGTATCGGATTTAGAAGTCGTTTTGGACAAGGTTTAGGTCAAACATTGGGAATATAAATTATCAATAACTTTAAAGTTGTTGAGTTTGCAAATATAAAAATTATATGAAAAGACTTGTCTTGAAAAATACTTTCATAAAAGTATACATATATCATTTTTCCATAAATATTTTTTATAAAAACAAGAGGTCAAAGTTGTGTTTTGGAGACCGTATCGCTGTCCTAAATGACTTCTAAATCCGATACGGAGGAAGTATATACAATCTTCACCACAGGTGGACACATATATTATTAAAAGACACATATATTATTACCAGGTACCCTTAAGCCAGAAATAGACAAGGTCCGATTTCCTCAATCAGCAATCGCACAATAATCATTATTGATATGGCAACACGAGCATATATACAATCTTCACAACAGGTGGACACATATATTATTAAAAGACAGCCATCGTTTTCACTTGCTCATGCTACCTTCTACGTTACGTAATCCTCGGTCCGGCCGCAATGAAACCTTACACCATTAGAAAAATGAGTAGAGCCAGCTTCTGCAACCTTCCTCACTTTATTTGCTGCTTGTCTTTGATTATCTTGTGGACTGCTTTCTTGGCTTCCTCTAGAGTCTCAACCTTGTGAGGGAATCAAATGCTAACCTCTGAATATTGAACTGCACAGAAGAACAAATTCAAGAATTTGAAGAAAAAGAAATGTCCTTTGTCAAGAATCAATAGCCTTGTGGTTGATTGTAAGCAATTAAGCATATATTTTACCTGTGCACCCTGTGGAACCCGTATATCTATCCCTTTGCTATCTTCTGATATATAGCAGCTTCATCGACCTCCCCTTGTGATGATAGGACCTCTCGAAGTAGTTTAGAGAAAATAGCATTCAACTCCTGCATGAAATGCATCAGAATATTTTCGCTGTAGAAACATATGAGTGGTGTATATGTAGGTAGCCAAATGACCCAGCTAACCTGCTGCGATCATTGTACCATATAAACAAGGCATCAGTGATCTGGCATGGTTGCTTACCTTTAAACTTTGCAAGTCACCACCATCAACTGCTATCTTGTCAGGTTGAATAGTTTCGTACTCCTTAACATCTATCCATGCAACAGTTCCAAAGCCCCCGATGAAGTATATGTCACTGTAGTACAACTCCTAATTTGCACAAGGCTAATGACAATCAATGAACAGGGAAGCACATATTTTAAACTACACAGCGGAACTCAAATGATAAACGGATAGGAAAACACAGGATGATAAAGGGACATAACCAATCAGAAGTCCAGACCTTATGTTGTGCATCCTGTAATTTCAACCCTACAAAGATGAACCTGTCGCCGAACAATCAGGCTATCCACGGTAGCAAAATTCTTCTCCACCGTTTGATCTAGGATTCAATGGTGAGATCCTGTGGTACCTACTGTTGCCGCCGTTGTCCTCCAGCTCTCCGCTTGAGCGCGTGCCGCGTGCATGCCTTCTCGAAGCCTCCCACCGTTCCCTTCTCCCCATCGTCATCGAAAATATCCCGGCCCCCTCGATCTCTCCGCACCGCTCGCCGCCCCACCCTCCCCTTCCTCTCCCTCTCCCTCTCCCTCTCCCTCTCTCCCGATACGGCGGCGCGACAGCACACGTGCGACGCGCGCCCGCGCCGCCCCACCCTCCCCTTCCTCTCCCTCTCCCTCTCTCCTGATACGGCGGCGCGACGGCACACGAGCCTTGGAACCGGCAGCTCCGTCTCCCTCTCTCCTGCCGCGGCAGCGCGACGGCACGTCAACCTCGGAACTGGCGGCGTTGGCTCCAACGCCACCAGCTGGGGAGGCCGGGACGCACAGGGCGGCTTGCCGAGGGGTGGTGCCAGGGCGGCTTGCCGAGGGGTGGTGCCGGGGCGGCTCGGCAGGCCAGCACCAGCACCGGTGCCGTCCGCTCCGGCGCCGCCCCAGCACGGACCCGCCTTGGCGCTTCCACCGCCAGCCGAGCGCCGGTGGCAACCCCCCGAGGAGCAGCCGTGTCGCCATAGCAGTCACCTCCGCCCTGCTTCTTCCCTATCGCGGCTTCCATGGTGATGTCCTAGATGGATGTCCGGCGTCCTACTGCTTGTCGAGCTGGACGCGTCCGCGGCGGCATGCCACAGGTTGGCCGTTCTCTCCTCTAGCTCTACCCCCCAACACATTCTCGTCTTCTTTTCCTTGGTTGTTTATTTACTGGTCTTCTTGTTTTTTTCCCCGCTGCTTATTGCATCTACATTGGCGTCACGTCGGAACGGAGAGCGAGTCTTCAGGGTTGCAGCAGCAAGACTACCTGTATGATCCCGTGGCCGTTGGTTCCTCTTTCAAATTCGTAGGTATGATTTCAGACTCATGTATGTTGTATGAAAATTCATGTGTGTTTGGACGATTTCGTTATTACTATGATGCTCTGGCCTTCGATTAGCAGATTTTCATAGTTGGCAGTTCAATCTTTAACTGAAAATGTTAAGTACAGCGTTGTTGACGGTCCTTTTCTTTGTCAGATTAATTCTGAGGTAGTTCTTCAGTACTTATGACTATACATCCAGGATTGATGCATGGGAGGGTGGGGGATCCTGCAGGGCTCAAATTTTAGATAACATTGTGCTACGGATGCCTAATTTCACACTGGAAATATTCAGTGTATGCGTGAGAAGGTGGGGGATGCTGCAGGGCTCAAATTGTTTGGAGCTAAATATAAGCTGATAATTCATTACATAGTCTTCTGCTATGGATACCTAATTTCACAAGAAAATTGTTCGGCGTATGCCTATGTCAAGCTACAGAGTTAGGCCTCCAAATTTGTTTGCCAAGTTTGCATTTTAGGTTCACCTTTTGGTGCTTCAGTTTGACAGACAGTGCACTATTGTTGATTTCCGTTTACCACAAAAATTGGCATGAATGTAGTAAGGTGTGTGCATAAAAAATGAACACTAACAGATTTCTAAACAGCTGCACAGATTTGCTATTTGGCTTGAAACTGAAAAGTGCCATCTTCCAAGATAATCACGTTTGCTATTTAACTTCAGATGATCTGTTTCTCTCTTACTTAGTTCTTTTGCTTCGGTAGTGTTTTTTTCATGTGCCTGTTACACCATTTAATTTCAGATTGGACATGTTTAGGAAAATAACTAAACCAAGACCCTATATGTTTATTGATGAAACAGCCTTAGAGGTAGTGGCCATTAAGCAGTCCTGGGCTCCGATAGGTTGCCAGCAGGTGATTTACTCTACATTCTTAACTTAGAACACCTCCATTTTTTTGGTCCTTGGGAATGAACCAAGAACCAATTTAAAATACTTTTGCCCTATAGATTACTGGGTTGAGTCAGGCAAACCATACAATTCCAAGTTATTTTAAATGTTATTGGTATATGACTGTTTTCTAAAAAAGGTTATATGTGTGAGCTGCTTATTCGGTTCAAATCCATCTTGGATGGTACTAACGGTTGCTTCCTTACCAAATGTGGTGCAAGTGAGTGAGGTACCTTGGCGTCCAACATCACCTACCAGTCAGAAATATTGTTCTTTAATCTTAGTCTCAAAAAATTGTGGTGTACGTCAGTGTCTAAACAATATGATGTAAGCCTCTTCCTTTCTTCATGGGAATGCTTCAGTTTATTATCTGCTGACCATGTTCTTTCCTAATCTCAGTTACATTTTGATTTGACCTAACTTGAACCTTCACGTTGCGGTCCCAGTTCAAACAACGCTGCTGCTGCTAATCATGTGTGCTCCATTTTCCTGTAATGTACATTCTAGATGGCCTGAAATGTTATCTTGGTAGTTTCAATTCCTCTGCAATTTTTTTTTGGAAAATCTGGTTTACTGTGTTTGTGGCATTTTCGCAGGTCAGTTTAGAGTATCCAGCTTCTTGAGATGGATAGTCTTTCGCATTTCACATTGAAGTACATGTACTTTACAGTGACCAGTCTATTTGTTAGTTAATTATTTTGCAGTTCTAAGCCTCTTCTTCCTTGACTAAATCTATGCATGTGACATTGACATGCCTAAAAGGTTATCTTGGTAAATTCAATTTGTCTGCCAATTTTTTTTTGGGGAACAAACTTATTTGTTGTGTTCCTGGCATTTTCACACGTCAGTTTAGAGTAAGCAGCTTTTTGAGCCAGTTCATCTTTCACATTAAAGTACATGTACATCACAATAACCAGTTTATTGGTTGCTTACTTATTTTGCGAGTCTAGGCTTGTGCTTCCTTCACTAGATCTACCTTTTGTAAACATGCACACTATGTGTTTATGATATTGCCTAGGCAAAGGTTAGATGCCTCTCTAATCGTTTCAGTATCTCATACCTCCAATTTGGATTCAGTTCACTTTGTAAAATGATGTCCAAAAACAATATGGTCTGTTTAGTATTGGTTCATGCTCCAGGTGAAAGTAGTATGCATTCTCATCTTCTCCAGTGAATTTTGCCATATTTGTGAATTTTACGGTTTTACTGCTGCTTTTAGTTTTATCTTCCCTTATAGCTCCAGAGTATATGTATGAAGATGTGTTTCAAAAGCAGGCCCTGTTGGTTCCTTGTCTTTCGATTGTGGCCTTGTCAAAATAATATTTTGTTGAAAGAGAAATATATTTATTTCTTTTCAAAATTTATTTAATGGACCATTGCCAATTTTAGCTGACCATTGTGCTTAGAATGTACTTATTTGTTCAACGTCCAATGCAATGTTCTTTCAGTGTGATTGGGTACAAGGATAAATCACATTTCTGAGCACTTTGGAGACTAAAAATGACACAAGAGATAGAAAGACGCCTGGAAGAGATATGTGGCTTTCCACTTTCAAGTCGGTGGTCACTCCATAGTCTATACTCTTATCTTACACTTCATGTTGCATATGTTTCCTAGCTGTTAGTAAGGCCCTATATGAGAAAGCTAAGAGCCAGGACAAGAAGTTGTGCTAAGAAAAATGCCTTCATGATTTTCTGCCATGACAAAACTATCTGTCTAGGTAAATGATATTTCATCTATTTTTAACTCAATTGCAGATGGCTATTATGATGTTGACAGTATAAATTTTGAAACTACATTGCAACCTTTTCGACCTGTAGGTTCCCTTTATCAGAAAGAGGTTGATAGTGGATGGTGTTCCATAAAGGTGCCTGCTGGATTGGTGTACCTGATCATATTGGCAGTGGGGATATTTTCAATGCAAGGCCCCTTAAAGTTCAATCGTCGTTTGTCTAACATAGTCAGATTATGCTGCAAATTTTCTCCACGCCTTACACCAATGCTAACATAAGCATTGTCCTTTCGACTATGTACAGAAACTATGCAAAGAAGCCACGCAATTTAGATTTCAGTCAGCCATTATATAAGTAAGTGTCGATTTTCCCCCATCTTTTTAGTGCATTCCAAGCAGTTAGAGATTACTATTTTTATAAGCTAGCTAATTTCGTGTAGAGCATGGTCAAATACCAATTATGGAACAGCTTCTAATATGTATATGTGCCCCTGTTTTGTATGAGTTTCTCACGTATTTATATGGCCTCTGCATATTGCACCTGTATTATGTTTAATCTATGTGAATTTGTCAATCATTCTTAGTTTTTCCTATCTGATTTCTACGTATGAAACCTATATTATTTTTACCTATATTATGTATAATGGACAGTCTATTGCGCCTTCAAAAGCCATATATCACTATGAACCTTATATATACGCCTACGCTTGCTACATTGTACTTCATCTGTCAAAAATTTCATGTTTCCCCCCTTAACTATGGGGGTGTTTAGTTCCCGAAAATTTTTGGTTTTGGCTATTGTAGCACTTTCGTTTGTATTTGTCAATTAGTGTCTAATCATGGACTAATTAGGCTCAAAAGATTCGTCTTGTGGTTTTCTACCAAACTGTGTAATTAGTTTTTTTCATATACATTTAATGCTCCATGTATATGTCCAAACATTCGATGTGACGGAGAATTTTGAAAATTTTTGGAAACTAAACACCCCCTATCATGTATTCCAAATCTCTTACTCGCGCGCAGGGGCGCGCGTTTGCCACTAGTAGTAAAAATTTCCCCACTGCTGTGATGCCCACTGCTAATGTTTTGCTACATATTGCTTATGTGCCCACTCCTAATGAAGATGAACAATCAGTTCGTTCACCAAAGTTCTAAAACCAAGAATGGAAGAAAAAAACATGACCCAACACTTCATACTAACAGTTCTGAAGATACATCATACATTCCAAATTCAAACCATGTGTCAAGAGCATGACAAATAAAAACTAGTCCCTTTACTTCCATGGCAAAGTGTTACCAAGAGCAAATACTAGTAGCTCACAGGAGTTACCAATTAGGGGAATTTGATATTGAAAAAAATCTCAGTACAGAAAAGACTACCAAACAACAGTTGTTTCACAGTAGCATTCAGAAGCCAGAAGTGACTATCATATGACAAGAAATGCCAGTAATCAATGGAAAACTAATTACCTAACTGATTGAAGTATCTAACAACAAAAGGCAGTCAAAAAGAAACCTGTTGTTCAGCTGGCAAAGGGTAAGCATCACCAAATATGGTGACTCACGCGTTTGACAGTTCACTCCATCCAAGCACTTGTGAAGAAGATACACATGGTATTACCAAGAATAGAACTTATGCTCCACACCTCCAGAAGGAAATATTAATAAACTTCATACCTGGACAACAAGCGTGCATCTTGGGTCTGCGAGTAAGTTTCTCGTATGGATTGCTAAGGGTGACAGTGAAAATATTGGGTCTGCGCAAAACATCAACAGTCACAGTTGGAAACAGTGGTCTAACAGAGTTTATCGTTATTTTCCAAAAACGGTACCAATAAAAAGCTAACTCACGGCCCATTGAATCATTAGCAAAGTCGACAAGTGAACCAAACGGATATCCAGTACGGCGGTGATACATGCCAGACATGACAGAGCACAGGCGGGCAAACCGCGCCTGGTGCACACACATAAGTCAAGGCAGACAGGAGAAATGAGATTTTGTTTCACAGACAGGAAGCCTCAAGAGGGTAGCTAGCAGAAGCTACCTGTTCCATCAAATTGCGAACAGCCAAAGCTGGCGGAGGCAGACCATGGGCGAAAGTTGCACTCTGCACACCACCTGATATGGATGTTCTAAACAGGTCAGCTCTGGATCCACTTGTGTCAGTTCTAACACTGGTTGATGAAGCCTTCAGCGACTTGTCAGCTGTGATCGGTAGGACTCCATTTTGACTTGAATCGCTCTTCAGCTGTCAAAAACATTTAGGCCCTGTTTGATTCCCAGGAATTGGAAAGTAATTTAATAATGAAATGTGAAGCACTTTCAAGGTATTTCAATTCATGGGATCCAAACAGACCTTTAGTATCAACTACGCACGGGAAGACCAAAAGCTAAATGATGTAGGAGTAGAATAAACTGATGCATATACTGTTCTTTTTTAGCAATAAACAGGAAGATAATAAATAAATAAATAACTTCTAGTGAACGAAATCCAGTAGCTACTCAGTAAGGCCTCCACTCAAATAAATAACAGGAAGATAATAAATAAATAACTCCTGCTGCATCGCCATCGTGGACTCCATGGCCGCACACCCAGTAGTTACTAGGCCTCCACTCGAACACCGCATGAGTGAACCCCAGGTCCAGCGCCCTGCGGGCATCGTGCCATCGACGCTTGCCATCACGATCGCAGGGCGAGGCGTAGGGAAACGCTCCCAGACCCACAGCTGGAGGATGTGCATCAGCGCTGAGACCGAGGGCGCCTCCGTTCGCTTGGTGTAGACGAAGTGGCGGTGGAACGCGGGTGCGCACGCTATGGCCGCGCGCCAGGCTGATGGCAATGGGGAGGACCTCCCCCGGGAGGATATCAAAGACGAAGTTAAGAGTCGCACAACACCGCCGGGAGTACGAAGCGAACTAGCCACAGACACAAACGCATCGTGCTCAAGGTGCTGCTCATGCTTGCCACGGCCGTGTGTGGCTACCGCCGCCTCCATTGGCTGGTGTTGGTGCTGACGAAGAAAGTGCTCTGCCCATAATACGCCTTCAGTGCGGTCGCGCTGATCCGTCAAGAGGACACTACGGATAGCGTGTAGTGCGCGCTCGTCCTACTCCGTCGCCGGCCACCAGACGTCATGCAAAGGACAACAATGCCCTCGCTCCTGTTGCATCGCCATCGTGGACACCATGGCCGCACACCCAGTAGCAACTCCCGTAGGGCCTTCACTCGAATTCTTTCGGTGCCATGAACACCGCAAGAGCTTACCTCGGGTCCAGTGCCTTGTGGGCGTCGTGCCATCAGGAAGTCCTAGGCACGTCACCATCGTTAGCGGAGTCCGGGACGCTTGCCATCACTCGCTGGGCGAAGCTCAGGGAAACACTCCCCGACCCACAGTTGGTGGATGTGCATCGGTGCCGAGACCAAGGGCGCCTCCGTTCGCTTGGCGTAGATGAAGTGGCGGTGGAATGCGGGCGCGGGGAGCACGAAGCAAACTAGCCAGAGAGACAAAAACACATCGTGCTCAAGGCGCTGCTCCTGCTCACCACGACTGTGTGGCTGTTGCCGCCTCCATTGGCAGGTGATGGTGCTGACGAAGAAAGTACTCTACCCGTAATACGCCTTCAGTGCGGTCACACTGATTCATAAAGAGGACACCGCAGACAGCATGGAGTGCGTGCTCATCCCACTACGCCGCCGGCCACCACACGTCGTGCAAAGGACAACATTGCCCTAGCTCCTACTACATCGCCATCGTGTACACCATGGCCACACACCCAGTAGCTACTCCCGTGGGGCCTCCACTTGAATTCTTTCGGTGCTGTGAACACCGCAGGAGCGAACCCCGGGTCCAGCGCATTGTGGACGTCATGCCACCGGGAAGCCCTAGGCACGTCAGCGGAATCGAGTTGTATGGCGCTGCCAGGAGCACGAAGTAAACTAGCCACCGAGACAAAAACGCATCGTGCTCAAGGGGCTGCTCCTGCACAGGTGAGCAATCAGCTCACCAGCACACTCACACACACCATGGCTAGAGGTAGAAGAAGGGGTCAGAACAGAGAGCACACGAGCACAGCACTGCACAAGTCTGAAACTCAGAATGTTTGCTGCTCTGAACTGAAATTTTCGTTTCCATGTCTAGAGTATATATACAACTCTTGTACCAGCTATAAGGTACACAAGAGTATGGCTGATATCAGCCCCAACTACTCCCTACACGGCTGAGAACAGCCACTACAACTAGTGGCCTATTGCCATACATCTACTTGTACTAACTAGTACATCAAGTAGTGGCCTATTGCCATACTTAAGCACTAGTCAGCAGAGCTTTCTGCTGACCGATTGCCAAGTCCACTGCTGCAGCAAAACAGAAGACAGGGGCAGCAGCAGATTATCTTACATTTTTTTTCTTAGTGTGTTTTTCTTCTTCTCTTCTTTCTATTTTTGGTGGAAACCTATTATTCCTTCTACAATGGAATGAAATGCATCTCCCTTGCTGTCTTGCATGTTCGAGAAAAATATCATAGTGAAAACCATGGCAATCTTGACAAGAGTTGCTCCTCAGAAAGGAAAAGAGTACACAAAGCCAATTCAGATTTATATATGTACCTATGACTGTTCCCAGGTCCCTCATTCCATCCACTGCGTCCAGAATCCGACCAATCTATACATCATATGGAAAATTAGAGTTAAAGGAACATCACTACCAAGTACCAAGAAATTTCAAACATAAGTAGCTTGAAATGACAAGACATACATATGAATCGATTCCAATGTGTACAGTACATATTATGTTGTGTGCTTTGTTAAGGGTAATTATTGTTTGGAAGGAGAAGGTACTTCAAGGATGTCACGGATACCCAGAAGAACAGCATCAAGTCGCACCATTGAGGCCCATACAGGCACGCACATCTTCGAGATAGATGACTATAGTCAAAAGAAGGGCAGCACAGATGTTGGTAAATTCATAAGGTCATCCACCTTCACTGATGGTGGCTTCGATTGGTCCATCCGCTTCTACCTCAACGGCAATGACGATGTCACTAGGCACTACATCATTGTCTTCTTGGAGTTGATGAGTAGCGATGTCGAGCTGAGGGCGCACTACAACATTCAATTCATTGGAGGGGATGATGTTGTGAAGGACAGCATGATATCACGGTATTCTACAGGAATGCGCCTGTTCAACTCCAGCAATCTCATGAAAGGAGGTGAATATAGACCTAGACACAGGAGATTACAATAATACCCTTAACATGCTTGACACACTCGAAGACTTGACTTAAGAAAAAAACATTTGCTATGAATTGTGATCCATTCCAATGTGTACAGTACATATTGTGTTGTGTGCTTGACACACTCGAAGAAGATCAAGAGAAACATATCAATTACGGGAAAATGAACTAGATCGGAACTTACCTTTTCAGCAGTAGCTACTCCCGTAGGGCCTTCACTCGAATTCTTTCGGTGTCGTGAACACCACATGAACGAACCTCGGGTCCAGCGCCCTGTGGGCATCGTGCCATCAGGAAGCCCTAGGCATGTCATCGTCGTCGGCGTAGTCCGGGACGCTTACCATCGCCATCGCTGGGCAAAGCTCAGAGAAATGCTCCTAGACCCACAGCTGGAGTGCAGAGACCGAGGGCGCCTCCGTTCGCTTGGCGTAGATGAAGTGGCGGTGGAACCCGTGTGTGCACGCTATGGCTGCGTGCCAGGCTGACAGCAATGGGGAGGACCTCCCCCGGGAGGATATCGGAGACGAAGTTAGAGTCGCACAGCGCCGCCGGGAGTACGAAGCGAACTAGCCAAAGACAAAAACGCAACGTGCTCAAGGCGCTGCTCCTACTCGCCACGGCCATGTGTGGCTACCGCCACCTCCATTGGCTGGTGTTGGTGCTGACGAAGAAAGTGCTCTGCCCATAATACGCCTTCAATGCGGTCACGCTGATCCATCAAGAGGACACCACAGACAGCATGTAGTGTGCGCACGTCCCACTCCGCCGCCGACCACCAAACGTCGTGCAAAGGACAACAGTGCCCTCGCTTCTGTTGCATTGCCATCGTGGACGCCATGGCCGCACACCTCGTAGCTACTCCCGTAGGGCCTTCACTCGAATTCTTTCGATGTCGTGAACACCGCATGAACGAACCTCGGGTCCAGCGCCCTGCGGGCGTCGTGCCATTGGGAATCCCTAGGCACATCACCGTCGTCAGCGTAGTCCGGGTCACTTGCCATCGCCATCACTGAGCTGGAGTGCCGAGACCGAGGGTGCCTCTATTCGCTTGGCGTAGACGAAGTGGCGGTGGAACCCGTGTGTGCACACTATGGCCGCGTGCCAGGCTGACGGCAATGGGGAGGACCTCCCCCTGGGAGGATATCGGAGACGAAGTTAGAGTCGCACAGCGCTGCCGGGAGTACGAAGCGAACTAGCCAGAGACAAAAACACATCGTGCTCAAGGCGCTGCTCCTGCTCACCACGGCCACGTGTGGCTACCGCCACCTCCATTGGCTGGTGTTGGTGCTGACGAAGAAAGTGCTCTGCCCATAATACGCCTTCAATGCGGTCACACTGATCCATCAAGAGGACACCACAGACAGCATGTAGTGCGCGCACGTCCCACTCCGCCGCCGACCACCAAACGTCGTGCAAAGGACAACAGTGCCCTCGCTTCTGTTGCATTGCCATCGTGGACGCCATGGCCGCACACCCAGTAGCTACTCCTGTAGGGCCTTCACTCGAATTCTTTCGATGTCGTGAACACCGCATGAACGAACCTCGGGTCCAGCACCATGTGGGCGTCGTGCCATTGGGAATCCCTAGGCACATCACCGTCGTCAGCGTAGTCCGGGTCACTTGCCATCGCCATCGCTGAGCTGGAGTGCCGAGACCGAGTGTGCCTCTATTCGCTTGGCGTAGACGAAGTGGCGGTGGAACCCGTGTGTGCACGCTATGGCCGCGTGCCAGGCTGACGGCAATGGGGAGGACCTCCCCCGGGAGGATATCGGAGACGAAGTTAGAGTCGCACAGCGCTGCCGGGAGTACGAAGCGAACTAGCCAGAGATAAAAACACATCGTGCTCAAGGCGCTGCTCCTGCTCGCCATGGCCACGTGTGGCTACCACCACCTCCATTGGCTGGTGTTGGTGCTGACGAAGAAAGTGCTCTGCCCATAATACGCCTTCAATGCGGTCACGCTGATCCATCAAGAGGACACCACAGACAGCATGTAGTGCGCGCACGTCCCACTCCGCCGCCGACCACCAAACGTCGTGCAAAGGACAACAGTGCCCTCACTTTTGTTGCATTGCCATCGTGGACGCCATGGCCGCACACCCAGTAGCTACTCTCGTAGGGCCTTCACTCGAATTCTTTCAATGTCGTGAACACCGCATGAACGAACCTCGGGTCCAGCACCCTGTGGGCGTCGTGCCATTGGGAATCCCTAGGCACATCACCGTCGTCAGCGTAGTCCGGGTCACTTGCCATCGCCATCACTGAGCTGGAGTGCCGAGACCGAGGGTGCCTCTATTCGCTTGGCGTAGACGAAGTGGCGGTGGAACCCGTGTGTGCATGCTATGGCCGCGTGCCAGGCTGACGGCAATGGGGAGGACCTCCCCCTGGGAGGATATCGGAGACGAAGTTAGAGTCGCACAGCGCTGTCGGGAGTACGAAGCGAACTAGCCAGAGACAAAAACACATCGTGCTCAAGGCACTGCTCCTTCTCGCCACGGCCACGTGTGGCTACCGCCACCTCCATTGGCTGGTGTTGGTGCTTGTAAGGTCCAAATAGGCTAGAGGGGGGGTGAATAGCCTAATTAAAACTTCTACAACAATTACTTAACCACAAGTTTGTACAAAAGGTGGCGGAGCAAAATGCACTAGCTCTAACTAATTAAGCAAGCCACCTACACAAGTCTAGTACAAGGCTATCCACTAAACACAACAACAACAACAAGCTAGATACAAGATGTAATACGAGAGAAGAGCTTCGAGTGATTATACCGCCGTGTAGAGATGAGAAGTACCAATCAATCAATCACACAAGAGAAATCCTCGGGAAGAGAATGACACAAGAATTTATCCCGAGGTTCACTTGCTTCCCGGCAAGCTACTCCTCGTTGTGGCGATACACCCACTTGTCGGTTCGCGAGCTAATCGACTATCAAGAGTCGAGCCCTCGGCGGGCACCGCACAACCGCACACAAGATGGGGATCCTCCAAGCCACGAGCTCCACTAGAGTATCCAATTCGCGAACTCCCGCGGGGAAGGATCAAGAACCCCTTACAACACTTGGTGAAGGCTCCAACAATCTCCAATTGCGAGCTCAATCACCTTCGCTGCTCCAAGCCGTCTACCATGTCGGGAAACACGGAAGAGTAACAAGAAATCCGCAGCAACTCGAAGATCAAGTGCCTCTAGAATGCAACTCTCAAGCAATGCACTTGAATCTCACTCAATCTCACTCAAGATGTGCAATCAATCAAAGAGATGAGTGGAGGGGTTGTTCTCTAGCTCAAAGAATGTTTCTAGGTCTCAAAATGTGCAAGAGTTACCCTCAAAACCCGGCCACCATCTATTTATAACGAAGGGGTACGCAGCTAGCCGTTACGGACGACGCAGCGAAATTCGTGTTGACCGGACGCTCCGGTCAGGGTGACCGGACGCGTCCGGTCACTACACGACAAACGTAAACAGTGCGCGTCAGAACTAGCCGTTGAGCTGACCGGACGCGCTCCTGCGAATGACCGGACGCGACAGTGCCAGCGTCCGGTCACGTTCCAGTAAGCACCCGCTGCGACCGGACGCGTCCGGTCGTACGTGACCGGACGCGCCAGCCGCGTCCGCTCGTGCTTCGCTGCGCTCGGCCTCTCTGGAAACTTGACCGGACGCTCTGGTCCCGTGAGGCACCGGACGCGCCGGTCGCGCGCTTAACTTTTACGCCCAGTTAAACTGACCGGACGCGCTGGTCAGACCAGACCCGCGTCCGGTCACAAACCCTATCGCCTGCACCGCGATGAACTGACCGGACGCGTCCGGTCATACCGAGACCGCGTCCGGTGCAGCGTCCGGTGCAGCGCAGTGACCTCCGTTTGCCTCCGTTTCTTTTCCGACTTTCGGCGCAATAGAAAATAGGCGTTTCACTTCTCCAAAAAGCGCCGAATCCCGCCTCGCAAGCTCGGCGGGAGGGAGAGAGGAACCCAAACCCCTCTCTACCGCTTAAACACAATCGCCTTCGCAAATGTGCTAACACCACCAAGTGTACACCACCACGTGCATGTGTGTTAGCATTTCACAAACATTTTCCAAGGCGTTATGTTAGCTCTCAACTAGATCCTAATGCATATGCTCAAGACATTGATCTAGTGGCACTTGATTCCCGAGCTAACCGTGATTGCCCCTCTTGATAGTCGGCTATGTATCCTAAATCCGGTCAATCACTTCTCTACTCATCTTAGACCGGCAAAAGGAAAAACCTATGGTTATACCTTTGCCTTGCGCTCTTAGATCCTTCTCCTCCACTTGATCATCATGTCCATCATTTCATGTGCATCTCCATCATGATCATCATTCCATGTCCATGCACCATCTCTTGTGATCTTGTGGCCACCACTCCTTGCCACGTACACCTTCATCACATGTGTTTCTTATGCCTAACTCAAAACACTTAACACATGGCATTAGCAACTTGGTGTCATTAATTACCAAAACCAAACTTGGGCTTTCAGTGCTGACGAAGAAAGTGCTCTGCCCATAATACGCTTTCAATGCGGTCGCGCTAATTGTAGCGCGCTCGTCCCACCTCGCCGCCGGCCACCAGACGTCGTGCAAAGGACAATAGTGCCCTCGCTCCTGTTGCATTGCCATCGTGGATGCCATGGCCGCACACTCAGTAGCTACTCCCATAGGGCCTTCACTCAAATTCTTTTGGTGTCGTGAACACCACATGAACGAACCTCGGGTCCAATGCCCTGTGGGCGTCGTGCCATCGGAAAGCCCTAGGCACGTCACCGTCGTCAGTGTAGTCCGGGACGCTTGCCATCGCCATCGCTGGGCGAAGCTCCGTGAAACGCTCCTAGACCCGCTTGCCATCGCCATCGCTGGGCGAAGCTCCGTGAAACGCTCCTAGACCCACAGCTGGAGTCTGAGACCGAGGGCGCCTCCATTTGCTTGGCATAGACGAAGTGGCGGTGGAACCCGTGTGTGCATGCTATGGCCATGCGCCAGGCTGATGGCAATGGGGAGGACCTCCCCCGGGAGGATATTGAAGACGAAGTTAGAATCGCATAGCGTCACCGGGAGTACGAAGCGAACTAGCTAGAGATAAAAACGCATCGTGCTCAAGGCGCTGCTCCCTGCTCACCTCCATTGGCTGGTGTTGGTGCTGACGAAGAAAGTGTTGTGCCCATACACCTACGGTGCGGTCACGCTGAACCATCAAGAGGACACCGCAGACAGCATGGAGTGCGTGCTCGTCCCACTACGCCGTTGGCCACCAGACGTCATGCAAAGGACAACAGTGCCCTAGTTGCTGCTGCATCGCCATCGTGAACACCATGTCCGCACACCCAGTAGCTACTCCCGTAGGGCCTCCACTCGAATTATTTCGGTGCCGTGTAGGCTGCATGAGCGAACCCCGGGTCCACCGCCTTGTGGACGTCGTGCCACCGGGAAGCCCTAGGCACGTCAGCGTCATCAGCGGAGTCTAGGATGCTTGCCATCGCCAATGCTAGGCGAAGCTCAGGGAAACGCTCCCAAACCCTCAGGTGCAGGATGTGCATCGGTGCCGAGACCAAGGGTGCATCCGTTCCCTTAACGTAGATGAAGTGGTGGTGGAACACAGGCGCGCACACTGTGGCCGGAGTCGAGTCGGACAGCGCTCGGGAGCATGAAGCAAACTAGCCACAGAGACAAAAACACATCATGCGCAAGGCGCTGCTCCTGCGCGCCACGGCCACGTGTGGCTGCCGCAAACTCCATTAGCTGGTGTCGGTGCTGACGAAGAAAGTGTTCTAACCATACGCCTTCGGTGCGGTCACGCTAATCCATCAAGAGGACACCGCAGACAGCTTGGAGTGCGCACTCATCCCACTCCTCTACCGGCCACCATACGTCGTGCAAAGGACAACATTGCCCTAGCTCCTGCTACATCGCCATCATGTACACCATGGCCGCACCACCCAATAGCTACTCCCGTTGGGCCTCCACTCGAATTCTTTCGGTACTGTGAACACCTCAGGAGCGAACCCCGGGTCCAGCGCCTTGTGGACATCGTGCCACCAGGTAGCCCTAGGCACGTGTAAGGTCCTAGATGGCTAGAGGGGGGGTGAATAGCCTATAAAAAATTCTACAAATACCACTAAGCAAACTTGTTAGAACAACAAACGGCGTAAAGCGAGTTTTGCTTAGCCAAAGGTTGTGATGCAAGCCTCCTATCCACAAGTCTAGTAGATTATGATCTCTAGTTCACACAAGAGCTATGTCACTAATCTTACACTAGAGAACAAGCTAAACAAAACTACTAGCAAAGCTACCACTAGAGCTACACAAGATAATCTAGTAAAAGTAAGTGCAAGAGAGGATTATGATTCTTATACCGACGGTGGAGTGAAGATGTTGCCAATCACCAAGATGATATACAATCAATCAATATTGACAACAACACAATATGAAGACCAATCACCGGGAGACAAGAGACACAATATTTTTGTTCACCCGGTGTTCACTTGTGCACCGACAAGCTACGTCACCGGTTGTGTCGACCAACACTTAGATGGTTCTCCGGTGTGACCCTCAAGTCACTTGCCCCTCAAGGCACGCCCCGCAAGGCACCGCAAGACACCACTCTCAAGTGAGGTAACTCAATGACACGCGGATTCCACTAGAGTTGCTTTTGGCGTCCCGCCGAGGAAAGCACAAGAACCTCTCACAATCAACCGGAGGTGGCCAAGAACAATCACCTTCTCTTGCCAACGCCTCCAACAATCTCCAAGCCGGCTAGGAGCGGTACTCTCCAAGAGTAACAAGAAATCCACCGGCTAAACCACCCACAAGTGCCACTAGATGCCCTCAAGCTATGCAATGCACTTTGGGATCACTCAATCTCACTTTTGATTTGCAATCAAGCAAGAGAGATGAGTGGGAGGAGAAGCTTTAGCTCAAAGGATGCACAAGAGTGTTAGAAATGTCAAGAGACCTCCCCAAGGGCCGGCCAACGAGTATTTATAAGCATCCCAAACAAATAGAGCCGTTGCTACTCCACTGAGAAATTTTCGGGACGACCAGACGTGGTGGTCAGTAGAGTGACCGGACGCAGTGGTCAGTAGTGTATAAACTTGTTTTGACCGGACGCGGTGGTCAGTAGAGTGACCGGACGCGGTGGTCAGTAGCGTGCTCCAACGGCTAGTTTTCGCGCGTATAAACTTGTTTTGACCGGACGCGGTGGTCACTAACGGGACCGGACGCGGTGGTCAGTAGCGTGTATAAACTTGTTTTGACCGGACGCGGTGGTCAGTAGAGTGACCGGACGCGGTGGTCGGGTTCCAGTAAGCTCCCGAAGTGACCGGACGCGTCCGGTCATCACTGACCGGACTCGCTGCAGCGTCCGGTCACTTTCGCCCATGAAAAACACTGACCGGACGCGGTGGTCGACACTGACCGGACGCGGCGGTCGACACTGACCGGACGCGGTGGTCACGAGTCCGGTCACAGACCACTCTCCGGTAAAACGGCGATATCTCTTAGCTCCGAACTCCGATTTCGATGATCTTGGACATTTTGGAAAGCTTACTCAGAGGGCTACACAACCCACTAAAGCACTTGATCCAGTTCACAATGGATCAAAGCAGTATTCCACTCCAAGAGCCATCCTAGTGTCCGGACAACACCGAAAAACCTCTCTCTCTTCACCAAGTTGATCAAAATCAACTCCAACACCTTCTCCTTTGCAAATGTGCCAACACCATCAAGTGTACAACTCCATGTGCTTGTGTGTTAGCTTTTTCTCAATCATTTTCAAAGGTTTTCCAGTTAGCTCACTAGGCCCTACATGCAATGCACTTCATGAATTCACCTAGTGGCACCCATGCGTCGAATAACCAATAAGACTTCCCCTCTTAATAGTTCGGCTATCGATCCTAAACCACTCACACCCTCTATGGTGTCTTGAGTGTAAAACAAAATGGCCCTATGATTATACCTTTGCCTTGAGCCCATTTTGTTTCTCCAAATGATATGATCCACTTCATATCATCACATGACCGTCTCGATCCATCGACCTTGACTTCACTTGCTCTTCACCGTTGCATCGGTCCATCGGCGCCAAGTCTTGCTCAAGCTTCACCATCGCATGGTCCTTCGCTTCGAAGCCTCGACTAGCCCTTCACCTTCACAACCGGTCCATCAAGCCAAGCCTCATCTTGGTCTTCACCATCTTGGTCATATGAGTCAATGTCATGTCTCATATTCAATGACCACCTTTATCTAAATCATCCACTTAGATACAAAGGTTAGTCCTAGGTTTCATCAATTAGCCAAAACCAAACTAGGGACTTTTAGCACGTCAGCAGAGTCGAGTTGTACGGCGCTGCCAGGAGCACAAAGCTAACTAGCCACCGAGACAAAAACGCATCGTGCTCAAGGCGTTGTTCCTGCACAGGTGAGCAATCAGCTCACCAGCACACGAGCACAGTGATGGATAAGTCTGTGTTGGCTGGTGGTTGTAGGGCTGCTGCACACTGCATCACATGATCTTTGTGTCCAGCATCTTTTGACTGCTTTTAGGACAGCAGTTAGCATCTAGGACATCATCTAGGACAACATCTGCTTTTAGGACAGCAGTTGGCATCTAGGACAGCATCTTAGACTAAGTGGTTAGCATCTAGACTAGCATCTTAGACTAGCATCTTGGCATATGCTTGGCTTGCTAGCAGCCTATAAATATGTATCCCCAACCCCTCAGGTTGGCATGGCATTGTATGAGTTTGTGTGAGAAATAAACCAGAAAATTACCCCAACTCCTAGTGTCATCCTCTCTCGATGAGAGTAAGGATTCAGCTACTACCAAGAGTGCGAATCCAGCGACTAACAAGTGGTATCAGAGCCGTACTATCCTGTAGCCTGAGCATCTCCTGCTCTTCTCCTTCTCCGGCCTCGTAGCAGCCCCAACCGCAGCCGGTAGCAGCAGCAGCTCCGGCTGCCCCTGCTCTCCACACAGCAGCCCACTCGATAGCGCGCCATGTCCGCAGGCCAGTCTCAGGGCTCGGTCGCCTCGAGCACGCGGCGTCGGCAGGAGGCCGACCTCACCGCGGCAGAGAAGCGCGAGCGAGCGGCAGCAGACGCCGCAGCAGCAGCGGCAAGGGCATCGAGGCTGGCAGCAGCGGAGCTAGCAGCAGCTAGAGCGGAGGTGGAAGCAGCGGCGGCGGCGGATGCAGCGCGTGCAGCAGCAGCGGAGGTCGAGGTTCTACGCGGCAGCAACAGCAGCTCCATCGCTGCTGATGACAGCGCCGACGCGGACCTCGAGCTGCTGGAGAGGGAGGCATCGCGAGGGCGAGCGGCGCAGTGGGCAGCCGTGCATGCCCATGAGCGCGGCGACAGCCCAGACAGGCGCAGACACGCCGGCGGTGCTCCTAAAGGAGGCGCGCACGGCGGTGGCGCTCCTGGAGGAGGCGTGCATGGCGGCGGCGGACGGGTCGACGGAGAGCGCGGCCTTCACAGGCAGCGCGGCTCTCTCTCCCTGGTTCGGTACCGTGGTCACCACGAGTACCAGGCTGTCGTCAGGGACGTCGGCCCCGGCGGCGGGTGGCCTACCCTCACCAAGACAACTATGTTGAGTGGGCTGCGGTGATGAGGGTGAAGCTCCAGGTGCGGCATATGTGGGATGCAGTCCGGTACGGCGACGTCGACTACGACCAAGATCGACGGGCGCTGGATGCTCTCATTGCGGCAGTCCCGCCCGAGATGCAGTTTTCGCTTACCAGCAAGCGGACTGCCAAGGAGGCTTGGGACGCCATCGCTGCAGCACGCATCGGCAGCGACCGCGCCCGCAAGTCCACACTGCAGGCACTTCGCAAGGAGTGGGAGAACCTGGCCTTCAAGCCAGGTGAGGACGTTGATGACTTTGCTCTCCGTCTCAACACTCTGTTGCAGAAGTTGGTGCAGTTCGACGATGACACCTACGGTGAGGAGAGAGCTGTTGAGAAGCTCTTCCGCTGCGTCCCCGAGAAGTACAAGCAGATGGCTCGCTCAATCGAGTCTCTGCTAGACCTCTCCACGATGACGATCGAGGAGGCGTTGGGCCGCCTCAAGGTCATTGACGGCGATGAGCCACAGCGCCTCTCGGGACTCGTCACCATCGGCGGGAAGCTCCTCCTCACTCGGGAGCAGTGGGCTGCCGGCCAAGGTGACAGGAAGAAGGGGGAGCCTTCTTCCACGACAGGTGGCCGCAAGCGTGGCAAGCGTGGCAAGCCGCGCAAAGACGCCCAGACAGGGGCGCGAGGACGTGCCGAGGGTGATGATCGTGGAGCCGCCCAGGGCGGCGCCGCTGGCAAGCAAAAGCCAGCATGAGGCGACCCTTGCTACAACTGCGGCAATCTTGGTCATTGGGCCAAGGATTGTCGACAGCCACGACGCGGCCAGGAAGAGGAGCAGCCGGCTCTGTTCATTGCTCATGTGAGCATCGAACTACCTCCAGCGGCACCGGCCGCAACGGCTCTCCTCCACCTTGACGAGCCAAAAGCACACGCCCTCCTCGATGATAGCTCCGGCAACGACAAGACCGACGGGTGGTGCCTTGACACCGGTGCCACCCACCACATGACCGGGAGGCGGGAGTTCTTCACCGAGCTCGACCCAAGCGTTCGAGGCACCGTCAAGTTCGGCGGCGCCTCCGCTTTGGAGATCAAGGGCATCGGCTCTGTCGTCTTCGTCGCCAAGACTGGCGAGCACAGGCTGCTCACCGGTGTCTACTACATCCCCGCGTTGAGGAACTCCATCATCAGCTTGGGATAGCTGGATGAGAGCGGATCGCGCGTGGAGATCGAGCATGTGGTGCTGCGCATCTAGGATCATCGACACCGGCTCCTGGTCAAGGTCAACAGAAGCAACCGCCTCTACGTCCTTCACGCACAGGTGGTGCAACCTCTTTGTCTTGCAGCCCGCCGCGACGACGACGCTTGGAGGTGGCACGAGCGCTTTGGGCACCTCAACTTTGAGGCCCTGAGGCAGCTCGGCAGCAAGGAGATGATGCGGGGCATGTCGCACATCGACCACGTGGAGCAATTCTGCGACACCTGCGTCCTCACCAAGCTGCGGCGGCTCCCTTTCCCCCGCCAGGCGAGCTTCCACGCCAAGGAGAAGCTGGAGCTCGTACACGGTGACCTCTGTGGCCCCGTGACACCGGCTACACCTGGAGGCCGGCGCTACTTCCTCCTCCTCATCGACGACGTGTCCTGCTACATGTGGGCTGTTGAAAGGTCTTGATGGCTAGAGGGGGGTGAATAGCCTTCTAGAATTTTCTACAAAGACAAGCTAAACAAGTTTATCAATACAACAAATAGCGAGATGCGAGTTTTGCTTAGCCTACGGGGAGTTTGCAAGCCACCTATCCAATTCACAATTCTAGTATATTGGCACTCAACCGCACAAGTCAAACCGAGAAGGTAACTACAACTACAACTAGCAAGCTACACAAAAAGCTACTCTAGCAAAGCTAACTAGCTAGCAAAGATAACTAAGAAAGTAATACGGAGTTGAGTTAGGAGAGTTTCACCGAGGGGCGAAGTATTGAGCCAACCAATATGATCAACAATGAATATCAAGACAACCGAACACCGGGATCAATCAATCACAATATGAAAGTGATGACACGAGGATTTATCCCGAGGTTCACGTGCTTGCCGACACGCTAGTCCCCGTTGTGTCCCTCTTCACCACGTGGTTCGGTGGCTAATCGGTCTCACACCGAGCCTCTCAAAAGGCGCCACAAGAACCTACCAAAATGGCAAAAGGTTGCAATGACACAAGCAATTTACTAATGTTGCCTTTGGCGCTTCGTCGAGGTAGGCACAAACCCCTCACAATCACCGGAGGTGGCCAAGAACAATCACCAACTCTTGCCAACGTCTCCAAGCTGCTCCAAGCCGCCTAGGTGGCGGCAACCACCAAGAGAAACAAGAATCCCGCAGCAAATCAACCACCAAGTGCCAACTAGATGCTATCTCACAATGCAAATGCACTTGGATCACTCAATCTCACTTCGAATATGCAAAGAAGCAAGAGAGATGAGTGGGAGGGGAGTTGCTTAGCTCAAAGTGCTCACAAGTATGTCAAATGTCCAAGAGAGGGAGCTTTGAGCCGGCCAACGAGTATATATAGACGTACCCCTTTGAATATAGCCGTTAGGAACTTAAACAGCCGCAGTCGCGCTGACCGGACACGCTGGTCGCGTGGACCGGACGCGCCGATCGCGCAACGGCTCTTTTTCGAAACACCGACCAGACGCGCTGGTCGCAACGACCGGACGCGCTGGTCACTACCGGACGCGCTGGTCCCGTGACTGACCGGACGCGCTGGTCAACCCTGAGCCGCGCACAACGAAACATCGACCGGACGCGCTGGAGAACTGACCGGACGCCACAGTGCCAGCGTCCGGTTGGAGTCCAGTAAGCTCCCTGATCGACCGGACGCGTCCGGTCGACTGTGACCGGACGCGCTGCGCGTCCGATCAACCAACTGAAAAACGCGCAGACGCTGAACGCTGACCGGACGCGTCCGGTCAAACAGTGACCGCGTCCGGTCACCACTGTGACCTCCGTTCGCCTCCGTTTCTTTTTCCGACTTCCGGCGTAGTGGAAAATAGGCGTTTCAACTTCTCAAAAACGCCTGAATCCCGCCTTGCAAGCTCGGCGGGAGGGAGAGAGGACCCCAAACCCTCTCTACCGCTCAAACTCCACCGCCTTCGCAGACGTGCTAACATCACCAAGTGACCATCACTATGTGCATGTGTGTTAGCATTTTCACAATCATTTTTCGAGGCGTTATTAGTTCTATCCAAATGCATATGATATGAAATGCACACCTAGAGGCACTTAGGAGTTCAATAGCCGCGTCATTCCCCTCTTTATAGTACGGCTATCTATCCTATAATGTAACCACACCCACTAGGTGTCTTGGTTACTAAAACACAACCCTTAAGCATATACCTTTGCCTTGATCACGTAGGGTTGCATCCAAATCCAAGTGTGGCCATCATGATCACCATGTCCATCTTGCCACCAACCTTGGAATGTACTAATCCTCATATGCTACATACAACTTAGGCATAGGATTAGTACTTAGGCATTGTCACTAATTACCAACACCAAACATAGAGCTTTCAATCTCCCCCTTGTTGGTAATTGGTGACAACCCTTTCACAAAGATATTATGATAAAATTTTGATTGAACCCATGTCACATTGTCCAAGTATATTACCATGTGTAAGAATTATGGACATGTGATCATGAATTCAAATTGATAGCAATGGCTCCCCCTACATGTATGCTATATGTTTGGATTTAGGAAGCATACATGCTTAGATAGGAAAGATTAGGAGCATTAACTACCAATAGGTGCTAAGAGTTTTAGATTATAGACCTTTGAAGCGTGATACCATCGGAGTAGCGATAAACACCGTCTTAGCACCTTGTGTAGTTAGATACCACTTGGAAAAGCACAAACACAACTAGAAACCTCGTGAGATCAACATTATAAGCAAGGTTCTAGTACCACTTTGAAAAACATGAAGCAAGAGAAATCTAACTACTTCCTATTCATGCTAGTATCTCAATACATCATTCAAATTATACTAGCAAGTCACCACACAAGCAATGTATCGGAGAAAAAGAAATGCATAACTATGCATCATACATATGAAGTGCACATGGAAATGCAACAATCATGTTTAAGAGCTTGCTCCCCCTACTTGTGTGCTCAAAATTTTAGTTGATCCCCTTCTTTTAGTTGATCCCCTTCTTTTATCAATTCTCCCCTTTAGGTTTTCTCCCCTTTTAGAATCTATCTTTGTGAACAACATTTTCTCCCCCTTTGGCACCAATGACCACAAGGGACCAATTTTAGATAGATTATCATGTTGAAATATGGGGTGAGGATCAAGTTTGTGATTCAACCTAGATTGCTTGGATAAATAAAATGCTTCGGTTTGATCCAAGGGCAAGCTTCTTCACACCTCACTAGAAGGGTTATCATGCACCATGTTGAAGCAAATATTTAGACAAGTTTTCTAGATTAAACACTTAGGATCACAAGCTACTTAAACAAGTTATATGCTACCACTAGATCATACAAGACATGGAAACAATAGTGGCACCATATAAACTTCAAATTCATTTGATTTTCATGAATGAGCCTAGAGCATAAGAAATTATGACTAGATGCACTAACCAAGTCCTTAGCATAGAATGTATGACATGTCAACCAATTGTACCTTGGAGCTCGAAGGAGAGGCATGTCATATCATGGAGGTGCATCAACTCATGTTGGAGAAGTCAATTATGTTTAACTCATTCTTTAGCTTGTGAAATCTCTTCTCATCAAGTGGCTTGGTGAATAGATCGGCTAGTTGATCTTCGGTGCCCACACTCTCAATAGCAATGTCACCCTTTTGTTGATGATCTCTAATGAAATGATGACGAACATCAATATGCTTTGTTCTTTGATGTTGAATTGGATTGTTGGTTAGCTTCACGGCACTTTCATTGTCACATAGCAATGGCACATTTTTGAAATTAATTCCAAAATCCTTCAATGTTGCCTTCATCCACAAGATTTGTGCACAACAACTACCCGCGGCGATGTATTCGGCTTCGGCGGTAGATAGTGCAATACTATTTTGCTTCTTGGATGACCATGAGACAAGTGATCTTCCCAATAATTGACAAGTCCCGGAAGTGCTCTTTCTCTCCACTTTGTCACCGGCATAGTCGGAATCCGAATATCCAACTAGCTCAAAGCTTGCACCTTTGGGATACCATAATCCAACATCTTGTGTATGCTTTAAGTACCTCAAAATTCTCTTTGTTGCCTTCAAATGACTTTCTCTTGGTGAGGCTTGAAATCTTGCACACATGCATACACTAAACATCACATCGGGTCTTGATGCCGTCACATAGAGCAGACTACCAATCATTGATCTATATAGCTTTTGATCCACCATATTGCCACTCTTGTCACTATCCAAACTTCCACTAGTGCCCATTGGGGTTGTAATGCCCTTTGCATCTTCCATGCCAAACTTCTTGAGCATATCTTTGATGTACTTGGTTTGGCTCACAAATGTTCCTTCCTTCATTTGTTTGATTTGAAGTCCAAGAAAGAAACTAAGTTCACCGATCATTGACATTTCAAATTCCTTTGCCATCATTTTTCCAAACTCATCACAATAATCTTGATTGGTTGAACCGAAGATGATATCATCAACATATATTTGCAATACAAACAAGTCTTTCCCAATCTTCTTGGTGAAGAGAGTAGTATCCACTTTGCCCATGACAAATCCTTTGGATAGCAAGAAGTCCCTCAATCTTTCATACCATGCTCTAGGTGCTTGTTTCTTGTCATCTTCAAAACCGGGAGGTTGCTCCACATACACCTCTTCTTGAATGTACCCATTGAGAAATGCACTCTTTACATCCATTTGATATAGCTTGATATTATAAGCACAAGCATAGGCAAGTAAGATCCTAATTGCTTCCAATCTTGCAACCGGGGCATAAGTTTCACCAAAGTCAAGACCCTCTATTTGTGTGTAACCTTGAGCCACTAGTCTTGCTTTGTTCCTTACTACTATTCCATCTTGATCTTGCTTGTTGCGAAAGACCCATCTTGTTCCAATGACATTATGATCCTTAGGCCTCTCAACTAGTTCCCATACTTCATTTCTCTTGAAGTTGTTGAGCTCTTCATGCATTGCATTTACCCAATCCGGATCTCTCAATGCTTTATCAATGTCCTTGGGTTCTTCCATTAACACAAAAGAAGAGTGAGCACAAAATGATGCCAATCTTGATCTAGTTTGAACTCCCCTTTGTATGTCACCAATGATGGAATCTAATGGATGATCTCTAGCAATGTTGGTTGGTTGAAGCACTTGCACTTGATTGCTTGGATGTTGATGTTGATCATGAGTTGGAGATGATGAACTAGCCACTTGTTGATCTTGTTGCACTTGAGATGATGTACTAGCTTGATTTTGCATTAGAGACCCACTAGCTTGTGTAATTGGACTTTGGAGCACTTGATCTTTGTTGTCATCCACATCAATCACTTGCTTTGGCCTAATATCACCCATATCCATTTCTTTCATAGCATTGGTCAATTGAGTTCCTCTCACATCATCCAAGTTATTTTCCTCATCTTGAGAGCCATTTGTTTCATCAAACTCAACATCATGAACTTCCTCAAGTAAACCACTAGCCAAATTCCAAACTCTATAAGCTTTGCTAGTAGTGGAGTAACCAAGTAAGAATCCTTCATCACATTTCTTTTCAAACTTGCTCAATCTAGTACCCTTCTTCAAGATGTAGCATTTGCAACCAAATACCCGAAAGTATGCAATATTGGGCTTTCTTCCATTTAAGATCTCATATGGTGTCTTCTCTAAGAACTTGTGGCAATAGAGGCGGTTGCTATAGAAGCAAGCCGTGTTGATTGCTTCGGCCCAAAATGAATGACTCACATTATACTCATTCAACATTGATCTTGCCATATCAATTAAAGTTCTATTCTTCCTCTCAACTAGGCCATTGGATTGAGGTGTATACTTGGCCGAGAATTGATGCTTGATTCCAAGCTCATCACATAGCTCGTCAACTCTTGTGTTTCTAAACTCACTTCCATTGTCACTTCTCACTTTCTTGATTGTGATCTCAAACTCATTTTGCACTCTCTTGATGAACTTTTTGAATATGTCAAATACATCACTCTTGTCCATAAGAAAGAATACCCATGTATATCTAGTGAAATCATCCACAATCACAAACCCATACTTGTTGCCACCAATGCTTGTGTATGTAGTTGGCCCAAATAAATCCATGTGCAACAACTCAAATGCTTTGGAAGTACTCATAATGCTCTTCAATGGATGAGTGTTGCCCACTTGCTTTCCGGCTTGACATGCACTACATAGCTTATCCTTCTCAAATGTGACATCCTTCAAGCCTCTAACTAAGTCATGCTTCACTAACTTATTCAATTGCTTCATGCCAACATGACCAAGTCTTCTATGCCATAACCAACCCATACTTGATTTGGTGAGTAAGCATGTTGAGAGTTGAGTGTCACTAGCATTGAAATCAACCAAGTATAGATTCTCATATCTAAAGCCCTTGAAGATCAAATTTGAGCCATCAACACTAACTATCTCCACATCATCAACACCAAATATGCACTTGAAACCGAGATCACATAATTGAGCAACCGAGAGAAGATTGAAGTTCAACTTTTCAACTAGGAGCACATTGGAAATGCTATGATCATTTGAGATTGCAATCCTTCCAAGAGCCTTCACATCACCCTTACTATTATCACCAAATGTGATACTATCAATGCCACTATCATTTGATTTGAGTGAGTTGAACATTATTGAATCACCGGTCATATGTTGAGAGCACCCACTATCAAGCACCCAATGCCTTCCTCCGGCCTTGTAATTTACCTACAAAATAAATTAATGTTTCTTAGGTACCCATACTTGTTTGGGTCCTTGGAGGTTAGTAACTAAGCTCTTTGGTACCCAAATGGCCTTCTTCTTTGGACCCACAATTGGTGTACCAACAAACCTAGCATGCACACCTTTCTCACCCTTGGTAAGCACATAACAAGAATCAAAAGGAATGTAATCCATTTTAGCATAAAACTTGTTGTTGTTCTTGTTCATTTTATTACAATTAATCTCTAGATGCCCAACTTGCTTGCATCTATTGCAATAACGACCATTGCTCTTCACAAAGCGAGACTTTGGAGTAGCAAAGGCCGCCTTGCCCTTCTTGGGAGTATAGCCCAAACCCTCTTTGTTAAGAGAGAACCTTTGGCTACCCAAGCATTTTAGCAAGCGGGCATCCCCACCATAGGCATTGCCTAATGCGCGGGTGAGATCATCCACCTCTCTATTGAGAGTCTCATTCTCAACCACAAGTGATGAATCACTAGTAGTAGAGATAGAGTTGGTTGTGGTGGATGATGATGAGCTACATGAAGCATTAGTATGACCAACAAATAAAGAATCATCAATAATATCACATGTTAGTCCAATATCACAAGTGACAATCACTTGCTCCTCCTTAGCTTCCTTCATAAACTTCTCCAACTTGAGGTCCTTTTCCTTGATGAGCTCAAGTAGAGTGGAGTGGGCTTCCTTAAGCCTAGTGTGAGCAATTTCAAGATCCTCGTGGTCTTCCTTTAGACACTCACGAGAAGCCTCTAGCTCATCAAAGGATTTCCTAAGAGCTTTGAGCTCTTGTTCAATTCCTTTGCACTCCTTACTCTTTTTGAGAGCAACAAGCTCCTCCATCAAGGCATCATTTTCATTGCTCTTGGCAATGAGCTCTTGCTCCAAGATTTTGCACTTCTTGGTTGTCCTCTTGTAGCCCTTGCTCATTTGATCTATTATGCCCAATAGATCATCCTTGGAGTAGTCCTCTTCCTCCTCATCATCACTCCTACAACCATCACTAGCACAAGAATCATCATCACTATCATCATATTTTACCTTGGTAGGCTTGGCCATAAGGCATGTCGATGTAGTGTCGAAGATGGATGACTTGTTGGAGAGGGCAATGCTTGCAATGGCTCGCCGAGTGGTTCTCTCATCATCACTAGAGCTATCATCATCATCACTATCGGAGTTGTCACTATCCCAAGTGACCACATAACCGCCACCCTTCTTCTTCTTGTTGATAGTGAAGCTCTTCTTCTCTTTCTTCTCCTTCTTGTCCTTCTTGTTCTTCTTCAATTTCAACTCCCCATCATGATATCTTTTGTCTTCATAGGGGCACTTTGCCACTACATGATCGGGGCTATTGCAATTGTAGCAAAGCATCACCTTTGCCTTCATGAAGTCCCTTCTCTTTCTTGCACCATATCCTTTCTTCTTCATGAACCTCCCCATCTTGTGCACTAGGAGGGCCATGGTCTCATCATCGAATGGATCATCATCATCGCTCTCCACCTTGCTCTTGCCCTTAGAAGATGAAGCTTTGAATGCAATGGGCTTCTCTTGCTTGACCTTGATCTCCTTCTTCTCATCTTCATCTTCATCATCATCATATTGAGCATCGGTCATGACATCTCCAAGCACTTGGTTTGGAGTCACCTTGTCCAAACCCTCTCTTTGGATCATCTTCCTCAAGATAGCAAACTTCTTAGGTAAGTTCATCAAGAACTTATGTGAGAAGTCCTTGTCCTTGACATCTTCTCCTAGGCTCTTGAGATCATTGACAATAACTTGTAGCCTATAGAACATCTCCGGTATGGACTCATTATCCTTCATCTTGAAGCTTGCAAACTTATCCTTGAGCATATAGAGCTTGGCACTCTTTACCGTTGAAGTGCCCTCATATGTTTCCTCTAATCTTGTCCACACTTCACTTGCCATCTCAAGATCCTTGATTTGCTCAAAGACCTTTGCATCAATCCCATTGTAGAGAGTGTTGAGAGCCATAGTGTTGCATTGGTTGTTGATGCGGTCATTGTTGGTGAGGTTGTCGGGATCAATGATAGCATAATCATGATGTGTCACCTCCCAAACCTTCTCATTGATAGAGCCAAGATATTGCTTCATCTTTCTTTTCCAATGATCAAAAGATGAGACACCATCAAAGAACAGAGGCTTGCCCCCGACATGGTTGAACACAACTTGAGCCATCTTACACCGAGGTTGTTAAGCCTTACAAACGGTGACCACGGCTCTGATACCACTTGAAAGGTCTTGATGGCTAGAGGGGGGGGTGAATAGCCTTCTAGAATTTTCTATAAAGACAAGCTAAACAAGTTTATCAATACAACAAATAGCGAGATGCGAGTTTTGCTTAGCCTACGGGGAGTTTGCAAGCCACCTATCCAATTCACAATTCTAGTATATTGGCACTCAACCGCACAAGTCAAACCGAGAAGGTAACTACAACTACAACTAGCAAGCTACACAAAAAGCTACTCTAGCAAAGCTAACTAGCTAGCAAAGATAACTAAGAAAGTAATACGGAGTTGAGTTAGGAGAGTTTCACCGAGGGGCGAAGTATTGAGCCAACCAATATGATCAACAATGAATATCAAGACAACCGAACACCGGGATCAATCAATCACAATATGAAAGTGATGACACGAGGATTTATCCCGAGGTTCACGTGCTTGCCGACACGCTAGTCCCCGTTGTGTCCCTCTTCACCACGTGGTTCGGTGGCTAATCGGTCTCACACCGAGCCTCTCAAAAGGCGCCACAAGAACCTACCAAAATGGCAAAAGGTTGCAATGACACAAGCAATTTACTAATGTTGCCTTTGGCGCTTCGCCGAGGTAGGCACAAACCCCTCACAATCACCGGAGGTGGCCAAGAACAATCACCAACTCTTGCCAACGTCTCCAAGCTGCTCCAAGCCATCTAGGTGGCGGCAACCACCAAGAGAAACAAGAATCCCGCAGCAAATCAACCACCAAGTGCCAACTAGATGCTATCTCACAATGCAAATGCACTTGGATCACTCAATCTCACTTCGAATATGCAAAGAAGCAAGAGAGATGAGTGGGAGGGGAGTTGCTTAGCTCAAAGTACTCACAAGTATGTCAAATGTCCAAGAGAGGGAGCTTTGAGCCGGCCAACGAGTATATATAGACGTACCCCTTTGAATATAGCCGTTAGGAACTTAAACAGCCGCAGTCGCGCTGACCGGACACGCTGGTCGCGTGGACCGGACGCGCCGATCGCGCAACGGCTCTTTTTCGAAACACCGACCGGACGCGCTGGTCGCAACGACCGGACGCGCTGGTCACGACCGGACGCGCTGGTCCCGTGACTGACCGAACGCGCTGGTCAACCCTGAGCCGCGCACAACGAAACATCGACCGGACGCGCTGGAGAACTGACCGGACGCCACAGTGCCAGCGTCCGGTTGGAGTCCAGTAAGCTCCCTGATCGACCGGACGCGTCCGGTCGACTGTGACCGGACGCGCTGCGCGTCCGATCAACCAACTGAAAAACGCGCAGACGCTGAACGCTGACCGGACGCGTCCGGTCAAACAGTGACCGCGTCCGGTCACCACTGTGACCTCCGTTCGCCTCCGTTTCTTTTTCTGACTTCCGGCGTAGTGGAAAATAGGCGTTTCAACTTCTCAAAAACGCCTGAATCCCGCCTTGCAAGCTCGGCGGGAGGGAGAGAGGACCCCAAACCCTCTCTACCGCTCAAACTCCACCGCCTTCGCAGACGTGCTAACATCACCAAGTGACCATCACTATGTGCATGTGTGTTAGCATTTTCACAATCATTTTTTGAGGCGTTATTAGTTCTATCCAAATGCATATGATATGAAATGCACACCTAGAGGCACTTAGGAGTTCAATAGCCGCGTCATTCCCCTCTTTATAGTACGGCTATCTATCCTATAATGTAACCACACCCACTAGGCGTCTTGGTTACTAAAACACAACCCTTAAGCATATACCTTTGCCTTGATCACGTAGGGTTGCATCCAAATCCAAGTGTGGCCATCATGATCACCATGTCCATCTTGCCACCAACCTTGGAATGTACTAATCCTCATATGCTACATACAACTTAGGCATAGGATTAGTACTTAGGCATTGTCACTAATTACCAACACCAAACATAGAGCTTTCAGCTGTCCTGCTCGATGCCAAGGCAGCCGCAGCGGACGCCATCAAGCGCCTTCAAGCTGCTGCGGAGGCGGAGTGCGGCCGCAAGCCTCGGGTCCTACGCACGGACAACGACGGCGAGTTCACGGCGGCCGAGTTCGCGGCGTACTGCGCCGATGAGGGGATCCACCGCCACCTCTCCACGCCATACACTCCGCAGTAGAACGGCGTCGTCGAGCGCCGCAACCAGACGGTGGTGGCCACCGCCCGTGCCCTCCTCAAGCAGAGAGGGATGCCGGTGATCTACTGGGGTGAGGCGGTGATGACTGCCGTCCACTTGCTCAACCGCTCCCCCACCAAGGCCCTCGACAGCAAGACGCCATACGAGGCCTGGCACGGGCGCAAGCCCGCGGTGAGCCACCTTCGCGTCTTCGGCTGCCTGGCCTTCGTCAAGGAGCTCAACCACGTCGGCAAGCTCAACGACCGGAGCACGCCAGGGGTCTTCATCGGCTACGCGGAGGGCTCCAAGGCCTACCGCGTCCTCGACCCTGCGACACGGCGCGTGCGCATCACGCTTGATGTCGTGTTCGATGAGGGGC